>OX421492.1:31229893-32429893 GCA_949126835.1 Anisus vortex
CACTTTGACTTTCTATAACAAGGAAAATACCGGGGGAAAAGGACACTAGAAAAGAAACAACAGCAAGTCAGTGTTTCATGAACTTTGAACAAACTCTAGTTCACCACCTGTCTAATTAAAGGAATCAGTCAACATACACATGTATCTTTCTTGTATTTGTTACATTCCATTAAAATATTAATCACATTAATGTTTTGTAAAAACGAAATTTATTTCTCTGTCAAAAAATATTTGTTTATAAAAGAATGTTGACGGATATATTGGATGCTGTAATTAATCTGTGGATAATAAATACTTTTCTTGTTCTGACCTTATTGTCATTTTACTTTTTTTACTATGTGTTTTTCTTAAAGGACTAACTACCATTAATAATTACTTTGATATTGTCAGAAATAAGTATCTTAGAGTTAAAAGTCAAATAAAAAGGTAAGAAATTCTAAATTTATTCCACCAATTCTAGCTTGTAAATTTTTAAAAACAGTATTTTCTCTTACAGCCTAAATTAATTAAAATTATAAAAAAATTTTAACGTTTAATATTATTATGGCAATGAGCCGTATTGCTGCTGAGAGTTAACACTCTTGCCCCTTATACAAGTCAATATTTTATGACTGAGTTGTAATTTACAAGAGGAGTGTATTGAGAAACTGGTTAGGCTGTGTTTTCATGCTTCTTGTGTTCTTCTTAAATGAGTTATTATTATTGACTTGACCCTCATTTTCAATGTTATGTGATATGTAGAATTAAACATTATGCTGTTAAATATTCCTGAAGTCTTTCTAAATTACTTGGAAGGAAGTTTGGGCGAGAGAATAGGATATTCAATGGTAACAAAATGAAATTGTGATAAAACCGCTCACCCTAAACAGCGAGGCGTAACTATATATAAAAGCCGTATCTTTTGTCTAGCGCAGAGGTCAGGAACCTTTTTGTCTGAGAGAGCCATACAAACCACATATTTTGAAAAGTAATTCTGTGAGAGCCATACATTATGTTTAAAACTAAAAATTCAAGTAAATGTGTGCATATTGTGTAATTTCAACACTAAAACTACAATAATTATGTCTCTGGATTCTTCTGATGCTGAGCTGCAGTACACTTTAGCTCATTTGTAGAATGAAATATTGATATGCAATTAATATGTAGATCAAAAAGTCTAAAAAAAACATTTTTTTAAATAATCGAACATTTGTCTACGAGCCAGATCCAGCCATCAAAAGTTTCTAAATATATGTGAATGAATCTTTCGGCATTATTAGAAAGTAGGTAAGTAAGTAAGTAAGGGAATAATAATATATTCTTGTCCTATCAATCAGTCAGTCAATCAGTTCTTTATCTTCTCATCTAGATGGCAAGGGCTACATAATGATTGTCCATTGGCATGTACATTATTCAGCTTCCCTACGTTTATTCTCCTCAATTATCCCTTTTTGATAACAAAAGAGTGTCAGCGTCATAAGGGAGAGCTTAGTACAATGTATCAATTTCCTGGTCCAATATCCTTCTTAGATTCACGGAAAGCTTGATCTTGGTCGTCATCGTCTTATACAAGTATGGATTTTGTTGACATAATATAAAGCGCGATTGATGCCCTTACAATTATCTGCAACAAGATCTGGCAGATTGGAGAGTGGCCTACACTATGGAGCCAGTCACTTTTAATCACTCTTCCAAAGAAAGGTAACCTTCAAGAGTGTCAAAACTACCGTACTATCAGCCTCATCAGCCATCCCAGCAAAGTCCTCTTGAAAATAATACTTAACAGGTTAAAACCTCAAGCCGAACAAATCATAGCCGAAGAACAAGCAGGTTTCAGGGCAGGGCGAAGTACCACCGAACAAATCTTTAACCTGAGACTAATATGTGAGAAATACCTACAGCACCAACAACACCTATACCATGTGTTCGTAGACTATTAGAAAGCGTTTGACAGAGTCTGGCATGCAGCGCTGTGGGCAACCATGAGAGCTTATAACATCACCCCAACACTATTGCAGTCATTAAAAGTCTGTATGACAATGCTACCAGTGCAGTCCTCAACAACGATGTCACTGGCAAATTGTTCAAAACAACCATTGGCGTCAAGGGTGCCTACTCTCGCCGACACTCTTCAACATTTACCTGGAAAGGATCATGACCGATGCACGGGAAGACCATGTCGGGACAGTCAGCATCGGTGGGAGACAAGTCACCAATCTTCGCTTTGCAGATGACATAGATGGCTTAGCTGGCAGTGAAGATTAACTGAGGGAGTTAACAGCCAAACTGGAGATAACATAATTAGCGTATGGCATGGAAATAAACGCTGAAAAGACCAAAGTTATGGCAAACATGGAGTATGAATCCAAAATACAAGTGGGCGGTCAGAGACTCGAGAAAGTCTCCTCCTTCAAATATCTGGGATCCATAATATCTGATGTAGGATCCCAGCCGGAAATTCTTGCAAGAAAAGCCCAAACAATTGCTGCACTTTGCAAGCTAAAAAACATTTGGCGAAGCAAGACAATCTCACTTTACTCAAAGATTCGACTGATGCGCTCCCTGGCGATGGCAGTTTTTATGTACGGCTGTGAAACATGGACACTTACAGCAGATCTCCAGAAAAGAATCAGAGCCATGGAAATGAGATGCCTACGTAAAATTTTAAACATCTCCTACAAAGATCGAGTTACAAATGAGGCTGTCTGTGAGCGAATCACCTACGTCATCGGTCCTCATGAGGATCTACTCAGTGCTATTAAATCCAGAAAACTCCGATGGTATGGGCATGTGGCAAGATCCGAAGGCCTGGCGAAAACCATCCTGCAGGGCACAGTGCGAGGTGGAAGAAAGAGAGGCAGGCAGAAGAGACGATGGGATGATGACATCAAGGAGTGAACCGGCTTGACTCTTGCAGACTCCGAAAGGGCGGCGCAGGACCGAGACAAATGGCGTAAAATTATCCAACTGTCAAAAAATGGTGCCCCAACGACCCTCGCTCGGGTTATGGGATAGAAAAAGAATATAAATCGACCTTAATCCATTTATGGGGCACGGTAGCCGAGCTGCAGCGCATTTGACTGGCGTACATAAGGTCCTGGGTTCGAATGTTTTGATTGTTTCTGTGTCTGCAGGATGCCCCTGAGTCTACCCAGCTCTGATGGGTACCTAACCTAAGGTGGTGTAAAGTTAAGGTGGTGTAAAGTTAAGGCGGCTAAGTATTGTGCTGGCCACACAATCACTTAGTATGCCGTGGCCACAAAAACTGTCCCTTAATGCATTTCTTTAAAGTCCGTCGCGGTTACTGAAACTATATATCTTATTACAACAACGAAGAATCCCTAATGGCCACGACTGTACAGTTGTTTTAGCGATCAGTCGAAACGTGCAGACGAACTATCGTCCTTTATGAATTATATGTGTGATTACATGAAATTGCTAGGCAAATAATACGTGAACTAATTCATGTTGTGCAAATTAGGCTAGTTATTCACTTCATCACAGGTTCTACATAAATGTAACCTTTAGTATAAACAATATAAAATGGCAAAAAGCATTACACATTTTACGGTACGTGACGTTTTGGCGCTGCCGTTTTGGCGCGGGACGTTTTGGCGTGAGCTGTTTTGGCGCGGGACGTTTTGGCACGAGAAAATAATTGATAAAAACATTTCTTTTTTTTTTGTTGTATATTATACGAAACTAATAATAAATAATAGTAATTTAAAACGATGTACTTTAATGCATTTATAGGACTATACAACTTTAAAAACTTTTTTTTACATATGCATAAAGACTTATGTGTCTATTTTTTTGCATAAAATGCTTATCTATCTATATATATATCAAATATTTTGTGAGTTGCCAAGCACACATTAAGTGATTTTGCAAATTCATTTGGATTACTGTTACCCTTATAATATTTATTCAAGTGTTACTGTGCATTAATTATACACAAAATATTGTTTTCCTCGAATGAAGTTATTAAGTTATTTTGATTACATAATGTGATGTGTTTTTAGTCCATCGCGCCAAAACGTCTTGCGCCAAAACGGCTGCGCCAAAACGTCCGTCGCGCCAAAACATTCGCGCCAAAACGGTCGCGCCAAAACGGCTGCGCCCAAACGTCCTGCTTCGTACATTTTATTGGCTATCATGTTTCAACTATACATTAAATGTTTGTAAAGATTCAATATTCAGCTTCATTAGTATGCAGTTTAAACCTTTGTTTAAATACATTTAATTTGCGTAATTACTTTGGTTGACTAATTATTAAGCTACATTTTTAAGTTATTAAAAATAGTTTTCCGAATGAGTTTTTTTTGTAACATCTACATTTTTTGGCGATTAAAAAGTCTTTTTTTTTACTCATTAGTAGACATTATAACATATTAACTCCAAAATAATTATAATAAAAAGATTTTCATCATATACATTATAATTTAATACTTTCCTGAATAGATGTATAGTCCTACTAAAGAACACGGTTATTATATAATTGTAAATTTTTTTGTGAATTTTGGCAAAGCAATTACATAACTATTCACATTATCGAATCTTATAAGCTTACAGACGTCCCTTCTAGATGTTAGATAGAAGATTATTACATCCACTAGGTCCTGCTGGGCGGCAGGGATCGATCGATGGTAGGGATGGAACCTGCGACGTGCTGGTTGACAGTCCAGTCAACTAACCGCAGGACCAGCCTGTCTCCCGATGGTGTTGAAGTCTAGCATATCTAGTGTCGATTATAGAGTTGTACGATCTTCGTACACATTTGAAATTGTATTTTAAACCAAACTTTCACATGACTATCTTGATACCAGAGCTGTAAACTTTGCGTGCATAACTTTCATTGTTCTTCTTTGATTTCAATCAATTTTGACATATATGACCTTCTTGACGGCAACACTGCAAGAACGTTTTAAGTCCATTTCGGAAAAAAATGAGTTATGACCTTTGGAACATATATATTGCTTATATATATAGCCAGATAAAATAGAAAAGCTTTACGCGTTGAAAGAACTGGCATATTTAGGTTTCTAAACAAGCTTGACAATGAAAAGGGCTCTCCATTTGTAAAATTGTTTACATTAATAAAACGATGCATTTCGGAAAATCACATGGCTTGTCATAAGGTCGCGTGACTGAATAAAACCAATCGGCTTGCAGTTACCGAGGAATTGATTACAATAATTATTGATGATGATCAAGTTATAAGTTTGACTTGTGAAAGAAATACAAAATTAAATAAAGATTCTAATCAAATACTTTAACAGAAAAAAACAACAACGATGATCTTATAGGAACTTTATTTCGCCGAGCCTAGCATAGACTTAGCACTAGCCAACTAGATTTATTATAACTTAAATAAACGTAATCTTAATTCTGCAATGGGTAAGATTAATGCGAGCTAAAAATGTAGCTTAACAGGTAAAATACAGATTTTAAAAACACATGTTTTGTTCTTGTCTAGGTTTTACAAATGAAAAAAAAAAACATATAATAGGCCCAAAGCTCTAAAATATTATATTTTGCATTAGTATGACTAATGAATATTGTGGAACTCTACTATTCAAACTAATGTACTATTGTCTAAGAATATAAAATCAAAACATTTGGATTCTAAAGGTAATTCACAAAAAAAAATATTTTACTAACACTAGAAATGCTTGTAATAGTTTTATTATAGTAGAATTTAAAATCGGCCCTTCGCCTATGTATGCCGCTAATTTTAAATATGCAGGTTTACACTTTGACAGAGTTGTCTATTATTTATTATTAGTTGCTTTCTATACACTGAACGCTTATGGTGACTTAGCTACACTGCGTAGCACAAGTGTGCTTGGCATCGTAGCCCTAATATAATAATATCGGGTTCGTATATTCACTCCGGTGAAGTGAGAATCACGTTTGGAGGGTGACCCTGAGTCTACCTAGCTCTGTTGGGTATATGACCTTAGTTGGGACAAAGTAAAGGCGGTTGTGCATAGTGCTGACCACACAATCACCTAGTATCGAAAATGTGTAAGCAATATAAAGAATCTCGTCAGACCATGTTGATCCAACATTTCGTAGACATATTGAATATTTCTAAGTTGTCTTGTTTATATTTATATTTATAAAGGCCTTCAAACTTGTCTTCCACTAGTCAAGAGTGATCACTTGTGAGACTAATGTACATGGAAAATGAGTCATTTGAAGAAAATTGTATTGAACTTAAGTTATTTTTTTTTACTTGCATTCTTTTGTATAAAATTCGTATGGGAAGTAATGTAGGCTACAGCATCGACTCGACTTAAAAGAACATAAACAAGGAGTATAAGATCTATGCACAGTATCTTATAAGTTTACAGACGTTCCTTCTAGATAGAAGATTATTACGTCCATTAGGCCCAAAACTCCTGCAGGGCGACAGGCATCCGTCGGTGGCAGAGATAGAACCCGCGACCAATATAATAATAAAGCATCGAAATATATTATGTTTAACTTTAAAGTTGATAATGTTTAAATATAGAAAAAAATGCATTACTCAAAGTAACTTTTGATTTTTGGTAGCCTGTATTGTTTATTTTTTAACAGACACATATTATGCTAGAACTGTTAAAGTTTTAATTATTTTTTGACAGATACCCGAAATGAACACTAAAAACATCAAACTGTCATGAATCAAACACTTAACACAATGAATAACTCAAGTGACATACAGAATAACTATAATGGAAATCAAGATGAACTTGTCAGTCGGGATACATTTCTAATAATTATATTTGTATTTTGTACTTTAATAGGCAACGTTCTTATTTTACTTGGTATAGTTGGAAGTATTATAAACATTATTTTTTTATCACATCATAAAATGAGAGACTCTACCAATTTGATATTAATGGCACTTTCTGAGTGTGATCTTGTTTACTCTATTACACAAGTATTTTTATTGTTATCACTTACCTTAAAATATAATGATTTCTATTGGCATGGATGGATAGCGGCGTATTATGTGGCGTACAGCGATTCATTTAATTGTGTTGCTATATCACCCAGCGTACATTTAGTGACTTTAGTTTCTATAGAAAGAATGTTAGCTGTATGTTTTCCTTTTCAAGTGTCAATAATTTTTACACCTTATCGAATGAAAATGTTTATCTTCGCAATAATACTTTTTAATTTTTTGATTAAGACACCGGTATTTTGGACGTAGGGCCTATGATGTCATTTTTATTGAATATAAAAACATGACTATCCCAACATTTGCGTTAAAAGATTATTTTACTAAAAATTATCATATCATTAATAAATATTCTTGGTACTTTTTTTTGTAATAGTCAATATTGAGCTTCAAACAATTCTTATACTAACCTGTACATTTATGACATTAAACACA
The DNA here is from genome assembly GCA_949126835.1 of Anisus vortex. Classification (NCBI taxonomy): domain Eukaryota; kingdom Metazoa; phylum Mollusca; class Gastropoda; family Planorbidae; genus Anisus; species Anisus vortex. The sequence continues at coordinate 31,237,257 of OX421492.1, forward strand.
ATTTCTCTTTCATCTAAAAAAAATACAAATTTATCCTCAAGTGAGGCCATAACTAAAAGAAAAAAAGAAATGAAGTCTGTAAAAACTGTTTTAATTTTATGTATGCTAGTAATGATTTCTGTATTAATTCCTTTCTTTATACAGCAGCTAATTGCATCTCTTCTTATTGGCTCGTATTCAATAACAATTGTATTTTATTATATCTTGAACGTTGTATTTGAAATTAATTCATCCTTTAATTTTATTGTTTATGTTACAAGTAGTCCGAAATTCAAAAAGACATTTATAAATTTATTTTTAAAACATAGATAATTATTCAAAACAAAAGTCTTGGATTTTTTTTATTAAGTATGAGTAAAATGAATATTTATATAAATTCATTTTTAAAAAGTAGTCTAGGAATTTGTATTTAATTTTATTAATATAATTGTGTAAGATATACTGTTAATGACATTGTTTGAGATGAATGTTCGGTAGAAGTTTTAATACGTAGACATTCGCACTTTTTTAAAAATTGCATGCATCTGTTTATAATTCTTATTTATTATTGAATATTATTTTCAACATTTCGTTGCCATTACCAGCGTTATTATTGAATAAATTCATTCAGTTTGATATCATAGAAAGACTGTATATTTGTTGATTTTTTTTTAAATCGACATTATTTGTTAGTCTTAAACGATTATGAAGCCACGTTATTAGGAAAAGTGATTATATTTATATATTATTTTTTTTTAACAATATGATATAACTTAGCAGCCCAGCAGCCCACCTTATTACCTGTGTATATATTCAGGCATGATCACTAATCTGTAAATATTCCAATTATCCTATTAGCTTTAGACTTGTGCTTTTATGTGTATATTTCTTTTAGATGTTCTTTTAATAATGCTAGATCCTAGATAAAAAACTTTTGTTTAGGGGGTATAATGCTTCATATATGACGGTCAATTATATAACATGTGCTAGAAGTTGAGCTTAGATTTATAAAATAAGTAAAACGGACGGATTTTGTAATTACCAATGGTTACAAGATGCATTTGAGTCATAAACCTTGTATGGCTTATATGTATATGTATGTTCGATATTCTGTTAGCTTCCCATATATTGAGACACTTCATAAAATTAACAATTCATATTAATTGACTGCATGACGTATAAAACAAAAATAGTTGTTTTTTTTTACATTGTATGATAATTAGACTTTAACTATAACTTTGCTTTTGGAACAAAATGTTACTTTTAACATAATTTACATGACATTGACTTTTCAAATTGTAAAAATTGATGAAAAAATAAACATGCTAAAAAGTAAGCACATAATAATTATGAAATATGATTTTAACACTATGCAGTCTATCTTTCAGGACTTGACTAGTCCCTATAGACAAGTCAATTACCAAACATAAAAGTATGACTGACTGTCATGAAGTCTTTTCTAATGAAGCAAGAAATGTATTAGTACACAATTAGATAATTAATTAGTGTGCAACCTCAGTAGTATAGGCGCTTTGTTAAACCCCCTTCTATCGTCGTGCATGGCCGGTTTATCCCCCAACAACGCCCCTTAGAGGGGGGGGGGAAGCCATGCCCATTGTATTGCCGTGTTGACCTAAAAGCCTTTTACCCTCACCTATTGATTAGCAACCTGGAAGACCACGGTCGTCTCGTTATATCGCTATTGTAAGCTAGTGTAAACATAAATCTCACCGAGCTTGCTTGAGATATGATGGAACAATGGATAAATTGCTAATGTGTTAAAATGCTGTACTACCTTTGTTCCATCGACTGACCGTAGTGACCAGGGGCACAACCCCGAACGACACCCCTACCCATCCCTTTCTTCTCATGACACTTGTTCTCACGCAACATTGTCAAAATCACCTGACCTCTGACGTCAGCTCTGGACTTTGATTTTCATTGGCTAAGTTGGCGGGCCTTCTTCCGCCTCTCTGACGATATACTTATTCCGCAGATTACCTTTTTAGTTAAGTCTACCCAGGTCTCATTTTCGGCAAGAGACCAATGCACGTCTTGATAGTACTATCGAGTTGTCAACGACGTTGCACCGCCATTTAGACTCTGGAATTCTAGAGTCTTTCTTTGGACCGGAATCTTTGTTCGACGGTTAAATACTCCTGTACTTGGATTAATGTGAGTAGTATAGGATGGTCTTTTCCGTTGCTCCGCATTTGACCTTTGACCCGGAAGTGCCATTTGACCCCGTCACCGGAAGTGACCCCAACCGGAAGTGACGTCATCCAAGATGGCGTCTTGTCGTGTTCTTACACGACCGACCGTGACCTAGTGACCTAGTGACCCCGTCACAGGAAGTGACCCCTACTGGAAGTGACGTCATCCAAGATAACGTCTCGTCGTGTTGTTACACGTTCGGCCGTGACCTAGTGCCCTTTTGACCTAGTGACCTTTTGACCGCGCGGTTTTTTTGTGGTATTACACGTGATTTGAGCACGTGCTTTAATTAAAGATGGCGGAACCAAGATGGCGGTTCCTCATGTTGTTAACACGTGATTTTTGTGTGTGGTATTATTTTTTCCCATTGTCTTACAATGATTGACACATGTCCTATTTTTTCTTCTCCCATTGTTTTATAAGGGTCTTTCTAAGGTTCAGTGGATCTAAAATTTTATAATTAATTAATAATATTAATTAATTAATTGATCACTTGGATAGTGTTCTTTATAATTTTCAATAGTAAAAGGCTTTTTTCAATAAGTTTAATGTGTTTTTTTGCCCTAATTAGCACCTTTTAATCGATAATTGATGTGTAAGGATCATTTTTACTTACTTGGAGGCAGTAATTTTCTTAATTTTATACTTAATTAATTAAATAATTGAAATTTTTATGGCCATTATTAGCGTGTAAAGGAACGTTTTTAAATACTAAGGGTCGTAATTATCACTAAATATCTCACGTTTTTATACTTTTTTACTTTTTACTTACTGGCATACATTAATTGTCTCTATTTTATACTTAATTAACGTATTATAATTTTTATAGTTATAATTAACTTGTAAACAGGTGTTTTTTAATGACTAAGGGCCGTCAATAAAACCACTTTCTTAATACGTTTTTATCTTATTAATTACATGGATACAGTAATTTTCTTAATTTATTCTTAACTAATGAACTAATTATAATTTTTATAGACATAATTATCTTGTAAAGGGGCGTTTTTAATTACTAAGGGCCGTAATTATCACATTTCAAGCAATAATTATCATGTAAGTAACGCACATTTACCTACTTCGATACAGTAATTATCTTAATTTATTCTTAACTAATTAACTAATTATAATTTGTATAGCCATAATTATCTCGTAAAGGGACGATTTTAATTACTAAGGGTCATAATTATCACATTTCAAGCAATAATTCTCTAATAATGTACCTTTTTACTTACTTTGATACAATAATGCTCTTAATTTTATTCTTAACTAATTAACGAATTTTAATTTGTATAGCCATAATTAACTTGTAAAGGAGCGTTTTTAATGATCAAGGACCGTAATTTTCACATTTCAATCATTCTCTAATAAGGGGCACATTTATTTACTGGGATACAGTCATTTTTTCTAAAGTTTTTTACTTGATTAATTAAATAATTTTAATTTGTATAGCCATAATTATCTTGTAAAGGGGCGTTTATTAATTACCAAAGGTCCTACATATCACTAAACAGGCCACATTTTTTTACTTTTTTTTACATTTTATTTACTTGCATATAGTAATTGTCTTTATTTAATACTTAATTAACTAACTAATTATAATTTTAATAACCATAATTATCTTGTAAGGGCCGTTATTATTACTAAATAGGCCACATTATTTTAACTTTTTACATTATTAATTACTTGGACACAGTCATTTTCTTAATTTATTCTTAACTAATTAACGAATAATAATTCTTATACCCATAATTAGCATGTAAATGGGCGTCTTTAATTACTAAGGGGCCGTAACTACCACTAAGTAGGCCATAATATTTTTACTTTGTTACATTATTACTTACATGGATACAGTAATTTTTTTTATTTCAGCCTGAACTAATTAACGATTTTTAATTTTTATAAACATAATTAGCTTGTAAAGGAACGTTTTTAATTACTAAAGGCCGTAATTATCACTAAATAGAACACATTTTATATACTTTTTACCCTTTTACTTATTAGGATAGAGTAATTTTCTGTATTGTATACTTAACTAATTTTAATTTTTATAACCTAATTAACTTGTAAAAGGGCGTCTTTAATTACTAAAGACCGTAATTAGCACTAAATAGGCCATATTATTTTAACTATGTTTACATTATTAATTACTTGGATATATTAAGTTTCTTAATTTTATACTTAATTAAATGACTAATTTTGTAAAGGGAATGTTTTTTAATTACAAAGGGCCGTCAATAAAACCACTTTTTAAATACTTTTTAAACTGTTTCCTTACTTGAATATAGTAATTTTCTTAATTGTATACGTAATTAATTAACAAATTTTAATTTTTATAGCCATAATTAACGCGTAAACGGGCGTTTTTAATTACTAAGGGCCGTAATTATCACTAAATAGGCCACATTTTTTTACTTTTTTACATTATTAATTACTTGGACACAGTAATTTTCTTAATTTATTCTTAACTAATTAACGAATTATAATTTTTATAGTTATAATTAACTTGTAAAGGAGCGTTTTTTAATTACCAAGGGCCGTAATTATCACTGTTTATTCGATAATTCTCTAATAATGTACCGTTTTACTTACTTTGATACAATAATGCTCTTAATTTTATACTTAGCTAATAAACGAAGTATAAATTTTATAGTTATAAATAACTTGTAAATTGCGTTTTTAATTACCAAGGAACCCATATTTACTTACTGGATAGAGTAATGTTCTTAATTTTATACTTAATTAATTTACGAATTGTTATTTTTATAACCATAATTAGCGTGTAAAGGGGTGCTTTTTAAGTACCAAACACGTGCTTTTATCACGTGATTATTTATAGTATTACACGTGATTTAATTAAAGATAGTAATACACGTGCTTTTATCACGTGATTATTTATAGTAATACACGTGGTTTGAACACGTGATTTAATTAAAGATATTTAATACAGCTACGATAAACAACAGTACAACAGAACGACATAAAGTAAAACAGTACAACATATAGATAAAAACAAAAAATAGGTTTCGGGTTATATATATGAGTTTTATTCATCAACGGTGAGATCAAGTATACAGTAATGATCCTTTTTCAGCAACACTGTCATGGGTATTTAATACATTATCATGTATTTACAATAACTAAATAAGTTTATTTTTAATAATACTATCATAGTATGTACATCAAACAAAAAGTTTATTTATACCAATACATATATACAATATCAATCAAACAAGTTTATGTATATCAATCAATAAAGGTTATTTGGAATAATACATATATACAATAGCAATACATATATACAATATAATGTATTTACATCAGAAGACAATTTTTTATTTTACAACAGAATGTTTTACACAGGTCAATGGCGGTCATTATGTGTGTATGTTTCTAGAGGTTCCTAAAGAATTATATTTCTAATGGTGATGTAGTTACATTGTCTGCTTGTACTTGCCTTTTGATATAGAAATAAGAAAGTGAACTGCAGTGTTGTGTGTATGTGTAGACAGAAGCTCCCTGTGATTTAAACCCTATATTTATCCCACCCCCTGCTTTTTGAGTTGTGAATACATTCATGAAAGTATCTTTATGTAAGGGGTTGTGATGTATCGATAGACCTCGTACAAGTTAAGAAATATTGAATCAACCTATAGGAAAGTCTTGAAGGGGGTAGATGTAGAAAGTCGTAGCTGGAATACTCTCTACCTGATAATTAGTGTTTGATCTGTTTTGAAGTCCTATATCTAAAATGTCTGTTTCATTTAAGTGTTCTATGAATGAGTGAAAATCATGTATATTATTAATTAGTCTTGGAGTGTCTAAGGCAGTTGCGTTGTTAACTGAGCTATGAAAGAAACGAAGTTCATTTGTCTCCTTATGTCTTAAAAGGAGATGGTGACTGTAACTTATTTTGTATCGTTTTGTTTGTTGTGTGAATAGCTGGTATGTTAGTCGTGTCTGCCAGTCAATGGGATGTTTACTTAAGGGACTATGGAAATAGTTATAGGTTGAAATGTGCTTGTGGATGTTATGATGCGTTTGTAGAGCAGTCCAATGATCGATATACGTAGCCCTTATGTCTTGTGGCAAATGATCTAACAAGTCAAGTTCGTCTTGAATGTCCATTAAATCAACGTCATTATGTTGGCTGTCTAATACAGTAAGGTCTAATAATTGTCTTTTGGTTGTTTGCTTTAAATCATTATTTGCCTTCCTTTTTTGTGTAGTTGTTGTCTCTGTAGATGTGGACGCTGTTGGTATTGTCTCTACCGCAGTTGTTGTCTCTGCCGCTGTTGTTGTCTCTACCACTGTTGTTGTCTCTGTCGCTGTTGGTGTGGTTGTTTCTGATACACCAACTGTGGAAATTTTAAAAAATATATAAAGAAAATTATAACATTTTAATATATTAAACAATTATAAGTTGTTTTTATGTAACTTATAAATAAACACACCAATACACATAAGTTAAAAATAATTAAAGTAACATACCATCATCACTCTGTGTATGTGCTTTCTTTGTGTGTATGAGTAGATTGTCAAGTCTCGCATAGACACGGCCACATATAGCACAACTATGACTCATCCGACCGTGGACTGAGTCATTGTGTCGCGTTAGGTTACTCATCTTGGTGAAGACACGTGTACACATAGTACATGCAAATGTTTTGCGTGCTTCCATCTGTATATGAATATAGAAAAAACTACATTGTATATCTATATAAATGTAAAAACATAGATTATAAAGTTTGAATGAAAGACATATCCAAGGGTAAATATTTTTCTTACCGTCTGTAGTAAAGAATTTCTCTCCATTTTTACAATCAGACTAATATTTACGTTTAAAATACTCGACAATAAAAATTATTTTTTTTATTTTTTTTCCCAATGTTTAGGGTAGGCAATCTCCCCTTAAAATATTTTTAAAATGAGACTAATATTTTAAAGTGTTTAAAAAATACTTACTCTTCAAACAATACTTTAATACACCCAATACACGCTGGGGTTAAATATGTAAATGTATTAAACATAGATAACTTATAAAGAGAGAATGCAAAATGTTTTTATTCTATGAAACAATTATATTTATTTTCAAATTATTAAAAACTCACTTACTTTATTGTTAAGTACTGATAAGCCGCTATTTAAAATATTTAATGCATTTGAAAAATACACAATTAAAAAAATAAATATTTTTTTTTTCCAATGCTTAGGGTGGTCAACACCCCTTTAAAAATATTTTTACAATGAGACTAATATTTTAATACATTTAAAAAATACGTACTTTTCAAACAACAATACTTTTATATTAGAATAAAGTTCTGTTACAAGGAATGTATGCCCTGTGGATAAATATATAAATGTATTAACCATAAATAACGTATAGAGAGAGAATGCAAATGGTTTTATTCTATGAAAGTATTTTCAAAATATTAAAAACTCACTTTTTATCGCTTGGAAAAACTTGTGCTCCGCCGTTAGAAAACTTCTTCGCAGAGCTGCCAGGCAAAGTGTGAAGGAAATAAACTACCGAGCTGTATTTATACAAACCAAACACACATGCATTAACGCACCTGTTCGTGAGTAAAGCTATAATCCAACATTCCCGAGAGCAGGGTAATGGCTTCCCCGTTCAGGTGGTCCAATAGCGTGCCATGTAATTAATGGCTTCCCTGTCCAGATGGTCCCTTATCGTGTCATGCGCGCTGCGCAAGGTAATTAATGGCTTCCCTGTCCAGGTGGTCCCTTATCGTGTCATGCGCGCTGGGCAAGGCAATTAATGGCTTCCCTGTCCAGATTTGATTGATAACCCAAAACCCATTAGTGCAACAATGTTGACCTTAGTGTACTAAAACCCATTAGTGCAAAAATGTCAGTGGCCACGTGGACTAAAAGATTTAATTGATAAACCAAAACCCATTAGTGCAAAAAGTTGACCTTTAGCCCTGTACTAAGTGCCTTAGTGCAACAGCTGGTGACCAGCAAGAAGATCTGTAAGTACACATGCAGATTTTCAGGTGCCAGATAAGTCAATTTTTGACCAGTGCAACGAGTAAAAGGCACTTAGCGTATGACACCAGCCAAGTGATAACATCAGAAACTGTCCATTACCTATCCAGCGGAGACTCCGGTATGGCAGTCAAAATGACGTAATATGCGCAACCAAAATTAATGCGTTTAGGTAATGTGTTAATTCATGGGGCGGTCAGAACACGCTATATATAGGGTAGCTATTCTCAATGCTTATTACAGCACTTGTTCCAGAATTCCAATCTACAACTAGTTCAATGGCCTGTTGCTATATACAGAAATATGTAAGTATTTTTGTTTTTATATCACATGTTAATTTAATTTGTATCGTTATATAGATAGCTGTACAGAAATGTATATAATCAACTAGATATATAAACAGCTAGATAGCTAAAAAGACATATAAACAGATAGACAGGTAATAAACATATAGCTAAAACGCTATATAAACAGCTAGATAGCTAAAAAGATATATAAACAGCTAGATAGATATATAAACAGCTAAATAGACAGGTATATAGATAGATGGCTAGATAGACAGATTCACTACATTTTTTCTACTATCATTGTGCTCAGTATAAAACATTACACACATATAGATAGAGAGAGAGAGAGAGAGAGAGAGAGAGAGAGGCAGAGAGTGAGAGAGAGGTAGAGAGTGGGAGAGATAGAGTGAGAGCGAGGCAGAGAGTGGGAGAGAGAGAGGCAGAGAGTGAGAGAGAGAGAGAGAGAGAGAGAGAGAGAGAGAGAGAGAGAGAGAGAATGAACGAGGGTGGGAGATAAACAAATAGATAAATATATTATCTACATAAATACTAATTCAACTATATATTCTGTTCATAGTTTAGTTTACATTTACTTCATTTATAAATCTAAGCCAAATGATTCCAACAAATGCTCCTTACACATCAATTATCGATTAAAAGGTGCTAATTAGGGCAAAAAAACACATTAAACTTATTGAAAAAAGCCTTTTACTATTGAAAATTATAAAGAACACTATCCAAGTGATCAATTAATTAATTAATATTATTAATTAATTATAAAATTTTAGATCCACTGAACCTTAGAAAGAACCTTATAAAACAATGGGAGAAAAAAAAATAGGACATGTGTCAATCATTGTAAGACAATGGGAAAAAATAATACCACACACAAAAATCACGTGTTAACAACATGAGGAACCGCCATCTTGGTTCCGCCATCTTTAATTAAAGCACGTGCTCAAAGCACGTGTAATACCACAAAATAACCGCGCGGTCAAAAGGTCACTAGGTCAAAAGGGCACTAGGTCACGGCCGAACGTGTAACAACACGACGAGACGCCATCTTGGATGACGTCACTTCCAGTAGGGGTCACTTCCTGTGACGGGGTCACTAGGTCACTAGGTCACGGTCGGTCGTGTAAGAACACGACATAACGCCATCTTGGATGACGTCACTTCCGGTTGGGGTCACTTCCGGTGACGGGGTCGAAGGGCACTTCCGGGTCAAAGGTCAAATGCGGAGCAACGTAGCGGCTCCGTAAATACTAACCGAAAAGACCATCCTATACTACTAATGTGTATTTTCCCATATTGTCGTTGTTTAGATTCAATAGTACTCTATCATAGGAGTTTTGTATACCTCAACTTATCAGACATTGTATTCGCGTTCACCTAGTGAAGCCGTTGAAATACTTCATTCAGATCAATAAACGTGTACCTTTGGCTCATTCGTAAACCATTTTACTGTGTTGATTGTTTACTTATACCTGTTTTTGTGTGTCAAGTATAATATTAGATAGCATGTTTCAACAAATATAAATGTTGAACGAATAATCTTCTTCTTCTTCTTTATGTGCCAGGTCTGGAACAGACATCGGCGGTCATGACTCTCCATTCTTTCCTGTTGTTAGCTTTTTGCAGAAAGTTATTATTACTTATGTTGTTGTTCGTGGCCCATTCGTTCAGGCTTTCTACATATGTTAGCCTTTGTCTTCCTCTGTCTCTCTTACCAGATATTTTCCCACACAAAGCCAGTCTTTCTATACCATTTTTCCTATAGATGTGTCCTAGAAATTTCATCTGTCTATTCCTAATGGTGTTAATGAGTTCTCTTGAGGTACATGCTGTTTTCAACACCTCTGCATTAGATTTCTTTTCAGTCCATGATATTCTCATCATCCTTCTTAGAAACCACATTTCTACTGCCTCCAATCTTTTCCTTGTTTCATTATCAATAGTCCAACATTCACATCCATATAGAAGAACAGACCAAACATACCCCTTCAGTATGCGCATTTTGGTACATATTCTGATATTCCTGTTTTTCATGATACTGCTTAAGCTCATGAAGCTGTTTTTAGCTATTGCGATTCTTCTCTTTATTTCTTTGTTGCATTTGCCTTCCTGTGTTATTGTATAGCCTAGATACTGGAAAGAATTGATTTGCTTGATGTTTTCACCTTCACTGGAAAAAGAGCATCTTGGAGGTTGTCTTTTCTTAGAGATTACCATTACTTCGGTCTTACTGAGATTGAGTGTTAATCCTTTAAGTCGGCTCTCTTCTACCACCTTATTTAGAATAGTTTGCAGGGCACTTTCTGATTCTGCTATTAGTACTGTGTCATCTGCATATCTCAGATTATTTATATTCTTTCCTCCAACTTTAATACCATCTAGGTGTTCGATATTCCGGAGTATTATTTCACTGTAGATGTTGAAGAGGTCTGGTGATAAAACACATCCCTGTCTTACTCCTCTCTTTATTGGTTTGAATGCACTTAACTCCCCTTCATATCTAATGGCAGCTTCTTGCTCCCAGTATAGATTTCTTATTATTCTGAGGTCTTTACCATCTATGTCCAGATCTTGTAATATATTAAATAGATCTTGATGTTTGACTTTGTCAAATGCCTTAGAATAATCTATAAAGCATAGATACAGGTCTTTGTGCATCTGGATGCATCTTTCAATTAACATAGATAAGGTGAAAATAGCATTTCTTGTGCTTTTATCTGCAACGAATCCAAACTGGGTTTCTGAAATTTCCGGACGGATTTTACTTCTTATTCTTTCCATGATTATTCTGAGGAGTATTTTTGTGACATGATTCATTAAGCTAATTGTTCTGTGTGATTCACACTCTGTTGCTCCAGGTTTCTTGGGGATTGTGATGAAAATTGATCTGCTTAAGCTTGAGGGGATCTTACCAGTATCATATATAATACACAAGTCAAAGAGTCAATTCGGCAATCATCTTACATTGACTAACGAGCCAACAACGTGTGATGGGTAGAAACACTACTGGTCGGAGATGTCACTCTCTGCTGGCCACGCAATCCCCTCTCCAGATCGTTACACTGATGTCATTACCAACAAGTCTAGAAGAAATCACTTTTAGGTAGAAATTTTAGGGGCAACAGTAATTGGAAGGAAAACAGCTCATGAAAATGTATTGTTTTAAGTATCAAGGAACACAATTGAGTCAAACTAGCTATAAACGACAAATAATGAATTACGCCCCTTTGTAAAAAAAACAAACGAAATCAATACAAAAAAAATTAAAAATTCCAAATTACATATCTATATAGCGCTTTTCATAACAAAGTCTTCGAATGCGCTTTACATTTACCATCTGTTATCGCTGCGAAGTAGATATACAATGGTCTCATTATATCAGGTAAATGTTGTCAGTAGAATGCATTATATTGTGTTATAGTCAAAACGCCATACAGTCTAAATTCATAGAGTTGAAGTAGTTAAAGTAGATATAAGAAAGCAGAGAAAAAATATTTCTTTAATACGTACAACAATCTACTATCTATAAGTTATTGCCAACATCATTAAGCTTTTTTTTTCAGTTAAACCAATATACACATAATCACAATTAGGCTGCGTATAATAAAGTGAAATAGTCCAATTAGTACTAGGTACAAACACAGACAATTCGAAGGTTGTTTGTGAAGCGCAAATTTCATCCAAAAGAAGAGCAGAGAAGCGGGTCAGGCAAAAAATAATATAGAGTTTCCTGATCAATTGGAGGACGGTTCGTAACTCGTAACGTACTTGGAACACAAAAGGCTAAAAGGCTCCCCCCCCCCCCCCCTTGTCGATGGCAAGTTCTTGATCTGATCAAAATGCATTACTTTACACAAAAAGCCAAAGTTTAATTTCCAAACTCAAAGAGATTCATTTCTGCATGATGGCTGATACTGCATCCTTCCGGGTAAGATTAATTCAGCATCATTTTATTATTTGCTAATACATTTTTATTGTTATCCATAAATTATATTATTGCCAACTTTAGAATAATATTAGTATCTGTATTTTAAGTCGACCATAGCAATGAAGTTTCATAGTCATAAATTATCTTTGTCATACAGTTATTAATGTTAGATGTTATTCACATTATATAGGCGTGTGTGTATGTGTTAAAGTGACGACTGTACTGTATAAGACGTGTATGACAACTACGAGGTGTACCATAGCCATACAGTTTGTCATTGTCTGCTGGAGTTACAAGATACCTGCTCCTTATTTTATTATTAAATACCATTCTTATGTACTGAATATATTTAATTAATTTAGCATTTATATTAGTAGACTTTTATCCAAAACGAATAATAATTAATACAGTATGCAATTACAATATAACTATAATGATATTGTTTGTTTTTTATATCGTTTATATATACATTCTTCTCCATGACTGTCTTAAGTAACTTATAAGTAGATTTAACTATAATAATGTAAATTTATAGAATGTTGAAAGGCATTTAATCAATTTTCGTCGGATGCAACGTGAGGCAATGTTTTTATCAGGACTTGTCTGCTACATAAAATACACGTCAAACATGAAAATAATGATGGACTGTCCAGATTGCCGATACCGGCAAGTCAGAATAAATGATATTATGTTCCTATTAGTACAACAGTAATTTTTTTAAGAAGTAGTAACTCAACTATGAAGGAACATAACTGCGTCAAACTAGCTAAAAGTGGCAAAAGATGAATTACGCCCCTTAGTAAATTTAAAAAAAAAAATTATTAATTATGGGTAGACGGTAGAAGTAATGTCATCAAATTCATCAAAACTCATTAACTACCAGGGATACATTAAGAACAATATTCGCACGACTCGAACTTACAAATAAATTTGTGAGTGGCAATAAATCTCATTTCACGCCAGGGGTTTTCCGAAAATTCATTATTTTTAAAGACGTTAAACAAAAAAAAAGTGCTTCATACAAATATTCTACAAATGGACAACCAGAATGATTCTTCTAAACTTCTAAGCATCCCATGAACGTATTGAAGTATGATCAAGAATTCATTCATACAAAATTATATATGTTCCTATTAGCATATAGATAAATATTATATGTACAGGGTGGGAATAAAGATCTGGCACTTTGCATGTTTAATATAAGAGAAATACAATTAATAATATAAAAAATGTTTTTATTTTCTAATTGTACGTATAAAACCAGTTTGCTTCCAATTACCAATATGGACTAAACTGGTCAAAATCGCGCTTTTGTTTTGCAGACGTTAATGATATATGATATATTGATGTATTATTACGAAACGTAAATTTTTACATTGTACCGAAATTAAATGAATACGAACTGTTCATAACGATTGGTGTAGTAACGATAGAAAGTATTTCATAAGCCAAAGTAGTGGTTTTTCCAACTACGTCTTCAGACAACATGGACAATCTTAACGTTGTTGTCGGTCCTACTCGAATATTCAATAGCACGCTAGTATTTTATTTTATATTATTGGTTTACAGCAGCCGTGATGCAATATATTTTCTAGTATTCGATTATGGTATCGTATCTACCCATATCGTGGACCCATATGAATCAGTCCAAGATTACATCAGTTATCAGTTATTTGGCATTTATCGACAAGTAATGATCTTATTTTTTAATGCTCTGAGATATAATTCTTACGGATTTATACTACAAAGAATTCAATATTGTTTTACCAGTAGTTTCAATGCTTTTCATAACATATGAATATATCTCTTATCTATTCTTTTGATAATTTGCTTTTCGTAACCATTTGTGTAAATATCATTCGTCTATTTGAATTTTAAGTGATGATTCATTGATTAAACCAGTATTCGTTTTGTTTACAAAACTCGATTTATATCAGTTTTTTTTACGTTCCAGTATTATGTGAGTATTATTTATACTACAATAGTAATTGCCAACACTACACAATAACAACACGATACTTGATGTGTATTTGAGCCAACATGAATACACACCTGAATAAATCAAATAAACTCTAATCAATGTTATAAAGATTGCCAGGGGATATTTTGAATTTGGACCAACCTAGACTACACTAAACTAATATCAAAATGAACTAGTAATAATACTACCAATTGAAGCAGTAATTATACTAACTACAAGACAACGTTAACTACAAGACAACGTAATAAATAAATATTTCATCAACTGAATAGGGGATCTAGCCAAATAAATAATACAGTCTACAATTCGGTACTCATTATTCTACAGTCATCTACTGATTAATAATTATCGACAAAAAGATAAAAAAAAGCTGGTTTGTCATTTAACATTTTTATTGAATTAATACTTAAAAAGTATATCAAAGCGACTTGACCAGTGAAATATTAAAATTATTTTTTGCGGCATATATGACAGTGCATAGATGACCACTGATATATCGCCTTTGTAATAAGAAATGATAATTCAATTTGGGAATTTCTTATGATGGACAGGCGGGTCGTAATAACATATACATGATAATGTTAATGCTAAAAGGAGTGTATATGTCATGGCCAAAGCCCGAAGTGTGGCCAGTTCGCGATCTGGCCGGCCACTTCGCACTTTAACCGAGGCGCGTGGCCAATGTCCGCTGTGCTGGAGATTGCCAGTGTTTACGCTACTTTGGCCGTCCACTTCGCGAAGTGGCTGGAAATCCCTGGCCAATGTACGATGTGCTGATGCAAGAATTTTCGGTAGGCGGCACAGGTGTAATGGTGGCTTGTATATGGTAGCAAGGACAGAGATACTTACACTGTGACGCTAATTTTCTGTTCATCTGTTGCTTTTCAGAGAAAGTCCTGCCAAAGTGGTCACTAATTATCAAGGAAATTAATTATTACATGATTCAGTAAACTATCTACCTGGAAAAAAACAAGATGCGTCATAAATTGACTGGATGGTGTAAGCGAACCGAAGATTGATTTTTGATAAGCCACAAAGGTGGTAAGACCGTATTTTTATCTAGCCATTGTCCGTGCGGTCTAGTTTCATATGGTGTATAAACATGGGTGGGGCCGCCAGTCGCAATGAGATACCCTTGAGATAACACTACTGCACCAATAAACTGAGGCATTTGACTTAACGTATGAACACAGTGCAGCAATTTAAGATAAGTGTAAACGTATGAACACAGTGCAGCCATTTAAGATAAGTGTAAGTGTCGATATCAGCTTTTGACCCCAGTGACCTCGCCGAGCGGAAACAGGTTGGTTAAAAATACCTCTCATTTAACACACCGTGAACACAGTCGAATCAGTTTGCTCCCATTACACATAAGACATACAATCAGCACGTTTTTTGTATCGAGAGCATTTTACTGCGGACATAAAATCTCATAAGGTTTACTACCAGTTTTTCAGTTTTCACTTTCAAAATGGATAATTGCAATGAACTTTTGATTGCTGCTGTGGAAAAAAGAACTGCTCTTTATGATAAGACAGAAGACAATTATTCCAACAGAGTATTTATTAACAAACAATGGATTGAAATTGGTCAAGAATTAGGAATTGACGGTGAGTTTAGTTTATTTTCATCTCTCTCTCTCTCTCTCTCTCTCTCTTTCTCTCTCTTTCTCTCACTCCCCCTCTCTCTCAGTCTCTCTCTTTCTCTCTTCTATCACTTTCTCTCAATGAATGTTTAAATTATTTTAATACTAGCGTTGTTATTTACAAAGTATTGGATTGCCAAGGGACAGCCCCTTCTGTCATAAAGTAATTTACGAGCTTTTCTCGAACCTGCATGCCACATTTTGTTGATCTTTGCCTTTGATTTTGAATATTTTGGTAAGTCAATCGTCTCGGAAGCAAATGTTCATTAGGTACAGGTGCTTCGGGGATATCTACAATAAGTCTGTGCGGTTCGTTTACAAGAACAAAATTGTGGAGGACCGTGATGGCTTTTACAATATTTGTTGCAGCTATTGGTTGTTCATCGATTTGGCAAAAAAGTATCCTCCACATCTGTGCCAATCTTCCAAACGAACACTCAACGCTGTTTCTAGCACGAGACAGTCTGTAGTTAGAGATTTCTTTTTCAGCTGCAAGCTGACGGTGCGGAAAGGGTTTCATTATGTTTTCCCTAAGAGGAAACGCTTCGTCTGCAACAAACATGTAAGGGAGCTCAATATCGGTGCCTGGTATGTAGCCTCGTAGGGGGATTGATAACTTGTTAGATATGAGCTTTTTGCCTAGAGATGAACGACTGAATACTCCGCCATCGCTGTTACCACCACATGAACCTACATCTACAACAACAAACTTCCCATTAGCATCTGTAACTGCAAGGAGGATAATTGAGAAAATTTTTTTATTGTTGAAATATTTCGAACCCGACTTGTTCGGTTTTTTAATTCGAATATGCTTTCCGTCTATTGCATCATCACAAGGACCCCCATCAAGACCTGTGAGCTTGACCCTATGCCCGGCTTCCTTTCGCCTGAGGACTTCGACAGGCTCCTTGCTTCCATCTCCATCTGTTTCCTGGACATCCAGAGCTGGATGACGGAAAACAAGTTGAAGCTTAACAGTGAGAAGACTGAAGCTCTTATCGTCGGTACGAGACAGAGGGTCGTGTCCCTCACTGCGTCCGATCTTCAGCTGGCTGATGCAACTGTGCCTTTCTCCCCGACTATCAAAAGCCTTGGCGTCTATCTGGACTCCACGCTGTCCATGCAAACCCACATCTCCTTCCTCACCAAAATCTGCTTCTTCCATCTGCGTCGTATTGCCGCCATCCGTCGTTATCTCACCAAGGAAGCTTGTGTTAAGCTCATCATCTCTCTCCTATTTTCCCGCTTGGACTATTGTAATTCGCTTTTGGCTGGTCTCCCGGCCTCCTCCCTTCAAGGACTCCAACGTATCCAGAACTGCGCAGCCCGACTAGTTCTCAAGAAGAAGAAGTCAAATGATATCAATCCTCTGCTCCGATCTCTGCACTGGCTACCCATCAACAACCGGATCTCATATAAGCTGGCTTCCCTCTGTTATAGGTGCCTGAATAACTGCGCCCCGGATTATCTTCGCTCTTGTATGGAGCTCTACACCCAGTCCCGCCCACTTCGTTCGGCATCTGACGCGCTTACTCTGCGGATCCCTCGTGTGAGGCTAGTGTCCGCTGGCGAACGTTCATTTTCCTACGCAGGACCGTCCGCTTGGAATCACCTCCCACTACAGCTTCGCCAGAGCCCTAGCTATGACACCTTCAGGAGCCGGCTGAAGACTCACCTATTTCGTCAGCAGAATTAGCGTATTACTATATATTTCGTTGTCTGTCTGTATTCTGTAACTGTCGTCTGCGCATAGAACTGTCACCAACGGGATATGCGCTATATAAGCACCGTTATTATTATTATTATTATTATTATTATTGCGCCCAAACACAAAGGGAACTGAAATCTTGTAAAAAAATCAAATGCAATTTTCAGCCAATGTTCTTTGTCAGGTTTTGGCATTACTTGTGGTTGCAGAATTTTCCAAATGGCCGCGCATGTTTCTGCTGTAATACTTCTTACTGTTGAGACGCCAGCACGAAAATGAAAAGATTGAGATTGATGGGTATCTTCTGATGCCAGGTATCTGAAAATCAGAAAACGGGGGAGGGGGTTAATCACCAAATAATCAAATAAATAACGATTTCATAGTAATACGATATACTGTATTATAATAATTTATTTTTGTTACAGGTAGTGCTGCAAGAAAAAAATGGACAACTCTTAGGGATTACTTCTACAAGACAAACAAACAACTAAAAACAATAAAGTCAGGAGCTGCTGCAGATACGCGAAGAAAATGGTATCCGTATGATGCAATGAAGTTTTTGCTGCCTCACATTACAGACAGAAAAACGACTTCTAATCTATCCGATGTCTCTGATAGTGAAGGTGATGACTGCTCACAAATGTCCGAAACTACCTTCCAATCTTTGCAGTGTTTACCTTCTGGTTCTCAAAGTTTAATTGAGCCCAGTCAAACTACGGAGAGAAATACAACACCAACTTCACATCCCACACCCTCTCCAAGTGCTAGTGAAGTTCATCATAGCCGGGCTGCAAGTCCAGCCACAAACTTGATTGCCAGGCCAGCACCAATAGAAGGCGGGTCCCATACCCCCACCAACGAGGACAGAATGCTTCAATGGATGGTAAAATTATTGATGCAATATTATCCATGAACAAACCACACGTTGAGGAGAAGGATGACTGCGACCATTTCCTTCAGAGTCTCTCACCTCAGTTGAGGTCGCTTAATCCATTGGCAAGATACAAATGTCAAGCTGAAATTCAAATGCTAATATTGCGTCATTTGGAACAGAGTCAAACTTCAACCGCTTCCTTTTCACATGCAGGGGGACAACATCAACAGCCTTTGCACCAACACTGCAAATACAACAACGCTGCATACGATCAATACCAGACATACAGTCCGTGATTTGATCTTGTTGGGTTTACTACTTTTTTAAAGCATTATGAAATAAATTCATTTTGGATTTGAATGTTTTGTTGTTGTAAAAATCAGTTAAGACAGCTGGTTATCAACTTTAGATTCGAACATTATTTTTTTAAATTCCATTTTCAAGAGACGCAATTATATTAAAGAAAATAAATAAATATTACAGTACTAAGCTATGATTCTAGTTTAATATTACATAATGTTATCTAGTAATTTGTATTATTGTTTATGTCGAATAAAGTTCAAAGTTACATTGGTTAATAAAAAGCAAATTTAATCAATTTACTTACCGTAACGTGATGACAAGGCGCTCTATAGCTGGTAGTGGCTTGCGAAAATTTGTGGTTCGTTTCTCAATGTGGGGTCCTATAATTTCTAGAAGGGTTTTAAAAGTGTCTGGTCTCATTTGGATGTATGCCAGACACTTTTCATCATCACTTAGAACTTGTTGCATAAGGTGATGATACTCGCCAAATGTTTCCCTCTGTTGAAAGATGGGGTGAACCCAATAACGCCTTTTACGTCTTTTTTTCAGCCACAAAAGCAAAACAAGCTGCAATATATCCATTGTTTTCGTAAATACTGACAAAACTATGCGGTTTGTTGTCAAATGTAGACATATCGAGACGTAAACGAAATGGTTGTAAAATGTGTTACATTCAGTTTGCTTAAGTCTCGTTTACCTCTGGATATCACTATCGAAATGTTTACGAGCTGAACTATGATCCCACTGTGTGGGTACGTTTACACATATACCGAGCATCGTTTGTGAATTATTTTACTTTGTGTACATGTGTTTTCTCAGTAGTGTAGATTATAAGCGGTGTTCGAACAAATATCGAATCCAATAGCGCTAAAGAATAAGTTCTGCTATCACGTCTATAGAGTAACAAGCCAATTTTGTTTTGATGAGTAGAAAGTGCCCGTAGAGACAGTACAATTACTTGAAGGCATTCAGGCTCCGATTGGGCACGAAACAACGTGCACCCTGCTGGCCACCCCATACCCTGTCACAACACGACACTGCCTATGTTACTTGGGGTTTCATGGTGAGTATTGTAGGCATATTCCTCGGCATGAAGTTGTATAACAGTTTATACGCATTTAACTGGGGCTGTATCCCATGTAGCGGCGTTTCAATTTTAATAAATTCGTATTATTGTTCTGTAGGTTATCCCATGACATGTACTGACGAAACTAGTATGCTGGACAAAGTTGGCGTACATGTAAATGCGGAACCAACAATTGATATGAAAATTATCCTAGATACTTTGAATACTTTACTGCAAGAAAAAACGAATAATAGCTGATCATCAGCAGATACAAATACTGTGCTTTTATAGAGGACGTTAAACAGGCTAAAGCAAAAGCAGAAAAAAGAAAGTGTTGACTATCATCGACTAAGAAAATATGGCGTTAAGCCTATTTAGGTTGATGGCAAAGGAAAACTTATTGTGCAAGTAACAAAAGACAATAGCGTTATTTTGTACTATGTGCACACATAAGAGTAATAGACGAACATAACTGATTTTGTAATTTAGTATAAATAAAGATGGATAATTTACTATATTAATTGAGACCTATGTTCATTTAAAAACAATATTCTATTAATTATAAAAGTATTGCAAATTAAAAAAAAAGACTTAAAGCTAATGAGGAGATTTTATTTTTTTCAATGACTATTTTATTCAGATACTCAAGCTAGCACTCATACACCTAGATAAATATTGTAAAAACCTTTAATAAAACCAATCGGTGTCTCTCTCGCTTGAGTTGTTTACATGCTTTGTAATTCAATTGTGTCATTTTTTTTTTGTAGCACGTGGATCATACCTGCAACCTGCAATGTCCCCGATAGCGCAAATCCAATATTATATGTATGGGCATCAAGGCACCAGGGCGGGGAAGTGGCACAAATTGCATCACTCCCACCCCATCAGGCCTTGGGGCCTCTCGGCGGTGCAATGAGACCTTGGACGAGAAGCAGGGCTTATCCCCCATGCGTAAGCCCACCGGTGAGCTCTTGATGCAAGCGTACTGGTGGTTTCCACACTTCGCCAGCGATGAGCAAACAGAGGCGTACATAAGTATTATGTAAAATGTAGTATATGGCTGTCAAACAATTTGATAGAAAACTAAAATTACCAGATACTGATCTTCAGACTTATTTAAACTGTCTGCGTTTGGAGAAAATGTTTCTATAATACACACATTTTGTCACGAAATGGCCTAAATTTTAAATTAATGATTTTGCTTAATAAATTGTTTGCTGGCGTTTGTTTCATAAAGTCATACAATGCTTGTGGAATCTCCTTAAAATGGCACAAGCAACTTTAGCTGTATCACAATGTTCTGACCAGATAGTTGCTGATAGTGTTAACAATACTAACGTGATTCCCTTCATGGATTCTGGACAATTTAACCATTGATATGATCAAGTTAGGAACAATTTAAAGACCGATTAAAATAACTTCCAAATGGTTCATTGCAGTTAAACAACAACAGATGAACAAACCTAATTTACGCCGTGGGCAGCGCATGCTTTGTATTTCTTTTCATTGTTATTATCTCAAAATTTCTTTGTATACCATTTAAGTTGCTGCATTATCCCAATATAAGTTTACATTTTTTTAAAAGCTACCTAATATTTTGTTTTTGTTTTTAAATTCGTTTTGTTGATACGATCTTCATAATGAATACTATGAGTAAAAGTAGGCCTACAAATATAAAAGAGCCTAGGGCCTACACAGGCCGGATTACGATTGTGCATACACAATGTTCCACTGTAGTAATCTTAAACTAAAGTTTATTTTGGTCTATTAGTGAAGTGCTCAGTTAACATGTTCTTAAATATTTACAGCCGCATATAATCTTAGCGTTGGAAACAATTATTGCATTGTTCTTTGAAACCTTGACATAATTTGTTACATCTCTCATCACTTTAAGACCTTATAAAGGTAATTGTGATCTTTAAAATGTTTTGACATTTGCAGTAGTCAAAATTTCGCTAATTTCAAAATGTGATATAAATAAGTATCGATATTTAGTAAACTTTATTAAAAGCATTGTCATTTAATTTGTATGAATGAAATATACTACACACTTTGTATTCACATCACTTAATCAATAAAATGGAGTAGGTAATTTGTTAATCGGTGCATTTTTTAAATACTTTTTCTGATAACAACTAGAACACTGTCTCAAAAATTCATTTTTTTTTCTTTAAGTTTTTTACAGTTGTATTCGATTCTATACACTTGTGTAGCATTTACATTATATAATATCTTTGATTAGTTAAGTAAAGTAAGAAAAAAATCCTTCTATAAAATAAATCGTTGGAATGGAAAACAAAGTGTTTTTATATCAGTGAAGCAAAGATTAGCTATTGTACCACTAATGACTTAGATTTTAAGCTTGAGATCGAAGCAGAAAAACAATGATCTCATTATATCGTCAGCAAAGTCAGTAGAAAACATTTCATTGTGTTACTTCGACATAAAATCTATATGCATAGAGTAGAAGTAGATACACGAAAGCAACGAAAATGAGTCTTAAACTAAGGTCATTCGCAACAAAGAATAATGAATTTAAGTAAAGCTTTTGTTTGATATCATTCTTTTTGTATTATTTTCATATACCGGGTAATGTAATCTTTTTTGTATTGTTATGTTTACTGTGAGGGACGTAATGTGCATTATAGACTTAAACTATTTACAAATATATTAATAAAGCTTCAAGACATCTTATGTTTTATTCTAGCTGTTTTAAGTCATGTAGTTTGTTTGTAAGATTACACTGCCCTTTATGTGTCACAACGTTTTAATCAGTACATATTTACACTGTCGTATTTGCTACACACAAACAGTTACATAGTCACTTCTACTGTCAGTATTAGTTTACTGTATTTTACTCTACAAGTCGGTATAAAGATTGTTTAGATACACCATTTTGTTCACAAAATTTTTTTATGTCTATGTTAACTAAATGTGAGCTACGTAATGTATGTATTTATTATATGTAAATTTCGTTAAATATTGCATTTTCCCAAGTAGTTTTCTTCTTTTTTTTTTTTTTGGCGTTCTAAAAAGAATCATTTTTAAATAACGTTTGATGAATATGAAGTATTACTCTTTGTTTCAAATAAGGAATTTGAAACGGTCATTAGAGGATGCGAACAGAATTATAAAATTATGTGTTTCTAGGATGATGTGATATCAAATCGTATACTCACAACTTGAAGATTACACTTGATTTATTTGGCATAAAAGTAAAACTTTAGAAGTTGCAATGTCTAAATTTTACGAAAAAAACATGCACATTTTTTTACACTAATGCCAAGTATATTAATGACTTAACCTAAAAAGATATAAAACGCGTATTCAATTGAACTATTTCTAGTTGCTACAACCCGAAAAAGTTACTTAACAGACATAAAATTGCTGTGATAAATCTTCAAATTTTTATATAATTAAAATATGAAGCTACTTAAAATTAGAAATATGCTAATTTTTGTTAATCGTAACTAATTGGTAGCACTTTTTATTTTATAACTGGCATTATATTTATTTATTTTTTTTGTTTTGTTTTGTTTTCTACAGCTAGCTAACACTAACACTAGAAACTATAATTTTTATTGAACTGGACAAATTCAAAGATTTCACAAAATGAATAACTCAAGTGATTTTCAGGATACCTTTGATGAAAACCAGGATGACCCTTTCAGTTGGGATACACTCCGAATAATTATATTTGTATTTTGTACTTTTATAGGCAACGTCCTTGCATTATTTGGTATAGTTGGAAGTATTCTCAACATAATTATTTTATCACATCATAAAATGAAAGACTCAACCAATTTGATTTTAATGGCACTTTCTGCTTGTGATCTTATTTACTCTATTACACAAGTATTTTTTTTTGTTATCTTTTACTTTATATTATGATGATTTCTAATGGCTTAACTGGATAGCGGCGTATTATTATACATATTTTGATTCATTTAATTCTGTTGCACTGAATACCAGTATACATTAAGTGACATTAGTTTCTATAGAAAGAATGTTAGCTGTATGTTTTCCTTTTCAAGTGTCAAGAATTATTACACCTGATCGAATGAAAATTTGTATCTTAGCAATAACAATTTTTAATTTTGCGATTCGGGCCCCAGTATTTTTTATAACTGATATTTGCTTCATAGAGTATAATAATAGAACTATTCCAACTTTAGTTTTCAAGGACTTTTTCGATCAAAATTATGACATACTTATGGATTTTTCTCAGTACTTTTTTCTGACAGTGAATTATGGCCTTCCAGTAATTGTTATATTAACATGTACATTTATGACGTTCAACACAATTTCTATTTCTTCTAAAAATAAAACAAATTTATCCACAAGTGAGGCCATGGCTAAAAGAAAAAAAGAAATGAAATCTGTGAAAACAGTTTTAATTATATGTATGATAGTAATTTTTACTGTAATCATTCCATTCTTTATAGAACAGTTAGTTACCTCGATTTTAACTAGTTCAAAATCATTGATAATTATATTTTATATTATCGTAAATGTTGTATTGCAAATTAATGCATCGTTTAATTTTACTGTTTATGTTACAAGTAGTCCGAAATTCAAAACGACATTCATCAATTTATTTCTAAAACATAAATAAATACGCAAAGTAAAATACTTGTTATATTCCACCGGGAAAAAAGTTGCAAGTCACATTTGGATCAGTTTGATTTAAAATAAATTCATAAAGCAAATTTAATGCCGGATGTAATTTTGAATACCATTTAAAGTAGTATTTTTTGCTAAAAATGTTTTCTGTAGCCTCTGTACGAATAAGTATTCTAGAAAATTAAAATTTTCAATAAACAATTTGGTCCGAAGGGTATTTTACTCTTGTATTTTTATATTTTTGGAGAATTTTAAAATCCAAAATACTTTTAAAAAAATGTATAATTATTCTTTCATTAAATCAATACAATAAACCGTCTCATTTCGACGTAAAGGGGCACAAATAGGATTTTTTTTCAACTCTTATTTTAAGAATATACATATAATGTCATATACATTCATATCTCCCAGATAAATTTATCTAATATTATCAATAATATCGGGGTGACCGATCTGAGATCGGTCTTTATAGGGTGAAATTAATAATAGTGTTATAATATTTGATACATATGTTTAACATCAAAGATCTTTAAAACAATAGAGAAATTGTAAACAATAAGATACATGCATATAATTTAGGCTACTATTTACAGGGAGTATATTTAATCAGGTATGAGCCTACAAATGTATTTTGTAATCATCTCTTTTCTTTTTCATTACAACATCTATTGTAATCTGCTTTAAGGGCTCTCAAAAGAACAATTACTTGGTGATATAATTTAATTAATGCCCATTGATAAGCTGTTATTGGTAGAACAACTCCATCTTCAATGATATTCTTTATGACTAATCAAAATTGCAGAGCATAACAGCGAACAATAGCCACAACATCTTTAAAGTGTTCACCGTAGTCTCTATTCAAGCCTGGAAACGAAGAGGGTAGAATAATACTTTCACCAATATCAGCATTATTCTTTTCTTCCAGATCTTGAAGAAAACAGGTGACTCCTATGTATTTGTCAGAATATTTCTTCTTTTGATTGTTCTTGATCTACTGAATACGATCGCGTTCCAATCGAACGTACGTATCCACGAGATACTGCTGAAAAAGCCGGCCTTCAAAATGCAGGGCATTGAATTTAATTTCTCGCATATCAGGAACCACACAAAGCTTGAGAATGTAGGTTTTTGGTAAGATGGGGTGGAAAAGCAATACGGTACTGGGCCATTTCAAAGCGTGTAAGGTGCTGTCGGCTCGCATAAGGCAACGGAGAAGTCTAATCTCCCTTTAGAAAAAAACAGCGGGTAAGTAAAAGGCTCTACGCGGCTGTCTAAATTCTTCAAAGTAAAATTTTTTTGGACACACTTATGAACCACCATTTCGTTATCTGGATTGCTTTGATTTGAATTTAATGTAACGACAGTACATACTTCGCCGGATAAATGTGCATTATTTTTTTTTATACGGATCCTTCTGGCGATGTGAAAATAAGCCGCACATACGGTGGTGCATTTCCTTCTTGAGTAGCATGATGGTTGACCTTTTCTTCCACTTCTCTCATCATCATAAAAGTTTGTGCAAGAGAGTTGCTTGATCTAATGATTTGTTCCAATGAACTAATTAGAGATTGACTGATTGAGTGGATGTTTCAGTTGCTCGGTGACGGCGTCATCTGAATCTAAAAAGTACATCTGTCCGTATTGTGGACTTTTAAATTCACCCTTAACATTTTGTGTTGGATTTACTGCCATATTTATCTTTATCTTCTGGTAGACTTCTCCTGCTGCTAGGAAGCTGTAGATTCCGTGACTATTGATTGTCCGATCGTCATATACGTTAAACGAAGCCAATGTGAAAGATGAATTTAAGTTCCTTATCTAGTTGTTTTTTCCTTCGCTTTCTTGTTTCTTCCTAATGTCTTTCTCGTTCTTTTGCAGTTTCTTCCTCTAAATGTTTTGTCTTACGCTTTTTTTTGATGATCCAATCTCGTTTCTGTCTTATCTATAGTTTCATTTTCTAGTTGCTGTAATCTACACATTTGTTTATTCTTTAGTTGTTGTTAATGCACCTTAGCTAGGCTGCTCTGTTTGGTTTTATATTTGTATCCATTGAATCATTTATACCCAAAGTCATGCAAGAAATAATTTTTGAAATAGTGTCTGCTTCTGCACTATCATCAGCAGTGGCCTCACATAGGGGGGAGGGGGTGAAGCAGAGGGGGCATATGCTCGGGGCTACACTTTTAGGGGGGGGGGGGTTGTCAGATATTACCTAAATATAGTATTAAATGAAGCAGTTACAGTATGCAAGTGTGCGTCGCTGAAACTTTTTCCCTGGGGCGCTACATAGGCTTGTGTCCATGCCTTTCTCTTTTTCAAGTTTAAAATATAATTATTCTTATTTCGTCTGCCTAGCATTTTATAGAAGTTGTAAATGTTATAACTTTAAAGACTGTATAAATTACTTACCATCATAACTATGCAATTAACGATATAAGTTTTAATGTATTCCACAACTTTAATAGTTCCCTAATTGTTTGATGTATCGGTAAAGGTTAGGCCTAAATCAATTTGGACGCTTTCAATCATAATATAAACTATCAAACTAATCTTACCCCATCTTATCTTATCTTATACATTATAGACGCTCCTTCTATAAAGAAGATTATTGCGTCCTAGGCTCATCCGTGGTCCGAGTCTAGTCTGGCATTTTTGTATCTATTTATTTACACTACAATCAACCAGTGCAAAAAGAAATTAGTTTTGAACATAAATTAAATACACATTTAAACGATAGAAAAAAAGATATTGATAATAGCTTTAAATCTTACCCATCTCAGAAACATAAACTATCAAGTGTATCCGTGAATACAAATAATAATATCTGTGTAGAAGAATGTATCGCCACAAATCGTAAACACGTGGTGTATAGAGCATGTAGTTAAAAGATATTTATGAAAGTTCACTTTCAGTTTAAAAAAAGCATATTAAAAACTATTTGGAGCGCAAAATACAAAGTTAAAACATAGCCTATCTTAACTTTTTTTTATTGATGATACAATGTCAAGCTGATTTTATTTCATTGCGCGGCGAAAATCGTAACGATTTAAATGCTTTAAAACGGGAATTACCGAAGCGATGAGAGTAAATTAAAATAGTCTTGACTGTGAAGTCATAAGAGTTATATTAAACGCGATTGCGCTATATGGGGATTCCAATGACATGCTTTTTTTTTTCTTTTAGCCCAAATTAAAAGCTATTTTTAGAAAAGGTCAGTGGTTTTTCCAAAAATTGAGGGTCAAGCAGAGGTTCAAATGAAATGAGATTGATCTAAAACGGAATACATCAAAAGGACAGTTTTCGCGAAAATCTTAGGGCCCGTTTTCGAGAACGCTGACACAAACACACAAACAAACCCACAAACCCACAAATATACCCCCAATTTAAAAATGTCAATAAAGATTAAAGCCGTAGTGATCTTATAGTTTTAAAAAATAATATTGACTATGTTAAATTAAGAAAAAGATGCGCGAAGTATATAAAAGTTCAAACATTATTATATTTTATACATGATTTTTTGGCTATAGCAATAGAAATTTGGTTATTATTCTAGGTATCTACAAAAAAGATAACTTACATAAGGAAAGCGTAAAAGATCAAACGTACAGTAAACCAAAGACTATTGTCTTGAGTAAACACACACACACACACAAACGCTGTACGTCGTGTACATTCAATATGAATGTATCAATGCGCACCGTATATTTTACAAATTAAAGACAGTTACAAACTGATTTTGGGGATTTGGATGGAGATATGTCACTGAAAGTTTGATAGATAAAAGAAAAGGAAATGTTACAAGCAGTTTTGTAAAAGTGAAAAGTTTTGTAGAAAGTTTTGCCAAGTAATTTAGGGTGAAGTATGTCCATAATTTGTAAATGGAAGGAAAAAAAGAAGTTAGAAACTCACTTGTGTATGTTATGTTTACGAAATATGACTGAAAATGTGACATAATCAGTGATAAGCCAGAAATATTCATACATTGACTTCATACAAAGGTAACGTTAAAAAATTCTTTAAAAAGTTTAATTATTTGTTCGTGAATGAGTTGTAAATAAACAAAATATAAACAGTGTGCTTTAATATTTAACTATATATTATTTTTAAAAGTATTATTATTAATATTTGTTATTTAATCATTTTAAAAGACACTTGCCATCTAAATGAAGAAAACTTTTTTTTGTATTCCTTGAATATTTAACGTCTTAAAAAACCGCTCAGATATTTGTTTTAGTAATTTTGTTTCACAAATAAACACTTTAGTTACACAGTTACAATAGTCATTAGTCTAATAGCAATTAATTTTAAAATTAATATTTATGTGATTATTTCAAACATTTTAATGTTTGTTAATATAGTTGTATTTTTTCTCTATTTTGCATATTCTTTGTCATTATGAAATATATTTATATTTGTGTGCAAAACATATCTAAGGGTTTCTTCTTCTTGTTAAAAATCATGGATGATATTATTATACGCTGTCTTAGGTAGTCATAGGAGCTAATGGCTGACTTTCAGATTATGGTAGATTCCACTGAGGCATAATTACTAATTTAATTATAAAATATTATTTCATTTTCTAAGTATCCAAAGATATACCAAAGACATTTAAATTTATGACTTATTTTTTTTTTGTGTAACAGTTAAAAAAAAAAAGTTGAACATTAAATTGATCAGTGTTAATTAACTTGGTCACCCAATTTCGTCTTTGGAAAGGGTCCCACTCAATATATGATAATATGATTGAAGAGTACGGACGCCAACGGGATCATCTGATTAGACTTACATACTTGCTTGTTGCAGGTTGGGGGTGATTAGATCACTTAAGGTACGACACCTGTAAGAATAATTTTTTTTTTATATTTCGCATACCTAAAAATTTTAAACTGCCCAATCACATTTAGTTGTGTGTTTTATGTATTTTAGGAGTAAAAATTTTTTTAATATATCTTTTTTGTCGTAGCAACCATAAAAATGGCCAACAAAAAGTTTTATAAAATTTCTTATAACTTTTTCAACAAAGAAGATAATTCAATTATGTTTTCTGTTATTGCTTTGAATTTACATTACCTATCTTCCCATGCATGATTTTGCTGATAGCTTTATTATTTTAAAAAATATGAATTTTCTAAAAAAAATGCATATAAAAATTGCATATTGTCACATGACAATTCAAAAATAAAAAAAAGTTACCAACAAATCTTCAAAATTTGAAGAAAACATAGTGATAAAGAAAACTGCCAAGTTTTAACCTTATGCGATGTTTAGTTATAAGAGGAGTAGCAAAATAACCGAAGAAAAATTAGAAAAAAATACAAAAGTGAGAAAAACCGGAAAAGAAAGAAAACTGTGCTCTAAAATTAACTAAACATGTATGTTTGAATGTGTTATATCAGGATTTTGAAGTTCAAATCTTGTGTAACAACTGTATTTTATTATTAAAGCAATGGTTAAACTACCTCAATATGTAAACAATCTCAAATACGCAAAAAAAATATTTTTTACGCATAATTAGACAGGTGTCTATCTTTAATCACCGCGTAAACTTTATAAGTTGGGATTATATTTCCTCCTGAACCTCAAGTGTGTCGTGCCTTTTGTGTGATTAAGTAAGGTGACTTTATTATGTCACACAGTGTGGCAGGCTCGTTAGTGTATTATTTCTTTCTTATAAGAGTGGTCTACATCTATATATGAACGATGAATTATTCTCTTTCTATCATGGTTGGCTGCGTTTTGTCTTAAGAGATGGTCGAGGTACTGTGCTATTGATTAACGTATAGATGATCAAAGGTATATTTATGTGTATGGAATTCCATGGCTCGTCCGAAGTAATTATGTAGAGGTTTGGCTATACTTAACACATATAGACTTCACAATATCGATTAGACAGTCACTAGAGAACACAAGCAATGACATTATATTCTAAAGTTTATTCACATGCAGACTGACTATACCGTTGCATAGATATCATACATCATTCTAGGTGCATAGTCCAACGAAATAAACAGAAAATATACATAATTAACTTTGGGTATCGGCGGGGGGGGGGAGCTCTACAGGGGCCAGAGTGGCGCCTGTGTCCAAGTCACAAAGGGGACTCCGACCAGGGGAACACCCTTAGAAGTCTATATTCGTATACATGTTATATTTTCTTTTGTTGGTCGAGGAAGTGAGGAGGGACGAGAGGGAGCGAAGGTCAGAGACGGTAGGCTCAAGGATAATTGCGTCACATATGACCTTGACCTGTTTCCCGATCGTCCGTAGTATGGGGATGGGGGAACAAAAAGCACACACGTGATACATCATTTAGAATGGTATGCATAAAGTAGACTTATTAACAATGACATTAGACAATATGCATGAATGGAAACTAATGTCAATAACTAGTCATATAACAATAAGTAATTACTTTTGGGCATGCAGAACATATACAAATATATGTTAATAAAATTCAATGCAAAGCTAAATACTAAATACATTAAGTGTTACATGTAGGAGAGAGAAAGGAAAGACACATTCTTACTCCAATCAGACCTTCAATAGTGGCACATAATGTCAGTGGTTTGTACGTACAGATGATACGATTATATTATCTTTTAAGAGCGAATTATATTAGCAACCTTCTTAGTTGCGTGTGACGTTAATCTTGCCCAATACGTCACTTAGCTGATACAGGACTTACTGAAGGCAGCAACGTAGTTTCAGTGTAGGCTTACAACGGCTGGCTGGGCTGCGGTTAGCACACCAGACTGTCAACAAACCGGCTTGGGATATAGCCCTGCCGCGGACCGATCCCTTACGCCTTGAAGATGGTTTTGGTCTAGTGGATTTAATAATCTTCCATCTAGAAAGAACGTCTGTAAACGTATAAGATACCAGAAAAAAAAAAGCATCCGATGCTAGTCTGCATATTGACTCGAAGGTGATCTCTTTTAAAAAACGAGTCAAGGGCCAGCTTAAGAAAATAGATAAGCCGTACAACGATTTGATGTACCGCTCTCCAGTCATTATTCTGATTATACTTACAGTTACACGCGGAGTCCAATAGATTATCCGTTCATCATTATGCAGATAGAATTAAACTATCAAGGCTAACTTCATCAGTTAGAACAGCTCTCACGTCGATGAGACCTCCACGTCTTCCTTCTTTTCTTTTACTTACTTCTCTCATGTTGGTGCACACCTCAGGTTGGTGCGACGTCAGGAAAGGTATATTATAGTCATTGTCATGATACGGTCTGTGTCAAAAGTGGTATTGAAGGAATGTGACCTCTTTAGCGGGGACATCCCCGTGTCAACGCACCTCCATCCATCATTAGAGATATACGAGGCAGAGGTGATACAAAAGTGCAACCTAAAATGCGACCGCCCTATAGGTGCGCCTGTATAAGGTTAGCCTCGGATAGTGGTTGGAGCTAAGATGACTTTCTTGCCTGCACCAGCTGCATGAATTGATCAGTGTTGAGTAACTCGGCACATAACACACCATTTTTAGGAGACGTTATTGCAACTCGGCTACACGAGAATAATCTCAGTTGTGAGCGGCATTACCCTTTGACTCTCGGTTTCATCGATAACATGGTGCAATTCAATTTCATCTGTAGCCTTCTCAGTCACAATAGATTCTAAGTTTTTCTGCCACCTTGGGATCAGGTTTCCATTTTCCACCTGCCAAATCATTAGTTAAAATATCCCGTCAAGTGTTGAATTAATTCCTATTGCTTATATAATGTAATTAGTAAAGTACCCGTTGAGCTATTGATCATAGTACCGGCATACTAGGAAATGTGAGGACAACACAACGCCTATCTCAGACAAGGACCATCCAAATGTACTTTACCCCAACTAATGTCAGGTACCCTTCAATGCTGGTTATACTCAGTGATACCCTCAAGTCCAGAGAAGAAAATTCTAGATTCGAACGCAGGACCTTCGGTACGCCACGGGCTTATAAAGTCCCAACTAATTCCTACCTAATGCCAGCAACTTATACAATATTTAATATAGTTGTATTAGGATGTTTCCTATTTTAATACTCAGCAGCAACACATTTTCCCATTTAATTTTATTGCTAACTATGGTAAGACAATTGATCTTAATACCGACAAAAAGGCAGCTTATATATATGTATCTAGATGAGATGCTCAGCGTTGTCATCATTTTAAGGGATATCATAAAAGAGGAGCACCAAAATAAGAAATGTGAGGTTATATTTAAAAAACTAAAACATAATCACTTTATATATCAAACAAATATGACATGTTATTAGGTTAATATATAGGATACAACTACAAAATATAAATTAAGAAGAGTGAGACGAGTAAGTGTTCATATTTCTCATCCTGGCTCAATTCTACTATATAAAACGTAGCAAAAGTTCCCTTCATAATGGTATGTTCTAAAAACATGCTCAGGATGGAATCAAGGTGCAAGCAACCCTACAGCACACTGTGGCGTGACGAGAAACTTATTGTACGGTTCCTGGACTATATTCTTCTACTGCGAATTCCCCATAATGGTAAAGGAAAGTAAAGTACCCGTCAGACTAAATTGATCCATAGGCCAGTGAAGTTTTCAAGGCCACAGCATACTATGTGATTGTGTGGCCAGCACTATGCACAGCCGCCTTTACTTTACTTCAACTAAGGTTAGATACCCACCAGAGTTGGAGAGACTCAGAGACACCCTCCAGACGCGGGAAAAAATCATACCCTGCACCAGGATTCGAACCCAGGACCTTCCGTACTAAAGCCGAACGCGCTGTCGCACCGCCACTTTTCCCCCTTACCTAGATATATTGGCCACATTGATGCACTTTTATAAAGTACACAATGGACCCTTTAGTTTTACTAAAGAAATACATTTTATAATACTATATTAAATTTTGTCTTGATCAGTTTTTCGCGGGCCTCGAGTAACATGAAATGCAACCTACAATAAAAATGTATTATAATATATAAGCAGCCACTATTTCTCTTAGCGAAGATTTCGTTGTTTATTTATATATATATATTTTGTTATCAACTAAAAATACACGTTTAAGCTTGCCAAGGGGAAACAATAAAAATTAATACTTTTTTTTTTAAATCTTTAGATCTAACAATTATTTCTACATCTCACAAATCATAAAAACCATTTAATGCTAAACATATTCTTTAAAAAGGGACATTAGTGAAGTCAATAAGTAGGTAATTGATAAAATGGGCAATGAAAATAATAACTAACTTTCTGCGACCTTTTATAAATAAAAAAAAAATATCGATTAATTTGTGCAGATGAAATATACTGTAAAACAGTATTTTTTTTATCAGTGTATTTCCTTCTGTGGTAGTAACTAGAAAATTGACACAAAGAGGTCAAGGTTATTTCTTTGTAAATTGTTATCGTAATTGATTGTCTCAAACTATTTAGCATTTACATCAAATAACACCATTGTTTTGGTTTCAAATGTAAAAAAAAAATAGAGAGCTACATTCTTCTAGTTGTGAACAAAGAAAACTGTTATAAGGTTATGAAAGTGAAGAGAAGCGATTGTTACTATATTTACAGAGAATAATAGTTTGAGATGACTAGCCAAGTGGAAATAAAATGATATCATTCATTATATATGGTCAATGATGTTGTTAGATTGTTAATTAGTATACTAATGTATCTCTCTCTCTTTCTCTCTCTCTCTCTCTCTCTCTCCCTCTCTCTCTTACACTTTGACGCTGCCAGTATAACGACAAAGCTTCGCCATGTCTCCCTGGTCTGAGCGAGCCAACTGGCTTCATGACAGGTTTTGTTAATGGTATTATTAATTCATTACGAAATACAAATAAATATATTTTCTTAAAGCAGATACGAAAGATCGAACACCAATTGTTTCAATAACATGTAAAACAATTGTTTTCCTGTTAATGTTTTCTCTAAAATAGCTCACATCCTTCATTGATTAAGCTCTAACTATAACAATAATTCCGAGATTTTCTTGCTATTATAAATTTTGTAGATAACAATTGAAGTAAATAATTTTAAAAGCCATTTTTATCCATTATTATGAACCAATAGTGACGACTTAAAGTATTATTACAAATAAATCTTTTTTTTTACTCTAGTTTCTTTGTTGGTTAAGGTGAAATGGATTGGGAAGTAAACATCAAATAACATATTAAGCTCATAATTAAATTCAAGGAATAACAAACCCAGTAATGTCTTTAAAGTAACATTATAAGTTTTTTTGTAATTTATATATATGGATGATTACATTTAACAGATGCTTTATATTTTTACTTTTCTTTTTAATAACATTTCATTTTAAAGAGGCCATCCAGTTACAATGGCACGGCATAATATATTCATAGTTAGGCCTATCGGCTTATAAACATTTTCGAGGACATATATTTAAATATCTGTCCACGCAACCTTTATAAATAAAATATAGATCTCAAGAAGCAGGTCACCATTGTTCGGTGAGCTGTCTTACCATCACGCTGTATTAACCTCTGCGTCTCTGTTTGAATAATGGCTACTTGAGTAAAATAGTATGTGTAAAAAAGACGTTAAGTTCATTACCATTTATTCCACAAGTTAGGTAGAAACGGAAACATTTGGTTGGATTGTCGATAAAGGTCTTTACTTGGATTTTACAGATAATATATATGTTTTCTCGGCTATATCGGCTATTACCAGTGTGTTGTTAAGTAGGCCTAGCTATCCTCGTCTTAGTTTAATTAAAACAAATACAATTTTAGATAGTGTTAAAGGCAAGATTATATAAAAATAAAACATAGCAAATATGAAAAACTTTTACACAATTGTAGGCATATTGTTCGTATGTCGTATCGCATGACATGGGCATGACCTTCGCGTATGTGTCCCATGCCCATATTTATATTAAAGTATCCCGTCGGACCAAATTGATCCATAGGGCCGCTAAAGCAGCGTTCACCAGTTTCCGTGGCCAGGTGATTGTGTGGCCAGCACTATGCACAGCCGCCTATACTTTACCCAACTAAGGTCATGTACCCATCTGAGCTGGGTAGAATCAGGTACACCCTCCAGACCCGGGAAAAAGATCAGACCAGGATTCGAACCCGGCACCAGTAGAACGCGCTGCCACTCGGCCCGCACCCCAAATTGTAGTTCAATATAACAAAAAACTATAATGGAATAAAACCTACATATGGTGCCAATATCAAATATATATCTATATATCGTATTATGTTACCTTCATAATAACTTAATTATTTCACGCAATTGGTTTATCGCCGCTTGTCATTAAATGATGACCATCATATAGTATATAGATAGGCTTATTCATAAGCATAATTTCTAATATAGTAGGCCAAGTGACTAAGTATAATTATATGTTAATAATTTAGGAAAAAGCATAATGAACCTAATGTTACGAAGTGCCCAAATAGGGGATAACAATTTCAGAATCCGAAAGCCCAACAAACATTTCGGCTTATTTATTGTGATTTTGTAAAAAGGGTAGGCTCTGCTGCCTTAAGTAATACATTACTAATGTTTTCTAAATTATTTAAGTAGGCATATTATACGTCTATATGATAGGCTATGAGAATTATATAAAGTATAACGATTTGTTACCATATTAGAGACAATATCATTATAATGACATTGTCTTTTTCTTTAAATAGTTCACGTCGTCTTTGTCGTCGCTTTAATAATAGACCCTATCTAAAAAATTTTACATAAGAAAAATATTTATCAGTTTAAAAGAAATTCTGAAGCAAATTTCTATCTTTAAATCTTATAAAAGCTATAGGCTAACACTTTGAAGTCTAAGTGTAGACAATGTAAAATCGCTACGAATTATATTGCAACACATAAGATAAATGTTGCGACTTCTACACGAACGAAACTTTATAACTATCTTAAATTGCATTTTCAAGTTTTCAGCGATAGGTCACCATAGATGTGATAAGCTTAGAATGTCTATGAATAAATATGTTTCGTTAAAAACTAGTTAGAATCTAAAATAAAAATTAACCATTTGCTCCCTGGCTGCTTGATACAAAGTTGTTATGAATACATTTTTTTTCATGAAAAAAATAAAACCACTAGCCCCCCCCCCCCCCCCCATTTAAATATTAAAGGCAAGAAAGCAATATTTACATGTCTGTCCCCAGATTCACTGCCAAAGCGTTGAATTTAGCCCCATTGTTGGAATACTTTGAAAAAAGAAATGTCTATAATTATTGGTAATAGAATCTTCATGCGCGGTCAGTCTTGACTTTTGAACACAAGTTCACATTTGCTAGGCGTATTTTATAAGTGAGAAAGGACTTGTCTAGCTTTTAAAGTTTAAGCGGGGGGATATTTATTTAAATTTAATTTATTTGGCGGATTTGTAAAGTGTTATTCATTATATAGATCTATCTCTATATATATCATGTATTATATTAGGTAACGTTATGTTATTGATCTAATTATATATTAGAATATAGACATATTAAACCTAATATATATTTTCGTATCTAAAAACAATGTATTTGTTATTCTATTTACCATTTAATTGCTATCAATGTTAATAGTTTTAATTTTATTTTTTATTACAGCAATTCTTCTATTTACAAGGAGCGCCTGAAACATATATCTAAATTATGAAATAAAACAAACTCTGTAACTTCAAATGTCCCTGAGCTGGAAAAGTTCAAAGATTTCACAAAATGAATAACTTAAGTGACTTGCAGGATAACTTTGCTGGAAATGAGGATGAACTTGTCAGTTGGGATACATTTCGAATAATTCTATTTTTATCATGTACTTTTATAGGCAATGTTCTTGCATTATTTGGTATAGTCGGAAGTATTCTCAACATAATTATTTTATCACATCATACCATGAGAGACTCAACCAATTTGATATTAATGTCACTTTCTGTTTGTGATCTAATTTACTCTGTTACACAGGTTTTTTTTTTTGTTATCGCTTACCTTAGAATATATTGATTTCTATTGGTATAATTGGATATCATCGTATTATATGGCGTATTTCGATTCATTTAATTGTGTTGCTCTATCGACCAGCATACATTTAGTGACTTTAGTTTCTATAGAAAGAATGTTAGCTGTATGTTTTCCTTTTCGTGTGTCAAGAATTATTACACCTGATCGAATAAAAATGTGTATCTTCGCAGTAACATTTTTTAATTTTGTGATTCGGGCCCCGGTATTTTTTACACGAGATGTTATTTTTATAGATTATAACAATAGAACTATCCCAGTACTTGTTTTAAAATACTATGTTGCTCAAAATTTTGACATACTCATAGATTATATAATCAATTTTCTTTTGTCAGTGAATGTTGGCCTTCCAATATTTGTTATATTAACTTGTTCATTTATGACAGTGAATACAATTTCTCTTTCGTATAAAAACAAATCTAATTTATCATCAAGTGAGGCCATAACTAAAAGAAAAAAAGAAATGAAATCGGTGAAAACTGTTTTAATGATCTGTATGATAGTAATGTTTTCTGTATTAATTCCGTTCTTTGTACAACAGGTAGTTACAATGCATATAACTGGCTCCATCTCATTAGAAATATTTTTTTTTATTATCGTAAATGTTGTATTTGAAATTAATTCGTCGTTTAATTTTATTGTTTATGTTACAAGTAGTCCGAAATTTAAAAATACATTTATCAATTTATTTCTAAAAGAAGCGAAATTGCACAAACAACTTATCGAATAGGATCTTTGGATAAAAGGATATTCAAATAAACTCATATTCAGAAAAAAGTTCTAGAAGATACCTTTATATTAATCAAAATTAAAAAATTTTATCAGTAAGTGAGATAAGATATTCATTATATAATTAGATAAGGTATCTTTGTGGAGATTCTAAAACCCTAACTTATTTATTTTAATATATTGCATATAAAGTTAGAGAATAGTTACATAATATATAAAAATAAAACTACACATATAAAGCATTTGACAATATTCGCAAATCTATCAAAATCATTTATGTATCAGTTTTTATATATTTGTATATCTTTTTATCTATGTTTTTTTAAAGATAAAGTAGATAATTTTACGTTTATTTGTAATAGATGAAACAAATTTTTTTGTAGTTGTAAAGAAATAAATATATATTATGATATATAATACAAAAATAGTAACTTCACGAGGAAGCTTCAGTGTAAATGTTGATGACAATTTAATTCTACATCTTTCCAGTCGTAAACACAAAGATATTTTAACTATGTTTGAAAATGATGCCAATATTTGTAATATACTTAAAAATTTTACGTTATTTCAGCCCATCTAATATTCTTCTCAAAGTTTAAAGCGAAAATCAAATTTAAAATCGAAAGACACGATTGAAAATAATTGTCTTACTCTCTCTATTACTCCTTGCGTTAAACTGAATAAATTTCTGTCTAAAGTACACATAATTTATTTTTCCCCTCAACTTTATGTGCAGTAGTTTGAAAAGACAGTTAATAAACTTACAATAATTCAAAATAGTTTTTTTTATAATGAAATACGCATGTTTTAATTCCTTTATCCATCATTCGATGAGTTTACTTGAGTTCACCACAAACGTATACAACGAATAGAATACATTTAGTGGGCACTGCCTGATAAAATGTAAAACTCATAACATGTAGAAAATAGCTAATGAAATGTAAAACTTATATGTGGACACTGGCTAATGAAGTTAAAACTTATATGTGAATGTGGACACTGGCTGATTAAGTATAAAACGTGTCTGTGGACATTAGATGTGAAGTGTAAAACCTATCTTCATAATGAATTGTCTTAAATAATTTCTAGCTTTAAAATGAAACTTTTTTGTAGATTGCAATAAAACATATAATTAAATACGTGACACCAACGTGTTAGCCTGTTGTGGCTCTTTCTTAATTGTAATTTATATTTAAATTAATTGTAGTTATATTATTCAAGTATCATAATTGTACATGGTTTAGATCAAATATACATTATAGTAAATTAAACAATTATAAAATAGTGATTGAATAGTAGACTTTGTAATGGATTAATGTATTGTATTACGCTTACGTTGATAATAATGAGGGTTACTGAGATTATTTATAATATATAATACATATGAATAAATCTAGTTATAAGCAATCAGTTTTTAATTGTGTTATAATTTAACAAATTACCAAAGGCACTTATAGACAAGAACAAGCCAAAGAGACAACATTTTTACACAATTCACAAATTTCTTATAAGATTCTTTAGAGTATCTTTTTCAAGTGGTTTTAAAATTAAAAAGTTTGCAAACACCATTGTTACGACCACAATCCCCTTGTGGTCAGAGCCGTGTAAATGTTGTTGATAATTTTTATTCGTCCTAGGGTAGACTTTGGTTATTATTTCTTATATTTCAGTATTACACGAACTCTCCTTATTATACATTTAATTATTGGCCCAATTAGTCAAACGGCTTAGGCGCCTATAGGGGACAAACATATATATAAATATATATTATATAAATAAATAAATAAATATATAAACAAACAAACTCACCGTAATTATATATACACTAGTGGTTATGCCCGTCAAAATGACGGAGAAACGAATGACTACAATGTGTTTCGATAAGAGAGAAAGAAAAAATATACAATAAAATATACAATAATATATATATATACAATAACAACTGGAATGAGAACGTTTCTTTTCGGTATTTAGTTTTTGTTCTCTTTACTTGTTTCTGATCGCCCTGAACCACTACTGTACCCGTGGGCCTCAAAGACTGGCGTAGTGTGTAAACCGCCGATACATTCCCATTAAGGAATACACCGGCGGGCGAACGCTTGGGGGACAGCCCCCGCAGCGGGTTTGAAATCCATTGCACTGCCGAGAGGCCACGGGGTCTCAGTGGGGAGGAAGCAATGAACGTTGCATTCCCGTCTTGAGTACCACACGGTGCCTGGAAGCCTGTACTTATAGTATAGGATTTGCGCTACCGGGTGACAGTGCAGGTATACGGGCGAGCCACCACGATATTGATCCTTAGGGGAACCGCAGTGAACGGTCGCTGGCCTGCGGAAACCTTCCCTGTTACACGACACGCCATGCCTTCGGCGTGTCGTGGGCTGGCTGGAGGGTGGACAGAGTTCACTCAATCCTAAAGGTTACGCCCTGGACTAAGAGACTTTTTAAAACGGTCGCCCTGACCCTGGCATGTGTGTTGCTGTCAAGCTTCTCGGACTAAAACGTAGCGAACAGGTGTGTTGAATTGTTATTAATAATATTAAATATTAAATTAAGGATAATATACTATCTAAAAGGAAAAAAAACACAGATACTAAACAATAAAAAGGTAAAGAATATAAAAAAACGTATAGTCTATGTAGAAAATAATATTTCAATACAATAATCAATAAAAACTAAAGTGAGAACGATTATTTTTCGGTATTAAATTTTAGTTTTTGCTTATTGTATCAATAAAACAGTATTGAGAATGTTTCTTTCGGTATTTAGTTTTTGTTCTTTTATATTGTGTCCGAATGCCCTGATCCTAGCTTCTGGTATTTAAACGAAATCATTTAGAGTCTATAATTTGTATCATTTAATGTATATTCTATACATTAAATGATACAAATTAAAGTCGCATATTAAAAGATGTAGTCAATAGCGAAGTGAATTAATTAGCCTCAATAATGAAAACATTTGGTTACTTTTAATTAAAAGGATAATGCAAACATATATAATAAAAAAAAGAGTCACAAATGTGGAAGTGCTCATGAGTAGCCATGTGCTGAGTATGAACTCAATCCTGAGTGAGAGGCGCCTGCGATGGATAGACCATGTCCAGTGAATGAGCCCGGAACGTATTCCAATAGTCCTGCTGTATGGAGAGCTGCGTGCTGGAACCAGAAAAAGAGGTCGCCCTTGCCTTCGTTTTAAAGACGTCTGTAAAAAAAACTTGCTATTGGTATACATTGACCACAAAACGTGGGAGGGCCTTGCTGAGAAACGCACCTCCTAGCGTCCCATGGTGCGGTAGGACACTCAAGTCGCAGAAGCCACCCTCACAAAATAGAGTGAAGAAAAGCGAACCAGAGGAAAGCGGGGTGAAGGGGAAAAGGAGATTGCGCCATCTTCCTTTGAAAATGGATGGTTTCCATATATGCCATTTGCATATAATAGACTGACGTTATAAAACAATGAACAAAACTTGATAACAATTAACATAAATCAGACAGAAGGGGAGAGGTGGAAAATATTATAGTGAGGATTTTACGAGTTAAAGTTATGGTAGACAGCATAAATATTTTCTCTAGTGTTTACAAAATTGCGTCCCTTTATTTGACGTACGGGAAGTTAAATAAAGTGCTGCATACGTGTTACTGCAGTAAAGAGAAACAATGTAAACATATTCATTAAGTAGTATTAAATTGTATAAAAGAAGACATTTATTCTTTCGAATAACCTAAGTTAGAAAGGATAAAAGATAATTTGATATTTATATTAAAACATGAAGTCAGGCACGCTGTAAATCTTACAGCAATAGAATGACAAATTCAAACAGATTCATTACAAGTAGTGTTAAAATATAGTGTTACGTCCACAATCACCTTGTGGCCAGAGCCATGTAGATATCGTTGATAAGTCTCGTTGGTCCTAGGGTAGACTTTAGTTATTATTATTTATGTTTCAGTATTACACGAACTATCCTTATAGTCCTGGGCACAAAATCAGGATTTGCGTTCTAACAGTTCCTTTCCTTGACGTTAGAGTAGTAAATAAATATTATAGTATTGTAAACAACACAATAGAATAGTAACTTGACGAGGAAGCTTCAGTGTAAATGTTGTTGATAATTTAATTCAGGTGATATGTTCCAATATATACAATATGAAGATTATGTACAGTTAGAATAAAATTGTGCAAACACAAGCGTCCTCAAAAGAAATTATCTCGAAACTCACTGCCTTTCAGACAAACAAATCATTAAATACTATTCGAGTGGGGCGGGGGACAGACCTATTACTAGGAGGGGTGAAAATATTGGTATCATTAGAAAACTCATAATAAAAATGACAGGAACTACCCTATGCAGAAATAATAAACCGTTCCTAGCCATTCCAAGAATTTGAGGTCAGCCTAAACATGCAATCCCAACATTACCTAGAATCTCTCACCTTCGTTACTAAAAGTCGAGGAAAAGGAAAAACTAAGCCCCGTCCACAAAATCTTGTGTAGGGAGAAAAAGAGGGGGGAATAAGCATTGTGTGTTCCAATACTTGGAACGACCAGTATATGACAATACGTATTTCTATTGTATAAAGCTAAGAAATGCATTTCCCCTGAAATCGACATCTCAATGCAATAAAATAAAATTATTTCTTTGATCCTTGAAATCAGATTTTCACCTTGATACACTGGCCATATAACTGTAGTTTTAAAATGAACTCAACGGAATGTTTAATTTGAATAAAGAAAGAAAAAATGGTTATACTATTTTACTGTTTATCTTGATCGGTTTTGCGCTAGCCTCAAGTAACATGAAATGTAATATACAACACAAATGTATTGTAATATATTAGCAGGCATTATTTGATTTAGCGGACGTTTCTTTTTTATTGTTAGCAATTAAAAATATACGTTTGCCGAGGGAAACAATACAGTTACTTCATTATCTTTTAAATCATATTTTTTTTTGTATCTACATCTAACACATCGTTAAAACTATTTATATAAGCAAAACAATTTTTTTTTAAAGGGATATTAGTGAAGTCAATAAGTAGGTAATTGAAAAAATGAGCAATTGATATAAAAAATACATGTCCTCGACCTTTTATTAAAAAAAAATATGTATCGATTTTTTTGGTGAAAATGAAATATACTGCAACAATTTTTTGTGTGCTCAACTTATTTCCTTCTGTGATAATACCTAGAAAGTTGACACAAAGAGGCCTATGATATTTGTCGGTAAATTGTTAACGTAATTCATTGTATACATCTATTCAGCATTTACATCAAGTAACACCAGTGTTGTGGTTTAAAATAAAAAGAACATTATTCGAGTTGTGAACAAAGAAAACTGTTTGAAAAGTATGACAGTAAAGAGAAACGATTGTTTTAATATTGACTGTAAATATAAGGTCAAGTTCTCTAGCGAAGTAGAAATACAATGATGTTATTTATCATATCTGGTCAATGATGTCGTTAGATTGCTATTTAGTATACTCTCTCTCTCTCTCTCTCTCTCTCTCTCTCTCTCTC
Organism: Anisus vortex; assembly: GCA_949126835.1. Lineage (NCBI taxonomy): Eukaryota > Metazoa > Mollusca > Gastropoda > Planorbidae > Anisus > Anisus vortex. The sequence goes on from OX421492.1 coordinate 31,281,106, forward strand.
TCTTACACTTTGACGCTACCAGTATAACGACAAAGCTTCTCCAAGTCTTCCTGGTCTGGGTGAGCCAACTAACTTCAAGACAAGTTTTGTTAGTGGTATTACTAATTCATTAAGACATACAAATAAATATATTTAGTTAAAGCAGATACGAAAAATCAAACGCAAATTGCGTTGTTGAGTAGGCCCAGCTATTCTTGTTTTAGTTCGATAAAAAGCAAATAATACAATTTTTGATAGACTAGTATTCTTGATAGATTTAAAGGCAAGACTATTATTAACGATAATAAATAGCTATATAAAAAACTTTTAAACACATGTAGGCATAATGTTCGTATGTCGTATTGCATGACATGGATATGACCTTTGGCGTATGTGTGCCATGTCCATATGAACAACGTTTCAATAAAAAAAAAGTTTTATTGTCCAAATTATAAATTAATTATGTAAACACATTTAGACAAAAATCTGGCCTTTTGAATAGTGATTTTATCATTGTATTTCTTTCTGATTTGTTTTCACCAATCAAGAAAAGTTTATAAATATTGTTGACAAGAAATTGGTATTGTGATTATATGTATACAGTAATATGTAGTGACTTAGGCCCACTTTAAAGTTTTTTTTCTTCTATATATCTTCAACAGATGTCACATTATAAACCCTAAAATTAGTTGTAAATCATGAAGACTTACCAGCTAATATTTTTTTTTATATATATTAACCATTACTACTTTTTACAGTGTTGATTTTGACGGGTATTATTGGTGCAATCATTATTACATTTATGTGTCAATCAAGGACTACTGAAGACAGGACGTGCAGACTTGAATTTCTGACTTAGCTAGCTAAGGCCAGTTTTTTTAACAGTAGCGATACACTCGCTTGTCGCGCTTATATATGAAGTAAATTATTATTAAGTAACTAACATAATTAATGTCAATAATGTCAATACTGTCAATAATGTTAATGTGCAGGGCCGTTTACTAAAGAGGGGTTAGGATTGAGAGGGTTTAAAAGAGCATTTAAATATTATTTAAGATCTATTTAGATGATTGAATGTGTGACGAATGGAAACGAATCGGTCGTCACATAGGCCGAATTTTATACCTGCCAATGTTTATAACAAATGTATTAGCATCACAACCATGTATGGATTAGGAATATATGTACATTATTTTGATTAAGCGTAAGAGAGAGAGAGAGAGAGAAGGTTTAGAAATATAAATGTTGTTTGTAAATGTTAGTATATTACCTTGTTCCCATATAGCGGGGTTTCCCGGCCAAGTAAAATGATACTATACCGCCCTCCCCCCCCCACCTTCCCGGGTCACCTTTTCCACCCGCGACGTGGTTATCCCCCCTTACCTGTTAAGATAGGAATCATCTCCCTCCAACTTTGAATGGCGTACGAATTTAACGACCAGTGTCCAGATTGCAATTAAGGGTCACATAGTCTCGTGAATATCGCGCCCTCTCGCCCCCCCCCCTTTTCCACCTTCCTGGGTGACCATATATTTACTACCTTATCTTGTCACTGTTTCAGGAAATGTAATTCCAGTTGATATCATTTTTTCTGATCGCCAACGGTGGACATTGACATTTTTATGCATAGCTCTGGCCTTCTGCAAATGGCCCATAATTGGGCGACTTTCTAAGGCCAGGGAGATCCCTCTGCTGATCTCAGAATTTAGTACCAGGTGTCAAACCATTGGTATATTTTACACTCCCCCTCTTCATGCCCGCTATATAAGTTGAAACTGTTCGCTGTAAATTTAGTCCTAGCGCCAGTCTCATAAGAAGACACACTTTCATTTTAGTTAGAAGTCAGATCTAACTATTGTAAATATTGTTCTACTCAGATTGTTTGATCCACCATTTTATATGCCAGATTAGTCACGAAGTTTTGCATTTTGTTGATGAATTGCCTGCATCTGCTAATAGTTTACCTTCATCATTGTATTATTATTGCTAGCCATTTTCCGCTACCATTGAATAAAGTCATACAGTTTTCTCTCATAAGACAACAGCGTTGGTTACTGTTTGGTTAGAACGTGACATTGTGTGTTAGACTTAGACGTTTACGAAGCCACGTCTAAGGAAAGGTGTCAAATATAAATTTGCAAAAGTACAGTAGAGGCTGCCATCCGACTTCAAAAGATACCTCCAGACCAACGAAGCCAAGGGTGTGAGTTGAAACCTCCACCACACGTGTAACCGAGTCGAATCCACAACTACCGGGTTACATAATTGAGGTCTCGTCCGGTGATTCGAATCTGGGCACTATTTGAAGCGGTCCAGCTTGATTGTATTTTTGCTGGGGGCTCTTATTCACCTCTAACAGAAAAGCCACTGTCCTGACAACCCGGTGACAACCTGTATCAACCCCTACGCAAAACACTGCCTGTCTCCTGAAGAAAGTCAACTAGACCGACCCTGCACATTTCATTGAACATTGCTTGTTACCTGAAGAGTGTCAACTGCCAACCAGACAACCCTGTAGACAACCCTTTGCCACACGTTTATCCACCTGACACCATAGATCAGCTTCAACGCCGCCGTGAGACAACACAGCTAATAGTTACCGAAGTCCACAAGACAGAATTAAAAACATTCTAACATTCTAGTGACATTAGTGAATAGTGTATAAGTGTGTGTGTGTGTGTTAGTGATATGGATTTCTGTAATTCAAATTAGGAAGGCTGAAGGGTAAGTGATCCTTTTACTTTTGTTATATCATTGGCAATTTAGCATAATTTAGAAGTTAGAATATCATGGCCGATATTGTAAGCATTAAACGTGTTGCTAGAGAAGAAGCTGAGGCCGCTAACCTCACTGGTAATGAGATGTTAGAATATATTAAGCAACAGGTCGCTGAGTTTAGGGAGGCAGAAAAGTTAAAAATTGAGTCCGAAAATGAAAAGTTAAAAATTGAATCAGAAAAAGAAAAGTTAAAAATTGAATCAGAAAAAGAAAAGTTACAAATTGAATCAGAAAAAGAATTGCAAATTAGGTTGGCCCAAATTGAGGCTGAGAAAGTAATACAGTTAAGACAGGCAGAATTAGCGGCCCCCGGTATGTGCACTCCGAATTCCCCTTCCTCTCAAACTTCAACAGAGCACTCAAATGACTCATTCACCCCCAAATACTACTCTTTCACACCTGACATTTTTGACCCGTCATTAGAGACCATTGACGTCTACCTTAATAGGTATGAACATTTAGCTGTAAACCATAATGTCCACAAAGAACTATGGGTTAGACATTTAGTTCAGTCTCTAAGAGGCCAAGCTTATGAGGTTTACAACAAACTTCCTTCTAATGACAAAGACAGTTATGAAACATTGAAAAATGCGCTACTGATAAAGTACGAATTGACGGCTAGATCATACAATAGGAAATTTAGAGAATCACAAATAAAAGAAGGAGAGACGTATGTTCAGTTTGCAGACAGGCTAAATTCATATTTAATCAAATGGGTAGAACTCGCATCGCATGAAAAAACATTTCAAGGACTAGCCGAGCTAGTCCTAACAGAACAATTGAGACATAATATGTCTTATAAAATGAAAGTGTTCCTGGACGAACGTAAGGTGGGTACCTTTAACAAATTGGTAGAGTTAGCGGATCGCTAAGCCACAGCTCACCAAGAGGAAAATCTGACAACCCACCCCCCACGCCCCCGCCTTGATAAACCCCAGGCAGGGCGCCCCAACGGGCCTATAGATAAGAAAAACTCAAATCGCTATCCGCCCCAGCACGAAAATCAGCAAACGCTACGCCCCTACCATCAAACAAATGGAGGGAGCAATCGCCTAGAGCACTCAAACCCTTTTCCGAGTGATAGGAGAGACCGCCCCACACAGGCCCGCGTGTCCTCCGTTGTAGTCCGAACCGACTCTGAGGAGCCGGAAAATCCAATGACACCCATTTATAATTTGGGAACCTTAGCTACTTGCACTAATGAGTTAGAAACTCAGGTGACTTTGATTGATGAATTGAAAACCTCGCCTACCCCTGGGAGCCACAATGGCCCCAAAGAAACAGACACGGTTGAACTGAATGGGGAACCAGCAACTTGTCACTTTGATAGTGGATGTCAATACGACTCCATTGTTTCCGCTTTGCGGATACGACCCGGCGACCTTACGGGTCAGTTTGTAAGCCTTCGAGGGCCATCCCTCTCTGCCCCCGTCCAGAATCTTCCCATTGCGCGTATTCACATAAATTCTCCTTTTGTGCGTGGCACAATAAATGCAGCGGTCATGAAAGACCTAGTTTATGATGTTATTTTGGGATGCAAGTACGTTTTTCTAGCTATCCCACAGACCCCTATGATCCTGACCCCGGTTATCACCCAAGCCCGCCCCGAGACAGTGGACTCCACAGTAGAGCCTCCGCCCTCTCACCAAGATTTTATTAAAGCTCAGCAGGAAGACCTTTCCCTAAAATCAGTTAGAGAAAAAAACCAAACAAGCTTGCGCGATTCTAGAACAGCTTATGTTTTCTTTAAAGCAAACCTTCTCTATAGACAGCCTTGCGCTGATCAAGATGAAAAGCCCCAGGTAATAGACATAGCCCATGACTTTCATATAGGAGCCCACCAAGAACAGACGTCGACTGTTCAAAAAGTGAAACATGACTATTACTGGCCCGGTATGTCGGGTGACAGCAAAAGATTTGTATCTTCGGGCCACCAGGGCCAAGTCATGACAAAAAAACGCCTCATTCCACCTGTACCGTTAGGTGAGATCCCAGTGGGGGATATTCCCATTAAACGGGTGTCAGTAGACCTAATAGGTCCCCTCCCCCGGTCGCGGTATAAGGACGCTTATATCCTGAGTGTAGTGTGCCAATCGACTAAATGGCCAGACAGATTACCGACCCTTCTCATTCATGGCTTCAGGCAAAATCTTAACCGCCGACTAATGCGACAGTCTCTGTCTTTGACCCCGTACATACCAGGACCCGAAAACTGCCTATCAGACTTCCTCAACCGCCACACTATTGCAAACAAAACGGGAGAGGACTAAGAAGCCCTCCTGGTTTATTGTATATATCTTCTGTCATTATCATAAATCTGTAAGTATCTCAATTTATCTCTTAGTTTTTTTTTTGTTATAGACTTGTAACTTTTGGGGTGTATAATCTCGCGATTGTTCTCGTAATAGCGTTTATTAACAGTTCTTATCATAGATAAGAACTTTTGTTGGTGGGGATATTGTGACGAATGGAAACGAATCGGTCGTCACATAGGCCGAATTTTATACCTGCCAATGTTTATAACAAATGTATTAGCATCACAACCATGTATGGATTAGGAATATATGTACATTATTTTGATTAAGCGTAAGAGAGAGAGAGAGAGAGAAGGTTTAGAAATATAAATGTTGTTTGTAAATGTTAGTATATTACCTTGTTCCCATATAGCGGGGTTTCCCGGCCAAGTAAAATGATACTATACCGCCCTCCCCCCCCCACCTTCCCGGGTCACCTTTTCCACCCGCGACGTGGTTATCCCCCCTTACCTGTTAAGATAGGAATCATCTCCCTCCAACTTTGAATGGCGTACGAATTTAACGACCAGTGTCCAGATTGCAATTAAGGGTCACATAGTCTCGTGAATATCGCGCCCTCTCGCCCCCCCCCCCCTTTTCCACCTTCCTGGGTGACCATATATTTACTACCTTATCTTGTCACTGTTTCAGGAAATGTAATTCCAGTTGATATCATTTTTTCTGATCGCCAACGGTGGACATTGACATTTTTATGCATAGCTCTGGCCTTCTGCAAATGGCCCATAATTGGGCGACTTTCTAAGGCCAGGGAGATCCCTCTGCTGATCTCAGAATTTAGTACCAGGTGTCAAACCATTGGTATATTTTACACTCCCCCTCTTCATGCCCGCTATATAAGTTGAAACTGTTCGCTGTAAATTTAGTCCTAGCGCCAGTCTCATAAGAAGACACACTTTCATTTTAGTTAGAAGTCAGATCTAACTATTGTAAATATTGTTCTACTCAGATTGTTTGATCCACCATTTTATATGCCAGATTAGTCACGAAGTTTTGCATTTTGTTGATGAATTGCCTGCATCTGCTAATAGTTTACCTTCATCATTGTATTATTATTGCTAGCCATTTTCCGCTACCATTGAATAAAGTCATACAGTTTTCTCTCATAAGACAACAGCGTTGGTTACTGTTTGGTTAGAACGTGACATTGTGTGTTAGACTTAGACGTTTACGAAGCCACGTCTAAGGAAAGGTGTCAAATATAAATTTGCAAAAGTACAGTAGAGGCTGCCATCCGACTTCAAAAGATACCTCCAGACCAACGAAGCCAAGGGTGTGAGTTGAAACCTCCACCACACGTGTAACCGAGTCGAATCCAAAACTACCGGGTTACAGAATGATTAGGGCCGTACACATGATACCATATATATATATGCGGTTGGTGTTGACGGTTTCGTGTGGGGGGTCACCTAAGGAATAAAACAAAGTAAAAAAAAAAATTCTAAAAAATCGTTATTTCTTGACCTAAAAAGGGAAAAACGTAACCCACCCATAAAATTTATCTCGCTCATAATTAAGAGACAAATGCACAGCCTCTTAAAAAAAGTGATCATGAAGTAAGTCGATTATTTGAAGTGAGAATTTTGCCAAGTGGTTTTTTATACCATTATTATAAATACGATAATTTGATTTCTATGTCTATGGCAAAATTTATTTGTGTTTTCATGACCAAGGAATATAAAGAATGTAAATTGACTGTGATAGTTACAAATAAACAAACATTGTGCTCTCCTCTCATATTTTCTGCTTTCAATAATGGTATACATGCACTATATGGCACTTTAAACAAACGACACTTGTTGGCAGCATTATAATTACCTTTACAATTAACTACACCACATTTATGAGGCATTTTGATAAAAATACACGATCGAAAAATTGAAAACAAACGCAGTTTTGGTGCAGCATTATTACATTTATGTGTCAATGCATGTATGTAGAACTTAATAATATATTGTGTCGTATAAAGCATAAACAATAGTATATAATAGTTACTTGGCAAAATGTGTTTAATTCTCAGACAAAATTTGCAGATGAAACAAATTATAAAAATATGTTAAAAAAAAATTAAAATAGAAAACTATTAAATAATGAAAAAATGATAAAAAGTGGACAAAACTATATTTTGTTAATGATCTACCAATGCAAATCACATTGGATTTTGAAATGTAGCACCAATTGTAAGTCCGGAGCATTGTGACTTGTTCTGTGAGTTTAAAAAATGTGTTTCATTTGGTATATTCATTTGTTCGGTATTTATAATGGTTCTATAAAATAGTTTTAATGTGTAAAAAAAATGCCATTGCCAATTTTTTCACCGATATTTTTTTCTCATATAATAAAAAAGTATATTTGTTGCGTTATATATTGCGCATTGTTATTTCTAAATGCAAATTTGTTTAAGGAAAAAAACAAATTAATAATACACCGAAAAAGGTTACCTGTGTGCAATACATCCAATAACAAAATAACTTCTCACCATGGCCATAGTCACCCCGTCAACGCTGCCATTATAAGGGTTGACTATGGTCACCCTTATTCTAATTAAAAGAGAGGGGATAGCTTTTATTTTAATAATAGTCCCTGTTAAGTAAGTTTTAGAAAGATAGAAAGCATAACTTAAATAAATAATAAAGATCACCTTAAAAAGTTCTGGGTAGTAAGAATTTTACCGGTTGTCTTAGCTTTGATTAGAATAGAATGTCAAACGGTTTTCTTGAAAAGGTGTCTGTACCTCAGCAAATAATCTGTGCATCGTAAAATACATATATTTTTATTATGTATTATATACAATTAAAAGACCTGAAATTATATATATAAATTAAATATTTTTGGATTTATGGCACTCTAAAACATTTTTTCCTTACTGTTCCAAAGTCACCCCGGATGGTCAGAGTCTCACCATCTTACGGTATATATATTAATTTAAATATAGGCTATATATATATATATACATACATATATATATATATATATATATATATATATATATATATATATATATATATATATATATATATATATATATATCGAAATACATACCTATACTTTTTTATGAGTATGATTAATATTGTTATCTACTGGTCCGATATAACTTTTTACTTTAGAGATGACACAATTTAAAAATATCAATATTAAAACTCACTTCATTTTTACTAAATAGAATCTTTTTCTTAATCTGTCATTATATTTACATAAATTGATATTATTTTTTACAGCTAGCCAACATTGACACTAGTAACTTTAATTCTCACTAAACTATACACATTTCAAGACTTGACAAAATGGATAACTCAAGTGACTTTCAAGATAACTATCAAGGAAATCAAGATGAACTTGTCAGCTGGGATACATTCCGAATTATAACATTTGTATCCTGCACTTTTATAGGCAATGTTCTTGCATTATTTGGTATAATTGGAAGTATTCTCAACATAATTATTTTATCACATCATTCAATGATAGACTCAACAAATTTATTATTAATGGGACTTTCCGTTTGTGATCTTATTTACTCTACTACACAAGTATTTTTCTTGTTATCATTTACCTTAAACTATGTTGATTTATATTGGCGTGAATGGATTGCAACGTATTACTTTGCGTATTTTGATTCAATTAACTTTGTTGCTTTAATGGTCAGCATACATTTAGTGACTTTAGTTTCTATAGAAAGAATGTTGGCTGTATGTTTTCCTTTTCAAGTGTCAAGAATTATTACACCTTATCGGATGAAAATTTGTATCTTCGCTCTAACAATTTTTAATTGTTTGATTCGGTCTCCATTATTTGTTATGCATGATTTTATTTTTATTGAGTATAATAATAGAACTATGCCAACACTTGTTTTTAAAGAATACTTTGCTAAAAATTATGACATACTTATACATTTTTCTCAGTACTTTGTTCTGTCAGTGAATTTTGGCATTCCAACAATTGTTATTTTAACTTGTACATTTATGACAATAACTACAATTTCTCTTTCTTCTAAAAATAAATCAAATTTATCATCAAGTGAGGCAATAACTAAAAGAAAAAAAGAAATGAAATCTGTGAAGACTGTTTTAATTATATGTATGATAATAATGTTTTCTGTATTAATTCCGTTTTTTATACAACAGATTATTTCATCGCTTCTAGTTGGCTCAAATTCAATAATACTTGTATTTTATTATATCGTAAATGTTGTATTGGAAATTAATTCATCGTTTAATTTTATTGTTTATGTTACAAGTAGTCCAAAATTCAAAAAGACATTCATCGATTTATTCGTAAAACATAAAAAAATATGCATAACAAAATAATTTCGACCATCCATTATGATAATATGAAAAGAGTTGCAAGTCACATTTCGGTCATTTGGAGTAATATATAAATATATATCCTAAAGCCAAATTAATGCCTTATTTTATAGTAAAAAACTTTAACAATCGGAGGACATGTAGCCTTATTTTTTATTTTTATTTTACCGTAGCCTTCTACTTAAACTTGATTTCGAGAAAATTCTTTACTAATGTATACTGATATTTTGGGCCGAACTTCAAAATTTTGAATATTTTAAAAAGAAATTATTATTAACTAGAACCAAAATCCAAAAATGGCACACATTTTTAACTCAAATAGCCCTATGTGACTTTCTACCGATTGCTTCGTAGAGAGTCACAATAAGAATCCTTTGTCAACTTTGATTAAAAGAAAAATAAATATAAACAGATACACATTCATACTTAGAAAAACAAATCTTCAAGAGATATTTATATACTTTGATGAAATATAAAGGTGTCAGGTGAAATGTTTAAGACATATAGTGAGATTAGGTCTCTTGTTGGAGATCCTAGAAGTGTAACTTAATTATTTCAACATAATAATATTTTATATACAGTTTGAAGGCTTTAGGATTAGACCTTCTTTCCAGACCTCATCGACTGCTTTTCTTGAGAGACCCAAACTATGATCATTGTTAGTTTATTCTTGATTAGCATCTTCTATTTTTATTAGCTATGTGATGTTAGGTTTAAATTATCCTTGCTAGCCTATTGTTGACCATAACTTCCATTATATTGAAGACGCAACTGATTATACTAATTGATCGGTAACAGTCAACTTGTTTTCTTGGTTTGGTGGGTTTATTATAAGGATAAAATAAGCTTTCTTCATTATAGATATAATTTTCTACAGCCTTCAAGCTAGCATTGAATATCTACAATAGTTTTTTTTTAGCCAGAAGTCCAAGGTTAATAAACATATTAGCGGATATTTTGTCTGATCCTGGACCTTATTTTATAGTGAATCATCAAGTTATTTCATGATGCTAAGTTTTGCTGTCATTCCATTTGAGTGTGGTGTGGACAATTATGGAGCTTACTCCTGTATTTGGTCTTAGACTTCCTCGGCTCTTTTCGGCTGATACTTAATTTTCATACCTTTTTATTGTAAGAATTTTCCTGCTAAGTTTCTTGCTTTGGTGGTTTCTTTGAGAATAATTTGCAAGCATTGTGACCAGTATAGTATATGCATTTTCTTCTGGCTCTTCTAGGGATACATTCCTTAGATACTTTAAGGGATGTTCTAGTGGGTGAGTGTAGGATTTGTTAACCCGATTTGTTTTGCTGTTGATGTGCATCACATAGGCATCTGTTAAGCGCGCAGACGTTCTCCAGTTTTCTTTCTTGTAGTTCCATCTGGGAAGGATGGAGTTTTCTATGGCCAATAGCAAGTTTTTGCAGACGTATTTAAAACGCTGACAAGGACGACCTTTTTTCTCGTTCCAACTGCCAGCTCTCCTAAAAATGTTAGACTCTTACCTGCCATTTGATGGGGGATTATCCTACGTAGGTGAAAGCTATTGAGCTGCTTTATTTTCTTAGCGTATGTAGCCCAGGTCTCGCTTCCATAGAGGAGTGTGCTGAGAACGCAGACCTGGTAGACAGTGAGTTGGGCATTGTCCAACACTCTTTGGTTGAACATTGCCACTAAGGATACTGCCTTGCCGATTCTAGAGCTTGAGATGTTGCTGCCAAGGTAGATGTAATCCTCGATAACATCCAAAGTGTTTCCCTCAATAGAGATTGCTGGAAGGCAGTATGTACCTTGCCTCAAAATATTGGTCGCTTTTAGGCTTATTGTTAAGCCGAATTCTTTGCACGCCTCTGATAATTAACTGACTAGTTGTTGAAGCCCTTCCTAAGTATGTGAAGTAAGAGCTGCTTCATCAACGATTTAGAAACTCTGATTAATACGGTTTCCAGTTTGCTCTTTGCACGGAGCCGGGCTATGTTATATATTTCCATCGGCCCTAGTAGGGATGTTTAGACCCTCGAAGCAGTTCTCGAAAGCATGTCGGAGGAGTACTGAGAAGAAGATACCAAAGAGTGTTGGTGCCAGGACGCAACCTAGTGGGCGACTATGCACAAATTCAACATTAATGCAAACCTCATTGAAGTCATCAGTAACTTGTACAACAGAGCAACTAGAGCAGTACTCTTCAACAGCAAGCAGGGAGATTGGTTCAAAACCACGGTTGGTGCTAGACAAGAATGTCTACTTTCCCCCATCCTCTTCAACCTCTTCTTCGAAAGGATTATGTCAGATATGCTAGAAGACCACGTCGGAACAGTCAGCATAGGCGCGCGAATTATAACCAACTTACGCTTCGCCGATGTCATTGACGGCCTAGCTGGCAGCGAGGATGAATTAAAAGAATTCACTGCAAAACTAGAGAAAACATCAGAGGCGTATGGTATGGAAATCAATGCAGAAAAGACCAAGGTCATGGCAAATAGAACATTCACAAGTGAAATTCGGATAAACGGGCAAAAACTCGAAGAGGTCTCCGCCTTTAAATATCTAGGGGCCATAATATCCGACGAAGATTCAAAGCCTGAAATTGTTGCCAGAATGGCCCAGACAACCGCAGCGCTAAGTAAACTTAAACACATCTGGCAAAGCAAGAAAATCTCTCGCAGATCAAAGATTTGACTAATGCGCTCTCTGGCGTCGGTCTTCTTGCATGGATGCAAAGCTTGGACGCTCACTGCAGACTTCCAAAGAAGAATCAGTGCGCTAGAGATGGGATGTTACCACAAGATATTGAACATCTCCTATACAGAGCAGATCACAAACGAAGTTGTCCGCATTGAGATAGCTGCTGTCATCGGCCCATACGAGGACCTTCTTACATCAATTAAGAAGAAAAAACTGAGATGATATGGACATGTGGCAAGATCTGGAGGTCTTTCAAAGACTATAATGCAGGGCACAGTCCAGGGAGGAAGAAAAAGGCAGGCAAAAGAAGAAATGGGAAGACAACATCAAGGAGTGGACCGGCCTATCATTCATCGACTCCCAAAGGGCATCACAGGACCGAACAAATGGCATGAGATAGTGAACAGTCAACGATGGTGGCCCAACGACCCACCCACGGGTTAAGGGATAGGTGAAGGTGAATACCATATGAAGACAATAATATTGTATACTTTAAAATGATTTGACATTTGCAGTAGTCAATATTTCGCTATTTCTCAAAATGTGATATAATAGTTATCGATATTCTGAAGACTTTATTAAAACATTGTCATTTAACTTGTAAGGATAGAATATACTATACACATTTTATTCATCTTAATAAATGAATAAAATGGAATATTTAATTTGTTAAATGGTGCCATTTGTTTGATTTTCTAACAACTAGTACAATGTCTAGAAATTCATATTAATCTGGCAGTTTTTACTTTTGTATTAAATTCCATATATCTATGTAGCGTTTGCATCGAATAATTTCATTGTTTGTGTCAAGTAAAAAAAAAAAATCCTTCTATAAAATAAATCGTTGGTACGGAAAACAAAGTGTTCTACATCAGTGAACTAAAGAGAAGAAATTATTGTATCACCAACGACTGAGATTCTGAGGTTGAGATCGGAGAAGAAAAAACAATGATCTCATTATATTGTCAGCGATGTCAGTAGAAAACATTTCATTGTGTGACTTCGACATAAAATCTAAATACATTTAGTTCAAGTATATATTATGAAAGCAAAGAAAATGAGTCTTAAACGAAGGTCATTCTCAACGAAAATTGTTAAATTTACGTAAAGCCTTTGTTTACTACCATTCTTTTTGTGTTATTTTCGTACGCTGTTGTACTTTTTGTATTGTTATGTCTATTTTGAAATAAGTAATGTACAGTATAGACTCAATTATTAACTATTGACACATGTAATAAGAAAGCTTCAATATATATTATGTTTTATTTTGGCATATTTAGTCATGTAGTTTGTTTGTAAGATTACACTGTCCTATATGTGTCACGAAGTTTTAGTCAGTACGTATCTACACAGCCGTATAGGCTAGACACTCATAGTCACATAGTCATTTCTACTGTCAATTTTAGTTTATTGTATTTTACTCTACTAGACGTTATAGGTAATGTTTAGACAGGTGATAGGTCATTAAATTCCCCGACACTTAATCCCTTTTCGGTTGATCCCCGGACACTAATTCCTTTGTGAAATATTTTGCAATGCATGGCTATCAAGTATGAGTTATACTAGACTTTAGGACCCCTCCTGTGACGATCTGTTTTACTAATTAGCAGAAAATTAATAAGATTGCGATATTCCAATTGAGTATTTCTACTTTTAATAATAAAAAATAAAACGGTCAAGGGGATAAATACATTTGGTTGTCGCTTATCTCATTATTGCACCGCCGTGAGGATTGGGTCGATTGCTCGCGGTCGGCTGATCATTTGTTTGATACGGATGTGCGTGGGGGCTCGCTTTGATAATAATGAGCACGACGGATAAACAGGAATGGGGGTAAAAAATGGGACACCGCTCCTACTACGACTCGGTCAAGATGTCGAGGACCTCGAAGGGATCTAAGAATTTAAAGCGATAGTTTTGTCCACTAATTTGGACAGACAATCCGGAACGACAATTTGTGACTAACAATTTAATCCCTCCTAAATTATGTGATTCGTCATGCGGCTGACAGACTGACGAGTCCAGATTTTTAGGATTAAGTGTCTTTGGATTAAGTGGGTAGGGATTAAGTGACCAGGGAATTAAGTGACTGGGATTAAGTGTCTGATGATTAAGTGATATGGAACCGCTTAGATACAGTAGGCTATTTTGTTAACAAACTTTATTTTATGTTTATTTTAATTAAATGTGAGCCAAAGTTACCTATGTAGTTGATACATGTATATTTTGTTAAATATTGTATTTTTCAAAGTACGTTTCTTTTAGTTTTGTTTTTTAACGTATGACTTTAATCTAAAAAGTAACATTTTAAAATTACGTTTGATGAATATTAGATGTACTCTTTGTTTCAAATGATGATTTTAAAACGGTCACGGGCGGATGCGAACAGGATATTAAAATCAATTATTCCATTATAGAAAAGTCTATTACCAAATCTTCTACTTACAACTCGATGGTTGAACTTGATTTAACTGACATCAAATAAATGACATCGCAAAATGCATTTTTTTAGACTAATACCAAATATTTTAATGTAAAGTATCCTATCCCGTCGGATCAAATTGATCCATAGATCCGGTGAAGCAGCTTTCACCAGTTTCTCTGGCCACAACATACTAGATGATTGTCTGACCAGTACTATGCACAGCCGCCTTTTCTTTACCCCAACTAGGGTCGGGTGCCCATCAGAGCTGGGTATACTCACGGACATCCTCCAGTCCAGGGAACATATCCTAGCCTGCATCAGGATTCGAACCCATGACCTTCGGTACGCCAGTAGAACTCGCTGCCGCACGACCACCGTGCCCCATACTATTATAATGACTTAACCTAAAAAGATATAAAAAGCGAACTCAATTGAACTATTTCTAATTTCTACAACTGGAAAAATGTTTCCTAACATACATTAAATTGTTGTGTTAAAATCTTGAATACCTTTATATAATCAAAACGTGAAGCTAAATTTACTTTAATGAAGGATTACGCTGCTTAAAATTAGAAATATGTTAAACTTTGTTAATTTTTACTAATTAGTAGCATTTTTGATTTTATAACTGGCATTATATTTACTTAAATTGTTTTTTGTTTGTTTTTTACAGCTAGCTAACATTAACACTAATAACTTTTATTCTCATTGAACTGGAACAATTCAAAGATTTCACAAAATGAATAACTCAAGTGATTTTCAGGATAACTTTAATGGAAACCAGGATACAATTTTAAATCGGGATACACTCAAAATAATTGCATTTGTATTTTTCACTTTTATAGGCAATGTTCTTGTTTTTCTTGGTATTGTTGGAAGTATTCTCAACATAATTATTTTATCACATCATTCAATGAAAGACTCAACAAATTTAATATTAATGGCACTTTCTGTTTGTGATCTTATTTTCTCTACTACACAAGTATTATTCTTGTTATCATTTACCTTAAACTATGTTGATTTATATTGGCGTGAATGGATAGCGTCGTATTATTATGCGTATTTTGATTCATTTAATTTTGTTGCTCAATCAACAAGTGTACATCTAGTGGCTTTAGTTTCTATAGAAAGAATGTTAGCTGTATGTTTTCCTTTTCAAGTGTCAAGAATTATTACACCTGATCGAATGAAAATTTGTATCATCGTAGTAACGCTTTTTAATTTTGTCATTCGGGCCCCGATATTTTGGGTCTATGATGTTATTTTAATAGAGTATAATAATAAAACTATGCCAAAACTTGTTCTTAAAGACTACTTTGCTAAAAATTATGACATCCTCATAAATTTTTCTCAGTACTTATTTCTGTCAGTGAATGCTGCCCTTCCAACAATCGTTATACTAATTTGTACAATTATAACATTGAATACAATTTCTGTTTCCTCTAAAAAAAATCAAGTTTATCATCAAGTGAGGCCATGGCTAAAAGACAAAAAGAAATGAAGTCTGTAAAAACTGTTTTAATTATTTGTATGATTTTAATGTTCTCTGTATTAATTCCATTCTTTGTGGAACAGTTAGTTACCTCGATTTTAACTAATTCGAGATCATTGATAATTATATTTTACATTATTGTTAATGTTGTATTGGAAATTAATTCATCTTTTAATTTTATTGTTTATGTAACAAGTAGTCCGAAATTTAAAAAGACATTTATCGATTTATTTATAAAACATAAATAAATACGCAAGATGAAATATTTGTGACATTCCTCTCGAAAATGAGTTGCAAGTCACATTTGGATCATTTTGATTTAAAATAACTTCATAAAGCAAATTTAATGCCAAATGCCATGTTGAAAACCATTGAAAGTACTCTTTTTTGCTAATAATGCTTTCTGTAGCCTCTGTCCTAATAAGTATTTTAGAAAATTAAAATTTACTATTCATTTTTTAATATATTTTAGGTAAATTGTAAAATTGTAAATACTTTATAATTATTATTTCATTAAACCAATACAACAAACATTATCATTTCGTCGTAGAGGTGCGTAATTAGGATTGCTTGTCTACTACGATTAAAATAAAATGCATATACATTCATTTTTCCAGATACATTTATCTTATTTTATCAATATAAAGGTGTCAGATGAAATGTTTAAGACATATAGTGAGATTCGTGCTCTGGGTGGAGATTCTAGAGACGTAACTTACTTATTTAAAAAAATCGCATATAAAGTTATAGATGTATTACATAATTTGTCAGTATCTGTTATTCTACAAAACATGTATGTATGCATTTAAGATGATTATGTTTATTCCTATTTTATAAATGCATTACAAAAAAAAATTACATTGCGTGAGCCTTAAGTTAATTTTTAATTGTTTAGCAATTCCATAACATATTTTTCTTAAGTGTATGTTGCAATATAGTCAATTTCTGTAGACAGACAATGCTCTAGTGCTAATGTTTTCATTTTTTTGTGAGTTTATACTTTATTTAGCCTTTATTTTATAAGTAGTTCTATTCACTAAAAGCAATCATCATAGTATATTATGATTAAATTAATTTAGGTTTTTCAAAGACTTCTCAAAATGCGAAATGACGAAACATTGTCTACTTTTTCCTGTTATAAGCCCACATACTTTAAAACTTTGCTTTAATAGTGATGCTAATATTATGCTTGATTTTTACACATGGTTACTTCATCCAAGTCATCTTGATGACATTCATCTTCATCCCTTTTATTCTCAAAGTTTAAAGTTAACATTATATTTAAAATCAAACGGCAAGATCAAAATAATGTTTATCTCCCCCCTCTCTCTCGCTCTTTCTCTGTCAAATACCCCTTGTGTAAAACTTGAGAAATTATATTTCTGACTAAACAACATATCATTTTTAAGCTCCACTTAACTTTATTTGTTTGGAAAAGAGAGTAATAACAGTACAATTATTTTTTAGCGTTTTTATAATAAAAAACACAATTAATCTTTTCTATCCCCTGTAACATTAAATATACCGAAAAGAATATACTTAGAGTGTGAATATTGACTGATAAAGCGTTAAATCTATATTAGGCCACTGGCTGAAGAAGTGTAAAACCTATTTGAGGGCTCAGGCTAATGAAATGTAACATGTATTATTGCAATATATTCTTTAACCGTTTTCAATTCTTATGATGTAATTGTTTTGAATTGCTGCAATACTGTTTTTTTTTTGTTTCTATTTAATTTAGCTTGAGGATTAGACCTTCTTTCCGGATCTCATCGACTGCTTTTCTAGGTTGACCCAAACCATGATTGTTGAGTTGTTTTGTTTTCTTCTTTGAAACCATTTTCTATTTTTTGGGCTAAATGAGCAATTTGGTCTTCTTTTGATTTACTTTTCATAAATCCTGCCCGTTCGTCTATCAATAAATGTTTGTTTTCAATGACCCATGTGAGCCTAATGTTGACCATTCTTCCCATAATATTGAAGACGTAACTGATTAGAATTATTGAGCGGTAGCAGTCAACTTAGTTTCTTAGTTTGCCTGGGTTTTGTATAGGGATCATGATAGCTTTTTTCCTTATTGATTGTTAGAAGTTTTCCCACTTCAAGCATTGTGTATCTACAGTAGTTTTTTTTATCCAAGGATACAAATATATGTATATATTGGATTCGCCTTTGATTTGCAAAAGCGATTGTTTATTTATTTTTGTGTGTGTGTGTGCATGCAACGCTACTTAATACTAGTGGAAACCAATTTTTCTGCAAAGCATGCATTTCTATAAGTTTTTTTTTTAAATGTAAAAGACCATTGGGTATTATTAGCACAATACACGTCATCACTCAAAGCCACATGAAAATAATCGGTTTTATACAAACGTTAGTGTGTGTGTGAGGTCAAAGTCAATGTTTAATAATTTGAAAGTTAAATAAAAATCGTGCGCTGTCACTCTTAAACAGCTAAGTGCATAATTTGTTATTATCTAAACGTCTATGCGCTAAGTTTTGAGCATGCTAGCACGAGAAAGAGAATCAATAAGCCTTTCAAAGATCATGTCGTATACAAAAAAGAAAGCAAATAATGATATTTTGTGAAGTTAATAAAAAAAAAGATATAAAAAGAAAGAGCATAATTTGTTTCTTTTATGACTTGTTTCGTTTGATGTAAATGTTAGTTTTTATTACGATATTCTTTGCTTTATTGTCTTTATAAGAAAAGTAAATATTAAAATTGAACTTGTAAACAATTAACCAGTTTGTTATTTTTTTTTAAGAAGATTTAGATTTTCTTCCTGAAATATGTTACTTACCATTCTTAAATTCCATATGTTATGTACAAAAAAACTATTATTTATATATTACACTTTAACTTTCTATAACATATGTAAAATTCAGAGCGAAATGGACACTTGAATAGATACAACAGCAAGTCAAAGTTTCATGATCTTTGGACCAACTCTATTTCACCACCTGTCTAATAAAATAAATCTGTCAACAACACACTTTTTATTTTTCATTTGTGTGTTACATCCTATTAAAATAATAATCACTTTATTGATTAGTAAAATGCAAAAAAATATTTCTTTATTGAAGAATGTTGACGGAAATATTGGATGCTGTGATTAATCTGTGGATAATAAATACTTTTCTTGTTCTGACCTTATTGTCATTTTACTTTTTTTACTATGTATTTTCTTAAAGGACTAACCTTGAATATTTAATTTGATATTATCCAAACTAAAAATACTTGGAGTTGAAAAGTCACATTAAAAAGTAAGAAATTAAAATTTTATTCAGCCATGCTAAATTATAAAGCTCGTATTATTATTTTTTTTACAGACCTAATAAATTAATTCATTTTTTAATTTCTCTTGTAAACATTTTATATTATTAAGATAATGAAAACCTTTTTCAATTTAGGCTACATTTAGTAAAATTGTAAAATGTAAACAAATGTTATTGAAATCGTCGCATACTTTTTTCATACATACAACAATTTTGTCTACTGAACGTCTATAGCGGAATTTCGTCTACCAAACACTTCCTCTACTGATTTCTTAAAAGTGAGTGTATTTATGACTAAAAATAAATTATACAACTAAATTACAAGAAGAAGAAAAGAAGTTTATAATCTAGAAAAAGTTATGAGAATGCTTTTAAATTATCCACATATTTATAGAGAATTTATTATAATTGATTTGGTAACAGCTTCTGATTTGATTCAGCAAATCGAAAACAATATGACAAAACATAAGAAACTGTATTGAATACTATTTTCCACGAATTGATAGTGAAATTTAATTGGGGAAAAATGTGACTTATGTATTGATTATAGGCCTAAGCCAAAGTCAAGCACTTATTGATATAACAAACTTCAAAACTAGAAATCAATATTATTGATCATCGACAATTTTAACACACGTATTTACTTAGCATTAAAACATAATATGTACTTCAAAATATAGATTATCTGTCTTTGAATAAGATGACATTAATGTTTCCTTTGGTTGTGAAATAAAATGTATACATTTTGAGCATCGTCAAAGTCATAATACTGAAAAGAGTTAGGTATATCTAAAAACCTTAGTTTTTGTCTAGCGTATATCACATTAACAAATTAATTAAATGTCTTGTGTAAAACAAATTATTTTTTTTATCCAAATATCTAAATGTATTTTTTTAAAATCTTTCTGCGTTATAAGTAAGTTAGGGAATAATAATATATTCTGGTCCTGTCAATCAGTGTGAGGCAGCCAATCAGGTCTATCTCGTCTAGATGGCAAGGGCTACAAAGTGATTAGCCATTAACATGTAGCCTACTTTCTTCACCCTACCCAAGTTTATTATTCTCAGTTATCCATTTTATAGAACAAAAGAGTGTCAGCCTCATAAGGAGGAGCTAAGTACAATGTATCAATTTCCTGGTCCGCTTTCCTTCTTAGATTCACGGGTACTTGATCTTGGACGTCATCATCTTATACAAATAGTGGTTTTGTTGACACAATATAATTCGATCTTTTTAAAATTGTGGGTAGTGCCGGATTAACCAGGGGGCTGTGGGGGCTCCACTCCCCGACCCCAGCTTCCCTACCGGCCCAATTTTTATATCATTAAAGATCAGAATAAAAGGATTTGACCTTTCGTAGGCTCGGGCAGAATATTTATTAAATAGCTGAAAAGTTAAATTAAATTTCGCTTTTTAAATTGAGAAAATTGATCAATTAATTGACCAATTGTATGTTTTCCTGGACCAAATAAACGCCACCATGTGTACTTTGCCAATCTCGAAGATGGATCTCATTACAGTTGTGCAACTCTACAAATCTCTAATTTAATTTATTGACCAGCAGCGGAATGATTTTGGAAATTATGAACTGCGAGAAAAACTCCATAGTGATAATTCTTCTTACAGAGAAGACAGTGTAAGGAAACGAAAACGGATGAAACAGTTTGATGAGGGCGATGCTGATGAAATGGAGTTTAATCCTTCTGATCGGATTAAAACTTAAGTCTTCTTACTTACACTTGACAAACTTCGAAGTGCTCTAGTACATCGTTTGGCAACATACAACGAGCTGAACCAAACTTTTGAATTTCTGAGGAATATGGAGCATTGATATGAGCACTGATATGATTCGGTCAGCATCCTCTCGGTTTTAGCAAAAATATCCAGATACTTTTGGACATTCTCTAGTAGAGAAATTGCTTCATTTTGTCGCATTTATCAGATTGGAAACGTCACAGCAATCTCCCTAGGGTGTATCATCCAGCAACCGTCAGCCAGAACTACACTTATTTCTTACAGTCGTTGAGAATGGACTGCAGAACTTATTCCCCAATGTAGAAACGGTTCTCAAATATTTCTCTGCATGATGACAACAAACTGAACAGGAGAACGAAGTTTTTCTACCTTGAAGAGAGTGAAGAACTCATTGAGGTCCACAATGGGAGACGTTCGATTGAACATGCTTTGCTTGATGAGCATTGAGTTTGACATTTTGCGCGACATTGACTTCCATGATATTGTGATTGATTTCGCACGCCGAAAGGATCGAAAAGTTAATGTTGTTTAATACGTGCTGCAAATTATAAATAATCGTTTTAGTACATGGTTTCCGTTACTGTAGCTAGACCTGACAGGGTATTAAGGAAAGCAAGAAAAGTTTTGAACTAATTTTTTAATGGTCAATGATTGATAACATCCGGCCCACAAAAGTTATTTGTCCCCGGCCCCCAGGATCCTTAATCCGGCACTGATTATGGGGCACGGTAGCCGAGCTGCAGCGCGGTATACTGGCATACCGAAGGTCCTGCGTTCGAATCATGATGAAGCGTAAGATGTTTTCCCGGGTCTGGTGGGTGTCCCTGTGTCTACCCAGCTCTGATGGGTATCTAACCTAAGTTGGTGTAAAGGCTGTGCATTGCGCTGGTCACACAATCACCTAGTACGGCGTGGCCACAGAAACTAGTGTACGCTACTTCACCGGCCCTATAGATCAATGTTGTCCGACGGGTACTTAATCCATTTCTATTAAAGCCCATCGCGGTTACTGACATGATCATTCTTATATTACAAGAACGAAGGATCCGTCATAGCCGCTGCTGTAGAGTTGTTTTATTGACCTGTCGAAACGTGACTACGTGAAATTGCTATGCAAATAATATGTGGGCTAATTAATGTTGTGCAAATTAGTTTTTCACTTCATCACATATTCTATATAAATGTGTTCTTTAGTATATACAATATACAATGGGGAAAAGAATTATACATATTTCACATATTGGTACTTCCAAATACTGGAACACACATTACTTATTTCCTCTCTCTCCAACGCGAATTTTGTGGGCGGTACTAAACTAGGACTGTACTAAGAATCCACTCTCGTGCCGACCTCAAATTATCGGAATGGCTAGGAATAGTCTATTATTTCTCGTACAGGGGAGTTCATGTTGAAACTATCATTTTTATTATGAGTTTTGTAATGATACCATTATTTCCCCCCTCCTAGTAATAGGTCTGTTGTCCGCTCTACTCCGCGAGTATTTAATGATTCGTGTTGTCTTCAAGGCAGTTAGTTTTGAAGATACTTTCCTTTGAGCTTGTTATGGACGCTTGTGTTGGCACTATTCTATTGTTGCTGTAAATACTACATTTATTGTACATACTTTATCACCTGAATTAAATTATTAACAACATTTACACCGAAGCGTTCTCGTCAAGTTGCTATTCTTTTTTGTTGTTTACAATACTATGATATATTTTTACAACTACAACGTCAAGGAAAGGAACTGTTAGAACGCAAATCCTGAGTTTGTGCCCGGGACCATAAGGAGAGTTCGTGTAATACTGAAATATACATAATAATAACCAAAGTCTACCCTCGGACGAACGTGAATTATCAACGATATCTACAGGGCTCTGATGACCACAAGGGGATTGTGGACGTAACAGTATTATAATGACATAATTTGTGAAGACATTCTTCAAAAAATAATTCACCTAACAAAAGTTCACTATGCAAATTTTGGTAAAAAAAAGTTTGAGGTTGTCTCACAGTAGCATTAGCAGAGAGGACTATGCCTTTATTGTACCTATGTACTATGTGGCAAATAAATATTGTTCATTGTTCATTGTTGTAAACTTAAGCTCACCGAAAATTACCTTAGGTCCACCATGAGTCAGGATCGCCTGAACAACTTGACTAGGCTCAGTACTAAGTCTGGCGTTGCAAGACAAATAAACTTTGACACTGTAATTCGTAGTTTTGTCAATAAAAAGGCACATAATTTAAGGCAGCCCTGTTTTAATAAAACTAGTCTTTATCTTCTCTTTTTTTTATCATTCTGATTCGAATCAGTAAGCATTAAATAGGTTAATGATTTTAGTATAGTTGTAAATAATGAATGATTCGTCAGACATGCATAAATTGCGATTAAGATGTATATTTATGTTTATGTTTATGCAACAACGAATAGTGAGCGAACGGGGCTAATTATCAACTAATATCACAACACAATATCCCCCTAAACTATTGAACAATATGTATTGTATCGAAATATCAATAGTTAAATTAACAATTTGATTCTTTAAATATTTATATATATACAAAAAAGACATAATGAATTAGATGGCAGCGTAGACATAATTGCTAGTTAATGGGGGGGGGGATGGGTTGGTGTGGAGGGAGTAGTAAATAGTTTGCAGAATTTTATTTGGGTGTCTCTGAAAATTTAACAATTAATTGTTGACAATGGGGCGGGGTGTAAAAGTGCCTAAAACGGTTAATGTAATTAAAGAACTTCCCCTAGGACTACAGACTACAGCTTATTATAATGTTCCTGATAAGCATTCTTGGTTACTGTTGAGGCTCATTAGATATAGGTCTTTATACCAATGAAATAAAAAAAATATAGAAACCAAATTATATCATATTTACAGGTTATATACTTTAAGTTTATATTATAATAATATATTTTGTTTTTAGTTTTTTTTTTATTAGGCCTATTATTGTTAATACTATACATAGGATAAATGGTTTAAATCAATATAGTCAAAAGTTGATAATTTAAACCTTTAATAAACATTTTAAAACTTTACCTTTAAAATAAAACACGTATAAATGTTACCTAAAAATGTGTATAATAGAATAATATAACAACTTGCCCTATTTTATTGTTTAATGCTCGAGTCTAACACTATTTAAAACTACTTTTGTTTGTTTAACTTTCAATTACATGTTAGTTAATTATTGACCGTATACTTACTTATATAGTATATTTTGTAACATTTATTGTTTTAAAAGTTGTGTACGGCTTCAAATTAATGCAATATTTTTACATATTCAAAGATTCGTTAAATTTTCGAAACTAA
Source organism: Anisus vortex (assembly GCA_949126835.1). Lineage (NCBI taxonomy): Eukaryota > Metazoa > Mollusca > Gastropoda > Planorbidae > Anisus > Anisus vortex. The sequence goes on from OX421492.1 coordinate 31,305,441, forward strand.
CATTTTTGCTAGAACAATTTCATTTTTAATATTACAATTCTGATAATTTAAACCAGTGCTAATCAAGTATAACTCTTTAGAGGATTGAATGCCCTTCAATTTGATATAAAACCCAAGCTTCTATTAAAATTAGGTACTTTTCTGTGATTTTTTAAAATACGACAGATTTGCGTTTTTTTTAAGGGAGACTTAATAAAAACTCTAAAAAGTATGAAAAATTATTTTTACATCAATATTTTTTTTATTTTTCAAATGCACCACATTCACGAAAAAAATTGGGTCTCTTCTCTACAACTTTTTGTGTTTGTAAACAGAGTAACTTGGCCATAACCAATATACTTTTTGAGATAATGACTTCTAAGAATGGGACTGTGAGATGGCAAAATAAAATTGGTAAAATTTTAAAATTTCATATTTTTCTTGAAAATTAACACACAGCCATAAAATTTGTATTAAAGTTCCTAGAATTATTAAACATTAAAGAACTCAATAGTTTGAAAAAATAAAATCAGTTTTTGAGTACCTAACTAAATTAAATCGAGAAAGTGTGTTTTTAATTTTGTTTTAAAATTGTCAATCTTAATATTTTCGCCTTGTTTAATTGTGTTCGGAAGTTCATTCCGCCACCAAGGTGCTACGACGCTGTAGGAGTGAGCTGCAAATGTTTTTATTTTTAGGCCGGGTACCTTGAGATGTAAATAGATTTGGTTTGATTGCAGTCCTCTTATCTCTAATGTGTGTAGCTCAAGCATGGATCTGATGTACTTGGGATAGTGACTATGAAGGCTTATATAAAGCATATAGCTTAACTATAACTTTGCTTTGCGAACAAAATTTTACTTTTAACAAGATTTACATGACAGTGACTTTTCAACTTGTAAACATTGATGACAAAATAAACAAACTAATAAGTAAGCACACAAGTATAAAGTGTGATATTAAAACTATGCAGTGTTTCTTTCAGGATTTGACTAGTCCCTATAGTAAACGTCAATTACCAAACATAAAAGTATGGCTGACTTTCCCAAATGCCATTACCTGCAAGTCTAGAAGAAATAGTAAACATTCATAATGATCACTTTTAGGTAGAAATATTTGATTCTGATCATTTTGGTGAAACATTAATTAAAGAACAACAACTGAAAATGTAGATATCTATTATTTCAAGTATCAAGGAACATAAAGGCGTTATACTAGCTATAAATGGCAAAAGATGAATTACGCCCCTTTGTAGAAATAAAAATCAATACAATAAGTATGTATCACGTAGATAAACATAATAGTTGTTCCTTAGTAACCTCAGCTAGGGCCTACAAATATATTATAATATACGGTCAAACAAGACCCTGCGTATACTAAAGTACCGATAGACCGATGTTCCACTGGTGTTATATTAAAGTGTGTTCTGTTCGCCTAGTGAGGTGATCGGATAAAATAAAAGTTATAATATGCCTTGTAATTTTGGCGACACGTTCTTTTTTAAAGAAATAACATCAGCGTTTACATTCTAAATACATAGAGTTAAAGTAGTTGAAGCAGATATTAGAAAAGAAAGACAAAATATTTCTTCTATAAGTACATCAATAATCTACATTCTACCAGTTATTGCCTACAACATATAATTTTTTTCAGTTTAATCAATATACAAATAAGCACGATTTTCTTGCTATTGTAACATTTATATAAACCATTTAAATTAAACACGTTTTAAAAACAACATTTGGTGTTAATAGCTTAAAAATTTGACCTTATCTTAGTGTATACCAGGACTTATATTGCAAACATAATTGTGTCTATACGGTTATAAATCTGTATTAACGTCTCAAAATTTACGCTTCTGGTTTAAAATAATAATATCGGGGTGACCGATCTGAGATCGGTCTTTATAATCTAAAATTCAAAATAGAAATGTCGTGCGTTATCATACTATTATTGTAAGAATATAAGATATATTTCTTTAATATCAAAGATCTTTAAAACTATAGAGAAATTGTAAACAATAAGATAAATGTAAATAATTTACTTTTTACAGAGGGGCATACTTAATCAAGTGTAGGTCCACAAATGTATTTTGTAGTCATCTCTTATTTACCATTACAATATTTTTTTGCTTACTATATTGTAGCCCTATGGGCTTTAAGGGCTTTCAAAAGAACAATTACTTAGTGATATCATTTAATTAACTGTTGGTTGTTAAGCTGTTGGATAAAGGTGCATTAAATATAAGCCGCACATACGGTGGTGCATTTCCTTCTTCAGTAGCTCGACGGTCGACCTCCTCTTCCAGTTCTCTCTCATCATCATGAAAGCTTGTGCAAAATAGTTGCTTGATCTAATGATTTATTCCAATAAAATTGATTAGAGATTGACGCATTTCATGATTTGGTGGATGTTTCAGTCGCTAGTCGCTCGGTGACGGCGTCATCGGAATCTAAGAAGTACATTTGTCCGTATTGTTGACTTTTAAATTCATCCTTAACATTTTGTGTTGGATGTACTGCCATATTCATCTTATGGTCGACTTGTCCTGCTGCTATTGTTACGAAAATAATTTTATTTCCATAATTATATTGGTTCTATTATTATTAATTAAAGTTCAAAAGAAATAATCTTAAACCCGAAATGTTTCCGTGTTAGGAATAAAACATGTATATGTCTAGACACTACGTCGTACTGATTTAAGTTTCATCCTATACTGTTGGTACCTGTATTCTGTGTTGCTGTTATATTCATGATTTGTGTTGCTGTTATATTCATGGTTTCAACTTCTTATAATAAAATTGTGTTTAACATATTCAAACAGGATTGTGGATTTCCTCTATATTAAGGTATAGTTATCTAACTCATTTACTAAACACTTAAAGCACATCCTACGAGCCAAATAAATATCAAATCTACTACAATAACACCAACACTAATTCTTGTACAACCTTGTGGGATCCAAGAGGGATGTGAATCAAAAGAATGTATAAATATTACATTTCTAAATATATTATTATACGTCAGTAGCTGATTTCGCACGTGAGACTATGAAGCTGTAGATTCCGTGACTATTGATTGTCCGATCGTCATATACGAAGCCAATGCGAAACATCGATTAAAGTTCCTGATTCTCTTGTGGAATTTTTCTGCGAGCAAAGAACGTTTTAAAAAGAGGCAGGCCAACTCATTTCGAAACACTTATAGCTCTATGTTTACTCGACAATTTAAACAACAGTCAATACAGAGGTCGCGGTTGATTCTGTTTGACACCCGTTTTTCGGGTAAATGAACCACTTGACAGTGAATACATGCGATATTGAAAGGTCCAAAACTTGTGTAGGTAACGTCGGACTTGGTAGCACACTTGTAGGTTGGGAATATATTGTGTTTCATAAATAAGCTTAATTGTCGCCTTACATTACAGCGACGTTTCTCTCTCAAACGTTGTTCACGTTGATCAAAGGTCTCTAGCGATTTTCTTTGACTGGCTTCTGTCGTTTTATTTCTAACCTTTCTTTTCGTTTTTCTACTGTTTCATTTTTTAATTGCTCTGCCTTACGACATCTCAGATCAACTAATCATATTTCTCTTACATTTGCAGTTTCCTTATCTAGTTGTTTTGTCCTCCGCTTTCGTTTTTCTTTCAATGGTCTTTTTCGTTTTTTTGCTGTTTATTCATTTATTTGTTTTATCTTCCCTTTCGCAATCTCCCAATCGTCTTTCTCGTTCTTTTGCAGTTTCCTCCTCTATTTGTTTTGTCCTAAGCTTTCTTTGATAATATCCCTTCCGTCTCATCTATAGTTTCCTTTTCTAGTTGCCGTAATCTACAAATTTGTTTATTCTTTAATTGTTAAATGCTTGTTTCTGCTAATTCTGTGTTAATAAAATCTGAAAATTTTCCCACGCACCTGAGTTTGGCTGCTTTGTTTAGCTTCATATTTGTATCCACTGAATTATTTATATGTGAAGTCATGCAAGAAATACAATTTTTTTTAAAATAGTGTCTTCTTCTGCACTATCAAGTATAAAATATGATTCTTTTTTTTTCGTCCGCCAGGCATTTTCCTGATGTTGTAAATGTCATAACTTTAAAGACTGTATACTTTACTTTCCATCTCAACTATGCAATTAACAATATAAATTTTAATTTATTCCACAGCTTATTATTCCACAATCAAATTGTTTAATGTATTGGAAAGGGCAAAATTGACTTGGACTCTTTCGAACCTGTAAACTATCAAACACATCTTACCCCATCAGTTTATTTACACTATAATCAACCAGTGCAAAAATAAATTAGTTTTAAACATAAATTAAATACACATTAAAAATATAGAAAAATATATTGGTAGATCTAATAGCTTTAAGATCTTACCTATTTTAGAAAAACAAAAACTATCAAGTTAACCATGAATACAAATAATAATATCTGTGTAAATAAGAATGCTTTTGTCACGAAACCTAATCACGTGGTGTATAAAGCATGTGGTTAAAAGATGATTATGAAAGCTCACTTCCAATTTAAGGAAAGCCTATCATAAACTAATTGGTGCGCAAAAAAAAACAAAAAAAAACATATTATCTTTCCTTTCTTAAATTGATCACACAATTTCTTGTTGATTATATTTAATTACGCGTCCAAATCGGTAACGATTTAAATGCTTTAAAACGGGAATTACCGAAACGCTGAGACTAAATTAAAGTCGTCATGCCTGTGACGTCAAAATAGTTGTATTGAACGCGATCGCACTAGAAGGGGAATCCAATGACAAGCTTTTTTTTACTTTTAGCCCAATTTAAAAGATATTTTTAGAAATGGTACGTGGTTTGTCCAAAAATTGAGGGTCAAACAGAGGTTCAAAAGAAATGAGAATACCTTAATAGGTGAGTTTTTGCGAAAATCGTTGGGCCCGTTTTCGAGAACGCTGACACAAACCCACAAACCCACAAACAAATATACCTACATTTTTTTCTCGTTTAATATTATTAGATAGATATATAGATAAACGTCAATTAGTCCAGAAAATAAAAGTGTTTTTTTTTCTATTTGTTAATATACTCCTTAAGATAATATATAACAACCTTGTAAAGTGAATACCTAGGTATAATGTAATAATATAGTCATAATAATAAACTATAATAAGGGTTATGATTTAAAAATAATAAAAAAATCAGTAATATATCAGTAATGAAATTAGTGAAATGTTGTTTTTCGAAGTTTATATATATACAAGCTACATTGCCCGGCGTTGCCCGGGTGGAAAAAAAAAAGGACTGTCTGGGGTGCAGATAACAAATTTATAAACTACACTTACTGAATACTTTTAGGAAAGTAAATAAATATTGTAATAGGGTAAAAAAAATAGTCAAATATTTTTATTTAACAAAATCTATATTTACAATGTCTTTTATTTTTAAAAGTTTGAAAAATTAATTGTCGAAAAAAAAAGTATAGTCTAACTGGAGAATCGAACCCTGGTCGCCCGTATAGCAGTCCACTACGTTTACCACTGAGCTAACGAAGACACATGTCCGATGTGAAAAATTATTAGATGGTATATTGGGCTAGGCCTAGATAGGTCAGTGACACACGTGTTTTCAAATTGACCAATGGGGATCCTCGCGGGGCTTAACACTGTCTTTTTATATATATAGATATATATCCATATATATATATATATATATATATATATATATATATATATATATATATATATATATATATATGTAATATATATATATATATATATATATTGAATATTATTTATGTCTATATGTTTTGATTTTTTTGTTAAGAATAATAAAATCTTCAATAATCCAAGTTATTGTTTACTTTTATCTTTATGAACAGATTATGCATTTTAACATGTAAGTTATGTTAGACAGTTTGAACATGTAGATTAGAAAACTTTTATCACTGTCTGTTATACTCAGTTAACGCACTATAGATCTATTTGTTCTGAAATTAATTTATTACGCAAAATTTGAAGATTCAAAATGTTTCATGAAAATTCTAAGTTGAGTTTCTTTTAATTTAAATGATTTATAGCAAAATTTCTACACTTCTATTGTTCTCCTAGTCAATAGTGATCTTTTTATTATTTAAATGTAAGCTTATATAAGGAAAATTAATTTTTAACTAAGGTCATTTCAACAAAAGTATTGTTTTCACGTAAAGCTTTTGTTTGCTAACCTTCATTCTGTATTATTTTCGTATGTTGTAGTATTTTTTTTATTTTCTCTATCTATTGTGAGGAAAATATTATATATCATATTCTTAATTTTTAACTTTTTACGAAAGAGTAAAAAAAGCAAGATATTTTATATTTAATTCCGGCATTTTTTGGCCTACTGTTTCATTTATAATAATTTAAAAACGATCACTAACAAAATCATACAGAATAAAAAAAAAACGAATAGGCAATTCGGGTTAAGCGCTTCGTCGTCGCACCACCACGACGTAAGTCACGGGTCTGGTGATTATGATGCATATAAAGATGAGTACTTGCTGACGAGTAGTGTGCAGGAATGGTGGTCATGTGTCGTTGTCATGGTTGAGGACGATGCACTGATTAGTACATTAACATTTAGAGTCCACTGTTTCCATGTGGTTTATCACAGTAGCTGGACGGGTGTAATAGTTTCTTTGATCACACCACATAACACCATTACAAGCACAACATGTGGTACTCAGGAACAGCGTCATTTTTTGTAGATGCCATCTTTATTTAGGTTAGAAGAACAAAACAAGGTATCTAGTGTGGAAATCGATGATATCTGGTTCACACATACATACCAATAGCATAAATGGAATGATAAACATCTCTAACCTGTTCTTTATCCATGTAAAAATCTATGAAATAATTGATAGTATCCAAGCTAAGAAAATACTAATTTAAGGCAGCGTATAATAAAGTGAAATAGTCCAAATAGTACTAGGTACACAAACAGACGATTCCAAGGTTCTTTGTGAAGCCCAAATTCCATCAAAAGATGAGCAAAGATGCGGGTCAGGCAGATAGCTATAGGCAGATTTTCCTGATATAGCGAGGGAAGGTTCGTAGCTCGTAACGTACGATGAACACAATGGGCACCCCCCCCCCCTTCCCTGTCGAAAGCTAGTACTCGATCTGATCAAAATGCATTACAAAAAGCAACAGTTTAATTTCCGAACTCAAAGATTAATTTCTGCAATGATGGCTGGAAGGATGCAGTTAAAAGCTAACTTTGTTAAAAGATTAATTCAGCATCATTTTATTATTTACTAAAAAAAATGTTATTGTTATCCATAAATATATTATTGCCAACTTTAGAATAATATTAGTATCTGTATTTTAAGTCGACCATAGCAATGCTGTTTCATATTCATACATTATATTTGTCATACAGTTATTATTTGTTATTCATACTTTATAATATGTGTGTGAGTGTTAAAGTGACGACTGTACTGTCCAAGACGTGGATGAGAACTGCAAGGTCTACCCTAGCCATACAGCGTGTCATTGTCTGCTAGAGTTACAAGATACCTGGATCCTTATTTTATTATTAGATACCATTTATATGTATCGTATATAGTTAATTACTTTAGCATTTATATTAGTAGACTTTTACCAAAACGAATATTAATTAATACATTATGCAATTACAATATAACTAGTATGATTTGATTGTTTTTTATAAACTCTATTTACATACATTCTTCTGCAAGATTGTCTTAATTAACTTATAAGTAGATTTAACTATAATAATATATATAGAATATTGAAAGACAATTAATCAATATTCATCAGATGCTACGTTAGGCAGTGTTTCTATCAGGACTTGTCTGCTTCATAAAATACACGTCAAACAGGAAAATAATGATGGACTTGTGCAGACTGGCATTACTGGCAAGTCCAGAAGAAATAATTTTATGTTCCTTTTAGTGCAACGGTAATTTTTTTTTTTTAAGAGATAGTTATATTACTTCATAGTTGAGGTACTGAGTCATACTAGCTAAAAGTGGCAAAAGATGAATTACGCCCCTTAGTAAATTAACAAAATGAATTATCAATACATGAACGATGCATTGTCTCGAGAAATTTAGTAACTATCCCAAAGAAATCACAATGTAGATCAGGGGTGTAGAACATTTTCTAATGTTGGGCCACATTGGAACTTTGGAGAGACAAAGAGGGCCAGTTACCATAGGAAAATGTAATCTCATGATAACTATAGTTAAGTACATTGTAAATGCATTTGGACATAAATAAAAGATAATCAAATATTGTGTTATTTTATTAATGTTAAACTTGGAATTTAGTATTTTTGAACAATTTATAAATGTCTGCTCTGACCACAGAATAAATATAGAACATAATGCGCAATCGCATTTTTTCTGTTTTCGGAAGTAATACCGACGCCATACTGTTAAGTCTCAGCGGACCTGGATACACTATATATGTATGCTTATCTACAATGTCTTTTTCATCAAATATACAAGTTCGAACACCCAAAGCTAATGTTTCAGGCAAAAAGTACAAAGACTGTTGTGTAATAAACTGCAACAATGATGCAAAAACGATTGATTATCGTACAAATAATCATGTCAAACTTCATGGCTTTCATAAGCCCGTAAAGCATAAAAAATGTAAGTTGTAACATCAAGTTACTTAAGATTAGTAGCCTTGGTTTAGTCCTAAGCTTGCTAAGACTATATAATAGTAATGCATAAGCCTTTTTCATTTTACTATAGTAGCGTCTCTAGTGACCGCTGCCTTGAGTCAAAAGAAAATGGCGAGCTTCACTTTTAGTGACTGCGCATAAAGGAATGCGCATTCTGTTCTATACCTATTCTGTGGCTCTCACTGATGTGGTAGAAACTCAAAGCAGACAAGTTAGCTTTTCATCTGTGAAAATGTTATTTTGGAGAAAATTTTTCCATAACACACACATTTTGTCACGAAATGATCCAAGTTTTATAGTAATTATTTTGCTTCATATACTGTTTGATGGCGTTTGTATCATAACGTCATACAATGCTTGTGGAATCTCTTTAAAATGACATAAACAACTTTAGTTGTAACACACTGTTGTGACCAGATAATTGCTAATATGTTAACGATACTAACGTGATTCCCTTCATGGATTCTGGACAATGTAAAATTGATATGATCAAAATAGGAACAATTTAAAGACCGATTCAAAATAACTGTCAAATAGTTCATTAGAGTTAAACAACAACAGATGAACAAGCCTGAATTATGCGGTGGGCAGCGCATGCTATGTATTTTTTTTATACCATTTAAGTTGCTGCATTATACCAATATAAGTTTACCTTTTTTAAAAGATACATAATATTTTTTTTTCGCTTTTACATTCGTTTGGTTGATACGAACTTTATAATAGATACTATGAGTAAAAGTAGGCCTACAAATATAAAAGAGCCTAGGGCCTATACAGGCCTGAGTACGATTGTGCATATACGATGTTCCACAGTAGTAATCTTAAACTAAAGTTGATTTTGGTTTATTAGTGAAGTGCTCAGTTAACATGTTCTTAAATATTTCTTAAACAGCCGCATATAATCTTAGCGTTGGAAACAATTATTGCATTGTTCTTTGAAACCTTGACATAATTTGTTACATATCACACCACTTTAAGACCATATAAAGGTAATGGTGATCTTTAAAATGTTTTGACAATGGCAGTAGTCAATATTTCGCTAATTGCAAAATGTGATATAAATAAGTATCAATATTTTGTAGACTTTATTAAAAACATTGTCATTTATTTTGTATAAATGAAATATACTATACACTTTGTATTCATATAACTTAATCAATTAAATGGAATGGGTAATTTGTTAATCGGTGAATTTTTTTTTTACTTTTTCTGATAACAACTATAACACTGTCTCAAAAATTCATATTTATCTTTCAGTTTTTTACTGTTGTATTAGATTGTATACACTTGTGTAGCATTTACATTAAATAATTTTTTTGTTTAGTTGTAAAGTAAGAAAAAAAAACCTTCTTTAAAATAAACCGTTGGTATGGACAACAAAGTGATTTTTTATCAGTGAAGTAAAGAGCAGCTATTGTACCACTAATGACTGAAACTCTAAGCTTGAGATCGAAGCAGAAAAAACAATGATCTCATTATATCGTCAGCAAAGTCAGTAGAAAGCATTTCATTGTGTTACTTCGACATAAAATCTAAATACATAGAGTAGAAGTAGATATGTGAAAGCAACGAAAATGAGTTGTAAACTAAGGTAATTCGCAACAAAGATCATTGAATTTAAGTAAAGCTTTTGTTTGATCAATGATAGCTTTCTTTTTGTGTTATTTTTGAATGTTGTTGTATTTTTGTTCTGTCTATTGTGCGGGAAGTAATGTGCATTATAAACTCAGTTATTAACTTTTTACAAATTAAATAATAAAGCTTCCATATATCTTATATTTTATTCTGGTTGTTTTTAGTCATGTGGTTTGTTGGTAAGATTACACTGTCCTTTATGTGTCAGAAAGTTTTAATCAATACAAAGTTACACTGCCGTATGGGCTACACACAAACAGTTACGCAGTCACTTCTACTGTCAGTAATAGTTTATTGTATTTGACTCTACATGTCGAAAGTGTTTAAATACAGTATTTTGTTAACAACATTTATTTTATGTTTATTTTAATTAAATGTGAGCTAAGTAGCTTATGTATATATTTTGTTAAATATTGTATTTTCCGAAGTAGATTTCTTCTTTTTTTTTTGTTCTGGCGTATGGTTCTAAAAAGAAGCATTTTTAAATAAAGATTGCTGAATATTAGTTCTGCTCGTTGTTTCAAACGATGATTTGAAAACGGTCACGAACAGGATGATAAAACCGTTTATGTTTTTCTAGAATGGTTTGTTAACAGATCGAATACTTACAACTGGAAGATTACACTTGATTTAACTGACATAGAAGTAAAACTGTAAAAGATACACTATCATGATTTGTGCAAAGTGTATGCACATTTTTTTAGACTAATGACAAATATTTGTAATGACTTAACCTAAGAAAATATAAATGTGTATTCAATTGAAATATTTCTAGTAGCTAGGGAAAGGTGGGGCTTAAAGTCACAATTTGTACATTTTATAGGATAGCTGACTTCAAAGTTAATCAATCATCACCAAACTAAACATGATGCCTCCCACACATTCACACAACAAGTAGAATAAGTCAAATAAATTTAATCTTTTTATTTCCCAGAAATATAAAATAAAAAATCGGTTGGGTTAGAGTTGTGACAAGTTACCCCACAGTGAGGGAAGTTGTCACACAACGTAGGGCAAGTTGTCCCAAAATTTATCAAAGGTTGATATGGCTAAAGTCAATATCAAAAACTAGTCCAGACTATATTCTGGAGGTGGTTTCAGTGCCCTCTGGGGGTGGGAGAACTGTATGAATATATTCTTTTGGAACTGTTACAATATCAGGCATAATAGATGAAAGAAATTTTCTCTCAACAAGAAATGTCAACGTCTCCGTCTTCATCCTCAATTTTAGTAACTTGCCCCACCTAATATTTTAATTTATTATCTTTATTAAACGCAACCAGAACATAGTCAATGAGACTGACACTGGCAACTGGCCCGAGCTCCTTTTCGACTGTTTCCTCCTTTTCAAACTCTGACGCATAGCCATAACTGTCATCATGGACAGAAAACTCAGCTTCGGTGTCTGAATCAGAATCATCTGCACACTTTTTTTTTTCCTTTTTTTGTAAAAAGCTCCAATTCCATTCTGTTTTTAACAGGGGATGATGTGTAGATTTCTGAAGACATGGTTTTCCTTTTCGGTATTTTGCGTGGTGCTGCCTTTCCAAATGGTATGATGGCGAAGGGAGACACATTTTAGTCTGTGACTCCTGCAGCATCAGGTGAGCCACTAGCCATCTGAATGGATGTGCCATTTTTCTTCTTGCACTCCACGTAGCCACTCAGCGTTTTATAATTTATATTGTGCCCAGCGGCGGTCTTGCCTAGTGACAAACCTTGGTTGATAACAGCATCGACAGCTAATGACATAGCTTCTCTACAGAAATCTCCTCGAATTGTGGTACGAATATAATTTGTCATGTTTAAAATTAAATGAAGGCTGTCTGTGGATAAAGATATATAATTAAGTCCCCAGAAATGAAAAAAATGAAGATTTTTTTTAGATATATGTAGCCTACTTTTTACTAGATCTGTACGTCTATAAGTATAAATAGCCTAAGAAGACCCAAAAATAATTTGAACAATATTTTTTCTACACTTAGATACCTTTATGATCCATATGATATTTTAAAACGTTTTACAGAAGACATTGCAAAATATATAATTAAAATTTTTCATAAATCAAAAGCTCAATAATAGTGGGGCAAAAAGTCACAACTGTGACTTGTAACCCCAACCAGTATGACTACCTGCCCACATCAAATTCTGGCAAATTTAATATAATAATTTTTTATTGGATTGACAATAAATAATACCAGTACTCCTGATGTGTAAAGGATACATTAACAATTACACTAGCATAAAGTTGCAAACATTTATTTAATAAAATATGTGTTTACTCACCAAATTTAAGAAAAATCAAAATCCACAATGAAATTCTGAAATTCAAGTGCTTTGCTTTTTCAACAGAGGTGAAAGGCGGAGTAAATTCCCTTCGCCATTATAATTCTTACTTCCAATAAGCTACACATCCACAGTTTCGCATTTTACTTTCATTATCAAATTATGGCTGTAGAGCACTTGTGACACTTGCCCCTGTGACTTTAAGCCCCACCTTCCCCAAAAATAGATAGTTTCCTAAGAGACATGAAATTGATGTAGTAAAATGTTTAATGTTTGTATTTAATCAAAACTTGAAGCTTAATTTAACTTAAATATGACACTACTTAAAATTAGAAATAGCTTCACTTTTTTAATTGTTACTAATTAGTAGCATTTTTCATTTTATAACTGGCATTATATTTACTTACTATTTTTTTTATTTTTTTATTTTTTTTTTACAGCTAGCTAACATTAACACACGTAACTTTAATTCTCATTAAACTGGAAATATTAAAGCCTTCACAAAATGAATAACTCAAGTGACTTTCAAAACAACTTTGATGGAAACCAGGATGACCCTTTCAGTTCGGATGTACTGCGAATAATTACATTTGTATCATGTACTTTCATAGGCAACGTTCTTGCACTATTTGGTATATTTGGAAGTATTCTCAACATGATTATTTTATCACATCATACTATGAAAGACTCTACGAATTTGATATTAATGGCACTTTCTGTTTGTGATCTTGTTTACACTATTACACAAGTATTTTTTTTGTTAACATTTACCTTAGAATATATTGATTTCTATTGGCTTAACTGGATAGCAGTGTATTATTATACGTATTTTGATTCGTATAATTCTGTTGCAGTATCGACCAGTATACATTTAGTGACTTTAGTTTCTTTAGAAAGAATGATAGATGTATGTTTTCCTTTTCAAGTGTCAATAATTATTACACCTGATCGAATTAAAATGTGTATCTTCCTTATAATGCTATTAAATTGTGTGATTCGGGCCCCAATGTTTTTAATATATGATATTCGTTTTATAGAGTATAATAATAGAACTATCCCAACATTTGTTTTCAAAGATTATTTTGCTCAAAATTATGACATACTTTTTAATTTTTATCAGTACTTTGCTCTGTCAGTGAATTACGGCCTTCCAATAATTATTATATCAACTTGTACATATATGACATTGAATACAATTTCTATTTCGTCTAAAAATAAATCAAATTTATCATCAAGTGAGGCCATGGCTAAAAGACAAAAAGGAATGAAGTCTGTAAAAACTGTTTTAATTATTTGTATGATTTTAATGTTCTCTGTATTAATTCCATTCTTTGTGGAACAGTTAGTTACCTCGATTTTAACTAATTCAAGATCATTGATAATTATATTTTACATTATTGTTAATGTTGTATTGGAAATTAATTCATCATTTAATTTTATTGTTTATGTTACAAGTAGTCCGAAATTCAAAAAGACATTCATCAATTTATTTCTAAAATATAAATAAATACGCAAAATAAAATACTTGTGATATTCCACCGGGCATATAGTTGCATGTAAAATTTTGGTAAATTTGATTTAAAATAACTTCATAAATCAAATTTAATGCCGGATGTAATGTTGTAAATTGTAAGCGTTTTAAAAGTAATATTTCCACTAATAATGTTTTCTGTAGTCTCTGTAGGCTACAAAAAATTATACTAGAAAATTAAAATTTACAATGATCAGTTTGGTTTGCACTTTTTTATAATTTTGTCGAATTTAAAAATACTTTTAAAATAATGTATAATTCTTATTTCATTAAATCAATACAATAAACCTTCTCATTTCGTCGGATTTAGGATTTTGTGTCAACTATGATTTGGTTACATACATATCTTCCACATACATTTATCTAATTGTATCAATATAAAGGTGTCAGGTGAAATGTTTAAGACATATAGTGAGATTAGGGCTCTGGGTGGAGATTCTGGAGCCGTATCTTAATTATTTCAATAAATCGCATATAAAGTTGTAGATGTTTGTACCCCACCTCCCGGTCTACTCCTGAACATCTTTACATACTGGACGTAAAAGACGGAATGCTCTTCCGGTTTTTTTAGGCATTATAGTTTTAGTCGAGAGTAACACCTAGGTATGTTGGATTGTCATTTTTTTCAAGGATTGATTTTTCTTAGTTCAGTGTGAGGCTTTGTTGTTTTCTAGATATAGAGATAATTATATTATTATAAGTAGTCTTTTTGTAGTTATTGCATGCCATGCCCTATTCCTTATACAATAGTTTGAGTTTGTTTAGTGAAACTTCTAGTCTAAATGAAGAGATGCCTGTATATTTTTCTGTGCTTAATAATAATAATAGTAATAATAATAATAATAATAATAATAATAATAATAATAATAAGACTTGTATAGCGCATATACCGTTGGGAACAGATATATGCGCAGTTAGGCTACAGTTACAGACATAGTACAGACAACGAATACAATAGAAAAATGTATACATGAAAAACAATAAAATAATAAACTTTTACGGTAATGGAATAGGTAGGTCTTCAGCTGGCTTCTGAAGGTGTCAATGCTAGGGCTCTGTCGAAGTAGTAGTGGGAGGGCATTCCATGCGGACGGGCCCACGTATGAGAATGCCCGTTTGCCAGCGGACACCAGTTTCACACAAGGGATCTGAAGAGTAAGTGTATCAGAAGCCGAGTGGAGTGGACGGGATTGAGTATAGAGCTCGAGACAGGAGCGAAGGTAGTCGGGGCAGAGTCATTCAGGCACTTGTAACATAGAGACGCCAGCTTATATGAGATTAGGTGGTTAACGGGTAGCCAGTGCAGAGATCGGAGCAGAGGAGTAGTATGCGTCGAATTACCAGATACTGAACTCCATACTTATTGACTTATTATATGTTCTTCTTAAGGACCAGTCGGAAAGCACAGTTCTGAACACGTTGGATGCCTTGAAGGGGGGAGGTCGAGTAATCCAAGCGGGAAAAAAAGAGGTTATTGGAGGGAGGTCGTCAGCGTAATGCTGCTTTTTACTTTCCAAGCAACATGTTGATTTAGGTAATAAATGAAAATTGTAAATAAATTAGGTGACAGTAGGCCTACACTTGCCTGAGGGACTCCATTATGTATAGTTGTTATGTTACTCCTTTTTTGTTTCATGTTGACTAGAGCTTAACGATCTGTGAAGTACTATATGATCATGTCAAACATTATGAGGATTATATAATGGTTGTTTAATAGCTTGAAGATAAGACCTTCTTTCCAGACCTCATCAACTGCTTTTCTAAGTTTACGCAAATCATGATTTTTTTTCTTGGAAGCCATTTTCTATTTCTCGGGCTATGTGAGCAATTCGGTCTTCTGTTGATCTACTTTTCATAAATCATGCCCATTCGTCTTGGTTTCAGTGATTGCTGACCATTCTTTCCACAATATTGAAGACGCAAAGGATTAGACTTATTGAACGTTAGCTGTCAACTTAGCATTGATTATCAGCAGTAGTTTTTTCTTAGCCAGGAGTCCAAGGTAAATGAGCTTATTATTTAATATCTTTTGTGATCCTGGAGCTTGCCAGGGTTTCAGGATTTTAAGTGAGTCATCAAGTTCTTTCATGATGCTGCAATTTACTGTCATTCCAGTGGCGTGGACATTTTGGAGCTATCTCCTGTATTTAGTCTCTGACTTCTTTGGCTCTTTTTAGTTAGGCTGATACCTATTTTTCAAATGCTTTTCTATTGTAGTGATTTTTCTGCTACGTTTCCTGCTCTGATGGTTTCTTTGAGAATAATTTGCAAGTGTTGTGACCAGTATGGTTTATGTAATTTTTTTTCTTGTAGTTCCATCTGGTCAGTTGTGTGTTTTCTATTAGGATGAGAAAAGGTCGGTTATCCCTGGTAGCTATCTGGCAGCGCCTTCTCTTTTACTTCCCTAGGGTATACTAATGTTAGCTAATGCTAGGTTCGATGCTATTGAAAGATGTAGAGAAAAAGATGAAGTGTCATCTGTTTGATTTAGTAGAATTAATCTATTTTCGGCTTGCATTTGATCTGGGTATCCCCAAGTAAGAGATTAGCTCTTCGTATCACAAAATATTAATATTACACTCTTCGGGATCTGTATTCAGTCATGTTCTAGTTCCTTATCTGGTAGGCAGTAGCAGTTGAATAAATAAGGTCTCCCACGGGTGATCAGCTTTAGTTTAGTTTGTAATTGTAAATGATTGTGATATTGGAACCTCTAATTTAAAAATGCTAATCGCTTTTGGGTGTTTGATCTTTAGAGCTTCTTTCTTTTACTTTTCTGCATTCCGTTGGAGATAGACTAAACTTTGTTTGTAAAGGCTAAATTATGTGTGTGAACAATGATGGTTATATCGTTTATCGGATTGTTTATATATATTTTGTTACGTCCACAATCCCCTTGTGGCCAGAGCTGTGTAGATCTTGCTGATAATTCTCGTTAGTCCTATGGGAGACTTTAATTATTAGTATTTATGTTTCAGTATTACACGAATTCTTCTTATAGTCCTGGGCACAAACTCAGGATTTGTATTCCAACATTTCCTTTCTTGGACATTAGAGTAGTAGATAGATCTTATAGTAATGTATAAAACACAATAGAATAGTAACTTGACAAGGAAGCTTCAGTGTAACTGTTGTTGATAGTTTATTTCAGGTGATATGTTCAATATATACAATATATCTATTATGTACAGTTAGAATAAAATAGTGCAAACACAAACGTTCTCAAAGGAACATATTTTGAAACTCTCTGTCTTTCAGACAAAACAAATCATTAAATACTATCCGAGTGGTGCAAGGGACAGACCCATTACCAGTAGGGGTGAAAATCATGGTATCATTACAAAACTCATAACGAAAACGATAGGAACTTCCCTCTATTAAATAATGAGTCGTTCCCAGACCCTGAGAATTTGAGATCAACACAGAATCCCAACATTACCTAGAACCATTTGTTTTCCTACTAAACGTCCTAATATTGTGTGTAGTAAGAAAAGAGAGAGAGAGAGAGGAATAAACATTGCGTGTTCCAATTCTTGGAAAAACAATATACATGACACTATATAAATGACTATTTATGACCAGAACAAGGCGGATGACACTTTTATCATAGACTTATAATAATAGATGCAATTATATTCTAGAAGAATAATGGAATAAGTTTAAACAGTTTGTAAATCTTGAATTTTAAAGAAATATGAATAAAAGAAGATATTCTCGCTCTCACTCTCTCTTTTACTTTTTTCTGCATTTCTCTATTTATATAAAATGATTCATTGAATTCCCTACTTTATATGTATCCTAAGAAAAGGGCATATTAAACTCGAACCACGGGATAAGTGAAGGCTAAGTAGGGACAGGATAGTTCATAAGATATTATAAAATTAGATATTTCACGGTCCTGGACGCAACCATGACTTATTGGCACAAATGTAGCTAGATAGTCGTGTAGAACGTCAGATCATAGATTAGCGTAAGTTTAGGATAGAAAGGAGGAGAGTAGTCTGACGTCATAACATATCTCTCTCTCACGCAACTGTAACTCTCCAGCCACCCTTCAACACCTCTCCCCAACCTTCACTACATTCTATTATTTCCCAATTCAGAGATTACTAACTAAATACTGCCGAAACGGTACTCAATTTTGGATGAATGAGAGTGTATGTGTCAGTTATGTGAAACCTACAATGTATATATTTATATCATGTCTTCGATTATTTATTCATGTTGTTATTTTAATGTGTTTATACAGATGTCACGTCAGTAAATATTAATTCATATTGCTAATTCAACATACATGTATATAGGTATTACGTCATTGACCCTAAAACTCGACTCCTCGCTTAACCCCTACCTGCACATTTTCGACTCGCATATTAGACTTCCTCCCGCATGCTTAGACTCTAGATTTTCGAGGAGTAATAGATTTTCCACCGTGTAGTTGTGTAAGTTAATGATAGACTACATGACAATACCATACGATAGTGCTAGCTGTTACTGTATCGATTCGTGTATATTTACTCATTGGATTACTGAATGACAATAAACATTATAACCGTCACTGGAGATTGGCTTGTGTACACCTTAGAACTGTCTGTTTGTGTATTTTATGTCACCTAACGAGCCAGGAGAGAAATAATCAATATTCCAGGTCGATTACAGCGTCGGCACAACATACTCTTACGACAACAAGCCACAATAACCCCAATCACCCACATCCCGATCCTGACAAGATAGTAAAAAATTGACTCAGTCTGCCCGTTTAAAAAATAACAACAACATTTCTTTTATCTATAATAATGCTTTGAAAATAACCGTATTAAAAATATTAATAAATTATGTTGATTTATGTGAACACATGTACAAGCACTGTAATAATTTGTTTGTGTTTCGATTGTCATGTAAAAAAGTTAAAATAGCAATTATACTTTGAAAGTACTGTAAGTATAAACATAATGTTCATTGAGAAGTTAAATAGTCATAATTATTTTAATTTTTGTTTCGGCTGTTCCCAAAAAAAAGTTGCGGAATAAAATGTTTTTTCCAAGGAAGACATTAATAAATTCTAATTTACCTATAATATAGGTATTATAATATTATAAATATACAATCATTACTTTCCTTAGGTGAAAATCTTAAACGTTCTAGTTATATGGTCATATTTTTTCTCCTAGATGTGAGTTGGGCTGTGATGTCTTCCTAGCTATTTCTATGTTACAGTGATTGCATTTAAAAAAGGAGGAAACAATTATGGGCCGAGGAAACGTCCAATTGTATCATTAAAATTAAACTACGTCACTACATAAGCTGTGTAATACCAATTTTTCAATTAGTCAGTCAAACATGGAGGGCCACTAAAATGATTGCGCATAGATACTTCATCAGAAGTGTTTAAGATATAGTTCATGCATAAGGTCTTCCGGGATGAAGTTAATATCTGATTTGCAAGAATGTAATTAGTGTGCTTAGTATTTGATTTCAACTTCTACTCAAATTTGAGCTGTAGACACAGCCTTACGATTACGGGCTCGTTGCGGTCCGACGAATCAGCCGTACCCGACAATGCACCGTGTCGTTCTTAAGAGTTTAGATAAACACATAGAGTGCAGTAGCCACAGCATTCACTCGTCCCTGTAATAGTGAACATCATCTTGTCAGAATCAAAGTGTGTCTTAGAGGAAGAGAAAGAGTGGATTATGGTTAATTTATCATGTAAAGATAATGACCTCACTTCTGGGGGTGCACGACTTGTCTGATGTGAAATATATTATTTCCTAGCCACTCCTGGAGACGAAGGTTACTTTGTCTCGTCTATTAGCGAAGGGACCTCTTGATTGGCTACCTCATGTTGACTGGGGTTTTAAATATTGTCCATTTGTAGATAGAGTTGTTTTCGACCACTATACGGACACTTCACGTTTTAGAAGCCTAACTAATTTAGTTTGTAATTTTCATGTATGTAGCCCTGTTTGGTAATAGAACAACGACTTCCCATTGTTGATAAGTTGGATGTTGAATGATAACTATTCCGTCTAATGCGAACATTGCTATTCGCGATATTCATTTGTAAAAACATATGATATTATGAATATTAAATTTATTTACATGTGAGATTATTTTATTTTAAAATAAGACTTACACCTTGTAAAGCGATAGCGAATTCATAATAAATACGCTGATTTATATGGAAAAAAAACGTATTCAGTGATATCTAAACAATGTCTATTTTACTCCTGTGTGTGTGGATCCTGGATCAACTTGAATAAATTATCCTACCAAGCCATATTCTACATTCCAGATATGAGTTCAAAGCCACTATATTCCTAGATTAATAAGCCGGTGATTTGTGGAGGCATAGTTTCCTAATGAAGAGATCCTCTTTTCAATCTGATCACATAAAAAACGTAGACGTCCTAAAACGGTGTGACCTATCAACAATAAATGAGATGGATGGGTCAAGCACCAAATGTAGCCTTCAGTTGGAAATCAAAGATTAGGACAACGATACATGATAACCCAGAAAGCGACCCTCAAGAATGAATTTCAGTCATTCTGATTTAGATTAAAATTTCAATGAGATTTCAATGTGAAAGATGTTTATCGCGATGTAAGGCGCGTAACGGACAAACTAAACTAAACTACAGCGACAATGAGTCTAACAACTATGTCAGTGATTGAAATAGAACATAATAAATAGTCTATGGTCAATGAGAGATAACCAATGAAAAGAAGAGTAGACCTTGACCTTGGATAGCAAAAACAGACGGAGACTATATAAATTGCGCAGTTGAGTGAATTGTTGTTAATTCACGTGTTAGGTTAGAAAAGATCTGAGGGAAGGTTACGAGACTTGACATTAGTAGAGTATTGGGCATTCAGCTTTTGTGGAGAGAGGAGCTGTATTTTTATGTGGAGATTTTGTAATGTTGGAGATATCAGTGAATCTATTCTGTAAATTCTGTTATGTGTATTGCAATGCATTTGAGTGAATATATATCTATAATCTTGTGCATGGATTTTCATATGAATTGTGAGGACATAAAAATATATGTGTAAATAAACTTATTAATTGCTGTACTGGAGTCTTTATTACTTTTTATGAACGCCTCGAAGAGATGTGTGAGTGAATGATACAAGTACAGTAATACCATAAATATACAACTTACAAACTAGTGATTTGCCCGTCAAAATGAAGGAGCAACGATTGACTACAATGAGTTTTGTCAAGAGAGAAGACAAAAAATACAATAAAAACTGCAGTGAGAAAGTGTGTTTCCGTATTTAGTTTTTGTTCTTTTTGTATTATTATGTCATTGTATAAAGTCGCTTATTAAAGGATGTTCTCAATAGCAACGTAAATCCATGAAATAATCAAACATTAGGTTACTATTACTTAAAATTAATATAATAAAACAAACATCTACTATTATTGAAAAAAAAAATGAATTGATAGACATCATTGCTGGTGCGTACGCCGCGTTAATAAACAACTGTATGCAAGGGGACTTGTAGGAAGGCCTCGAGTTCAACTTAGTAAATGAACGTTCAAGGGGAGGTCATTCTGAAATAGCGCTCAGTTTAGAACTTTAACATACGGTGATTATCAGTAGATCTAAGTTGTTTTTTTTAAATATAAATTAACGAATTAAACAATATTGTTTTTTTTAGAAAACATTCTTTTGAATGACGTTTCCAATTTAATTTATACATTTAACTTTTGACCCGATTAGTCAAACGGAAAGGAGACTATAGACTCATATAGCACAAACATACAAATAAACAAACTCACGGGAAATATGTATATTGATTGATGATACTATCTACTGACTTGAAGTATAACGCAATCGTAGACGAAGTATCGGCAGACAAAGCGCCGGTAGACAAAGTGTCAGTAGACGAACTGTTAAGATACGAATATTTAGCAGACTAAGTTGATCAGATGTTGAGGTAGTCGAAGTATTTGTAATGTCGCGACCCATGAAGATATGCAATTATAGTCCTTTTTCCAATGGAGACCCCATTGTAAATCACTTTGAACCAATGTTTATGTGGGTTTTTTTTGTTTAATATTGGACCCTTTTCAAAAATTATTATGTTTGTCCTCTTTAGACCTGCCTTTGAACCAATCGGGTCGGAAGGTAAAAACACAACGTCCTTTAAAAGAAATGTTTTTATATCACGTTTAATCACGAATCTGCTGAAAATAAATTAATAAATAATGTTGACCTATTCCAATACATAAAACAGTTCGCAACAAATAATCATTTTATTTTTGTATAATATGTTAGGTATATCGTCGGGTTTTCCCAATCCCTTGTGCATTCTTTTTTATTAGTTCATTTGGCTTCAAGAGTTTGTATGTTGAACTTTTAAACGAACAATATTAGCGAATAAACTAAGGTCCATCAACTCATTCAACGTTAAGTCGTCTGCATACTGTATTTTCTTATTAGATGTTTACAATCATCCCTTTTTCTTCTTCTTCTACTTCTATTAACCAGTCTGCAGAGCAGTTTGCTCTCTTGCAGTCAATGTCAGACACATTGGCATTGGTAATTTTCTTTAGTGGCTTTTTTTCTAACCCCGCAGATCAAGAGAGTTTTCGGTTCTGCGCCAAGCACCTGCGAGTGGTTATGCATTGAGACAGGGTTGAGTTGTGTTGAGGTGGGTCTGGCCCATGGTCCGGTCTCCGCCATCCACAGGGCTCTCCAAACGGCTATGACACTCAGTTGTGCTATTTATAGTGTTTTTTTTTTTTTAATTATGGGAATACTCTGTGGAATTGTCACATCCTGGACCCAGGCCCCTTCACGACTTTACACTTACCCATCCTCGTGCTACCAGCACCAGAGCCCCCAAGCAGGAGCCGCGCAAAACCTTAATCCAGGGTAGTGAAATCTGGACATCTGTCAAACAGCACGACAATGGGGGCTACACGTTTTACATGCCCTGGTTATACCCAATGCACAACCCACTATTAGTCGCCTTTTATGACATGCACGTGGGGCTAAGCAGTGGAGTTATTTGTTCACCGGGTCATTTCCAGGACCCCGATACCCACTCGGGGGGATCCTTTTTTAAGCAACTTTATACAACCTACAAATGATTCCCATTACATAAAATGACAAAAATGTGTTTATCGACAGTTTCATCGTACAAAAAAAAGCATCAACACACTCTCCTCTTCTACTTTGACTTTATTGCATTACTAGAGTTGTTCAATGTGTATCGCAACATTTTGTATATAAAAACATTTCACAGGAAAGTCTTATTAAATTTATTATCATGTATATAAAAATATGCATACAACTACATAATATGAATTTTTAAAATATATTTTATTATTAAGAGTTTAAAGTATTAAAAAAAATGGTTCAAACAATATCATAAACGTCTTTGTTACAGGATAATTAAACCGGAACTGTAGAGTGTAAATCGAGATAAACTGTTGTAGATCCTACAATTTAAAAATTAACAACTCAAGTGAATTTCAAGGTACTTTTGATGAAAACAGCAATCTTATGTGATACTGATACATGTATCATTTACTTTTAAAGGCAATGTTCTTTCATTATTCGGTATAGTTGGAAGTATTCTAAACATAATTATTTTATCTAATCATGATATGAAAGAATCAACAGATTTGATATTATTAATTCTTTCGATTTGTGATCTTATTTTCTCTTTAACGCAAGTATTTTTTCTTCTAAGATATACCTTAGAAATGCTAGATTTCTATACAACATGCTATATATTGGCTTACTATGTCGCATATGTTGATTCATTTAATTTTGTGGCAGCGACAACAAGCACATACTTAGTGGCTTTAGTTTCTATAGAAGGAATGTTGGCTGTATGTTTCCCATTTTAAGTAAAACGAATTATGACATATAAAAACATTTCTAAAGCTTTTTTTCATATATTAGGATAAACAGCTAACAATGTATTCCTTAGTATTAATACCTAAATGAGAGAAATCGTGTATATGCCTTTGTGTTATGCAATAGCCTTCCAACTATTTCACCCTATACAACAACAAAAAAAAATAATAATAAACTGATATAGTTCATGCAATTTCATGCCGTTATGATATTATGTTGTCAATAGTTATATGGGCTATAAATATTATTATATAAAGAAAGGTGCGCATGCAAAACATTTACGTTTTTAAGCAATAGCCATCAAAATAAGTTTTTCTTCGTTGCCTAGAACAAAAAGTGATCGCAAATAAATCAAAAGTATAGTAAACCAACTACTAGAGTCTTGAGAAAACACACACAAAAAAATATTAGAAAAAGGCTAAAGATAAAAAAAATGCAGTAACTAGAACACGAAAGTCGAGTAAACACACACACAAACATACACACACAAAAAAATGTTGTACATCGTGTACGTTCAATATAAATTTACCAATGCGCACCAAAATGTTTACGAAATATAGACAGTAACAAATGTATTGTATGGGTTAGTGTGGAGGGGTGCGGCTGAAAATTTAAAATAATGTCTAAGTATCAGGTTTTAGTTTGATAGGATAACGGAAAATGGTACACACAGACTTGAGAATGTCTGCTTCGTTTTAGAACAAAATGGCTCAAGTGGTTTAAGCCTCAAATCTGAAAACAACGTAGAAGTATTAAAGCTGTTTACATTATTTTATGCAGATGACACCACACTCTTAGCTAACTCATCAAAAGAATTACAGAATAATCTAAATATTTAAAACAACTACTGTAAAGAGAATTCTCTAAATATTAATAAGGACAAGCCTAAAATAATGATATTTGGCAGAAAGGAAAATAATCACACATTTGTACTAAATGTTAAAACTATAGAAATAGTATCTAAATTTAAATATCTGGGGATAATTTTCTCATCTAATGGGTCCTTCCTAGAACACAGAAAATATAGCAAGATTAAAGGCACAATCGCAATGTATAGCCTACTCAGAAAGTGCCATATACTAAATCTGCCTATAGATAGCCAAATTGATTTATTTGACCAGACAGTACTTCCAATTCTCATCTATGGATGCAAGATAAGGGGTATGGAACTATGTGACATTTTAGAGCATATCAGACTACGTTTTTTTAAAATGATTTTAAAACTTAATACAAAAACCCTTAATTATGTAGTTTTTGGTGAAACTGGCAAATTTAATATAAGCTCAATAATTAAAAAAAGAATGTTACATTTTTGGATCAAAATAGCCACTGGTAAATTAACCCTGTATAGCCCAGTGTGACATAGATGTCACGTTCTGTTTAAAAGTACATAAAACTACTATTACTTCAAAAAATATTATATTTATTTATCATTTAGGCCTTGGCTATATGTGGTTAGAGCAACACACACTTGACATTCGAATTTCACAAACAATAATTAACACAAGAATTAGAGACCAAAGTATACAACACATATATGATACTATGCAAAACAGTTATAAAGGAAAGTTATATAACGTCATAAAAAGTAAACTCGCATGGGAAGATTTTCCACCTTTTTTAAATAAATTGTCTTTTAAAGATGCTTCTTCAATCCTTAAAATCAGAACTAGTAATATTTATTTCCCTGCTGAAACGGGACGCAACACCGGTCTAGATTATGAATCTAGATTATGTCCCTTTTGTGCAAATGCAGTAGATGATGCTTACCATTATTTACTTGAATGTGAACAATTTGAAAGTCATCGAAAAAAATACATGAGAGTAGCTGTTGGTAGTTATTTTATCACTTAACTTGTGATGTATGTTAATTAACTAATTGCACTATGTATTTATGAATTATTATCTTTTGACTGCCTTTATTGTACCTATGTACTATGTGGCAAAATAAACATTGTTCAATGTTCATAGACAGCGTGGAGTTAAGATAGACGCCCAGGCTCTTGACAGTCGGGGAGAAAGGCACATTTGCAATATGTAAAAATAAATTAAAATGTCTTAAGAAATGTATCTATTGGCATTAAACCAATATAAAGTTTACACGATGAATTAATTTTGTATTATTATAAATGGACATCTAATGACCACACAATAATTTAAACAAGTTATTAATATACGTTTTTAAATGAGTAAAAACAAATTTTTTCATTATTTGCTTATTAAAACATGAGCTACATATATACTACTACTAATAATAGGCCTAATAATTGTTTTTATATAGCGCTTCTATCATACTATTAGCATGCTCAGTGCGCTCTAGTAGATTATTAAGTCCACTAGTCCCAAAACTCCTGCAGGGCGACATGGATCGGTCGGTGGCAGAGATAGAACCCGCGACGTGTCAGTTGGTTTTTAGTTGACAGTCCGGTGAACTAACCGCCGGCCCAGCTGGCTTCACAAATCTATATATATACAAGCATAATGTGTGCATGAGCTCGTGTTTGTGTTTATTGTAGAATGGCATAGTAGGTACCAAGTAATATTTATGTCATGTAGCTTTGTTTTATTCTTAGCCTTAGCAAAAACGGTGCCCCTTTTTTTGTAGGAGACAGGTTTTGGTGCAGACTGATGCCATGCATAAAGAGGGTCTAAGTGTGATAAGTCCAAAAATGTGCCTGCAACAAGCTGATTTTATTGCGCCTGCACATTCACATTCAATTATATAATCCCAAAGGATTTACTTCAATATGAATAAGCTTTAAACACTTTCATGTTAATTTTAACTAACACGGACATGCATGTCCAATTGTCATTAGTTATTTGGAGAATTAAATTAAGTCTACATTTCAATCATTAAACTGTTTCTTCTGTTATGTATTTCTTTTTGATAACATCAATACTTTATTTTTAGTAATCCATTCAATTTTATACTTAAATATTTTTAAAATAATAAATGTAATGCAGTAAATATTAGTTATAAATGCATTTTTAAACATAAGCATAAGACAATGCAACACAGCAAACAAATAATTATTTGAATGTATAATACAGGGAGATGTTGAAGGGAACTGTATCCCTGTACATTATCAAATTATTAATTTTCTATCAAACTAAATGTATTTTATGATACATCATACTATCATATAAATAAAGAAGTACAAATAATTGCATTGTTTCTTTCATTTTAAAGACAAGTTTATAACTTTTATTAAAATTTCATAATTTACAACAGAAATCATAATATACTTTTTTTTTAGAAAACTGTCTTGGAATTTTGACAATTAATCATTTGCATTATAAACCCAATTTGGATACATGCAGATAATTAATTGCCTTCATTTCATTGCAGTATTCTAATAGAGATAAAAATAAAAACAAGAAATTTTTTGGGGAATAATTCATGTGGTTTTGGTTGGTCTTGCCTCCTGTGTTGGCCATGATTTAACTGAGTTTTGTTTTGACAACTGTGAGATTTGGCAAATGATCTGCTCACGTCAAGATAATATTCTTAGATCAACATAAAAAATTATTAAAGAAATAAGCTTAATAGATGATTTGTCTAAGGGATTAGATAATAACAACCAAATTGATGCTATATTACTAGATTTTTCCAAAGCATTCCAAAAAGTTCATCCTTCTATTCTACTAAAAAAAAAAATTAAATAGTTTGGCATCTCTGGTCTTTTACATTAGTGGATTCAAGACTTTCTTATAGGCAGAGAACAAACAGTAAAAATAAATGGCTTCAAGTCATTAGCAATAAATGTAAAGTCGGGAGTTCCACAAGGAACTGTCCTAAGCCCCCTACTATTTCTAATTTATATTAATGATCTACCAAATTGCATCAACACAGAAACAAAAGTAAGACTATTTGCCGATGATTGCATAATTTATAGAATAATAAAGATAGTGAACTTCTACAAAAAGACATAGATGAACTACAAAAATGGGAATCAAACTGGAGTATGTCTTTTCACCCAGAAAAATGCCAACTAATAAAGGTATCCAAGAAGAAAAAACAAATAATAACAAACTACTTCATTCATGTCAAAGAACTAACTAAAACTAATAAACTAAGTATCTAGGAGTAATAATAAATGATAAGTTATCTTAGAACCCTCATATTGATGAAGCAATTAAAAAATCAAACAAAACATTAGGATTCATATAAAAGGAACTTTTACAAATGTAATAAGAATATAAAACTAAAATGCCATCTCACATTAGTCAGGCCTATACTAGAATATGCAGGATATGTAAGGAAACTCATTGTACCATAAAAAAACAAAAGAAAACATTAAAAATAAGAACAAATTCAAAAAAGAACTGCAAGGTTCATAACTAGTAATATTCTTAATTAACAAGAGTAATACCATTAGTAAAATCACTAAACCTAGAAACACTAGAGGGCAGAAGGGCAAAGATAAAAGTAGTATTAATACATAATACATTAAACTCTAATTTTGAAATACAACCCAATAACAACCTGATGCAAAGCTCAGATAAAGATAAAGATAAACACACTTTCCTTGTCCCTTATAAAAATAATAATAATACTAATGAAATTTGTAAAGCGCTGCCAACAAACAAAATGTAAGCTCAGAGCGCATTTAACATAACAACTAGGAACACGGATATAATCTATAGGCCAAGAGATAAAAGAAACTAAATGATGACTCAAACCATTATGCGAGAACAAATGCATATAAATTATCTTTCTGCCTGGGTAGCCGAGCGGCAGCGCGTTCGACTGGCGATCCAAGGGTCGTGAGTCCGAATCCTGGTGGAGGCTACGATTTTTTCACAGTATTTGAGGGTGTCCCTGAGTCTATCCAGCTCTGATGGGTACCTGACCTTAGCTGGGGTAAAGTAAAGGCAGCAGTGCATAGTGCTGGCCACACCATTACCTAGTATGCCGTGGCCACGGAAACTGGTGAACGCTGCTTCACCGGCCCTATGGATCAATTTGGTCTGACAGGATACTTTACTTTACTTACTCTTTCTTACCGAGTGGCATTCGGGCATGGAATGGGTTGCCTGAATAAACCAGGAAACCAGGAAAACCAGTAACTTAGCATCATTTAAAACATTAATAAAAATGCATGACTAGACTTGGACCACGGATGAGCGTACGACGCAATAATCTACTTTACAGGAGGAGCATCTGTAATGTATATGATAATATAAAAGTTGTTAATAACCCCAAAAGGGCCCACCACGAACCCTTAAAAACAATCAACAGAATCACGTCTATGTACAAAGCTTTTGTCCCCCTGTACTGCATGAGACATCAATAATGTAAGAAAAATATTATTCTGTGGTTTATTATATCGACTTAGGGCACCAATAGACAATTTCTGGAAAAAAAAATTTGACATTTTGAATTATAACCGTTATATGGGTTCGTTGCCCTCAGGCAACAATATGCAGACAAAGTCAAATTATTACTTAAGAAAAAAAATTTTTTTTTCAACAATAGATGCTAAAGTGTAAGATAAAAACATGCCAAAGTGTAATATTCTATTGCCCAGTATTATTTTTAGCAATAAAAGTAATAAAAATACTTATATCTGTAAAAAAAATTAAAAAATTATAATAAAAACAATACATTACTCGAGTCATATTGGGTGAAGTACATGTTTATTGTTACATAAAAGGAAATAATCCCTAGAAATAATGTATAACAGAGTTTGGTTTGGTGTCAGTAAGGATATAAAACATTATACCCTTCACAATTTATCATTGTGAGCCCTAACATTGATATATTTACGCATTCCCTTTTATACTTCACACATTCTCGACAGTATCCGAAGTCGTCATTCCTTGTAGACTTGTCTGGAACTACATGTTTTTTAGCTTTCATTGACACTTCTATAATCAAAGAAGGTTACCGGTACCTTTGTTATATATTTTCCATCTTAGTTACTTGCACTGCATTGTTTGAAGGAAAAATATAATGATTTTTGTTTAGCAATGTTCAAAGAATTTTCTTCTTTTCTAAAAAAAAATATTTCTTTACCACCTTATTGTCCAAAATATGGCAAATGTTACTGTGATTACATTTATTTAGATTGCTTTAGAGATTCATATAGAGCCAACATTAAATCCATTAGGTCCACTCCTCACATAAATTTATGATATATAGTAACTGCTTCTCGCTGACGAACGTCAACATGAAGTTTATTGTTTCAGCGTAGTAGGGTATTCTTAGAATTACATCACCATAGAATTCCACAGTCTGAAAATGCTCATTGGGCAGTTAAATAGAAAATGATGCTTTATATCAGTAAATAAAGCTTTTATAAGAGGATCACTGTCAATCTGCTGTCTTGGCAGCCAAAGTTTTGGCAGCATCGGGATCATAATCCAAATCATCGGTCAGTTCTGAAAATATAAGTGTATAAAAAAATAAATACCGGTATAATGCTTTATACTCTATTTCTTTTTTGGTGAGAGGCTAGACATATAAATAAATATATAAAAACAAAATTAGGACTTCTTGATCAATAAATGTTTTATGTAATTTATTGAGTATGTCTATAGAAATTACCATCAGGAATGCAACTTTATCTTTATAAAGATAACCATCATCTTCATCTGATAAATTCACTGTCTTCACTGTCATCAGGGAGCAGTCTGTTTTGCAATTGCCATATGATTGGGCTAGAACCATTATCTATAAATATAGAATGACTAATAATTTTTTATACCATTACATAATTTTGGTATTTTTTTTTTTAGAATATATATAGGCCTATATACTAATAATTAACTTTTTTATAAGTAATAATTAAATATTATTATACAATTATAAAACAAATAAAAATGTTAACTATTCCTATTGCAAATTGTTTCAATATTTAAACCATTTACACCGTTAGGAAATGATCCAATATAGGCATACAACGTAAAACTGTAACAACAAGACTTTGTTGACATCCATGTTTTTTTTTCCTTATGTTCATGGTGTGGCCCTCAGGCAACATAGCTTTATCGCTTCATAAATACATCTAAATAATATTTTTTTAATTTTTATATACAATAATTAAATAATAACAACTATTTATGATACATATAGATTTTAGCAATGTTGTACTTACATTTTATGAATCTTGATTTTAATTACAAAATGTGGTGACTTTTTAAAGCAAGAAAAAGCAGAAAAAAAAAATCGATCGCTCGAAAAAAGGCTCTGCTACACAATGTATGAAGACAACAATGGCTAAATAGGTCAAACTTATGGGGAATCCCCTGCTGCGTAAAGGGAGACTACTCTATTAATGAAACAAACATAAAATTAAGTAGTAGAACACTTTATATAGTATGTTGCCTGAGGGCTACAGTATGCAGTAGAGGAAAGGGTGGCGGGAAATTTTTCAAAGATTTTGACAGCTATAAAGTATAATCTTTAACTAAAAATTATTTGTCAAACAACTTGCTACTAATACATCTTGTCTTTTTCTTTAAGTTAAGACAATCAATTTAACTATATATTTATATCCCCATTTTATTTCTAAATTTCTCACAACAACAAATCATTAAATATATTAATTTTTGTTCATTTTGTTCTTCAGAAATAAATTTAAAAATGTTTTTTTAAATTTGGGGCTACTAGTTACATAAACAATAAAGTTAAATGAAGAATTAACTTGAAATAATACATTAACAAGAATAAAAGTTAAGAATGTTATCAAGAACTTATCGCTGAAAAAAGGATAAGCTATTTGCTGTACCAACATCGGAACTAATACAGAAAACATTACCAACATACATATTATTAAAACAGTTTTTACAGAGTTCATTTCTTTTTTTCTTTTAGCTATTGCATCACTTGATGATAACGTTGATTTATTTTTAGACGTAACCGAAATTGTATGTAAAGTCATAGATGTACAAATTAAAATAATACACAGTGGGATACCTGCAAGTACAATATTCAACATGTAATTTGAATAATTTGCAAATATATCAAAATTGTGTTCAAAATATTCTCTTAACACTAGTAATGGCATTGTTCTATTATTATAATCTATATACATAACAGATTTCGGAAAAAATACCGGTGCTCGAATGATGAAATTGAAAATTATAATTGCAAAAATAAACACTTTAATGCGAAATGGTGTAATAATTCTTGATACGTGAAAAGGAAAACATACAGCTAACATTCTTTCTATAGAAACTAAAGTCACTAAATGTATGCTGGTCGATACTGCAACAAAATTAAATGAATCGAAAAATCCTATATAATAGGTCGATATACAATAATACCAATAGATATCAAGAAATCGTAATGTTAGTGAAAGAATAAAAAATACTTGTGTTAAACAGTATATTAGATCACAAACAGAAAGAGCCAATAATACAAAATTTGTCGAGTCTTTCATTTCATGATTTAATAAAATTATTATATTTACAATACTTCCACCAATACCAAATATAGCAAGAACGTTGCCTATAAAAGTACTTGATACAAATGCCACTATTTCCAATGTTTCTAAACTGACAATTTCATTTTCGTGCTGATCAGTAATATTCTGAAAGTTACTGGAAATATTCATTTTTAAGTGTTTGATTTATGCCAGTTAAATTCAATTTCAAGCTTGATTCTGATGACTGTAATAAAAAAGAATGAATAAATAAAAGCATTGAATAATTAGTTTAAAAAGGTATTATTTTAAAAAGTTTTCTCATTCATAAAATGATACACACAAACCAGGGTAGCCGAGCGGCAGCGCGTTCGAATGGCGTACCAAAGGTGCCTGGTTCGAATCCTGGGGCAGGCTAGGATTTTTTCCCGGGTCTGGAGAGTGTCCCCGAGTCTACCCCATCTCTGAGGGGTAACTGACCTTAATCGGGGTAAAGTAAAGGCGGCTGTGCATTGTACTAGCCAGACAATGGATCAATTTGGTTTTTTATTATTAAAATATAATATTATTAAAAAAAAATTATCTGCTTCTTATACTGTCCTTTTTTTCACCCGGGCAAGGCTGGGCAATGTAGCTTGTTGTTTATATAATAAACAAATATTTTGCAGGACGTTTCCAATTTATACATTTAACTTTTTGCCCGATTAGTCAAACGGCTTATTAGCCTATAGAGAACAAACATTATATATATATATATATATATATATATATATATATATATATATATATATATAAATATAAAAAACCCATATAAACAAAGTCACGGTAATTATATATTGATTAAACCGTACTTTATCCAAACGCATAAAATTATTAAGGCTCCATTATTATACAAAAGATAATGAGTTTCGTTTCTAATATTTCTTAAACAAATT
This sequence comes from Anisus vortex, assembly GCA_949126835.1. Lineage (NCBI taxonomy): Eukaryota > Metazoa > Mollusca > Gastropoda > Planorbidae > Anisus > Anisus vortex. The sequence continues at coordinate 31,338,721 of OX421492.1, forward strand.
AAATATAATTTACATATAATTTATTAAAATATTATTTTTCTACATCTCCTATTTAACATTGATTCATTTTTTTCATCAATGACCTGAAATTTATATATATATAATTATTACAAGTAATAGGCTAGCGCTAAAATATTACAAAAGGAGCTTATAGAAAGACCAACAATACAAATTAACATGTAGATTGTAGACGTTTAGAATTTTAGAAATGCTAGTAGTGCAGAAAAAAAAAGGAAACTCTAAGAGCTTTTCACACCCACATAATCTGTAACAAAGATAAAACGGTTTAATTGACCAGTTTAAATATGTGAACATTTTATATTTATAAATTTGTCAGATCCAGAGATCATTTTATTTTACAGAAGTTATTTAAATGTTTAGATCTGTAGGGCTACCTCCAAATCTTCATTTTGGAGGACAAACTAGGTAAACCTGCAATAATAGATATCACACCCATTTCCTGTAGCTGTCAACATTTATTCAAATACAATCAAATACCACAGAAAGTACATTAATCATTAAAATATATATTGTACATTATTTCTACACAGGTCAACTATGCACCAATTATGACGTTATAATTTGGAAGTAAAAAATACATTAGCCTAATATAAGTAGGTAAAAAAAATAATTTACGTAATGAAATATACTTTATACCTACCATTGTATTATAAAAAACATTGAATTATACCTACCTTTCTATTATACCTACCATTCTATTATGTATAAACTACCATTATATTATGTATAACTAATATTTAGGATGCCTACCACCTACTATTGTTTATGCCTACCATTGTAGTATGCTTCCTATTGTAGTATGCCTACCATTGTGTTATGCCTACTTTCGTGTTATGCCTACCATTTAAGTATTCATACCACAGTATTATGCCTACCATTGTATTATGTCTATTATTGTAGTATGCCTATGTATGTAGTATGCTCACCAGTGAATTATACCTATCATTGTAGTACAATGATGTAAAGAGAATAAACACATTGATATCAATGTTGATCTGAAAATATTCATTAACAAACCCTAACCACACACGATTTTGTAAACAATAACTTTAGTTTGTAGATTCATTCATTTAATTTAGAAGTGAAATATATTTTATTTACAAGGTACTGTATGCATAGCTATTTTTTTATACTTTCAGCTACACGTATTTAGGGTGTAATATGTAGAACTTGCTTTCATTTTTTTTTCTACCTTATATAGGCCTATTGATCTACTTAATACATGTTTATCAAGCCTGCCAACAGAGTAAGAAAATGCATAAAAAAACAATGCAATTTGTTAAATTCCTGTAAATGAATAATATTGGAAAGAACAAAAAATGTACATATTCAATTAAAAGAAAAGTTATTAACTTAATTTAGCAAAAATCTTCAAGATAGAAAAAAAAATCGCCTAATTCATTGTTAATGACAAAGAAATGTTTTGGTTATGGATACCAAATGTGAACAATGTATAATTGTTTCTAGTTTATTACAAAATATTTAATCAATAAAAGACATTTTTCAATTGTTCATTGTAAGAGATAAAAAAGACAAGACATCTTCTGTCTTTTATAAAATCGATAAACGCTGTCACGATATTGGTTTATATATTAGCATCACTTAGTGTTTAAGAAATTCTTAACACTATAAAGTAATTATATAAAATGGACATGATAAATGAACATACATCATATCGCTAATATTATATCATCGTTTTTTTGTTGTTGGTTTTTTTTTTGATTTACTGAAGCGTTGTATTATAATATATTCGTGTATAAGGTAGTAGATATGTCTTCATAACTAAACTTTGGTCAAGTATATGTGTAGGTTTTTATTAAAGTAGTCAATAGACTAGTGGTTATGCCCGTCGAAATGACGGAGAAAAGAATTATTACAATATGTTTTGTTAAAAGATAAAGAAAAAGATTACTAACACTATTACTATAGTGATGTATAGAGCGTTCCCAATGGGCGTGGCTTATGTTTTCAGTGACGTATTTGTGTAAATAGAAGTTACTATTGGTGTACACAAATGGTGAAGTACTTCTTTATCATGCAAAATTCACATCTGAATATTGGCTATCCTACTAAAAAATAAGGAGGTAAATAGTAGTACTGTAGATTAATTGATTAATGTGATTAGGCTAGGGCCGGCTAGACCTATTTACACTTTCAATTTCACTTTATAGGCCTACACTGTTAATGTTTCGTAGGCTAGACTACGATGTCAAGTGATAGTGTTGATGAACAGGCTATCTAGTCAAGTCACTAATAGGCTCACATCGTCTATGATCTATGTCTATGATAATAATAAAATAGGCTATTTTATTAAACAGACATAATACATAATAGTTTGTCATTAAATTCTTTTATTCCAATGATTGTTATCTTAACGTGTACGGTTATGACACTAAATAAAATTTCTGTATCATCTCAAAATAATGCAACTTTATCATCAATTGAGGCAATAGCTAAAAGAAAAAAAAAGAAATGACGTCTGTAAAACTGTTCTAATTATTTGTATGTTGATTATGGTTTGTGTAATAATCCCTTTCTTTGTTCAACAATTTGTTTCATCACTTTTATCACCCAGCGAGTCGTTAATCTGGGCAACTTTCATTATTGTGAATGTATTATTTCAAATAAATTCTTCCTTTAATTTTATTGTTTATGTCACAAGTAGTCCAAAATTTAAAAGTACATTTCTAAATTTATTTCTTAAGCGAACTATTGGCAAAAAATAAAATTATTATTGCTTTCTTGTTTTCTTTTTTTTAATTATTATTATTATTTACGTGTTTATAACAAAATTATCAATATTTAATTATTCAACACAAAAAAAACACGTTTTAATTGCATTTTCCTTTTTGCTAATAAATTAAAACTGTTTAGACTAAAATTTGAATTTAAAAACCAAGAAAGGAAATATGACATTTTGTATTCATATAGTACTTTATATTAAAATAATTCCATGGTAGTGGTGTAATAAGAAATTGGAAATGTTTACATATTATCTTATGTACATAATTGAATAGGAGAATAGAAAAGTTTTATGTATGTTACAGTGTATTCTAGTGTCTAAATCTCTCAAGGTTTCTTTATTATTTCTGTAGTACTAATTACTCTATAAATCTACAGTCTACAATATATATGTTAATTAGTGTTGTTCTTCTTTCTATGACATCTTTTTTTTGTGTCATTTTAGCGCTAGCTTAGTATTATATTTGAAATTCGTATTATTCGACGATCAAGGGGCACGGTAGCCGAGCAGCAGCGCGTTCGACTGGCGAGCCGAAGGTCCCGGGTTCGAATCTTGGTGCAGGCAATACCTTTCCATTAGTGGGCCACGCCCCCTTTTTGGACGCTTTCATTACATCATTTATTTTGCTTTATTCTAATATATAATCGATTTCTTGTTCTGTGAAGTTTTCATTATTAGAATTAACAAAATAGGTCACCGTATTTTGTAATGAATAAATAAGTTATAGAGCTTTATTAGCTGTAATAATATAAGTTGGAGATGCCCCTTGACCGCTTGGCACATAACATAAATACTTGAACCCAAATATCGATCAAAATGTAAAAAAATTAACGCAACAAATGTAAACAAAATGCATTAATGACAAAGAGAAAGGCGTAACGAAATTGGCGACGTAAAATTACATCTGTACACCGTATAGGCTTTTCGCAAAATTATTAATTAATCATGAGCCGGTAGAATCGGCTCGCGTGACAGAAACGAAAAATATAAAAGCCGATTGTACCGCGTATGGGACGAAAAGAGTTACAACATTGTCATTTAACTTGTAAAGATGAAATATACTATACACATTGTATTCATCTTAATAAATGAATAAAATGTAATAGTTAATTTGTTAAATGGTGCCATTTGTTTGATTTTCTAACAACTAAAACACTGTCTAGAAATTCACATTAATCTGTCAGTTTTTACTGTTGTATTAGATTCCATATATTTATGAAGCATCTGCATCGAATAATTTCATTGTTTGTGTAAAGTAAAAAAAAAACTCCTTCTATAAAAAAAAGCGTGGGTACGGAAAACAAAGTGTTCCAAATAAGTGAAGTAAGGAGAAGCAATTATTGTATCACCAACGTCTGAGAATCCGAGGTTGAGATCGAAGAAGAAAAAACAATGATCTTATTATATCGTCAGCGATGTCAGTAGAAAACATTTCGTTGTGTGACTTCGACATAAAATACATTTAGTTCAAGCAGATATATGAAAGTAAAGAAAATGAGTCTTAAACTAAGGTCATTCTCAATAAAAATTGTTCAATTTACGTAAAGTCTCTGTTTACTAGCATTCTTTTTGTGTTATTTTCGTACTCTGTTGTACTTTTTGTATTGTTATGTCTATTTTAAAGTAACTTATGTACAGTATAGACTCAATTATTAACTAATTACACATTATAATAAGAAAGCTTTAATATATCTTATATTTTATTCTGGCAAATTTAGTCATGTAGTTTGTTTGTAAGATTACACTGTCCTTTATGTGTCACGAAGTTTTAGTCAGTACGTAGCTTCACAGCTTCACACTCATAGTCACATAGTCGTTTCTACTGACAATTTTAGTTTATTGTATTTTATTCTACTAGAGGATATAGGTAATGTTTAGACAGGTGATAGATCATTAAATTCCCCGACACTTAATCCCTGGTAGGTTGATCCCCGGACACTAATTCCTTTTTGAAGCATTTTGCAATGCAAGGCTATCAATTATGAGTTATGATAGACTTAAGGACCCCTCATGTGACGATCTGTTTTACTAATTAGCAGAATAATAATTAGATTGCGATATTCCAATTGTTGATTTCTACTTTTTATGATAAAAAAAAACGGTCAAAATGATAAATTTTAATACATTTGGTTGTTGTTTATCTCATTATTGCCCCGCCGTGAGGATTGGGTAGATTGCTCGCGGTCGGCTGATCATTTGTTTGATACGGATGTGCGTGGGGGCTCACTTTGATGATAATGAGCACGTTGGATAAACAGAAATGCGGGTAAAAAAAGGGGGACACCGCTCCTACTACGACTCGGTCAAGATGTCGAGGACCTCGAAGGGATCTAAGAATTTAAAGCGACAGTGTTGTCCTCTAATGTGGACAGACAATCCGGAACGACAATTTGTGAAAAACGATTTAATCCCTCCTAAATTATGTGATTCGTCCGGTCGGCTGACAGATAGACGAGTCCAGATTTTTAGGATTGAGTGTCTGTGGATTAAGTGGATAGGGATTAAGTGGCCAGGGAATTAAGTGACTGGGATTACATGTCTGATGATTAATTGATATGAAACCGCGTAGATACAGTAGGCTATTTCGTTAACAAACGTTATTTTATGTTTATTTTAATTAAATGTGAGCCAACGTTACCAATGTAGTAGCTACATGTTTATTTTGTTAATTATTGTATTTTTCAAAGTACTTTTCTTTTCTTTTTGTTTTTTTTAAACACGTTTGATGAATATTAGATGTTACAAATGATGATTTTAAAACGGTCACGGGCGGATGCAAAAAGGATATTAAAATCAATTATTCCATTATAGAAAAGTCCATTACCAAATCCTATACTTACAAGAAGGTTGTACTTGATTTAACTGACATCAAATAAAACTGTACAAGTTTTTCGCAAAATGCATGAACATTATTTTAGACTAAAACCTAATTTTTTAATGTAAAGCATCCTATCCCGTCGGATCAAATTGATCCATAGGACCGGTGAAGCAGCGTTCACCAGTTTCTCTGGCCACAACATACTAGATGATTGTGTGACCAGTACTATGCAGAGCCGCCTTTACTTTACCCCAACTAGGGTCAGGTACCCAACAGAGCTGGGTAGACTCAGGGACATCCTCCAGTCCAGGGAACAAATCCTAGCCTGCATCAGGATTCGAACCCATGACCTTCGGTACGCCAGTAGAACTCGCTGCCGCACGACCACCGTGCCACATACTATTTTAATGACTTCACCTAAAAAGATATAAAAGCGAACTCAATTGAACTATTTCTAATTTCTACAACTGGAAAAATGTTTCCTAACATACATTAAATTGTTGTGTTAAAATCTTGAATATTTTTATATAATCAAAACGTGAAGCTAAACTTACTTTAATTCAGGATTACACTATTTAAAATTAGAAATATGTAAAACTTTGTTAATTTTTACTAATTAGTAGCATTTTTGATTTTATAACTGGCATTATATTTACTTAAATTGTTTTTGGTTTGTTTTTTACAGCTAGCTAACATTAACACTAATAACTTTTATTCTCATTGAACTGGAAAAATTCAAAGATTTCACAAAATGAATAACTCAAGTTATTTTCAGGATAACTTCAATGGAAACCAGGATACAATTTTTAATCGGGATACACTCAAAATAATTACATTTGTATTTTTCACTTTTATAGGCAATGTTCTTGTTTTACTTGGCATAGTTGGAAGTATTCTCAACATAATTATTTTATCACATCATAAAATGAGGGACTCAACCAATTTGATATTAATGGCACTTTCTGTGTGCGATCTTATTTACTCTGTTACACAAGTATTTTTTTTTGTTAATATTTACCTTAGAATATGTTGATTTCTATTGGCGTGAATGGATAGCAGCGTATTATTATACATATTTTGATTCATTTAATTCTGTTGCACTGAATACCAGTATACATTTAGTGACTTTAGTTTCTATAGAAAGAATGTTAGCTGTATGTTTTCCTTTTCAAGTGTCAAGAATTATTACACCTGATCGAATGAAAATTTGTATAATCGTAGTAACGCTTTTTAATTTTGTCATTCGGGCCCCGATATTTTGGGTCTATGATGTTATTTTAATAGAGTATAATAATAAAACTATGCCAAAACTTGTTCTTAAAGACTACTTTGCTAAAAATTATGACATCCTCATAAATTTTTCTCAGTACTTATTTCTGTCAGTGAATGCTGCCCTTCCAACAATCGTTATACTCATTTGTACAATTATAACATTGAATACAATTTATGTTTCCTCTACAAAAAAATCAAGTTTCTCATCAAGTGAGGCCATGGCTAAAAGACAAAAAGAAATGAAGTCTGTAAAAACTGTTTTAATTATGTGTATGATTTTAATGTTCTCTGTATTAATTCCATTCTTTGTGGAACAGTTAGTTACCTCGATTTTAACTAATTCAAGATCATTGATAATTATATTTTACATTATTGTTAATGTTGTATTGGAAATTAATTCATCTTTTAATTTTATTGTTTATGTAACAAGTAGTCCGAAATTTAAAAAGACATTTATCGATTTATTTATAAAACATAAATAAATACGCAGGATGAAATATTTGTGACATTCCTCTCGAAAATGAGTTGCAAGTCGCATTTGGATCATTTTGATTTAAAATAACTTCATAAAGCAAATATAATGCCAAATGCCATGTTGAAAACCATTTTAAAGTACTCTTTTTTGCTAATAATGCTTTCTGTAGCCTCTGTCCGAATAAGTATTTTAGAAAATTAAAATTTACTATTAATTTTTCAATATATTTTAGGTAAATTGATTATAGAGACGTAACTTACTTATTTAAAAAAAATCGAAGATTAAAGTTATAGATGTATTACATCATTTGACGGTATCTGTTATTCTACAAAACATGTATGTATGCATTTTAGATGATTACTTTTATTCCTTTTATATAAATGCATTACAAAAAAAATTAAATTGCGTGAGCCTTAAGTTAATTTTTAATTGTTAAGAAAAATATGCTATGGAATTGCTAAAGTGTATGTTGCAATATAGTCAATTTCTGTAGACAGACAATGCTCTAGTGCTCATGTTTTCATTTTTTTAGTGAGTTTATACTTTAATTAGCCTTTATTTTATTGTTACGTCCACAATCCCCTTGTGGCCAGAGCTGTGTAGATCTTGCTTATAATTCTCGTTAGTCCTAGGGGAGACTTTAATTATTAGTATTTATGTTTCAGTATTACACGAACTCTTCTTATAGTCCTGGGCACAAATTCAGTATTTGTATTCCAACATTTCCTTTCTTGTACATTAGAGTAGTAGATAAATCTTATTGTAATGTATACAACACAATTGAATAGTAACTTGAAAAGGAAGCTTCAGTGTAACTGTTGTTGATAGTTTATTTCAGGTGGTATGCTCAATATATACAATATATCTATTATGTACAGTTAGAATAAAATAGTGCAAACACAAACGTTCTCAAAGGAACATATTTTGAAACTCTCTGTCTTTCAGACAAAACAAATCATTAAATACTATCCGAGTGGTGCAAGGGATAGACCCATTACCAGTAGGGGTGAAAATCATGGTATCATTACAAAACTCATAACAAAAACGATAGGAACTTCCCCTATTAAATAATGAGTCGTTCCCAGACTCTGAGAATTTGAGATCAACACAGAATCCCAACATTACCTAGAACCTAATATTGTGTGTAGTAAGAAAAGAGAGAGAGAGAGAGGAATAAACATTGCGTGTTCCAATTCTTGGAAAAACAATATACATGACATTATAAGTAGTTCTTTTCACTAAAAGCAATCATCATAGTATATAATTAAATTAATTTAGGCTTCTTAAAGACTTCTCAAAATGCGAAATGACGAAACATTGTCTACTTTTTCCTGTTATAAGCCCACATACCTTAAAACTACGCTTTAATAGTGATGCTAATATTATGCTTGATTTTTACACATGGTTACTTCATCCAAGTCATCTTGATGACATTCATCTTTATCCCTTTTATTCTCAAAGTTTAAAGTTAACATTATATTTAAAGTCAAACGGCAAGATCAAAATAATGTGTATCTTCCCCCTCTCTCTCACTCTCTCTCTCAAATACCCTTTGTGTAAAACTTGAGAAATTATATTTCTGACTAAACAACATATCATTTTTAAGCTCCACTTAACTTTATTTGTTTAGAAAAGAGAGTAATAACAGTACAATTATTTTTTAGCGTTTTTTTAATAAAAAACACAAGTAATCTTTTCTATCCCCTGTAACATTAAATATACCGAATACAATATACTTAGAGTGTGAATATTGACTGATAAAGTGTTAAATCTATATTAGGCCACTGGCTGAAGAAGTGTAAAACCTATATGAGGGCACAGGCTAATGAATTGTAACATGTATTATTGCAATATATTCTTTAACCGTTTTCAATTCTTATGATGTAAATTTTTTGAATTGCTTCAATACTGTTTTTTTTTGTTTCTATTTAATTTAGCTTGAGGATTAGACCTTCTTTCCGGATCTCATCAACTGCTTTTCTAGGTTGACCCAAACCCTGATTGTTGAGTTGTTGTTTTTCTTCTTTGAAACCATTTTCTATTTTTTGGGCTATGTGAGCAATTTGGTCTTTTTTTGATTTACTTTTCATAAATCCTGCTCGTTCGTCTATCAATAAATGTTTGTTTTCAATGACCCATGTGAGCCTAATGTTGACCATTCTTCCCATAATATTGAAGACGCAACTGATTAGAATTATTGAGCTGTAGCAGTCAACTTAGTTTCTTAGTTTGCCTGGGTTTTGTATAGGGATCATGATTGCTTTTTTCCTTATTGATTGTTATAATTTTTCCCACTTCAAGCATTGTGTATCTACAGTAGTTTTTTTTTTATTCAAGGATACACATATATGTATATATTGGATTCGCCTTTGATTTGCAAAAGCGATTGTTTATTTATTTTTGTGTGTGTGTGCATGCAACGCTATTTAATACTTGTGGAAACCACTTTTTCTGCAAAGCATGCATTTCTATAAGTTTTTTTTTTATGTAAAAGACAATTGGTTATTATTAGCACAATAAACGTCATCACTCAAAGCCACTTGAAAATAATCAGTTTTATACAAACGTTAGTGTGTGTGTGAGGTCAAAGTAAATATTTAATAATTTGAAAGTTAAATAAAAGTCGTGCGTTGTCACTCTTATACAGCTAAGTGCATAATTTGTTATTATCTATACGTCTATGTGCTAAGTTTTGAGCATGCTAGCATAAGAAAGAGAATCAATAAGCCTTTCTAAGATCATGTCGTATACAAAAAAGAAAGAAGTTAACCCATATCTTGCTGGCGTCCTTATTGAAGGACACTTCGTAAAATGCGATTTAAGACATGAAATTAAGTTAATAGTTTGAATTTTTTTTAATGAATGTAAAGAATATATACTGATCTATCTAATTATTATCTTTATTTGTCTGCTTTTAGATTTTTTTGCGCTCGAAACAAATTTATATCGCGAGTTTGATAAAATTGAGGAAAAAAAGTCAAGTCTGAAAAATTGAAACTTTTTTTTAAGAAAATGATACAAATTTACTTAAGCTTTAACATAACTTTGTTAATTATTGTTCGTAGAAGGCATAAACATAGATATTAAGTTTAAAACAATAATAATAATTACACAGAGGTGTTAAAACAAACTGCCTTTTTTTAAGGAAGCCAGCAACAAATGATACCGTGACATGAAATTTAGTTTTTTAGTGTTTTCTTTGCTAAAACATAGAAAAACGTTATTTTTTTGGATTTCTTTTGGAATATATTTGGGAGTCTTTAACATTTGAAGCAAGTTGAGTAGGAATGATATTATGTTTGTCCATATTAACTAGTTTTAAAACAACATTGTACATTTATATACATAAATATACATTATTAGCCTACTTCTAGGATATATTTCAATTATATTCTCATAAACTGTCACAACCTTTACTCTATTCAACATGCTATTACTTAAATAGAAGACGAAGATTATATAATACACTCAATATATTGATTCAGCCGCCATGTATTTAATAAATATGATGTAACTAAAGACATTCTAATGAATTTCTAGATTCTAGCTCTCCTAATTATGTAAAAACAAATACAAATAAGGTTGAATCTGAGATAAGACTATTCAGCTTTGCAGATTGTTTTAAGCAAATTTATGTTGACCAAATTCTAGAATACATCATACAGCCAAAAAAATAAAGGGCTCTCCTTTTCTTAAGCTGGCTACTCTTTTTCCATTACAATAGGATCGACACAAACCTTTATTGCTTTTTTTTTTCTTTTGCTGGCTCCGATACATTGCCCAAAAGACAAAAAATGCTTATAAGATTATTCGCCACAAATGAGACCAATATAATGTCCAAAATGACAATTGTTGCCCATAAATTCTGTCAAATGCCCTGAACACAAATCCATTTCCAAGAAGACACATCAGCTGCCCAAAATACAAATATGATGCCCTAAAGACGAATTCGCCGTCGTTAAACCTATCCTCTACACATAAGACCAATCTAGTGCCCATTAGACCTATCTGATGCCCATAACATCAATATGTTGCCCACAAGGCATCTGCTGCCCAGAAGACGAGTCAGCTTCCGAAACAATGAATCTGCTGCCCAGACTTTAAACCTCACTTCACGGAGTGATCGAATCGAGACTAATCTCTTAGGATTCGGAGGACAAACACACTTGTACTACGTAGCACAGCCAGGTTACCATAAATGGATGGTGCAAACTGTTGACCGTTCTCATCTACTCTTTCTTCCTGCAAGGCAGGGCAGTCTAAAAGCAAATGCTCGACCGTCTCTTCTGCTTCAAAGCAGTGTCGGCACCGCGAATCGAGATTGGGCCTAAATCGTCCGAAATAGGCACCAATAGGGCAGTGCCCTGTACGGAACTGGGCTATCGTAGCATGTTCTCTCCTGCGGAGCTTCCACCACGGATCAGCTCGATTTGGCCGTTTTAGTTGCTGCCACACACCTCGACCCTTGTCAGACTCGTCCCAACTCTTAACCCATTGTCTTGTCTCCCACTCACGTATTGTTCTGCGGGCACTCGCAAAGGTGGACGGACCCTCCGGAGTGGGTACCAGGGATCCCTTCTTGGCCAAGGCATCCACTATCTCATTGCCAGCGACTCCTGCATGACCTGGAATCCACTGCAAAATGACCTTCACCTCGTACCTGAGGATCAGATCGGAAATAGCAGCCAACAGTCTGACAAGCAGATCGGGCCGTCGATGGCTTTGAGTACTGAAAGCGCATCAGTGAAGATAACCACATCAGCACGAGCAGCTGGTGTTTCTTCGAACGTTTTCCCAATTGCCACAGCTGCAATTCTGATGGCTTCTATCTCCGCATCAAAGATGCAGACTGCTCCACAATGCCCACTTAGCTCAACCCGTTTTTCTTCTGCCTTCGGGTACGACACAAGAGCATCAAACCCAGAACGCGATTCGGTCCCACTGATCGCGCTCCCACCAGTGTATGCCTCAACAAATCTTGAGTATGCCCGTACCGTCCTTAGAGCAGCTGCGCGCCTCTCAGTCGGGCAAGCGCTGGGTCTGGCTGCTTCCATCAGGTTTGTCTGTATCTCTGGTATGTTGAAAGATAGGTGAGGAGGTGGTTCCACTCCCGTCCGCAGGGGCATGTGGTCGACCGGGAGTCCGATCTCTGCGCTAAGCTTCAATGCGTGGTGCATGAAGGACTGCATTGAGATCCGTGTTCTTCCCACCCAGGAATCTACGAGCTTCCTGAGGGGCGAACTTTCCTCCAACCGTTTGTACCGCTCGTATGCATTAATAACGGCTCTTTTCCTTCTCCCATTCAGAGGCACGTTTGCCATGATTTCAACAGCCAATGTTGGAGCGGTTCGGAACGTTCCACATATTAGTCTGAGGGCTTGATTTTGTACAGAGTCCAACGTCTTCAATGCAGTATCAGACGCATAGACTTGCACCGGGAGGCTGTAATCGATCTGAGATCTTACCGCTCCTAGGTAAAGATTTCTCAACACACTCGCCTTCGCACCCCAGCCAGTACTGGCCAGTCTCTTGACAATGTTCAGCTTAGAAGAAGCTTTCTCTTGGACTAACCTCACATGGTCATACATCGTTAGCTTTCGGTCCAGTGTCACTCCGAGATAGACCGGCTTCTGGTCGCATGCCAGAGCGCGGCCATCAATGTTCAGCTCGATCGGCTCTTTGAGGATATCGATTTCAAGGGTAAAGAGCGAATAAACTGTTTTTAGGCAGTTTACCTCCATACCCCAAAGCTTGGCGTAACAGGCTACTGCGTTCAAATCCTGCTGGAGGGTCCGCTGTAGAGCAGGCGCTTCCTTCCCGGTCGACCAGACCACAAGATCGTCTGCGAAAAGCAGCGACGATCTTCCCATATAGTTCGGCAAAAGATGAATTACGCCCCTAAGTAAAAATAACAAAATGAATTATCAATACATGAACGATGCGTTGTTTCGAGAAATTTAGTAACTATCCCAAAGAAATCACAATGTAGATCAGGGGTGTAGAACATTTTCTAATGTTGGGCCACATTGGAACTTTGGAGAGACAAAGAGGGCCAGTTACCATAGGAAAATGTAATCTCATGATAACTATAGTTAAGTACATTGTAAATACATTTGGACATAAATAAAAGATAATCAAATATTGTGTTATTTTTTATTAATGTTAAACTTGGAATTTAGTATTTTTGAACAATTTATAAATGTCTGCTCTGACCACAGAATAAATATAGAACAGAATGCGCAATCGCATTTTTTCAGTTTCCGGAAGTAATACCGACGCCATACTGTTAAGCCTCAGTGGACCTGGATAAACTATATATGTATGCTTATGTACAATGTCTTTTTCATGAAATATACACGTTCGAACACCCAAAGCTAATGTTTCAGGCAAATAGTACAAATACTGTTGTCTAATAAACTGCAACAATGATGCGAAAACGATTGATTATCGTACAAATAATCATGTCAAACTTCATAGCTTTCTTAAGCCCGTAAAGCATAAAAAATGTAAGTTGTAACATCATGTTACTTAATATTAGTAGCCTTGGTTTAGTCCTAAGCTTGCTAAGACTAGATAATAGTAATGCATAAGCCTTTTTCATTTTACTATAGTAGCGTCTCTAGTAACCGCTGACTTGAGTCAAAAGAAAATGGCAAGCTTCACTTTTAGTGACTGCGCATAAAGGAATGCGCATTCTGTTCTATACCTATTCTGTGGCTCTCACTGATGTGGTAGCAACTCAAAGCAGACAAGTTAGCTTTTCATCTGTGAAAATGTGTTTTTTGGAGAACATTTTTCCACACATTTTGTCACGAAATGATCCAAGTTTTAAATTAATGATTTTGCTTCATATACTGTTTGATGGCCTTGCTTCATAACGTCATACAATGCTTGTGGAATCTCTTTAAAATGACATAAACAACTTTAGTTGTACCACACTGTTCTGACCAGATAATTGCTCTTATGTTAACAATACTAACGTGATTCGCTTCATGGATTCTGGACAATGTAAAATTGATATGATCAAAATAAGAACAGTTTAAAGTCCGATTCAAAATAACTGTCAAATAGTTCATTAGAGTTAAACAACAACAGATGAACAAGCCTAAATTATGCGGTGGTCAGCGCAAGCTATGTATTTTTTTTATACCATTTAAGTTGCTGCATTATACCAATATAAGTTTACCTTTTTTTAAAAGATACATAATATTTTTTTTTCGCTTTTACATTTGTTTGGTTGATACGATCTTTATAATAAATACTAGTAGGCCTTTCACATATAAAAGAGCCTAGGGCCTACACATGCCTGATTACGATTGTGCATATACGATGTTCCACAGTAGTAATCTTAAACTAAAGTTTATTTGGTATATTAGTGAATTGCTCAGTTAACATGTTCTTAAATATTTACAGCCGCATATAATCTTAGCGTTGGAAACAATTATTGCATTGTTCTTTGAAACCTTGACATAATTTGTTACATATCACATCACTTTAAGACCATATAAAAGTAATGGTGATCTTTAAAATGTTTTGAAAATAGCAGTAGTCCATATTTCGCTAATTGCAAAATGTGATATAAATAAGTATCGATATTTTGTAGACTTTATTAAAAGCATTGTCATTTATTTTGTATAAATGGAATATACTATACACTTTGTATTCATATAACTTAATCAATTAAATGGAATGGGTAATTTGTTAATCGGTGAATTTTTTTTTTACTATTTCTGATAACAACTATAACACTGTCTCAAAAATTCATATTTATCTTTCAGTTTTTTTACTGTTGTATTAGATTGTTTACACTTGTGTACCATTTACATTAAATAATTTTTTTGTTTAGTTGTAAAGTAAGAAAAAAAAAAAACTTCTATAAAATAAACCGTTGGTATGGACAAGAAAGTGATTTTTTATCAGTGAAGTAAAGAGCAGCTATTGTACCACTAATGACTGAAACTCTAAGCTTGAGATCGGAGCAGAAAAAAACAATGATCTCATTATATCGTCAGCAAAGTCAGTAGAAAGCATTTCATTGTGTTACTTCGACATAAAATCTAAATACATAGAGTAGAGGTAGATATGTGAAAGCAACGAAAATGAGTTTAAAACTAAGGTAATTCGCAACAAAGATCATTGAATTTAAGTAAAGCTTTTGTTTGATCAATGATATCGTTCTTTTTGTGTTATTTTCGAATGTTGTTGTATTTTTGTTCTGTCTATTGTGCGGGAAGTACTGTGCATTATAAACTCAGTTATTAACTATTTACAAATTTAATAATAAAGCTTCCATATATCTTATATTTTATTCTGGTTGTTTTTAGTCATGTGGTTTGTTGGTAAGATTACACTGTCCTTTATGTGTCAGAAAGTTTTAATCAATACAAAGTTACACTGCCGTATGGGCTACACACAAACTGTTAAGCAGTCACTTCTACTATCAGTAATAGTTTATTGTATTTTACTCTACATGTCGGTATAGAAAGTGTTTAGATACACTAATTTGTTTACAACATTTATTTTATGTTTATTTTAATCAAATGTGAGCTAAGTAGCTTATGTATATTTTGTTAAATATTGTATTTTCCGAAGTAGTTTGGGCGTATGGTTCTAAAAAGAAGCATTTTAAAATAAAGATTGCTGAATATTAGTTGTGCTCGTTGTTTCAAACGATGATTTTAAAACGGTCACGAACAGGATGATAAAACCGATTATGTGTTTCTAGAATGGTTTGTTAACAGATCGAATACTTACAACTGGAAGATTACACTTGATTTAACTGACATACAAGTAAAACTGTAAAAAAATCACTATCATGATTTGTGCAAAGTGCATGCACACTGTTTTAGACTAATGACAAATATTTGTAATGACTTAACCTAAGAAAATATCAATGTGTATTCAATTGAAATATTTCTAGTAGCTACTACCCAAAAATTGATAGTTTCCTAAGAGACATGAAATTGATGTGGTAAAATGTTTAATGTTTGTATATAATCAAAACTTGAAGCTTAATTTAACTTAAATATGACACTACTTAAAAATAGAAATAGCTTAACTTTTTTAATTGTTACTAATTAGTAACATTTTTTATTTTATAACTGGCATTATGTTACTTACTATTTTTTTATTATTATTTTTTTACAGCTAGCTAACATTAACACAAGTAACTTTAATTCTCATTAAACTGGAAAAATTAAAAATGTCACAAAATGAATAACTCAAGTGACTTTCAAATCAACTTTGATGGAAACCAGGATGACCCTTTCAGTTCGGATGTACTGCGAATAATTACATTTGTATCATGTACTTTCATAGGCAACGTTCTTGCACTATTTGGTATAGTTGGAAGTATTCTCAACATGATTATTTTATCACATCATACTATGAAAGACTCTACGAATTTGATCTTAATGACACTTTCTGTTTGTGATCTTGTTTACACTATTACACAAGTATTTTTTTTGTTAACATTTACCTTAGAATATATTGATTTATATTGGCTTAACTGGATAGCAGTGTATTATTATACGTATTTTGATTCGTATAATTCTGTTGCAGTAGCGACCAGTATACATTTAGTGACTTTAGTTTCTTTAGAAAGAATGATAGCTGTATGTTTTCCTTTTCAAGTGTCAATAATTATTACACCTGATCGAATTAAAATGTATATCTTCCTTATAATGCTATTAAATTGTGTGATTCGGGCCCCAATGTTTTTAATATATGATATTCGTTTTATAGAGTATAATAATAGAACTCTCCCAACATTTGTTTTCAAAGACTATTTTGCTCAAAATTATGACATACTTTTTAATTTTTATCAGTACTTTGCTCTGTCAGTGAATTACGGCCTTCCAATAATTATTATAGTAACTTGTACATATATGACATTGAATACAATTTCTATTTCGTCTAAAAATAAATCAAATTTATCATCAAGTGAGGCCATGGCTAAAAGTAAAAAAGAAATGAAATCTGTGAAAACGGTTTTAATTATATGTATGATAGTAATTTTTACTGTAATGATTCCATTCTTTATAGAACAGTTAGTTACCTCGATTTTAACTAATTCAAGATCATTGATAATTATATTTTATATTATCGTAAATGTTATATTGCAAATTAATTCATCATTTAATTTTATTGTTTATGTTACAAGTAGTCCGAAATTCAAAAAGACATTCATCAATTTATTTATAAAAAATAAATAAATACGCAAAATAAAATACTTGTGATATTCCACCGGGCATATAGTTGCAAGTAAAATTTTGGTAATTTTGATTTAAATCAACTTCATAAATCAAATTTAATGCCGGATGTAATGTTGTAAATTGTAAGCCATTTAAAAGTAATATTTTCACTAATAATGTTTTCTGTAGTCTCTGTAGGCTACGAAAAAGTATAGGCCCTACTAGAAAATTAAAATTTACAATGATCAGTTTGGTTTGCACTTTTTATAATTTTGTCGAATTAAAATTGTTTTAAATACTTTTAAAATAATGTATAATTCTTATTTCATTAAATCAATACAATAAACCTTCTCATGTCGTCGGATTTAGGATTTTGTGTCAACTATGATTTAGTTACATACATATCTTCGACATACATTTATCTAATTGTATCAATATAAAGGTGTCAGGTGAAATGTTTAAGACATATAGTGAGATTAGGGCTCTGTGTGTAGATTCTGGAGCCGTAACTTAATTATTTCAATAAATCGCATATAAAGTTGTAGATGTGTGTACCCCACCCCCTGGTCTACTCCTGAACATCTTTACATACTGGACGTAAAAGACGGAATGCTCTTCCGGTTTTTTTAGGCATTATAGTTTGAGTCGAGCGTAACTCCTAGGTATGTGGGATTGTCATTTAGTTCAGTGTGTGGCTTTGTTTTTTTTCTAGATATAGAGACAATTATATTATTATATGTAGTCTTTTTGTAGTTATTGCATGCCATGCCCTATTTCTTATACAATAGTTTGAGTTTGTTTAGTGAAGCTTCTAGTCTAAATGAAGTGATGCCTGTATATTCTTATGTGCTTAATAATAATAATTGTAATAATAATAATAATAATAATGATAATAAGACTTGTATAGCGCATATACCGTTGGGAACAGTTATATGCGCAGTTAGGCTACAGTTACAGACATAGTACAGACAACGAATACAAGAGAAAAATGTATACATGAAAAACAATAAAATAATAAACTGTTAATCGAATAGGTAGGTCTTCAGCTGGCTTCTGAAGGTGTCAATGCTAGGGCTCTGTCGAAGTTGTAGTGAGAGGGCATTCCATGCGGACGGGCCCACGTATGAGAATGCCCGTTCGCCAGCGGACACCAGTTTCACACAAGGGATCTGAAGAGTAAGTGTATCAGAAGCTGAGTAGAGTGGACGGGATTGAGTATAGAGCTCGAGACAGGATCGAAGGTAGTCGGGGCAGAGTCATTCAGGCACTTGTAACATAGAGATGCCAGCTTATATGAGATCCGGTGGTTAACGGGTAGCCAGTGCAGAGATCGGAGCAGAGGAGTAGTATGCGTCGAATTACCAGATACTGAACTCCATTCTTATTGACTTATTATATGTTCTTCTTAAGGACCAGTCGGAAAGCACAGTTCTGAACACGTTGGATGCCCTGAAGGGGGAGGTCGAGTAATCCAAGCGGGAAAAAAAGAGGTTATTGGAGGGAGGTCGTCAGCGTAATGCTGCTTTTACTTTTTACTTTCCAAGCAACATGTTGATTTAGGTAATTAATGAAAATTGTAAATAAATTAGGTGACAGTAGGCCTGCACTTGCCTGAGAACTCCATTATGAATAGTTGTTGTCTTACTCCTTTTTTCTTTCATGTTGACTAGAGCTTTACGATCTGTGAAGTACTATATGATCATGTCAAACATTATGTGGATTATATAATGGTTGTTTAATAGCTTAAAGATTAGACCTTCTTTCCAGACCTCATCAACTGCTTTTTTAAGTTTACGCAAATTATGATTTTTTTTTCTTGGAAGCCATTTTCTATTTCTCGGGCTATGTGAGCAATTTGGTCTTCTGTTGATCTACTTTTCATAAATCATGCCCTTTCGTCTTGGTTTCAGTCATTGCTGACCATTCTTTCCATAATATTGAAGACGCAAAGGATTAGACTTATTGAACGTTAGCTGTCAACTTAGCATTGATTATCTGCAGTAGTTTTTTCTTAGCCAGGAGTCCAAGGTAAATGAGCTTATTATTTAATATCTTTTGTGATCCTGGAGCTTACCAGGGTTTCAGGATTTTAAGTGAGTCATCAAGTTCTTTCATGATGCTGCAATTTACTGTCATTCCAGTGGCGTGGACATTTTGGAGCTATCTCTTGTATTTAGCCTCTGACTTCTTTGGCTCTTTTTAGTTAGGCTGATACCTATTTTTCATACGCTTTTCTATTGTAGTAATTTTTCTGCTACGTTTCTTGCTCTGATGGTTTATTTGAGAATAATTTGCAAGTGTTGTGACCAGTATGGATTATGTAATTTTTTTTCTTGTAGTTCCATCTGGTCAGTTGTGTGTTTTCTATTAGGATGAGAAAAGGTCGGTTATCACTGGTAGCTATCTGGCAGCGCCTTCTCTTTTACTTCCCTAGGGTATACTAATGTTAGCTAATGCTAGGCCCGATGCTATTGAAAGATGTAGAGAAAAAGATGAAGTGTCATCTGTTTGATTTAGTAGAATTAATCTATATTCGGCTTGCCATACTTAAATAATTTCTCCATCCCCAAGTAAGAGAGTAGCTCTTCGTATCACAAAATATTAATATTACACTCTTCGGGATCTGTATTCAGTCATGTTCTAGTTCTTTATCTGGTAGGCAGTAGCAGTTGAATAAATAAGGTCTCCCACGGGTAATCAGCTTTAGTTTAGTTTGTTATTGTGAATGATTGTGATATTGGAACCTCTAATTTAAAAATGTTTATCGCTTTTGGGTGTTTGATCTTTAGAGCTTCTTTCTTTTACTTTTTTGCATTTCGTTGGAGATATTGTAAAGGCTATATATATAAATATATATATATATATATATATATATATATATATATATATATATATATATATATATATATATATATATATATATATATATTGTCATGTATATTGTTTTTCCAAGAATTGGAACACGCAATGTTTATTCCTCTCTCTCTCTCTTTTCTTACTACACACAATATTAGGACGTTTAGTAAAAAAACAAAAGGTTCTAGGTAATGTTGGGATTCTGTGTTGATCTCAAATTCTCAGAGTCTGGGAACGACTCATTATTTTATAGGGGAAGTTCCTATCGTTTTTGTTATGAGTTTTGTAATGATACCATGATTTTCACCCCTACTGGTAATGGGTCTATCCCTTGCACCACTCGGATAGTATTTAATGATTTGTTTTGTCTGAAAGACAGAGAGTTTTAAAATATGTTCCTTTGAGAACGTTTGTGTTTGCACTATTTTATTCTAACTGTACATAATAGATATATTGTACATATTGAACATACCACCTGAAATAAACTATCAACAACAGTTACACTGAAGCTTCCTTGTCAAGTTACTATTCAATTGTGTTGTATACATTACAATAAGATTTATCTACTACTCTAAAGTACAAGAAAGGAAATGTTGGAATACAAATACTGAATTTGTGCCCAGGACTATAAGAAGAGTTCGTGTAATACTGAAACATAAATACTAAAAATTAAAGTCTCCCCTAGGACTAACGAGAATTATCAGCAAGATCTACACAGCTCTGACCACGAGGGGATTGTGGACGTAACAAAATTTGGGGTCTCGTCCGGGATATTTGAGTTCTACTTTTCTTGACCTAGGATTGACAAAATTTGGTGGTCTCGTTCGGTAGATTTAAGTTCTACTTTTCTTGATCTGGGATTGGAAAAAAATTTGTTGATCTCGTCTGGAAAATTTGAGTTATATTTTTTCCTGACCTATAAATATTTTGTGACATTAGTAGTACTGAGAGCGGCATATTTGTGTTTCGTTTTCTAGGACTGTGAAACTATTCTTTTTAAAAAGAGGAGAGAACTGGTTTGCGTATTTATTCCTTGGAAAGTGTGAAGATTCCACGAAGTGTGTAATATTATATTGTGCAAATTTCTGGACAAATCGTAAGTTGGAACTTTATATTTTATTATACAATATATACTACTCTACTATCACAAATATTTCGAACGCTATACTATGGCTTCGAATATATCAAGTGAGGAACTTAATGCCATGTCATTTGCTGAACTAAAAGAATTAGCTGAGTCCTTTGGGATTGAGGCAGGACAGGCAAGACCTAATCGTAATCGTTTGATCAAAGAAATTATGACATGTTTGAACGGGCAGAATGCCATGAACACTGGTAATGTAGTTGAAGTGGGACAGAACGATATCAATGAAGGTTATGTAGCTCCCAGTGAGGGCGAGGTAATAGCCCACGGAGACGAGGTAAGAAATATGTCATCTAGATCATCAAACAATGATGAAGATGAAGGGTTGAGTGAAAACCTAAAATTCCAATTAGCTATGAAGAGAATGGAATTAGAAAGTATGGAAAAGAGAGAAATGAAAGAATTAGGATTGAAAGCAGAGAAAGGATAGAGATGGCACGCATGAACAGACCTGACCATCGTAGGGACAGCAATGGTATGGATATTAGCGCAATGAAGCAACACTTGCCTATATTCAGAGAAGAAGATGTTCAAGATTTCTTTTTGCTTTTTGAGAGGATAGCTATAGATTATCAGTTCCCTGATGATAAGATGGCTTTATTGTTAAGGTCAACTCTCAACAAAGGAAAAGCATTGGACGTAGTGTTGAGTTTAACACCCGAGGAAATAAATGACTATGAAGTAATCAAAGATAGGGTGCTAAAAAGTTATTCCCTGACACCAGAAAAATATAGAAAGCTATTTAGAGACAGAAAGAAGGCATATGATCAAACTCATGTAGACTTTTTGAGACAAAAGGAGAAAATGTTAGAACAGTGGCTAAGGTCACAGAATGTAAGTGAGTTTGATAAACTCAAGAACCTAATATTGTTTGAGGAATTCAATGATTGTATTCGAGTGGATATTAAAACCCACATCTCAGACCGAGGGGTTGAAGATGTGCTTGAAGCTGATAGATTGGCAGATAACTATGCCATAATTCACGCCAGCATAAAGCCATATTATGCTGACAAACCCAAAGTGCACAAACCAGAGCCCAAGGAGGCTAGTAAACCAAAAGAGACAAGTGAAAACAATAATAAGAACAGTGGTGTAAATAATAATAGTAACTTAGTTCATTTCAGGAAGCAGACAGATGTAAATAAAGCAAAGGTGGTATGTTTCAATTGCAAGAAAGAGGGCCACATGAAGAAAGATTGTTGGATCCTTACCAAGAAGCAAGGTGCTATTCTACACTGTGCCAGAGTGCAGAAAGATAGCAAGCAGACAGAAGAAGTGTGCAACACAGGGTCAAGAAACTCAAAAGAAATGCGGCCGGCATCGCCCATAGTTGTGGAGTCGATGGTTTTTGAGAACAGTCTATCTAAGGTAAAAGAGAATAGCTGTACTCAATCTATTATGCTTTCAGAAGGCCGTGAGGAACAGATGGTTCCTGAAGTCCCGGAAGAGGACGACCTATCCGATTTTCGACCCTTTGTCTACGAGGGGACAGTGTCGACAGAAGTCGATGTACTCAGCAAGAAGAAAATACAGATATTACGTGACACGGGTTCTGCTGTCAGCGTGATCCTGGAGGGCAGTGTGCCGTTAACGGATGCCACCAGTACCGGTGAGTCTGGTGCTGAGAGGTGCTAGTATGGAGGCTGTGGAAGCTCCACTGCACAGAATAAAACTCGAGTCGGATATTTTTACAGGTAACATCGTAGTGGGAGTGTGGCGCGCACTACCCGTCAAAGGCGTTTCCATGATATTAGGGAATGACATTATGGGCGGCAGAGTCACTGTCGAGCCCATGGTTAAAGTGTTGGAGACCAAGATGGCGGAGGACAAAAACCTACGTCCTGCCAATGAACGCCCAACATGTGCACTGACAAGAGCAATGCAGAAAAAGAAGTCGGTAAAGACTCCTGGTACGCCGTGTAGTGCAACGAAAGATGTGTTTGTCTGTTCTGAAGACACACATGCGAATGAAACAGTGATAACAGAAACACCTGACATCGATTTAAGTACTACGTTCTTTGCTGAACTAACAACTGGTGATGCAACAGAGAACGATTACATTTTGTCACCAAAGCAGAAATTGGTGAAAGAACAATTTAATGACGAAGTAATAATGCAACTCAGAATGAAAGCTGTTGATGAAAAGACTGCAGATGCGATGGCGGAATGTTTCTACATGAAAGATGAAGTGTTGATGAGAAAGTCGAAACCGCTCAACTCAGGTACAAACGAGTGGGACAGTATTCACCAGATTGTAATACCTAAGTGCTATCGTCAAGATATACTGCGTATGGCGCATGATCTTCCTTTCGCTGGTCACATGGGAGTCCGAAAAACGCACCACCGTATCCTCCCTTACTTCTACTGGCCAGGACTGAGAAGAGATGTCGAACAATACTGCAAGACTTGCCAAGTATGCCAAATGGTAGGACGTCCTAACCAACGAATTCCTGTCGCTCCACTCCAGCCGATACCAGCGTTCGACGAACCATTCAGTCATATACTCAATGATTGCGTGGGCCCGTTGCCAAAAACAAAAGCCGGTTTTCAATACCTGCTCACAGTCATGTGTTCATCCACTCGCTTCCCGGAAGCCATTCCGTTGCGGAACATAACAACAGTGAAGGTGGTAGACGCCCTGACAAATTTCTTCACACGTTATGGCCTACCGAAGACATTACAGTCCGACCAGGGGACTAACTTTACTTCGAACATTTTCAAACAAGTCATGGAAGAATTAGGGATAAGCCTTAGGCTATCAAGTGCCTATCATCTTGAGAGCCAGAGAGCTCTGGAATGGTTTCATCAGACATTAAAATCGATGCTTAAAAAGTACTGTTATGAAAATGAGAAAGACTGGGATAAAGGTGTGCCTTATGTACTGTTCGCTGCAAGGGAGGCCACTCAGGAATCCCTGGGGTTTAGCCCATTCGAACTTGTGTATGGACACTCAGTCAGAGGTCCGTTGAAACTTCTACATGAAACTTGGCTAACGGACAGTGAACCGATTGGACTTTTGTCATATGTAGATACATTTAAAAATAGGCTTTATCATGCTTTTAACCATGTGAAGATTCATTTTCCACAGATGCAGGAGCGTATGAGACAGAACTATGACCGTAAAGCTACAGCTAGAACTTTTGCACCAGGTGACAAAGTTCTTGTGTTTCTACCTTTGCAAAATCAGCCTTTAAGTGCAAAGTTTAGTGGACCCTATGAGATAGAGTCAAAGCTTGGCGAGGTCAATTATTTAATAAAGACTCCTGACCGGAGACAAAAACAGAGGGTATGCCATATTACTTTACTTAAGCCCTATGTTTCCAGGGAAAAGAGTAAACCACGGGAGGTCCCCATGATTTTGTTAGCTAGAGTCCCGACGGATTTATCTAGGATAGAATATAAGTTTGCAGAAAGTAAACTTAATAATACAGATGCCCTTAAGAGTTTAGATACAAGGCTAGAACATCTTCCGGTAGAAGATAAGGAGACGATTATTGAGCTGGTACATGAAAATAAGTCACTGTTTACAAATGTTCCCAGTAGGACACATGTCATAGAGCACGATGTAGTGTTAAACGAGGGTGTCTGGTCTATTAAACAGCATCCATTTGACCCCATCAGACCTGAGCATACTAAATTAAATGTAAAGTATATGTTAGAAGATGACATAGGAGACAAATGTGATAGCAAATGGTCTACACCCTGTGTGATGGTACCAAAAGCCGACCACACAGTGCGGTTTTATAGAGACCTTGGGAAATTAAGTAATTTTACAAAGACCGACTGGTATCCCATTCCCCGTATCATCGACAAGATAGAGACAAGGTCATAGCTGATACTCTATCTCGGGTGCTACATGATTGACTGAATAACCCCATACTTCTTTTTCAGATCATCTCACTTATTCATTAAGAATGTGTCATGATAACCTATCATTCGTTTGAATTTTGATTATGGAAAAGAAATTCCATTTAAATGTTGATGCATGATGCAATAAATATATAATATGCACGTATTTACTTGATATGGATGGATAAAAGTAATTGTCATCACATGCAATTAAGTGGGAAAACTTTGAGCTAGTTGATTTATTATCTTGTTCTATTTTAGTTAATGAATGGAACTAAAAAATAATATGTACAATTTTTATCTTTGAAAGAGATGTAATATCAATTGGTATAAATTAATAGATAATATGGGAAATCTATTGCTAAATTGTTATATCATGGTAATAGAATGGGAAAAACTAGTGGATATTCACTATGTTGTATACAGGTTGTTATATATTCCATATATCCGGGAATGGAGGGAAACAAAGGTACCTAAAGGTGGGCACTCATTCAACCGTGAACAATCTTTTATATTGAACTTTCAAATTTGCCAAAAACGCATAATAGTGGATTACATTTTAATATTGAGATTACTGTAGTAATCGTAACTAGAGCGTATTTTCTCCTCATCTCATATTTGAGAAAAGGGGAAGTATCATCATCTTAGGTATGAACCCTGTTAATGTCAATTCGACACTGTAATTTAAAGGGGAAGTAACCTATAGTTTGATTCGAGTTATGTATTACTTATCTTTTGGTTGGTATATTAGAAGTAAACTGTTGAAAATTGACAGAGTTTGAGCAATGTTATATATGCTTAAATAGATTAAGACTTTTTGCAAATTTTTGGTGGAAATCCACACAACTGTACATAGTTAAAATAAGAATGACTAGAATATTTTTGAATTATTTGTACTTGTTGAGACATTAGTTAATATTAATATTAACGGGGAAATATTTGTCCATCACGTTATAATCACAATTACCATTGGGTAGTGACACTTTTTATAATTTAGTTGTGCCAGTGAGCCATGTTTGCTTAAATTGTCTTATAATCTTCCATTGATTGATGGTTGTTAAAACGATAGTGTTAAGTACGAAAAATGTACCATGTTGAGTATTACTTGGGTAATTATGGTACATTATTTCTTTCATTGGGTGGGGGCGTGTCATGTATATTGTTTTTCCAAGAATTGGAACACGCAATGTTTATTCCTCTCTCTCTCTCTTTTCTTACTACACACAATATTAGGACGTTTATTAGGAAAACAAAAGGTTCTAGGTAATGTTGGGATTCTGTGTTGATCTCAAATTCTCAGAGTCTGGGAACGACTCATTATTTAATAGGGGAAGTTCCTATCGTTTTTGTTATGAGTTTTGTAATGATACCATGATTTTCACCCCTACTGGTAATGGGTCTATCCCTTGCACCACTCGGATAGTATTTAATGATTTGTTTTGACTGAAAGACAGAGAGTTTCAAAATATGTTCCTTTGAGAACGTTTGTGTTTGCACTATTTTATTCTAACTGTACATAATAGATATATTGTACATATTGAACATACCACCTGAAATAAACTATCAACAACAGTTACACTGAAGCTTCCTTGTCAAGTTACTATTCAATTGTGTTGTATACATTACAATAAGATTTATCTACTACTCTAATGTACAAGAAAGGAAATGTTGGAATACAAATACTGAATTTGTGCCCAGGACTATAAGAAGAGTTCGTGTAATACTGAAACATAAATACTAATAATTAAAGTCTCCCCTAGGACTAACGAGAATTATCAGCAAGATCTACACAGCTCTGGCCACGAGGGGATTGTGGACGTAACAATATATATATACAGGCGATATATATTGTTATCCCGTGTGGAGTGGATGTCCTCCCATCGGGCGCCATCCAGGTTGCGGATAGGGGGACGCTCGCCATACTTGTATGGAGGGCACCGGGGAAATAAAATACCTGGGGCGGACCAAAGACAACAGCCTTGACCTCTTAGGCTGAAACCTGTCGATTCGGGGAGATGCCTCCATAGAGAGACAGATGACGCAGGCTGGTGAAAGCCTAACGGAAACCAGCCTGCTGACGAATCTCCTGACGATGACAGCTAAAACAAAAGTAGGGACCTGGAATGTCCGAACGATGTATGAAAGTGGAAAAGCAGCCCAAGTAGCAAACGAGATTAGGAGATACGACATCCATTTTTTGGGCATCTGTGAGAGCCGCTGGAATGGGTGTGGTATGAAAACACTCAACAGTGAAGAGAAAATTGTATATTCAGGACACGTAGAAGAAAACCATGGGCACTCAGAAGGTGTTGCCATCATGATGTCTCCACTAGCAGCAAAAGCACTTATAGAATGGCAACCAGTCTCACCCAGAATCATGACAGCCAGATTCAATTCCAAGGGGAGGAAAGTCACCATTGTCCAATGTTACTCGCCTACCAACGACGCGGATGAAGAGACAAAACAGAATTTCTACGATTCCCTACAGACCACAGTAAATGATATCCCTAAAAGAGATATTATGCTAGTGATGGGAGACTTCAACGCGAAAATAGGAAAAGACAACATAGGTAAAGAAACGATCATGGGAACCCTCGCCCTGGGTATAATGAACGAAAACGGGGAACTTTTTACAGACTTCTGTGCCTTTAACGACCTGGTCATTGGTGGCAGCATATTCCAGCATAAAAACATACACAAAGAAACCTGGATCTCTCCGGATAGCCGCACCAAAAACCAGATCGACTTTATAAATATCTCTAGAAAATGGGGACGATCCCTACAAGACACAAGATCCAAAAGAGGGGCAGACGAAGCCTCAGACAACCATTTAGTGATGGGAAACCTCAAAGTCAAGCTTCGAGCCTATAGAGACACAGCAAATCGACCCCCCATAAAGTTTAATACCCAGCGGTTGAAAGAGAAAAACTGCCGAGACACTTTCTCAACTTCCCTAAACAACAGATTTGAAGCTCTCAGCCTAGTGACAGAAGAAACAACCCTAGAGGAACACTGGAGCGGTTTAAGAGACACACTGACAGACACATGCCAAGAAGTGCTGGGCAAAAGAGAATGGAAATCGAAGGAATGGCTCTCTGGTAAAACATGGCAGATGATTAGAAGCAGAAGAGAAATAAAACAAAAAATAAACTGCAGCGAGAATGAAGAGGCAAAGAAAGCCCTCCGGGATCAGTTTGCACAAACCAACAAAGAAATTTTAAAAAGTGCCAGGAAAGACAAACGGCTTTTCTACGAAGAGCTTGCAACAGAGGCCGAACTAGCAGCAGAAAAAAGGGACCTCAGCACTCTATACAAGGTTACCAGGACAGTTTCAAACAAGAAGACAAACACAGGCAAACTGATTAAAGACAAAGAAGGAAACCCCATTAACAAAGAGAAGGACCAGCGCCAAAGATGCTGAACACTTTAAGGAACTACTTAACCGCACCCCGCCTTTGGAAAAGTCGCATATCCCACCTGCAGACGCACTGCTTAAATTCAACACTAATCCTCCAACGAAGGCAGAAGTCCTAAAAGCCCTGAAGAGTATGAAAAATGGGAAAGCAGCTGGTCCAGATGGAATCCACGCAGAGGCACTTAAAGCAGACCCCTCTACAACAGCCAATATGTTGCTGCCTTTACTTCAGAAAATTTGGACGGAAGGCAAAGTACTAGTAGACTGGAAAAAGGGCCACATGGTAATACTCTCCAAGAAAGGAGACCTAGGATCCTGCAAAAATGGCGCGGAATTATGCTGCTATCAGTACCTAGCAAAATACTGACTCGCATTATCCTCGACCGACTAAAGGATGCAGTGGATGAAAAACTTAGACCCGAACAAGCTGGTTTCAGGAAAGATAAATCGTGCACAGATCAAATAGCAACTCTCCGAATCATTATCGAGCAATCCCTAGAGTTGCAGTCAACCCTATATTTAAATTTCATCGACTTTCGCCAAACCTTTGACAGTGTTGATAGAGATACTATCTGGCAGCTTCTCCATCAGTATGGAATCCCTCATACACTGATCACCCTAATACAAGAGCTTTACGAAGGGGCGACCTGACAAGTTATCCATAACGGCAAATTGACAGAGGAATTTGAGGTTAAAACAGGAGTCAGGCAAGGATGCATACTTTCCCCAATGATCTTTCTTTTAGTGGTTGACTGGGTGATGCGCCAAACAACAAAAACTGGAAAAACTGGGATCCAGTGGACACTAAACCAGTTCCTTGAAAACCTGGACTTTGCAGATGACCTGTGCCTAATGTCTCAGAAGAACCAGCACATGCAACAAAAAACAGATAACCTGGCCCAAGAAGCATCCAAGACCGGACTGCAGATCAACTTGGAGAAGACAGAAACGATGACCATCTTTAAGAAACAAGAGAAACCAATTAAGGTTGGAGACACTGAGTTGAAAGAAGTCACCTCGTTTACATACCTGGGCAGTATAGTCTCAGCAACAGTTGGCTCGGACGAAGACATCAAAGCCAGAATAGGGAAAACGAGACATGCCTTCATCACCCTGAGACCAGTCTGGAGGTCAACAGCCCTGTCTATCCGAAACAAACTGCGAATTTTCAACATCAATGTAAAGGCAGTGCTTCTCTACGGATCAGAGACCTGGAGAGTCACCAACACTCTGAGCAATAAGCTTCAAACCTTTGTTAATGGCTGCCTCCGCAACATATTAAAGATTCGGTGGACAGAAAAAATAAAGAACACCGACTTGTGGCGACAAACAAATCAGGATCCCCTCGAACAGCAGATCGCCAGAAGAAAGTGGCGGTGGATTGGGCACACCTTACGGAAGCCCCCACAAGACATCACGCGACAGGCTCTGCAGTGGAACCCCCAGGGAAAAAGACGGGTTGGTCGCCCGAAGACCACCTGGAGACGCTCCTGCAAGGAGGAAATGGCAAGCTGCAACCTGTCATGGGGTGAACTAAAAAAGGCTGCCCAGAATCGAGTGCGCTGGAGAGCTGTTGCGGAGGCCCTATGCTCCACCACAAGGAACCAAAGGAATTAAGCAATATATTGTTATGACTACAATCATGTAGCTTTCAGAACATACACAAGAAGCACTCGTAGACGTCAAGGGTTGTTTGATTGTAGATCAATTTATCCGTGCATCGCCTCTTTTGTGGGTTCTAGAGTCCTGGCAGTTGCCGTTTACAGTCATTCTTCCAAAATACTATAAGAAAAAATAATGAAAAAATAAATAAATATAATGACTGCTTTATTTTAACGAGACATTGTTCCTCTGCTTCAGTCAACACAAACTACAGTCTATACCACTGAGTTATTGAAGTAGCTTTCTAAGGAAAATGTTTCTTTATAATAATCTCTCCATTGTAACATTATTTATTTTGTAAAAATGTAGGAGTAATGATTATACAATTTGGAGAAGATAATTAATTACATTACTTAATATCAAAGACTGAAGTGCCATGTGCCAAAAAATGGGTGCAAGCTCATAGTTCTACTACGTACCAAATACCAAAGTGTCATGTGCCAATACCACATGTTCGAGTGAGCAGGTAATTTATATTCTTCTTTTTCTTCTTCTATCCCATAACCCGAGGGATGGTCGTTGGGGCACCATTTTTTGACAGTTGGATAATTTTACGCCATTTGTCTCGGTCCTGCGCCGCCCTCTGGGAGTCTGCAAGAGACAAGCCGGTCCACTCCTTGTAATTTATAACTTAATACCAAAGATTAATTTGCCATGTGCCATGTGCCAACACCACCTGTGTGAGTCCGTAGATGGTTAGTTCTATTACCTATTACCAAAGACCAATGAGCCATGCGCCAACACAACATGTTTGAGTGTGCAAAATATTATTTATATTACTTAATACCAAAGACCAAAATACAATGTGCCAACACTACCTGTACGAATGAGCAGATGGTTTTATTACTTAATACCAAAGACTAAAGTGCATTGTGCCAACGCCACCTACTTGAGGTAATATCAAGTTAGTTGTCAGATGAAAACTTGACATTTTTCTAGCCAGACGCCATTTCTCAATGCTCTCAGGTCATTGGTCTTTGTCATCAAAACCATTAAAAAAAATTCTTAACATGCTTTGCACAAATAGTGATAGATTAGTGTCTACATCTTGAAATGAGTTTAGGAAAGAAAACACTAACCGCCGAGTATCAATGTTTAGACTATAGGTCCGACGTGTGTCAGAGTGTGGTCAATGCAATGAAAAACAAGAAGATTGACAAGACTAAGTTATACTGTTTTGCCTGGTTAAGACAATCATACATTTTGTGGCGCCCTGTGCAATCAATGCAACCAATGAAATATCTGCAAGTAATATTTACGCATGTAAGCCCACCGTAAAATATATCATTGTTATTTAACAGTTTAGCTACTAAAATACAATACTTTCAGTAGGAAAAAGAAAAGTTATTTTCCTGATTAGTTAAGGACTTTGTTCTGTTGACAGTTTACTTTCATGAGATTATATAACTAGTTCTTGTTTCTGTTTAAACGACAGAGAAAAAAAAATGTTACAATAATGAAAAATTTATATTTTTGGTCTCAAAATAATAAAGTATTATTTCAGTGCTACTGTCACAGGTCGAATATCCTTTACTATTAACATTGTTTAATGGTTTGCTCAATACCACTTGTGTACAGTTGCAATGGAAACAGTTAATCTTTCTTGGCTCTTTTGATTGATTTCGTATGAAAGTGAAAATAATTTATGACTTTTTGTGACAGTGACGATTTATGACCAGAACAAGGCAGATGACACTTTTTTCATAGACTTAAAATAATCGATGCAATTATATTCTAGAAGAATAATGGAATAAGTTAAAACAGTTTGTAAATCTTGAATTTTAAAGAAATATGAATAAAAGAAGATATTTTCGCTCTCACTCTCTCTTACTATTTCTCTTTCTCTGTCTCCATCTCTTGTGCTCTCACTGTCACTCTCACAAACACACAATCTGTCTCTCTCTGTCTCTCTCTCTTTTACTTTTTTCTGCATTTCTCTATTTCTATAAAATGATTCATTGAATCCCCTACTTTCTATGTATCCTAAGAAAAGGGCATATTAGACTCGAACCACAAATAAGTGACGGCTAAGTAGCAACATGATAGTTCATAAGATATTATAAAATTAGAATATGTCACGGTCCTTGACGCAACCATGACTTATTGGCACAAATGTAGCTAGATAGTCGTGTAGAACGTAAGATCATAGATTAGCGTACGTTTAGGATAGAAAGGAGAAGAGTAGTCTGTCGTCATAACACACATCTCTCTCTCTCACGCAACTGTAACTCTCCAGCCACCCTGCAACACCTTTCCCCAATCTTCACAACATTCTATTATTTCCCAATTCAGAGATTACTAACTAAATGCTGCCCAAATGGTACTCAATTTTGGATGAATGAGAGTGTATGTGTCAGTTATGTGAAACCTACAATGCATATATTTATATCATGTCTTCAATTATTAATTCATGTTGTTATTTTAATGTGTTTATACAGATGTCACGTCAGTAACTATTAATTCATATTGCTAATTCAACATACATGTATATAGGCATTACGTCATTGACCCAAAAACTCGACTCCTCGCTTAACCCCTACCTGCACATTTTCGACTCGCATATTAGACTTCCCCCCGCATGCTTAGACTCTAGATTTTCGAGGAGTATTAGATTTTCCACCGTGTAGTTGTGTAAGTTAATGATATACTACATGACAATACCATACGCTAGTGCTAGCTGTTACTGTATCGATTCGTGTATATTTCCCCATTGGATTACTGAATGACAATAAACATTATAACAGTCACCGGAGATTTGCTTGTGTACACCTTAGAACTGTCTGTGTGTGTATTTTATGTCACCTAACGAGCCAGGAGAGAACTAATCAATATTCCAGGTCGATTACAGCGTCGGCACAACATACTCTTACGACAACAAGCCACAATAACCCCAATCACCCACATCCCGATCCTGACAAGATAGTAAAAAATTGACTCAGTCAGCCCTTTTAAAAAATAACAACAACTTTTCTTTTATCTATAAAAATGCTTTGAAAATAACCGTATTAAAAATATTAATAAATTATGTTGATTTATGTGAACACGTGTACAATCACTGTAATAATTTGTTTGTGTTTCAATTGTAATGTAAAAAAGTTAAAATAGCAATTATACTTTGAAAGTACTGTAAGTATAAACATAATGTTCATTGAGAAGTTAAATAGTCATAATTATTTTGATTTTTGTTTCGGCTTTTCCAAAAGAAAAGTTGCGGAATAAAATGTTTTTTCCAAGAAAGACAATAATAAATTCAAATTTACCTATATAAATATAGAATCATTACTTCCCTTTGTCACGTGCGAAAACAGCTACTGACGCATAAAAAAAATAATATATTTAGAAATGTAATATTTATACATTCTTTTGTTTCACATCCCTCTTGGATCCCACAAGATTGTACAAGAATTAGTATTGGTGTTATTTTAGTAGATTTGATATTTATTTGGCTCGTAGGATGTGCGTTAAGTTTATGAAATGAATTAGGTAAACTATACCTTAATATAGAGGAAATCCACAATCCTGTTTGAATATCTTAAACACAATTTTATTCCAACAAATTGAAATTATGAATATAACAGCAACACAGAATACAGGTACCAATAGTATAGGATGAACTTAAATCAGTTGAGATTCTTTTATATAATAATAAGCCGTAATAACGTATCTTTTAAGAAAAAAGTCAAGAACAGTCCTCACACAACAGCGCCCAAGCTAGAACTCCCTAACGATCTCAAACCCTCGTGCGACGTATGGCACATTTTAATGCAATGACGTAATGTAGTGTCTAGACATATACATGTTTTATTCTTAACACGGAAACATTTCGGGATTAAGATTATTTCTTTTGAACTTTAATTAATATTACTAGAACCAATATAATTATGGAAATAAAACTTCTTTCGTAACACCTTAGGTAAAAATCTTAAACGTTCTAGTTCTATTGTCATATTTTTTCTCCTAGATATGAGTTGGTTTGTGATGTGTTCCTAGCTATTTCTATGTTACAGTGATTGCATTAAAAAAAGGAGGTAACAATTATGGGCCTAGGAAACGTTCAATTGTATCATTAAAATTAAACTACGTCACTACATAAGCTGTGTAATACCAATTTTTCAATTTGTCAGTCAAACATGGAGGGCCACTAAAATGATTGCGCATAGATAAAATGTACTTCATCAGTAGTGTTTAAGATAGAGTTCATGCATAAGGTCTTCCGGGATTAAGTTAATATATAATTTGCAAGAATATAATTAGTGTGCTTAGTATTTGAATTGAACTCCTACTAAATTTTAAATTTAACTTTGAGCTGTAGACACAGCCTTACGATTACAGGCTCGTTGCGGTCCGACGAATCTGCCGTACCCGACAATGCACAGTGTCGTTGTTCGTTTATAGTTTAGATAAGCACATAGAGTGCAGTAACCACAGCATTCACTCGTCCCTGTAATAGTGAACATCATCTTGTCAGAATCAAAGTGTGTTTTAGAGGAAGAGAAAGAGTGGATTAAGGTTAATTTATCATGTAAAGATAATGACCTCACTTCTGGGGCTGCACGCCTTGTCTGATGTGAAATGTATTTTTTCCTAGCCACTCCTGGAGACGAAGGTTACTTTGTCTCGTCTATTAGCGAAGGGACCTCTTGATTGGCTACCTCATGTTGACTGGGGTTTTAAATATTGTCCATTTGTAGATAGAGTTGTCTTCGACCACTATACGGACACTTCACGTTTTAGAAGCCCAACTAATTTAGTTTGTAATTTTGATGTAGCCCTGTTTGGTAACAGAACAACGATTACCCATTTTTGATAAGTTGGATGTTGAATGATAACTATTCCGTCTAATGTGAAGATTGCTATTCGCGATATTCAATTGTAAAAACATGATATTGTGAATATGAAGTTTATTTACATGTGAGATCATTTTATTTTAAATAAAGACTTACACCTTGTAAAGCGATAGCGAATTCATAATAAATACGCTGATTTATAGGGGGAAAAAAACGTATTCAGTGATATCTAAAAAATGTCTTTCTAACTCCTGTATGTGTGGATCCTGGATCAACTTGAATAAATTATAAACCAAGCCATATTCTACATCTCAGATATGAGTTCAAAGCCACTATATTCCTAGATTAAAAAGCCGGTTGTTTGTGGAGGCATAGTTTCCTGATGAAGAGATCCTCTTTTCAATCTGATCACATAAAAAACGTAGACGTCCTAAAACGGTGTGACCTATCAACAATAAATGAGATGGATAGGTCAAGCACCAAATGTAGCCTTCAGTTGGAAATCAAAGATTAGGACAACGATACATGATAACCCAGAAAGCGACCCGCAATAATGAATTTCAGTCATTCTGGTTTAGATTAAAATTTTAATGAGATTTCAATGTGAAAGATGTTTATCGCGATGTAAGGCGCGTAACGGATAAACTAAACTAAACTACAGCGACAATGAGTCTAACAACTAGTGGTTTGCCCGTCAAAATGAAGAAGAAACGAATGACTACAATGTGTTTTGTCAAGTAAGGAGACAAAAAATACAATAAAAACTGCAGTGAGAAAGTGTGTTTCCGTATTTAGTTTTTGTTCTTTTTGTATTGTTTATTTCATTGTATAAAGTCGCTTATTAAAGGATATTCTCAATGGCAACGTAAATCCATGAAATAATCAAACATTAGGTTATTATTACTTAAAATTAATATAATAAAACAAACATCTACCATTGTTGAAAAAGAAAACATGAATTGATAGACATTATTGCTGGTACGTACGCCGCGTTTATAAACAACTGTATACAAGGGGACTTGTAGGAAGACCTAGAGTTCAAATTAGTAAATGAACGTTCAAGGGGAGGTCATTCTGAAATGGCGCTCTGTTTAGAACTTTAACATACGGTGATTATCAGCAGATCTAAGTTGTTGTTTTTTTATATAAATTATAGAACTAAGCAATATTGTTTATATTAGCAAAAATTCTTTTGAATGACGTTTCCAATTTAAACATGTAAGTTTTGACCCGATTAGTCAAACGGAAAGGAGCCTATAGAGCACAAACGTATAAATAAACAAACTCACGGGAAATATGTATATTGATTGATGATACTGTCTACTGACTTGAAGTCTAGCGCAATCGTAGACGAAGTGTCGGCAGACGAATTGTCGGCAGACGAAGTGTCGGCAGACGAAGTGTCGGCAGACGAAGTGTCGGCAGACGAAGTGTCGGCATGCGAAGTGTCGGCAGTCGAAGTGTCGGCAGACAAAGTGTCGGCAGACAAAGTGCCGGTAGACAAAGTGTCAGTAGACGAACTGTTAAGATACGAATATTTAGTAGACTAAGTTGATCAGATGTTGAGGTAGTCGAAGTATTTGTAATGTCGCGACCCATGAAGATATGCAATTATAGTCCTTTTTCCAATGGAGACCCCATTGTAAATCACTTTGAACCAATGTTTATGTTGGTTCTTTTATATTTAATATTGGGCCCTTTAAAAAAAATTATTGTTTGTCCCCTTTAGATCTGACGTTGAACCGATCGGGTCGGAAGGTAAAATCATAACGTCCTTTAAAAGAATTGTTTTTATATCACGTTTAATCACGAATTTGCTGAAAATAAATTAATAAAGAATGCTGTCCTATGCCAATACATAAAACAGTTCGC
Source organism: Anisus vortex (assembly GCA_949126835.1). Taxonomy (NCBI): domain Eukaryota; kingdom Metazoa; phylum Mollusca; class Gastropoda; family Planorbidae; genus Anisus; species Anisus vortex. Next base: position 31,375,828 of record OX421492.1, read on the forward strand.
AACAAATAATCATTTTATTTTTGTTTAATATTATTATGTTAGGTATATTGTCTTGTTTTCCCAATCCGTTGGGCATTCTTTTTGTGTGTGTGTGTGTGTGTATGTTAACACTACACAACATTAGGCTTTTTATTAGTTCACACCTAAAGGATTCGGCTTCAAGAGTTTGTATGTTGAACTTTTAAACGAACAATATTAGCGAATAACCATCAACTCATTCGACATTAAGTCGTCTGCATACTGTATTTTCTTATTAGATGTTTAAAATCATCCCCTTTTCTTCTTCTTCCACTTCTACTAACCAGTCTGCAGAGCAGTTTGCTCTCTTGCAGTCAATGTCAGACACATTGGCATTGATAATTTTCTTTAGTGGCTTTTTTCAAACCCCGCAAGTCAAGAGAGTTTTCGGTTCTGCGCCAAGCACCTGCGAGTGGTACTGCACAGAGACAGGGTTGAGTTGTGCTGAGGTGGAGCTATCCTATGGTCCGATCTCTGCCATCCACAGGGCTCTCCAAACGGCTATGACACTCAGTTGTGCTATTTATAGTGGTTTTTTTTAGACTATGGGAATACTCTGTGGAATTGTCACATCCTGGACCCAGGCCCCTTCACGACTTTAAACTTACCCATCTGCATGCTACCAACACCAGAGCCCCCAAGCAGGAGCCGCGCAAAACCTTTATCCAGGGTAGTGGAATCTGGACATCTGTCGAACAGCACGACAATGGGGGTACACGTTTTACATGCCCTGGTTATACCCAATGCACAAGCCACTATTAGTCGCCTTTTTTGACATGCAAGAAGGACTTAGCAATGGAGTTATTTGTTCACCGGGTCATTTCCAGGACCCCGATACCCACTCGGGGGGATCCTTTTTTAAGCAACTTTATTCAACCTACAAATGATTCCCATTAAATAAAATGACAAAAATGTGTTTATCGACAGTTTCATCGTACAAAAAAAGCACCAACACACTCTCCTCTTCTACTTTGACTATATTGCATTACTAGAGTTGTTCAATGTGTATCCCAACAATTTGTATATAAAAACATTTCACAGGAAAGTCTTATTAAATTTATTGTATATAAAATGTATATAAAAATATGCATACAACTGTACAAGGAACTGTTAGAACACAAATCCTGAGTTTGTGCCCAGGACTATAAGAAGAGTTCGTGTAATACTGAAACATAAATAATAATAACTAAAGTCTCCTCTAGGACTAACGAGAATTATCAACATAATCTACACAGCTCTGGCCACAAGGGGATTGTGGATGTAACAATATAAATATTAAAATAAAAAAAATTTGTTGAAAAAACAATCACATGGTTAAGAAGAGTAAAATGTTCAGACAATATAATATTTTAATATGTAGAAGCATATTTCATACCATTATACTAAATATTTTATTTGATCAAATATATTTTTAAACACTTTTAGGATTTTCAGAATGGTTTAAATCTGTATCTACTAAAATGAAAATCATTTTGTTTTAGGATACTAGCCCAGCACTAGAGAGTTTAAATCATGTTGACCTTGAATAAATACTACATTTAACAGAAAATGAATTACTCAAGTAACTTTCAAGGTAGTTTTGATCAAAACATCGATGACATCATCAGTTGGGAACAGGTAATCTTATTGATACATGTGTTATTAACTTTTGTAGGCAACGTTCTTTCATTATTTGGTACAGTTGGATATATTCTTAACATACTTATTTTATCTTATCTTTATATGAAAGACTCAACAAATTTGGTATTATTGGCAGTTTCTGTATGTGATCTAACTTACTCTTTAACACATATATTTTGTATTCAACAATATACTATACTAATATTTGATTTCTATTGGTTCTCATATGTATGGGCTTAATATATGGCTTATATTGATTCATTCAATTCCGTTGCAGTAATGACCAGCATACATTTAGTGACTTTAGTTTCTATAGAAAGAATGTTGACTGTATGTTTTCCTTTTCAAGTGTCAAGAATTATTACATAGTATCGTATGAAAATTTTTATTTTCGTAATAAAACTTTTAAATATTTTATTAAAAGCGCCTGTATTTGTTTTGCTAGATATTATTTTATTGATTATCACAATAAGACTATACCAACACCAATTTACAGCGATTATGCAGCACAAAATTTGTCTTCACTTACATACTTACGGTTTGTCCAGAAATTTGCTCAATATAAATGTCACAAACTTCGTGGAACCTTAAACCTTCCTAAAGGAATAAATACATCAGTCCTATCTTCTCTAAAATAATAGTTGCACAGTCCTAGAAACCAAAAACTAGCCAACAAACTTCATTAGTCCTAGGAAACGAATCACAAATATATCGGCCAATAAATCTCTCTAGTCCTAGGTCAGGAGAAGTAGAATTTAAATATACCGGACGAGACAACCAAATCTTGCTACGACCACAATCCCCTTGTGGTCAGAGTAGTGTAAATATTATTGTTAATCCTCGTTAGTCTTAGGGTAGACTTTTGTTTATATTATTATTTCTTTAGCATTACACGTACTCCTTATTGTCCTAGGAACAAACTCAGGATTTGCGTTGTAACAGATCACTACGCTAAAATAACACTCCGTTCATGAGGGGACTTTTTCGAGTCTAGGCACTTCAGTTGCTTGAGATAGTCGTGTCTTTTAGTTTTTCAGCTTAAAAAGCGTAAGTGAGACAATAATTAAACATCATAAATATTTGGCATATGATAGTATTGTACTATTTTACTCTTATTGCTTATATTAGATTGAGGATAGTTCTTCGAATGCCTCTTTCATATAGCTGTTATATGCGAATATTTCCTATCTCTGTTAAGATCAGAGTCGCTATTTTTAAACCATTTTTCTGGGTGATCCTAAACCTACAAGAATATATGGTGATTTCATATTTGATTAATGTATGTAAATTATTTGAATATTTCTTTTGTTCTTTCTGTATTTATAATAAACTATTTATTATTCAGCTGAACTCGGGCCTATTTTTGTGAACTTTAAATTTTTCCTAAGATATTTGCTGGTTAGTTTAACATAGTTCACGACTCGCAATCTCGCCCAATACCCCTTTTGACTAAGAGCCTTTTAACTTTATATTAACTTAGTACATCAATTATATGGACAAATAAAGATTGCGGGTACGTGACAATAGTAACTTGGCAAGGAAGCATCAGTGTAAAGGAAATTTTTCAGGTGGTAAATTCAGTAATTGCTAGTAGGTAGCCTACAATAAATATATCATATACAGCATTATAAAAACAGAGCAAACACAAGCGTCAATCTAACAGACTCAAAAGAAACTCTCTCAAAACTCTCTCGCAAACTGTGCGCGAAACGCCTTACAAACAGCAAGGGACAGACTCATTAATAGAAGGGTAAAAATGTTGGTACCATTTACTTTAGCCTATAATAAAAAAACAATAGTCTAACACAGTGATGGCGAACCTTTTTGAGGCTGCGTGCCCAAAGTACAATACAAGACCAACTTATTTCTTTCAACGTGCCAACACAGCAATTAAAACCAAATACCATAACTTAGCCGTTCCATTTTGGGTAAATGCTCGTGTGCCCACAGAAATGGCTCTTGTGTGCCAGCTGTGGCACGCGTGCCATAGGTTCGCCATCGCTTGTCTAACATGATCTCCCATGTACGTAATACTAAACTAATCCATATTTTGCAGACGTTACAAAAGTGGATTTCTTATAAATTTTTGCAGTCGTTACTAAACAGACAAAATGACAACCAGAAAAGGAAATGGAAATCCTAGTTCCGCCTACAAAACGTGTATAGGGGAGAGAGAAGATAAGCAATGTGTGTTCCAGTATTGGGTACTATGTAACAATATCAATAGGACGATGTAAATTGAGTCAATGCAGAAAGGTTCAAAGAATGCAATCGAAGTTATATTCTTTTCAACCGGAGAATCGACTAGGCTTCTATACACTATATTCATCTTCATTCAAAGACACATTACCGAGTATACAGAAGGCTTACGTAATAAAGAAATACTTCTAATTCCTGAGCTAGTAACTACTGTAGGCCTATACTTGCATGTAATTTCAGTAACATGTAATAATTAGTTAATAAAGTGTAAAAATTGCTTTCAGCTATTTCTTAGGCTACTATTTAATTAGTATTAATAGAGTAGATGCATTTTTATTGTAATATGTATTTAATCTAAAAATACTTGTGTTATATTATTCAAATGTCGTATTCAGTTTGTTCAATCATAAATTACGATTAAACACTCAAAAGTCAGTACTCAGGTTTGAAATAAATATATTTATATTAGATTCTTCAATAATCTTCAAAATGTTTCACATTACATTAGCAAAGACCCCACAAAAGGTTTTACTCTTCTTTACCTAGTGCCCACAAAAAGGTTTACCACAACACTTTATTTCCCAGTGCCCACAAAAAGGTTTTACACTTCATTACCCAATGCCCACAAAAATGTTTTACACTTCATTATAAAGTGCCCACAAAAAGGGGTTACACTTCATTTCGCAGGGCCCACAAAAAGGATTTACACTTCATTTCACAGGGCCCACAAATGAGTTTTACACTTCATTACCCAGTGCCCACACTCTAAATGCCTTCTATTCGTTATATTAGTCTGTGGCTTATTCAACGATTCAATTCAATTCAATTGAACGACGGGGGACATATATAACTTAAGTGTGTATTTCTGTAGAAAAACTCGTTTAAATTATTGTAAGCTTATTCACTCTTTTTTCAAACGTATACACAGAGAGTGGAGTCGAGCTGAAATACATAATATTATATAGAAATGTCAGCAATTCTCAAGTTCAACACAATGAATATGAGAGACGGAAGTACAATATTATTTTAATCGCCCTTTTGTCTTGCAATAAGTCCCACACAGAGACCATTTCTCACTATATATACATATCCGAAACATTTTACCGAGCATATTTATATGTGTGTTCAAATTTAAAAAAAATATAATTTCAAGAATTTATAAGAACTTTAAAATAACTGTTTATCGGCCATTTTGTTGGGTAGTTATGGCAACAATATAAATCAAATGTTATTTTTACCCTAAGTATACTACATTATACACATAGCTGAATCTGTGTGATGATGTGGGACTGTGTGGTCAGTAAGATGTCCCCGTGGCTGCAAATTATCTCACATTATTCCCACCTCACTCGGTTTTTTGGTCTTAAGGTTGATCAGGCAATATTTTGTGACAATGCCCGATATGTCTATTCACCTACTAATCTTCATGCAGTCTATTCAGTTCAGTCTATTACTTCACACATTCACACGAATTGTCAAACGAAAGCAATGAAGAGACTAGTTCAAGTGATAAGACTTTACGTTTATTGCGTAATCATCTATGGATAATAATACTTCAATCTTTAGATACATTTATCAGACAGACAGCTATATTGCTGGATAATTCGATCATGGGTATACATATCCGCAGAGTGAAAATAAAGAATTATAATATATACATACTATACTATAAGCATAATATTAATGATAATCCAGAATCTCAGTCTCACGTTATAGAGAGTGCATGTCCTGAAGAGCGTGTAGCGTCTGTAGGTCTATCCCAGAGTGGGTAGAGTCATATAAGATTAAAATGTCGATCAGACACATGGTAAAATTATTTCAAATAATTTTAAAGTATGCGCCCCTTCCCTACTAGTCAGCTGTCACAGGGTGAAACAGGGAGTGTTTCGAACTGACCCATTATGCTTATCTCCCTTTGCAAAATCTCTATCGCTAAAGTCAATATTTTGTAACTTTTTAGGTCTCAGTATAACCCGCGCTCTGGCACTAGTTTATTGTCAACAAACACGACCATCTTGTTTATCTATATAGTATTGCGTATAACCACGCCTCCAACTTATAATGAGTAAGGCGGTGGCACTAGAAAGGATAGATAACCCCAATAGACCAAGCAAAGCAAGGGACTGTTACTTGCCCCTGAACGAGGTCCGGTTAGATCAAAATTAGATTTTGCCTGAGAAATATGACGGTCTAGTCAAATCGAGGATGGGGCGGGAAAAGGGGGTGGGAGGGGGAGATATACGCCTGCCAGGAAAATTAAACATAATTGTCAATAGCATTTACTACTAGTTACTATTATTTACTTAACTATTACGCTGTAATAAATATCCCCTCATGACAATCTGATAGGTTAATTTAAATTGGTCAGGTAAGCCAAATTGAAGAACATATTTTTAGACAGGTGCCAAACCTTAATCTAAATTTAAATGTTTATTCTTTTAATCATAATTAACAAGATACACACTTTTTCGTTTGGCATCTTTGTTTATGTTTTAGAAATACATTGACACATGTCTTTTGAAATTTTACTGATGCTATGGAGCAAGAATAATAAAAGGGAAATGACTCGTGTAAAACAATTATAATATTAAGTAAGAATAAAAAAACTCGGAATAAAACCCATTTTTGTATATTAATAAAACCTATATAGGAAGTGGATAGTCACATGACTGACCATGCTCATTCTTCAGTCTCCCTCTCGATTTTATAATGAACGCACGTACAAATATATATAGACTCAGAGACAATTATTGAAATGTGTTATATCGCTACTATAATCTATAATCATTTTCATGGATGTGAAAGTGTAAAGTGTAATAATAATTAAATGATATGTGCTGCAACAAGGCGTTCTTTTATTTGATTACAAGTTAAAATATATATTGTGGTGAAGTCGTCTGTTTCAATGTTTGTTAGCTGGAGACCAATATTTCAGCAACTGTAGCAGAAACACTCTGAAGAGACTAATTGTATTAATTGATGTACTAAGAATAATTAAGAACCTCAACAACTGACTTAATTTCTTTTTTTCTTTTAGTTATGGCCTCACTTGATGATAAATACATTTATTTTTAGACGAAAGAGAAATTTTATTCAATGTCATCTCTCATTTTTATTCTATCAGCTGTAATAATTCTTGACACTTGAAAAGGAAAACATACAGCTAACTTTATTTATATTGCAACTAAAGCTACTAAGTGCATGCTGGTTGATATAGCAACTAAATTAAATGAATCACAATACGCCACATAAGAAGCAACAAACCAAGTACACCAAAAGAAATCAATATATTCTAAGATAAATGATAACAAGTAAAATACTTGTGTAATAGAGTAAATAAGATCACAAACAGAAAGTACCATTAATATCAAACTGGTTGAGTATCTCATTGTATGATGTGATAAAATAATTATGTTAAGAATACTTCCAACTATTCCAATTAATGCTAGGACGTTACCTATAAAAGTGAAAAATCCAAATAAAGGGGAGAGGTAATTCGTACCCCCTAAGGGCAATAATTAACAATAATAAAACTAACAATAGAAAAAGGTTTATTTTTACGGTTAAAACAATTATTGGTGACAAAAGAATGAAAATACTTGATCTGAACATTTTATTATGAAAACAAAGTGCACAATTAATATAAAATAAAATAAAGACAAAAATACGAATCGCCCTCACCAGCGTTCAATTCGTATCACTAGGGAGGGTAATAAGTACAAAAAGAAATGAAGACAAAATATTGTTAGTAAGGTTGACATTTATAAGTTGAGGTCTCTATATATATCTCATTTTTATTTAATAATTAATTCACAAGTATAATTATTCAGTGACCCACTTTGGAAGGCTCATTCAAAGCATGCAGGATGCACCAATGCTCTACAGATAAATCATTATATAATGTATTCCTAGATGTTCTCACTGTACCAGTACTCGGTACCATTGTAATACTTTATTTTGTTTTTGCCTCCCGACCTTTTATTTTTTTTTCTGGTGCAGTCTCGTTACTTCTGCATTAATTGTAAAGTAATTAGTACCTGTACGTATTACCCTCCTTAGCGAGGGGCGATTTAGCCGAATCAGACGTAACATTGTTTATTGCGTCTATGTTTTTATTGGCAATAGAAAACAGACCTAAATCTATTTATTAATGAAGAAGACTGGATAGTCAGCACACTAAACAAAATATAATTACGCTATCTTTAACCAGACCTACGTAGTACGACTAGAGGCAATAGTAAAAAATAACATCAAGTAGTGTAAAAACATATAAAGTCAGCCTAGTGTCTTATTTTCTTGACCATGTCCACCATTGTTCTATGGCAGTCAAAACTAATGTGCTGGCATGTGTTAACGGGCTTAAATGTTAATTACAATCAGTCAAACTAGGTATAACGACATAGGTACGAATTACCCAGCGGTACGAATTATCACCTCTCCTTTAATTATTATAAGTGAATACTGACTGCCTATTTTATCCTGGTTTCCTTGATAATTTTCTTGAAAGTCACTTGAGTTATTCAGTTTGTGAAGTCTTAGTGTTGTTTAAGTTAAAAAGATTTTAAGTTCGTAGCTTTTTTTTCTTGAAATAAACTGATAAATGTCTTTTTGAATTTCGGACTACTTGTAACGTAAACAATAAAATTAAAAGATGAATTCATTTCAATTACAACATTCACGATATAAAAAAATATAATTATTACTGAAATCGAGCCAATTAGAAGCGAAGAAATTATCTGTTGTACAAAGAACGGAATTAATACAGAAAACATTAAAATCATACATATAATTAGCACCGTTTTCACAGACTTCATTTCTTTACTTCTTTTAATTATGGCCTCACTTGAAGTTAACTTTGATTTATTTTTAGACAAAAGAGAAATTGAATTCAGTGTCATACATGTACAAGTTATTATAACTATTGTTGGAAGGACTACATTTACTGACAAAACAATGTACTGAGAAAAATGCATAAGTATGTTAATATTTTGAGCAAAGTAGTCTTTAAAAATAAGCGTTGGGATAGTTTTATTATCATACTCTTTAAAAAGAACATCTTGGTACCAAAATACAGGTGCCTGAATAAACAAATTCAGAAATGTTACTGCGAAGATACAAATTTTCATTCGATCAGGTGTAATAATTCTTGACACTTGAAAAGGAAAACATACAGCCAACATTCTTTCTATAGAAACTAAAGATACTAAATGTATGCTGGTCGATATAGCAACACCATTAAATGAATTAAAATATCCCATATAATACGATGATATCCAATTATACAAATAGTAATCAATATATTTTAAGGTAATTGATAACAAGTAAAATACTTGTGTAAAAGAGTAAATAAGATCACAAACAGAAAGTGCCATTAATATCAAATTGGTTGAGTCTTTCATTGTATGATGTGATAAAATAATTATGTTGAGAATACTTCCAACTATACCAAATAATGCAAGAACATTGCCTATAAATGTGCATGATACAAATGTCATAATTCGGAGTGTATCCCAACTGACAGGGTCATCCTGGTTTCCATCAAGGTTATCCTGAATGTCACTTGAGTTATTCATTTTGTGAAATTATTTAATTTTTCCAACTTACAAACATTTGAAGTTACTAAAGTTTGTTTTATCCTATATTTTTATGTTTCAGGCACTCCGTCTAAATATACAATTTGCTGTAACAAAAGAATAGGTTCAAATAATTAAAATATCTAGCTCTTAAATTGTGAATAATAGAATGATAAATATATTGTCTCTAATTACAAACATATATATTAATTAAGTATAATATTTCTATATTTAAATATACCTTTAAATGTTACCTAATAGGATATATATAAATACATAAAACTTTAAATAGGGTATGTCAAAGTTTTTATGTTATACATTATATATCTATTGTCATGTATTAATAGCGCCCATAGCTCTCTCTCTCTATGCAAGTTCTGTGGGAGGTACTTAGCTTAGACGATATTAGGAATCCACTCTTGTACCGACCTCAAATTCTCGGAAAAGCTAGGAATAGTTTCTTATTGTACGTACATGGGAGTTCATGTTAAAACTATCGTTTTTATTATGAGTTTTGTAAATGATACCATTATTTTTGCCCTTTGCTTAATAGGTCTCTTCCCCGCTCTTCTTTGCGAGTATTTAATGATTCGCGTTGTCTTCAAGGCAGTCAGTTTTGAGATAATTTCTTTTGAGTCTGTTGGATTGACGCTTTTGTTGGCACTATTTTAATATTGCTGTAAATACTACATTTAATGTATACAAATATCAAATATCGGAGTTATCCCCTGAATTAACATATCTTTTTGATTGAATCACTTACACTGAGGCTTCTTTGTCAAGTTACAATTCTACTTTTTTGTTTACAATACCATAATATACGATTATTTACAACTACAACGTCAAGGAAAGGAAGTGTTAGAAAGTAAATCCTGAGTTTGTTCCCAGGACGATACAGAGTTCGTGTAATACTGGAAAAATAAATAATATTAACCATAATCTACCCTAGGACTAATGAGAATTATCAAAAAAATCTACACGGCTCTGATCACAATGGGATTGTGGTCGTAACAATATATATATATATAATATATATATATATATATATATATATATATATATATATATATATATATATATATATATATATAATATATATATATATATATATATATATATATATATGACTGGACGCTTTAACCAAACACTGCTAAGTGTTTCTATATATTTTACATATTTAAATAACTTACTGTGACGTGCGAGTTATTTATATTAGAATAAAATATGGACAGACTGCGACTCTGCGACTTGCGACAATACTCAACACGCTAGTATACACCAAATAAACGCGTATATACACAGACTAAAATCAGTCTAGCTTTAATTAGAATAAATGGAACGTAATCAATAAACGAATGACAATTCCAATAGTAAATAGTATTCTTTAAAATCATACACAGTACACCAACACAACCTTCCTTTATAGAGGACTACATTCCGCCATTTATCCCACAGCAGACAACAACAAGACCGTGACGTCAATTATTCTAAAAGAATTCTAAAGAAAACAATAAAAACGTATGATCCTACATTAAATCAATAAAAGTGGACACAACAGGCATAGCTCCTCTTAAAGGTCAAAATAATAAAACCTACAATGATAATGAAACTAAAGCTAACATCTCCAACACACATTATCATTTTCAATCCAGGTAACTCCAGGTGACACAGAAATCTCCATACATTTAAACAAAGTAGAAGAGATAGGAAATATAGATTTAATGTAGAAGAAAAAATATAAACAAACTGTTAACAAACTTAAAAGTAAGCAAAGCTTCTGGTGCAGATAAAATACCAGCAAGACTTCTTAAAGAAATAAATAATGAACCAATCATCTTTACAATACTTTTTCAGGCATCTTTAAACTTGGGCCGAATTCCCAATCATTTAAAATTGTCCAATGTAACTGCCATTTTTGAAAAAGGTAATAAATCTGCCCCTGGTAATTACAGACATGTTTCCCTTACAAGCATAACATGCAAAATATTTGCGCATATACTATATAGTAATATAGTAAATCTTCTGGACAAACATAATAAAATGTACCCACACCAACATGGCTTCAGGAAAAACAGACCATGTGAAACACAACTAATAGGTTTAATAGTTGACTTGTTCTGGTCTTTTAGAAATATACAAAGGCTACAAGATTAGTCATGTGGAATCCGTTTTTAACATCAAAAGTGAGTAGGCGATAATTAAAACTGAAAGTGTTAGTCACGTTAAGTTAAATTTAGCTTTGTTTATAAAATAAGTTAGTCACGAGTTGCATCCTTGAATATTAAAAAACCATTAGTAGATTGATTAAAAAATGATAATTCTTTTGCATCAACCAATTTGTTTAGGACTCTAAATAGGTGATTTTACACGTCTGACATTCACAATCCATCATTTTTGTACAGCATCTTTTAGAAATAAATAACATTTAATCACCTACATCTTTTCGTACAACCAGTAACGCAGCAGACATACATGTTTTGAAGCAAATGGACGAATTGGACCGGAAATGTTTTACACTTCAACCTTTATGCATGCATAATATTGAATAATGTAACCTATTTTAGAGAAAACCTTGACTGGAAAACAAATGTTGTAGACCTAATTGTTATTGAAACCATTTGTGTTTTATCTTTCGTATCTTCTATGAATATATTTATTGTATACGTCGTAATGAATTAGTAATGCCACTAACAAAACCTGTATTGAAGTCAGTTGGCTTGCCCAGACCAGGGATATATGGAGAAGCTTTGTCGCTATACTGGCAGCGTCAAAGTATAAGATAGCGAGAAAAAGGCATAGATCTATACACAAGTATAATAAATAGTAATCAAACGACATCATTGATCTGATATAATGAATGACCTCATTTTATTTCTACTTTGCGAGAGATCTCGAACTAATATTCTCTGTTTATAGAAACAATAGCTTCTCTTTACTTTCATTATTTTCAAACCGTTTTCTTTGTTCACAACTAGAAGAATGTTCTTTTTTTTTTAAACCAAAGCAATGGTGTTACTTGATGTAAATGCTGAATAGATTGAGACAATCAATTACGTGAACAATTTACCGACAAACATCTTAGGCCCCTTAGCCCAACTTTCTAGGTATTACCACAGAAGGAAATAAATTGAGCACATAAAAAAGTGTTGCTGTATATTTCATTTTCACCCAAAAACTCGATACATTTTTTTTTTTTTTTTTTTTTTTTTTTTTTTATAAAAGGTCGTATATATGTATTTATTATGTCAATTGCCCATTTTCTCAATAACCTACTTATTGACTTCACTAATGTCCCTTTTTAAAAAATATGTTTAGCTTCAATGGTTTTAACAATGTGTAAGATGTAGAAAAAATTGTATGATTTAAAAAATAATGAAGTAATTGTATTGTTTTCCTCTGCAAGCTTAAACGTATATTTTTAATTGCTAACAATAAAAACGAAACGTCCGCTACGTTAAATAGTGCCTGCTTATATATTAAAATACATTTGTGTTGTTTATTACATTTCATATTACTTGAGGCTTGCGCAAAACCGATCAAGATGAACTGTGAAATATTATTACAAATTTTATTTCTTTTTTAAAGATAAACATTCCATTCAGTTCATTTTAAAAATGCGTTTATATGGCCAGTATAACGAGGTGAAAATCTGATTTTAAGGTTCTAACAAATAAATTAGTTTTATTGCATTCAGGTGTCGATTTCAAGGGAAATGCATTTTTTAGGTTTATACAATAGAAATATGTATTTACGTTTTAGAATTACAACAACAAAAATCAATTAGATTTATATCTTGTAACTTTTTCATTTTCAATTCAATCTAATATTTTTTTTTTAAATGATTTAGGGCCTAACGATTTTACTAATTTTTTATAATTAGATATATATGAAATATAAAAATTTTTTTTATTTATGTCATCCATTACATATGAACTAGGGATGTTAAAACCGTATTTTTTCCAAAACCGGTGTTTGGTTCTCTAAAACCAGTTTAAAACCGGATTTCGGTCCCCCACACCCCCGCGCAATGTCGCACAAGTCCCCGGCCGTAAAAGCCAAATGTGCGTAGTTGTGTAGGTATATTTGGAAAAATACTTTAAACTTAATTAGTGTTTGCAGGGCATTCAAGGGGTTGATTTGTGTGAATAATTTTGTAGTCTTTACCACAACATTCTTTTGAACAAAAAAAAGAATCTGGGCTAGTAGATTAAAACTGATAATAGCTTTTAATTTTTCAATAGTGATAATCAAATTACCGATTATCGTTGACCATAATATTAAGAAGCATTTGAAGAGGCATATATTCTAAACGGTAACTTGTAAAATAATGTATTGAAAGGTTTCGCGTATCACAAATCAAAATAATGTGTATTAATAGTGCCGTTAATAATAAAGCACAGACGCGGTGTCTAGCCGAGTTGTTCAGGGTCAAAGGGAAGGGACAGTTTGCGTCTCTCCATTGCGTACATCAAAGAGCAGCGCACATCTAAAAGATGAGCCGACAAGTAAAAAGATTCATGTTAGCTTAATTGTAACTCTAACTTAGTAATTGGTTTGATGTTTTTATCGCAAGCCATAGTTGGTATTTGGAAACACAATATCTAAGACGAAATAGTGTTAGCAATGCACTTCATGAATTGTTTTGTGCGAATCCAACATTATTTATTAAAAATAGTTCCAATAGAACAAAAAAAGGGTCTTCTACTTGAAGTAATGATCACCTTCCAACTTCCAACCAACGAACCGAAATCCGGTATTCCGGTTTTCGTTTAACATCCCTAATACGAACGTATCAATCGATTTTTTTAAGTCATCAGCTAGACATAGGGCATCGACAATGCTTATTGACTCCTTTTGATTTTGAGACAGTCTCTTTATCTCTTGCCGCTGCATTACCGCGTCTTTCAGTTTTTTATCCAGCGTTCTACTCCAGGTGATATTTGGCCGGCCTCTCTTCCTGTTTCCCTGTGGATTTCACTTTAGCACTTGGGGAGCTATGTTGCGTGGTTTACTTTTTAGTGTGTGCCCAATCCAATGCTACTTCTTTGTTAGTTCGCATAAGATGGGTTTTCGGCAAGCTATAGATAGGGCTATAGATACGACTTCCGGTTTGAGCTGGCGCTTTTCATTTACACTGCTAAGTTTTCTATATATTTTCCATATTTAAATAACTAACTACCATTTAACTTTATAATAACCTTTAATTAAGTTAATATTTGGTATATATATTCCTGAACAAACCAGAAAAACCAATAACTTAACATCATTTAAAACATTAATAAAAAAGCAAGACTATGGGATGCACGGATGAGCATAAGACGCGACAATCTTCTTTATAGAAGGAGCGTCTGTAATGTATAAGATAAGATAAGCTCTTTTTCTTCGAATTCTTCATTTTGGGATAAAGTCATCACATCTTATATTTAGTATTTGTTGATGTGCTGACAAAGGCTGTGGCATCGATGTTGACTTGATGCATGCAGAAGTGGCAGACGTCAAATTGCAGGAGTCTTGCAGGTTCAGCAATCTGGAATTCATCGTCAACAGATTTCCTGTCCTGGTCGCCAACACCTCACTAGACAAAGTTGCTGCGCAGGTCTGCCTATATCAATCTACTGTCAGATGTGTCAGAGTGCATCAAGGACATAATTGGTTTTCTATTGCTGAAATGAAGCATGAAGATACTGACAGCTTGATGTTTGAAGACTTGGAGAATGTGATGCTGGGGCTTCTCACCATACCACACAGCAGTGCCCACTGCGAACGTGTTTTCAGCTGTGTCAGGAAGAACCGGACACCACAGCGTTCCTCAATGTCTGACCAGACCATGGAGAGCCTTCTGGTGCTCAAGTCCCGGCCAGTGGGCATTTTGGAGTCTGTAAAGGCTCTTAATGATAAAGACTTAAAACTGCTAAAAGGGGCATACTACCAGAGTCTAAAGAAGCATGACCAAACAACTAGCTGAGGTAACCAAATGGAGGAGGAAAGAAAAATTATTGAACACACACCAGCTGTTTCGTTAACATTCTCAACATACATTTATTAAAGTGTGCTGAAAATACAAAACAGATTTTCTTTGCTTGTTTTAAACATTAAACTAAACAGAAGAAAATGACAACCATAAAAGGAAATGGAAATTCTAGTCCTGTCTACAAAACTCGCGTTGGGGAGAAAAAAATAAGTAATGTTTGCTCTAGTATTAAATACTATTAATATGTAACAATATTTTATCATATATATCATTTCATATATCATATCATATCATATACAGATATATATGTATATAAATTTGAAAAGGTGTATTATGTGGTTGTGTGTGTATAGGTACTTCGATAAAACCCACTTAGTAATTTAGGCACTGGGCTATAGGACATGGCTAAGTCTGTATTAAAAGCCGCAGAGTATCATTTGGGCTAGGGCTAGGGTTATAACTAGAGAACTAAAACTATAGCAATAATATAGCCTAAGTATTCTATATATAGCCAGGATATAGATCATGACTGGCTTTAGTCATTTTATAGCATTGCAAAGGCATAGACTAGGGCTATATGCCTATTGGGAGCAGAGCCTTTACAAGCATTTGTAGCGCCCCAAGGCAACAGTTTCAACAACGCCCCCTTGCATACTGAAACTGCTTGTTTAGTGATAAAAATGTCCTATTTTTAGACTACATTTAACGCCCCCGGGAAGTGTCACCTCGGGCACATGCCCTCCTATGCCCTCTTTTATGTGAGGGCACTGACAGGGCGCAGTGTCCTTACATAGGGGGACATTTGCCCGTGAACCATGAATTACAGAACTTACGGTATTATGCCGCCATTCCCATAAAACTGCGATTTTTTTGAACGGGTTTCAGGAATAGGGAACTCGCGAATAGCAGTCACCTTTGAATCACCATAACATTTCCCACTTTGTGACCTAGGTATTCTATGTTTGCATGGCAGAACTGACTCTTGGTCAAGTTAACGGTGAGATTTGCATGAGTTAATTTTGTAAATAACAAATGCAATTGGTCTAAATGAGATTTAAAATCATCACTAAAGACAACAATATCGTCGAGGTAGGCATGCCATTTAGGGATGTCATTAGTAATGGCAATTATCAACCTTTGAAACATAGATGGTGCATTAACCATACCAAAAGGCATGATATTAAATTTGTACAGTCCGTCAAGGGTTACAAGCAATGATACCTCCTGGGCCGGCTCCGTCAGTAGAATCTGAAAATATGCCGTTAATAGGTCAATCTTTGTCACAAACTTAGTATTACACACTTGATTTTTCAGATCGTCAATTCTTGGTATCGTGCAGGAATCAGTCTTTGTCACCTTGTTTACCTTACGGTAGTCCACACAAAACCTCATGGATCCGTCGGCTTTCCGTACCAATACACAAGGGTATGACCACTCACTACTACTAGGTGTGATAATGTCATTGTCAACCATGTAGTGAACCTCTTTATGGATGTATTCTAACTGGATAGGATATAATTCGTGTGACATTTTGTTTGAATATTTGAAGAAGTAGACTGAACCTGCATAAATATTAGTACGTACATAGACAAATCGGGCATTGTCACGGAATATTGCCTACTCTATACAATTGCCGTAGAGCTCTAGATGAAAGAACCAAGTGCGGTGGAAATACTGTGAGATAATTTGCAGCCACTGGGGTATCTACTGGCCACACAATCCCGCATCATCACAATGTATAATTGTACAATATAATAAACTATTTTTTAAAAACAAATAAAAAAGAAATGTAATCATATATAAAACATTCATTTTAAGGTCAAATAAGCTGAATTTCATAGCCAGTGCTAAGTTAGCGCTATATTTTTTACAAAAGGAGTTCATAGAAAGACCAAAAACACTAATTAAAATGTAGACTGAGACCTAATGAGTGATATAATTATTAGTAGTGCTAGTAGTACAGAAAAAATAAATAAACTTTAAGCGCTTTCGACACCAACATAATATGTAACCAGAATAAAAAGGTTTGAATGACAATTTTAATTATGTACAGGTAAATATGTATATATATATATATATATATATATCCTATACTATAATACGAGTTAAAATTGTATGTATATATATATATATGTGTATATATGTCTGGAAATTTTCTTCAAAAGCGCTCTAACGATTATCTTCATGTTTTAATGCACTACTTGTTTCACCTAAAAAAAAATCTACAGCTTTTCGGCCCCACAAATAAAAATCGGAAATGGACGTTAAACAAAAATACACATTAGATTTATCGTAGATATTGATTTTGGCCGTGAAAACATGCCCTTGCTCGACCCACATGTAGTGCGGCTTTCAAGAGCGGTGTTTTGTTGCGTCGCAGTTATGACGTTTCGGGAATACCCGTAGGCTTACTACAGCAGAAAGAAGTTTAATTTCTTGTTTAAACTACTGTTGCGCACCGATGATAGAAATAATTTAAAGCAAGACCAAGTGTAATTTATGTAATGCAGGGGTGTCCAAACTACAGCCAGTGGGTAACGCGCGGGCGGACAAATGATAGTATGCGGCCCTCGCGGCTTATTTAGATTTGAACGTCTACCAATATATTTTAGATTAAACTTCAATATATTTTAGATTAAATTTTTAAAAAAAGAAAACAAATACATATTTACGAATTATCTAATAGTGAGATAATAGTTTGCCGTTTAAATAATAACAGAATTAGAAGAACTTTCACCAAACTAAAGGTCTATTTGTAACTTTCTTTTATCTGACATTTTTTGAAAAAAAACAACCTCTAAAACTTTTTTTGTGTTTAAACAATGAATAGCTGTATATAGTGTACACTGTAGCAGATTACACTGCACTGTATATAGTGTTCACTGTAGCAGTATACACTACGCTGTATATAGCATACAACGTAGCAGTATACTCTACACTGTAAATAATAAACACTGTTTTAGTATTCACTTTTTTAAAAATTCAATTAATGTTTCATTAAAAATGTGTATGATTTGCTTAAAAAGGCCTACCAAAGTAAGATATATTAGAATATGTTAACATTGTCAATTTGAAATCTGGTAAACTAGAAAAGATGTAAATTCAGTATATTCGTATTTTCCTTATAACAATAGTCAGAAGTGTAATATACTGTTAGTTTTATTGAGGGGCGGGGGGGGGGGGGAGAGAAATTAAACACATTATCTAACGAAGCCTACATATATTATGATCTTTTCATTTGCAGTCTTTTCAATGAATAACATAATTTTACCTTTAATTATTTAGTATTTAAGTTTAATGCTCAAAATTAAAAAAAAAATGTTTATCATACCATTGTTTTAATTAATCAATATTATATTTTACCGCGATAGTTTATTATAAATAGTAACACAAATGGAGGATATTAAATAATGTTAACACCAAACTATATTTTTTTACTTTTTTCGTAAAACAATGTTTGGAATAATACATTGAAAACATTGAAAATCTCTATATATAAAAAGATCGTGTTTGTGTCCCCACGGATCCCTATTGTGTCACTGACTTTTTTAGGCCTAGTCCTATATACTGTCTAATAGCTTTTCACATCTGACATGTGCCTTCTCTAGCTAAGTTGTTAACGTAGAGGACTGCTGTGCGTGCGAGCGGGTTCGATTCTCCAGTTAGACTATGCCTATTTTTTTTACCCGATTTACATTTATTCGTAGACCTTTTTAATTCCTATCAAACATATTTGCCGGCCGTAACTCATTGTTAGCTTGAATGGGTTGAGGGAGGGAGTTGAAAAAATTGACATAATTTTATAGGAAAGTTTGACAGTTGTTTAAGTTAAATAATTAATTAATTAATTGGTTATTTATATAGCGCCTCACTCCATACTAATAAAAGCATGCTCGGCGCGCTCACAAAATCGAAACGACAATAACGCTCTAAAATAGTTTTAAACAAGGTTTCGGCCGATGGAGGCACGAAACGACAATAACATTTTAAAATAGTTTCAAACAAGTTTTTTGCTAATGGATGTGTATTTGATCAATTTAGTTGAAAAGAAAAGTCTTCAAATTCTTCTTGAATGCCTTTTTTGACACAGAGTTTTTCAGTGTCTCAGGTAAGCCGTTCCACAGTGAAGGCGCCACAGATTCAAACGAGCGTACACCAATAGGGGAAGGGGTAGAAGAACTAAAAATTGTAACGTAATTCACGATATTTTAAATTTAAACTTTTCATTTTCAGTCTTTTAAATAATAATAATAATAATATTTGTAAAGCGCTGCCAACAAACATAATGTAAGCTCAGAGCGCGTTTAACATACAACTAAGAATACGGATATTACACTAGGCCAGGTGACAGAGCTAAATTGATGATAAAAAACAAGACAAAACAAATAAATGTAGCATTAACCGACTTAACCCATAAATAAGACAGTAAGTTTCTAAAGCATGTTAAATGTTATCGAAGGTAAATATTGAAATAATGAGTTTTTAAGTTCTTTTTGAAAGTAACAGTAGAGCTTGTTCGCCTCAGTTGAATGGGAAGTTGATTCCACACTTTCGGACCGGATACTGAGAAGGCTCTAAGGCCAACGGTCGTCAGAGAGAAACGGGGCTCTTCCAGAAGCGATGAGTTTGTAGAACAAAGTGTTCTTTGCGGGACATAAGGTCTGATTAGTGCCTTGAGATAGGACGGAAACTCGTATTTAAAAATGCACTGATGGCAAAGTAGCGCCACTTTATACTCAATTCTGGAGCGAGCTTAGAAGGGCAGTTCCCGAGTCTCTTTTAGACTTGCACATAAACAAACGCGCAGTACTTTTATGTATTCGTTGTAGCCTGGCGATTTAATGACATAAATGACATATATTTCTGTTGGATTTAAAACTGACAACTCTAGCCTTCATGTTTTTTTTTGGTTTAAAATGAGATTAAGCTGTTGTTGTTGTTTTTTTTTTTTTTTTTTTTTGGGGGGGGGGGGGGGGTTATTGGTCAAAATCTAGATATTAGACTGCACAAATAAAAATCTGCTTCGACTGTTAGAATTTAAAGCCCAAGTTATTCATAGTAGAAAAAAGAAAAAAGACAAATACAATTTATTGGTCTGGTAAAGAAGTATTTTTAAAATGTATGCACTGTTGTTTTACATACACATGATGTTAAGGTACAAGCGCCTGCTCTTTATTACCGATCGAATGATCGGTCACCTGGTACTATATATATATATGTGTATATATGTCTGGAAATTTTCTTCAAAAGCGCTCTAACGATTATCTTCATGTTTTAATGCACTACTTGTTTCACCTAAAAAAAAATCTACAGCTTTTCGGCCCCACAAATAAAAATCGGAAATGGACGTTAAACAAAAATACACATTAGATTTATCGTAGATATTGATTTTGGCCGTGAAAACATGCCCTTGCTCGACCCACATGTAGTGCGGCTTTCAAGAGCGGTGTTTTGTTGCGTCGCAGTTATGACGTTTCGGGAATACCCGTAGGCTTACTACAGCAGAAAGAAGTTTAATTTCTTGTTTAAACTACTGTTGCGCACCGATGATAGAAATAATTTAAAGCAAGACCAAGTGTAATTTATGTAATGCAGGGGTGTCCAAACTACAGCCAGTGGGTAACGCGCGGGCGGACAAATGATAGTATGCGGCCCTCGCGGCTTATTTAGATTTGAACGTCTACCAATATATTTTAGATTAAACTTCAATATATTTTAGATTAAATTTAAAAAAAAAGAAAACAAATACATATTTACGAATTATCTAATAGTGAGATAATAGTTTGCCGTTTAAATAATAACAGAATTAGAAGAACTTTCACCAAACTAAAGGTCTATTTGTAACTTTCTTTTATCTGACATTTTTTGAAAAAAAACAACCTCTAAAACTTTTTTTGTGTTTAAACAATGAATAGCTGTATATAGTGTACACTGTAGCAGATTACACTGCACTGTATATAGTGTTCACTGTAGCAGTATACACTACGCTGTATATAGCATACAACGTAGCAGTATACTCTACACTGTAAATAATAAACACTGTTTTAGTATTCACTTTTTTAAAAATTCAATTAATGTTTCATTAAAAATGTGTATGATTTGCTTAAAAAGGCCTACCAAAGTAAGATATATTAGAATATGTTAACATTGTCAATTTGAAATCTGGTAAACTAGAAAAGATGAAAATTCAGTATATTCGTATTTTCCTTATAACAATAGTCAGAAGTGTAATATACTGTTAGTTTTATTGAGGGGCGGGGGGGGGGGGAGAGAAATTAAACACATTATCTAACGAAGCCTACATATATTATGATCTTTTCATTTGCAGTCTTTTCAATGAATAACATAATTTTACCTTTAATTATTTAGTATTTAAGTTTAATGCTCAAAATTAAAAAAAAAATGTTTATCATACCATTGTTTTAATTAATCAATATTATATTTTACCGCGATAGTTTATTATAAATAGTAACACAAATGGAGGATATTAAATAATGTTAACACCAAACTATATTTTTTTACTTTTTTCGTAAAACAATGTTTGGAATAATACATTGAAAACATTGAAAATCTCTATATATAAAAAGATCGTGTTTGTGTCCCCACGGATCCCTATTGTGTCACTGACTTTTTTAGGCCTAGTCCTATATACTGTCTAATAGCTTTTCACATCTGACATGTGCCTTCTCTAGCTAAGTTGTTAACGTAGAGGACTGCTGTGCGTGCGAGCGGGTTCGATTCTCCAGTTAGACTATGCCTATTTTTTTTACCCGATTTACATTTATTCGTAGACCTTTTTAATTCCTATCAAACATATTTGCCGGCCGTAACTCATTGTTAGCTTGAATGGGTTGAGGGAGGGAGTTGAAAAAATTGACATAATTTTATAGGAAAGTTTGACAGTTGTTTAAGTTAAATAATTAATTAATTAATTGGTTATTTATATAGCGCCTCACTCCATACTAATAAAAGCATGCTCGGCGCGCTCACAAAATCGAAACGACAATAACGCTCTAAAATAGTTTTAAACAAGGTTTCGGCCGATGGAGGCACGAAACGACAATAACATTTTAAAATAGTTTCAAACAAGTTTTTTGCTAATGGATGTGTATTTGATCAATTTAGTTGAAAAGAAAAGTCTTCAAATTCTTCTTGAATGCCTTTTTTGACACAGAGTTTTTCAGTGTCTCAGGTAAGCCGTTCCACAGTGAAGGCGCCACAGATTCAAACGAGCGTACACCAATAGGGGAAGGGGTAGAAGAACTAAAAATTGTAACGTAATTCACGATATTTTAAATTTAAACTTTTCATTTTCAGTCTTTTAAATAATAATAATAATAATATTTGTAAAGCGCTGCCAACAAACATAATGTAAGCTCAGAGCGCGTTTAACATACAACTAAGAATACGGATATTACACTAGGCCAGGTGACAGAGCTAAATTGATGATAAAAAACAAGACAAAACAAATAAATGTAGCATTAACCGACTTAACCCATAAATAAGACAGTAAGTTTCTAAAGCATGTTAAATGTTATCGAAGGTAAATATTGAAATAATGAGTTTTTAAGTTCTTTTTGAAAGTAACAGTAGAGCTTGTTCGCCTCAGTTGAATGGGAAGTTGATTCCACACTTTCGGACCGGATACTGAGAAGGCTCTAAGGCCAACGGTCGTCAGAGAGAAACGGGGCTCTTCCAGAAGCGATGAGTTTGTAGAACAAAGTGTTCTTTGCGGGACATAAGGTCTGATTAGTGCCTTGAGATAGGACGGAAACTCGTATTTAAAAATGCACTGATGGCAAAGTAGCGCCACTTTATACTCAATTCTGGAGCGAGCTTAGAAGGGCAGTTCCCGAGTCTCTTTTAGACTTGCACATAAACAAACGCGCAGTACTTTTATGTATTCGTTGTAGCCTGGCGATTTAATGACATAAATGACATATATTTCTGTTGGATTTAAAACTGACAACTCTAGCCTTCATGTTTTTTTTTGGTTTAAAATGAGATTAAGCTGTTGTTGTTGTTTTTTTTTTTTTTTTTTTTGGGGGGGGGGGGGGGGTTATTGGTCAAAATCTAGATATTAGACTGCACAAATAAAAATCTGCTTCGACTGTTAGAATTTAAAGCCCAAGTTATTCATAGTAGAAAAAAGAAAAAAGACAAATACAATTTATTGGTCTGGTAAAGAAGTATTTTTAAAATGTATGCACTGTTGTTTTACATACACATGATGTTAAGGTACAAGCGCCTGCTCTTTATTACCGATCGAATGATCGGTCACCTGGTACTATATATATATATATTTAAAATTTCCTCAAATATCAGACCAAGAGATCAATTGATATACATTTCCTAATACCATGTAATTCTATGATAAATATAATACAACGAAAATAATTTCTTATTCTATTTCCTGTATGATGAGCTTAATAATTTAAATTAATCGAAATTATTTCTATTACAGACACAAAAAATCCATCTAAAGTATATTTTCCCGTTCATACATTTACAAATGAACAATTTGCTTATAACGGGCTTAACATTTTTAAAGACAAAAAAGCAATTTTATTTTGTGCATATTGTTTGCTTAAGGAATAAATTGAAAAATGTACTTTTAAATTTCGGACTACTTGTTACATAAACAATAAAATTAAAAGAAGAATTCATTTGAAACAATACATTTACAATGATATAAGTTGCCAAAACTAAAAAATTTGTAGGAAAGAAAGTGGTAACAACTTGTTGAACAAAGAACGGAATTAATACAAAAACCATAATTAACATACAAATAATTAAAACTGTTTTCACAGACTTCATTTCTTTTTTTCGTTTTGCTCTGGCCTCACTTGATGATAAAGCTGCTTTATTTTTAGACGAAACAGAAATTTTATTTATTGTCATAATTGTACATGTTACTATTATACTCATTGGAAGACCAACATTTAATGACATAGACGAAAAATATGTGTAATCTAAAAGTAAGTTATAATTTTGAGCTACATAATCTTTCAAAATTAAATATGGTATTGTCCTATTGTTATAATCAATAAAAATAATATCTCGAGCAAAAAATATCGGTGCTCGAATAATACAATTAAAAAGTATGATTGTAAAAATGCAAAATTTTATACGATAAATTGTAATAACTCTTGCCACCTGAAAAGGGAAACATACAGCTACCATTCTTTCTATAGAAACTAAAGCCACCATGTGAATGCTTGACATTGCTGCAACAAAGTTAAATGAATCGAAATATCCCATATAATACATCCCTATATAACAATACCAATAGAAATCTATTACTTGTAAGGTATGTTGTAGAATAAAAAACACTTGTGTAAAAGAGAAAATAAGGTCACATACAGAAAGAGCCAATAAAATCAAATTTGTTGAGTCTTTCATTTCATGATGGGATAAAATAATTATGTTGAGAATACTTCCAACTATACCAAATAATGAGAAAACGTTGCCTATAAAAGTAAATGCTACATGTGTCACTATGGCATAATGTTCCTGGCTGATAATTTCATTGCTGTTTTGATCAGAACTACCTTGAAAGTCACTTGAGTTATTCATTTTTCAAATGTAGAAATTATTTCAGGTCAATGAGATTTACACTCGGGAGTTCCGACTTATGTCGCCTGAAAAGAAAATGATTATAAATTAAGATACAGTTTCAGCTCTTTTTTTATATCGTTAAACTCATCTAGAATGTTGAATATTTTTTATTTTTTTTAAATGTAGTTTTCGCATACTTTCCTGTAATTATATATAAGATCTGATAAAGTAAGAGATTGCCCAAAAGCGTAGTGATTACATTGTCAGTAATGCTGTCAGACAATATCTCCTTTAGCGTAAGACATTATTATCATTTGTTCCATATTTGTTAACAATTGGTGTGTTACCAGACTTTAAACGTCACTCACCGGAGTGATCGAATCAAGACTAATCTCTTAGGATTCGGGGGACAAACACACTTGTACTACGTAGCACAGCCAGGTTACCATAAAGGGATGGTGCAAACTGTTGACCATTCCCATCTACTCTTTCCTCCTGCAAGGCAGGGAAGTCTAAAAGCAAATGCTCGACCGTCCCTTCTGCTTCAAAGCAGTGTCGGCACCGCGAATCGAAATTGGGCCTAAATCGTCCGAAAAAGGCACCAATAGGGCAGTGCCCTGTACGGAACTGGGCTATCGTAGCTTGTTCTCTCCTGCGGAGCTTCCACCACGGATAAGCTCGATTTGGCCGTTTTAGTTGCTGCCACACACCTCGACCCTTGTCAGACTCGTCCCAATTCTTCCACCATTGTCTTGACTTCCACTCACGTATTGATCTGCGGGCACTCGCGAAGGTGGACGGACCCTCCGGAGTGGGTACCAGGGATCCCCTCTTGGCCAAGGCATCCACTATCTCATTGCCAGCGTCTCCTGCATGACCTGGAATACACTGCAAAATGACCTTCACCTCGTACCTGAGGATCAGGTCGGAAATAGCAGCCAACAGTCGGACAAGCAGATCGGGCCATGTTCCCAAGCCATCGATGGCTAGGATGTCTGAAAGCGCATCAGTGAAGATAACCGCATCAGCACGAGCAGCAGTGTTTCTTCGAACGTTGTCCCAATTGCCACAGCTGCAATTCTAATGGCTTGCATCTCTGCATCAAAGATGCAGATTGCTCCACACGGCCCACTTAGCTGAACCCGTTTGTCATCTGCCTTCGGGTACGACACAAGAGCACCATTCCCAGAACGCGCTTCGGTCAGTGTATGCCTCAACGAATCCCGAGTATCACGTACCGTGCCTCTCAGTCAGGCAAGCGCTGGGTCTGACTGCATCCATCAGGTTAGTCCGTATCTCTGGTAGGTTGAAGGATAGGTGAGGAGGAGATTCCACTCCCGTCCGCAGGGGCATGCGGTCGACCGGGAGTCCGATCTCTGCGCTGAGCTTCAATGCGTGGTGCATGAAGGACTGCATTGGGATCCGTGCTCTCCCCTCCCAGGAATCTACGAGCTTCCTGAGGGGCGAACTTTCCTCCAACCGTTTATAACGCTCGTATGCAGTAATAACGGCCCTTTTCCTTCTCCCATTCAGAGGCGGCACGTTTGCCATGATTTCAACAGCCGATGTTGGGGCGGTTCGGAACGTTTCACATATTAGTCTGAGGGCTTGATTTTGTACAGAGTCCAACGTCTTCAATGCAGTATCAGACGCATAGACTTGCACCGGGAGGCTGTAATCGATCTGAGATCTTACCGCTCCTAGGTAAAGATTTCTCAACACACTCGACTTCGCACCCCAGCCAGAACTGGCCAGTCTCTTGACAATGTTCAGCTTCGAAGAAGCTTTTTCTTGGACTAACCTCACATGGTCTTGTGTTACCTGACATTATCAAAACTTGTGTAAGCTCAAGCGCTCGGCTGACATACCGAAGGTTCTGAGTTTAAATCCTGATGAAGTATAGGGTTTGTTCCCAGGTCTGTGGGGTGTTGCTGAGCCTACCCAGCTCTGATGGG
This sequence comes from Anisus vortex, assembly GCA_949126835.1. Taxonomy (NCBI): domain Eukaryota; kingdom Metazoa; phylum Mollusca; class Gastropoda; family Planorbidae; genus Anisus; species Anisus vortex. The sequence goes on from OX421492.1 coordinate 31,402,722, forward strand.
TACAAGACTTTCGTTTGGGTAAAATAAAGTGCATTGTGCTGGACATACATCCGCTAGTATGCCGTGGTCACTGAAACTTGTCAACGCAGCTACAGGGTCCATAGGGTTCCCATTGGACTAACAAGGATACTTTACCACTACTTTGTGAAGCCAAACTTATAACCATGGGCGTAGCCCATTTAATAAATCATTAAAAAAAAATGTTGACAGTGTTCACCACAGTAAAACACATAATATTTGTAGCAAATTTCAAGTCATTATGTTTAGTATTAAAAAAAATTAAACGGTATGATCACACATAGGCCTGCATACAACTTTTGAGGTTCTCCGAACCGGCTAAAAGTAATGTAACTACCCATGCAGTTTCTAAATTTCCGATCACAACGGAAATATAGAATAATAGTTTAGTAATATTATACTATGATTTGATCAATGGAAAACAAATTATAATCTATGGCTATAGTTGCCAGTTATCGTATGATAATTTAAGGATATATTAGAGGTAAATAAAAACTGTTTGTAAAAGTAAATGTTTTCTTGTTTAAATTTCGACGTTTTATTACTTTTCAACCAGAATTGTCGATTAATGTCTTTATTGAAAAGTATTGAATATTTTGCTTGCCTAAAGGTTCGAATCGTACAACATTCGACAGTACTTTTATTTTAAAAAAAATGATTGTTTGATATATTTTTTTACGACAAACATTAAGTAGCAGACCTATGTTGTGTTGTTTTTGTTATTTGCTATTTATTTATTTATTGTTGCTTTGGAAGCAAACTTAGAATTTAATTTTCTATTCAACATGTAAAACAATAACAATTGAAACCCATAAGAAACAAAGAAGACATTTTTTTTTCGTTAAATTGTGTTCAATGTAATCGCATAATGATCTTTTACATACACTTTACACATCCATGGAGTTATAATGAGATTGCCCGCTACACAGTTAATATATAAGGCAATTAATAAAACCTTGCCCGTTAAAAAGTTTATCGATGTATACGTCACAAATTTAAATGTGAATGACATTTTGTACGCCCGCTACAAACCAATTGAACTGAAACGTGAAATATTTCCCGCTAGAAACGAATTGAAATGTGAAATATTGAGTCAAGAAAGCTTTTAATGCGCATACGCCTAATACAAAGGAATTGAAGAAGCTAAATGTTATGTTTACATAGGCCTACACTCTAACTACTCAAGCAGTTATAATGAGATTGCACGCAACAACTACAAAGTTTATATTTCTTACAAGCCGGTATATGCCCGGTCCTCCGAACCGGCTAAAAGTTATGTTTACATACACTCTAACTACTCAAGCAGTTATAATGAGATTGCCCGCATGACCTACGACACGAATTTAAACGTGACGTAATGTTTTTTTTGCATGCTACAACATAAATTAACCGTTAAAATCATTACCCGTTACCCATTATAACAATTAAAAAATGGCCCGCTTTAAATTACGACACAAATTAAAACGTCAATATAATATTTTGTTCTATTCATTGATAAAGAACATTCGACAGTACTTTAAAAAAAAAAATGATTGCTTGATATATTTTTTTACGACAAACATTAATTCGCAGACCTATGTTGTGTTGTTTTTGTTATTTGCTTTTAATTTATTTTTTGTTGCTTTGGAAGCAAACTTAGAATTAAATTTTCTATTCAACATGTAAAACAATAACAAATGAAACCCATAAGAAACAAAGAAGAACTTTTTTTTTGTTGTTAAATTGTGTTAATTGTAATCGCATAATGATCTTTTACATACACTTTACATATCCACGGAGTTATAATGAGATTGCCCGCTACACAGTTAATATATAAGGCAATTAATAAAACCTTGCCCTTTAAAAAGTTTATCGATGTATACGTCAAAAATTTAAATGTGAATGACATTTTGTACGCCCGCTACAAACGAATTGAACTGAACGTGAAATAATTCCCGCTAGAAACAAATTGAAACGTGAAATATTGCCCTCTAGAAAAATTTTAATGCGTATACGCCCGCTACAAACGAATTGAAAAAGCTAAAAGTTATGTTTACATACACTCTAACTACTCAAGCAGTTATAATGAGATTGCACGCAAGAACTACAAAGTTTATATTTCGTATACGACACGAATTAAAACGTGAATATATTTTGTTCTACTCATGCATAAAGTACAATAGCAAACATTCAAACAAAGTTAATTTAAGTTGAATACGCAAAATTTGATGACGTCATTAAGAAAAGACGCCTTGTTAGCTCTGTGCAAAATGTGATGACGCAATAGAGAAATAATCTCCGCGCATCCTTTTTTCCTATTTGTTTTAGCGCGATCGATCGAAAAACTATAAAAAGTTGGAACGGCAATTTTAACATGAAACCAAAATGTGTAGTTTCATTTGCGTTTTTTGACCAAACTGACCACTGCGGTCTTTTTAAATTTTTTTAAACCTTGACAGTGTTCACCGCCGTAACGCAAAGAATATTTGAAGCAAATTTCACGTTTTTATGTCCAGTATTTAAAAAGATTATGCGGTATGTACATACACACCCACACACACACACCTTTTGAGATTTATATATGTACTAGCCGGTATGTGCCCGATCCTTCGAACCGGCTAAAAGTTATGTTTACATACACTCTAACTACTCAAGCAGTTATAATGAGATTGCCCGCAACAACTAAACATTTTATATTTCGTATGCAACAGGAATTTAAACGTGATAGAATTTTTTATTTGCCCGCTACAACATAAATTACCCATTAAAATCATTACCCATTACCCTTTATAACAATTTAAAAATAGCCCGGCAATTTAAACATTGCCCGGTAATATAAACATTGATCGGTAATATAAACATTGCCCGGTAATATAAACATTGCCCGGTAATATAAACATTGCCCGGTAATATAAACATTGCCCGGTAATATAAACATTGCCCGGTAATATAAATATTGCCCGGTAATATAAACATCGCCCGGTAATATAATTATTGCCCGGTAATTTTAACATTGCCCGGCAATTTAAACATCGCCCGGTATATAAACATTGCCCGGTAATATAAACATTGCCCTGTAATATAAACATTGCCCGGTAATTTAAACATTGCCCGGTAATTTAAACAATGGCCGTTACCAAGGGTATAAGCCTAAAGGTGCTTAGTTCTCGGAACAGGATAAAATAATTTTCAAATACACTGTAGCTAGCCATGGAGTTATAAACAATAGTCTTAAGCGGGGATAAAGTATTTTTCGATAACTTAAACCATTTAAATATTGCATTCTACAAATTACGACGCAAATTAAAACGAAATTGTGTTCCCTTCTTAAACGCATAACTACGCAAGAGTGTAGCCAGGACTACTGCGATTAAAATAAGCTTAGTAAAAAGTCGGTATTACTTCCCGAAACAGAAAAAAAAATGCTAAATCTATTTGCTTTGTCCTATGTTTGTAAAGTTTTAAACTATTAATTAGCTTTAAGTCATGTATTCACAGTGTAATGTATTAAAGTAGTGATAGATTAAGAAAATCTGCTACAGTATTGGTAGTGTAAAGAATTTATGTTGTTTACGGCACGTACGCAATTTAAACATGAAGAAAATGTGTTCCTGTCATTGAGATAAAATCCATGCACATAGTTTGATGACGTCAATTTAAAAATAAATGAAAAATGTCCCTTCATTGCTAAAAAATCCATGCGCATTTTTTGATGACGTCATCCTGAAATGTAATCTCAACGCCATCCTTTTTTTTTTATTTTGTGAAGACAAATGATAAAAAGTTGTACTGGCAAAGTCAATGTGAATCAAAATATGTGTTTTATTCGCGTTTTTTGACCAAACTGACCACTGCGGTCATTTATTTTTTTTTAAAACTTGACAGTGTTCACCGCCGTAACGCAAAGAATATTTGTAGCAAATTTCACGTTTTTATGTCCAGTATTTAAAAAGATTATGCGGAATGTACATACCCACACACACACACACCTTTTGAGATTTATATATGTACTAGCAGATATGTGCCCGATTTTTCGAATGGGCTTTTTTTAGAATATGCTTGACACATTATAGTTTTTTAGTTTTGTTTTTGCAACAGACATAAATTAGTGTTTTTTTTTAAAGTTAGTACCGGCAATTTAAACATTGCCCGGCAGTTTAAACATCGCCTGGCAATTTAAACATTGCCCGGTAATATAAACATTGCCCGGTAATAAAAAAGAGGGCCAGCAATTTAAACATCGCCCAGTAATATAAACATTGCCCGGTAATATAAACATTGCCCGGTAATTTAAATATTGCTCGGTAATATAAACATTGCCCGTTAATATAAACATTGCCCGGTAATATAAACATTGCCCAGTAATTTAAACATTGATCGGTAATATAAACATTGCCCGGTAATTTAAACATTGCCCGGTAATATAAACATTGCCCGGTAATTTTGTTCCCTTGTAAAACGCATAAATACGCAACGCTTAAATATAGAGTGTAACCAGGACCACTGCGTTTTAATAAGCTTAGTAAGGCGTCGGTATTACTTCCCGAAACAGAAAAAAAATGTTAAATCTATTTGCTTTGTCCTATGTTTGTAAAGTTTTAAATTATTAATTAGCTTTAAGTCATGTATTCACAGTGTAAAGTATTAAAGTAGTGATAGATTAAGAAAATCAACTACAGTATTTGTAGTATAAAGAATTTTTGTTGTTTACGGCACGTAGGCAATTTAAACATGAAGAAAATTTGTTCCTGTCATTGAGATAAAATCCATGCACATAGATTGATGACGTCAATTTAAAAATAAATGAAAAATGTCCCTTCATTGCTAAAAAATCTATGCGCAAACTTTGATGACGTCATCCTAAAAAAAATCTCAACGCCATCCTTTTTTTTATTATTTTGTCAAGACAAATTATAAAAAGTTGTACTCGCAAAGTCAATGTGAATCAAAAGTTGTGTTTAATTCGCGTTTTTTGACCAAACTGACCACTGCGGTCATTTATTGTTTTTAAAAACTTGACAGTGTTCACCGCCGTAACGCAAAGAATATTTGTAGCAAATTTCACGTTTTTATGTCCAGTATTTAAAAAGATTATGCGGAATGTACATACCCACACACACACACCTTTTGAGATTTATATATGTACTAGCAGATATGTGCCCGATTCTTCGAATGGGCTTTTTTTAGAATATGCTTGACACATTATAGTTTTTTAGTTTTGTTTTTGCAACAGACATAAAGTAGTGTTTTTTTTTAAAGTTAGTACCGGCAATTTAAACATTGCCCGGCAGTTTAAACATCGCCTGGCAATTTAAACATTGCCCGGTAATATAAACATTGCCCGGTAATAAAAAAAGAGGGCCAGCAATTTAAACATCGCCCAGTAATATAAACATTGCCCGGTAATATAAACATTGCCGGGTAATTTAAATATTGCCCGGTAATATAAACATTGCCCGTTAATATAAACATTGCCCGGTAATATAAACATTGCAAAGTAATTTAAACATTGATAGGTAATATAAACATTGCCCGGTAATTTAAACATTGCCCGGTAATATAAACATTGCCCGGTAATTTTGTTCCCTTGTAAAACGCATAAATACGCAACGCTTAAATATAGAGTGTAACCAGGACCACTGCGTTTTAATAAGCTTAGTAAGGCGTCGGTATTACCTTCCGAAACAGAAAAAAAATGTTAAATCTATTTGCTTTGTCCTATGTTTGTAAAGTTTTAAATTATTAATTAGCTTTAAGTCATGTATTCACAGTGTAAAGTATTAAAGTAGTGATAGATTAAGAAAATCAACTACAGTATTTGTAGTATAAAGAATTTTTGTTGTTTACGGCACGTAGGCAATTTAAACATGAAGAAAATTTGTTCCCGTCATTGAGATAAAATCCATGCACATAGTTTGATGACGTCAATTTAAAAATAAATGAAAAATGTCCCTTCATTGCTAAAAAATCTATGCGCAAACTTTGATGACGTCATCCTAAAAATAATCTCAACGCCATCTTTTTTTTTATTATTTTGTCAAGACAAATTATAAAAAGTTGTACTCGCAAAGTCAATGTGAATCAAAAGTTGTGTTTAATTCGCGTTTTTTGACCAAACTGACCACTGCGGTCATTCAAATTTTCTTAAAAACTTGACAGTGTTCAACGCCGTAACGCAAAGAATATTTGTAGCAAATTTTACGTTTTTATGTCCAGTATTTAAAAAGATTATGCGGTATGAACATAACCACATATATACATACATACATATTCCTTTTGAGATTTTTATATATACTAGCTGATATGTGCCCGATTCTTCGAACGGGCTTTTTTTTAGAATATGCTTGACACATTATAGTTTTTTAGTTTTGTTTTTGCAACATACATAAAGTAGTATTTTTTTTTCAAATTAGTTCTGGAAATTTAAACATAGCCCGGCAATTTAAACATAGCCCGGCAATTTAAACATTGCCCGGTAATTTAAACATAGCCCGGTAATTTAAACATTGCCCGGCAATTTAAACATAGCTCGGCAATTTAAATATTGCCTGGTAATATAAACATTGCCCGGTAATATAAACATTAACCGGTAATATATACATTGCTAGGCAATTTAAAAATCGCCCGGTAATATAAACATTGCCCTGTATTATAAACATTGTCGGCAATTTAAACATTTCCTGGTAATATAAACATTGCCCGGTAATATAAACATTGCCCGGCAATTTAAACATCGCCCAGTAATATAAACATTGTCCGTTAATATAAACATTGCCCGGTAATATAAATATTGCCCGGTAATTTAAACAATGGCCGTTACCAAGGGTATAAGCCTAAAGGTGCCTATACACTTAGCCCGGAAATATAAGCATGTCCCGGTAATATAATCATTGCCCGGCAATTTAAACATTGCCCGGCAATATAAACATCGCCCGTTAATATAAACATTGCCCGGTAATTTAAACATTGCCCGGTAATTTAAACAATGGCTGTTACCAAGGGTATAAGCCTAAAAGTGCCTATACACTTTGCCCGGTAATATATACATTGATCGGTAATATAAACATTGCCCGGTAATATAAACATTGCCCGGTATTATAAACATTGCCCGGTAATATAAACATTGCCCGGTAATTTTGTTCCCTTGTAAAACGCATAAATACGCAACGGTTAAATATAGAGTGTAACCAGGACCACTGCGTTTAAATAAGCTTAGTAAGGCGTCAGTATTACTTCCCGAAACATAAAAAAAATGCGAAATCTATTTACTTTGTCCTATGTTTGTAAAGTTTTAAATTATTAATTAGCTTTAAGTCATGTATTCACAGTGTAAAGTATTAAAGTAGTGATAGATTAAGAAAATCAACTACAGTATTGGTAGTGTAAAGAATTTATGTTGTTTACGGCACGTAGGCAATTTAAACATGAAGAAAATGTGTTCCCGTCATTGAGATAAAATCCATGCACATAGTTTGATGACGTCAATTTAAAAATAAATGAAAAATGTCCCTTCATTGCTAAAAAATCCATGCGCAAACTTTGATGACGTCATCCTAAAAATAATCTCAACGCCATCCTTTTTTTGATATTTTGTGAAGACAAATTATTAAAAGGTGTACTGGCAAAGTCAATGTGAATCAAAAGTTGTGTTTTATTCGCGTTCTTTGACCAAACTGACCACTGCGGTCATTCAAATTTTCTTAAGAACTTGACAGTGTTCACCGCCGTAACGCAAAGAATATTTGTAGCAAATTTCAAGTTTTTATGTCCAGTATTTTAAAAGATTATGCGGTATGTACATACACACCCACACACACACACCTTTTGAGATTTATATATGTACAAGCCGGTATGTGCCCGGTCCTCCGAACCGGCTAAAAGTTATGTTTACATACACTCTAACTACTCAAGCAGTTATAATAAGATTGCCCGCATGACCTACGACACGAATTGAAACGTGAGGTAATTTTTTATTTGCCCGCTACAACATATATTACCCGTTAAAATCATTACTCATCACCCATTAAAACAATGCAAAATTGCCCGCTAAATATTACGACGCAAATTAAAACATGAATATATTTTGTTCTATTCATTGATAAAGAACATTCGACAGTACTTTTTTTTTTTTTAATGATTGTTTGATATATTTTTTTACGACAAACATTAAGTCGCAGACCTATGTTGTGTTGTTTTTGTTTATTTGCTATTTATTTATTTATTGTTGCTTTGGAAGCAAACTTAGAATTAAATTTTCTATTCAACATGTAAAACAATAACAAATGAAACCCATATGAAATAATGTTTATAAAACGTATACGACACGAATTAAAACTTTAAAAAGTTAGTTCCGGCAATTTGAACATTGCCCGGCAAATTAAACATTGCCCGGTAATATAAACATTGCCCGGTAATTTAAACATTGCCCGGTAATTTAAACATTGCCCGGTAATTTAAACATTTCCCGGTATTATAAACATTGCCCAGTAATTTAAACATTGCCCGGTAATTTAAACAATGGCCGTTACCAAGGCGATAAGCCTAAAGGTGCCCAGTTCTCGGAACTGGATAAAATAACCCATGGAGTTATAAGCAATAGTCTTAAGCGGGGATAAAGTTTTTTCCGGTAACTTAAACCATTTAAATATTGCATTCTACAAATTACGACGTAAATTAAAACAAAATTTTGTTCCCTTCTTAAACGCAAAAATACGCAAAATTTGATGACGCCATATAATTATAAGCTTAAATATAGAGTGTAACCAGGACCACTGCGTTTAAATAAGCTTAGTAAGGCGTCGGTATTACTTCCCGAAACAGAAAAAAAATGCTAAATCTATTTGCTTTGTCCTATGTTTGTAAAGTTTTAAATTATTAATTAGCTTTAAGTCATGTATTCACAGAGTAAAGTATTAAAGTAGTGGTAGATTAAGAAAATCAACTACAGTATTGGTGGTGTAAAGAATTTATGTTGTTTACGGCACGTAGACAATTTAAACATGAAGAAAATTTGTTCACGTCATTGAGTTGAGATAATAAAATCCATGCACATAGTTTGATGACGTCAATTTAAACATGAATGAAAAGATGTCCCTTCATTGCTATAAAATCCATGCGCAAAGATTGATGACGTCATAAAAATAATCTCAGCGCATCTTCTATTTACGTCATTAATATAAAAACATGGCGGAAGCTAATCTTACGTTGGAGCAATTGAATATTTTTGTTATCACGTCAGAACAGTTAAATAGCATGTCACTAACCCAGTTAAAAGAGATGGCAAACTCTCTGGGAATAGACATTACTGAAGTTACACTAGTAAGGAGTAAATTAATTCAAGAAATTAAGGACTGTTTGAAAAGACATGGTAGAGTGCTTGAAGAAAATACTATGAATAATGAAAAATCAGTGGTTCTCTATGTATCAGAAACCCTGAAAACAGACATAAATAACCATGAATTTAAAATGAATGGAAATGAACTAAGTGCGGACATGAAATTCCAGTTAGAAATGAAGAGCTAGAAATTCAAGTACAATTGGAGGGTAAAAGAATAGAAGCAGAGAAAGAGAAAGAGATAAGACTGGGGGAATTGGAAAAAGAAAGAATCGCTAGTAATGAAAGGATTGAATTGGCAAAGTCTCGTTCGTCAACTCATACGATTCAGGAAACAAATAATGTGGAACTATATAAGTTTAAAAAGCATGTACCAAGCATGGAGAACATGGACATTGATGAGTTCTTTATGGACTTTGATAGAAACTCGATCGGTTATAAATTTCCTGAAGATAAGAAAGCAGTACTTTTACGTTCAGCTCTAACAAAAGGCAAGGCTCTAGATGTAGTATTGAATTTGACTCCAGAGGAATGCAATGATTATGAACTAATAAAGAGCAGAGTACTATTGAGTTATGTTCTAACTCCAGAAAAGTATCGAAAGTTATATCGTGAGTACAAGAAGGAACCAGAAGTTTCACATGTTGACTTCCTGAGATTAGAGAAAAAGTATTTTGATCGATGGTTACGTTCTAAGAATGTGAATAAAGATTATGAAAAACTATATAATCTCATACTGATGGAGGATTTTACTGAAAAGATTCGCACTGATATAAAAGTTCATTTGGCTGATCGTGGTATTCAAATAGCAGAACAAGCAGCAGTTAAAGCCGATGAATACGTCATTATTCACCCGCATAGCCATTATTTTCAAAATGACAGAACAAGTTTGAGGACTCAAAACAGTAATACAGAGAGGAAGTTAAGATCGACAGAGGATAAAGGTAAACAAAAAGCCGATAAACAAGAGAATTCAAGTTTTGTACAAAAGAGAATTACCTGTACATTCTGTAAGAAAGATGGACATATAAAAGAGAATTGTTGGAGTCTACATAAAGAGAAAAGACCCATTAAAAACAAGAACAACGTGGTTTTATCACACATCGCCGTACAAACTGAAACTCACATAAATAAAACTGCCCACAAAAGAATTAAAGCTGATGGAAAGACATTTGATGTTAGTCATGAGGAGATGGCGAAACACGCATGTCCAAGTTGCTCAAAGTCGGAAAAAGTCTTTGAAATGAAGACCGAGGCTATTGAACATTCTAGTTTCAACTCCAAAGGGAGTGTGACAGATGAACAATCAGTAAATAAAACGTTTACTTATGGAGGCAGTAGTGTAGCAAGAAACTCAGTAGGCAGAGAACTACCCGAGTGCGTGCTATCGGATGTTAGCGAGGGCTATGTGTCACCTATAGATAATCAAGCTAGAGAACGGAAGATTAAAATTATACGTGACTCCGGTGCTGATATATCTCTACTGTTGAAGAATACTGTACCAACGTCGAAATTGACTCATACAGGCCAGTATGCCTTGATCAGTACTATGGCTGGAACACTTACGGCACCGTTACATCGTATACAGTTGAAGAGTAATTACTTCACTGGATCTGTTATTGTTGGGATAGTGAAGAAATTTCCCTACAGAGGCATTTCATTACTTTTAGAAAGTGACATTGCCAAGAATCAGGTACATCCTGTACTTAAAGAAACCAAAGACTCTGTTCAGTGTAAGAATACTGAAAATTCAGTATGTGTTATCACCAGAGCTATGGAGAAACAGCATATGACTGATGAATCGACAAAGAAACCAGAACCAACACCAGAAATTGACTTGCAAGCAACCTTCATGGCGGATGTTCTAGGTGGTTACTCAAGTCATACTGATCAAAATAATTTGTCGCCTAGACAACTACTCATTCTTGCTCAAGGCAAAGATCCAGAGATCGGGAAGCTAAAAGAGGAAGCAAAGAATGAAGGAGAATAAGAAACAATGGCCGCAGGTTATTAACTGAGGGATGAGTTGTTGATGAGGAAATGGAGAGGGAAAGAAAACGACGATGAAACATGCAGCGAAGTACATCAAATCGTGGTACCCAATGTATACCGCAAGGACATACTACATATGGCCTATGATTCACCGTATGATGGTCACCTAGGGATACAGAAAACCTTCGACAGGATTCTTCCATATTTCTTCTGGCCTGGCCTACGTCGTGACGTCACATCGTTTTGCAGATCATGTCATGTCTGCCAGATGGTCGGCAAACCGAATCAGACCATTCCGGTAGCTCCTCTACGACCCATACCAGCATTCTCAGAACCCTTCAGTCACATCATTATAGACTGCGTCGGTCCGTTGCCTAAAACTAAGGCTGGCCACCAGTATCTGTTCACTATAATGTGTTCGGCAACGAGATTTCCAGAGGCTATTCCTCTACGTAGCATCAATGCCGACAAAATCTCTGATGCACTTATCGGATTCTTCACCCGATATGGTCTTCCGAAAACCGTGCAGTCAGATCAAGGTTCAAATTTCACATCGAAGTTATTTCGCCAAGTCTTAGAACGGCTGGGTATTCGTCATGCAGTATCGAGTGCATATCATCCACAGAGTCAAGGCGCACTGGAACGATACCACCAAACATTGAAAAACATGCTCCGTACTTTCTGTTTCGAGCATAACGACGACTGGGATCGTGGTATTCCCTTCGCACTCTTCGCAACCAGAGAGGCTGTACAAGAATCTCTTGGTTTCAGTCCCTTTGAACTGGTATTCGGACACACAGTTCGTGGACCACTAAAGCTGTTACAAGAGACATGGTTATCATCCACTGAAGACACTGGTCTACTGACATACGTGGAAAATTTTAAAAATAGACTGTATAATGCATTAAAAGTTGTCAGATCTAATCTTTTGCAGGCACAAGACAAGATGAAGGTCTATTATGACGTCAACGCAAGAACCCGTATCTTCCAACCTGGTGATAAAGTTATCATGCTGACACCACTGTCTGGTCAACCCCTGAGTGCCAAGTTTACAGGACCCTACGAGGTTATGGCTAAGCTTAATGAGGTTAACTATCTTGTAAAGACCCCTGATAGACGGAAATCGCAACGAGTGTGCCATATCAATATGTTGAAACCATACATTACCAGAGAAGAACAAAAAGTTGTTGCCTCGGTAAACACTGTTATTAGAGTCGCGAATAATTCACCCGAAATTGAACGTGAATTGGCAGAAAGCAAATTAAAAATCACAAAAGTTTTTTAAACCCTTAATGAAAAATTGGCACATTTACCCGCTTGCGAACAATCCGCTATCAAAGGTCAAATTAATGAACATATTAATATTAATCTATTTGCAGATGTACGCAATAGAACAAGACTGATTAAACAAGAGGAAACCAGTTTCTCATGAAATGTTTTCTTTTATGTCATTCATTGTATTGATTAACATATATATTATTGTAAATATGACAATAAATAAACTATGTTTTGAATTATTACACTAGGAAACATTACAGAACAAAACTTCAAATTCTACTAGAAACAATCATACGTTGTAAGGTAAAAGGTAACTATTGCATACATCAATTGCACACACACCGGTATTTAACTTGAATACATCCACACTTGTGTTTGTTCAATTAATTCTATTGATGTGTTTTGCAAATTGTTTGTTTTCTATGTCGTCATGTTATAATTTGGATGTCTTATTTTATGCTATGTAAAAGCTAAATCAGCTGAGATTATCACATTTTTAAATATTCTTGATGTCATAATTTAGACATCATAATAATGTAATAACTGAAAATCATTAGTTAATGATACAGTGATCGGTTATAAATAAATTAAACTTTCTAAAGAATTATCTATCAATTATTAATCGGTTCCACTAATTTGGGTAATTCATATCAATTCTATGGGAATTGGTTATTGGTGGTAATAGTTTTATGGTCAACGTTGTACACACAATAATCATAATTGTAAATATTAATTGATAAATAAATGTTTAATTAATAATCATTGATAAGATAATGTGATAAGGGATTCCATAATAGCGACTTTGTTATTAAAGGGATATGTAAAATATGGTTCATTTTAATCTTAAAAATATCAATTAAATCTTACGAATAGTTTGGGAATTCGGTTCATTTTATGGGTACTCTACAAAGAATTCCATACTTAACACTGTCTGTAATTCCTTTGTGTCTTAAGGGGGGGGGGGGCGAGTGTTACAAAAGTTTTATTTCCATAATTCTATTGGTTCTATTATTATTAACTAAAGTTAAAAAGAAATAATCTTAAACCCGAAATGTTTCCGTGTTAGGAATAAAACATGTATATGTCTAGACACTACGTCATAGCATTAAATACGTCATATGCACGAGGGTTGAATATCGTTAGTTTAGTTCTAGCTTGGGCGCTAATGTGTGAGGACTGTTTTTGACCACTTTCTTAAAGATAGGATTACGGCTTAGTACGATATAGAAGAATCTCAACTGATTAAGTTTCATCATATAATACTGATACATGTGTTCTGTTTTACTGTTATATTTATCATCTCAACTTGTTGGAATAAAATTGTGTTCAATCATTCAAACAGGATTGTGGATGTCCTTTATATTAAGGTACAGTTTATCTAAATCATTTCATACACAAAAGATTCACATCAAACGAGTCAAATAAACATCAAATCTAATTGAATAACATCAATACAAATTCTTATACAACCTTGTGAGATCCAAGATGGATGTGAATCAAAAGAATATATAATAATACATTACTAAAAATATCATCATACGTCAATAGCTGATTTCGCACGTGACAGTTACAACACCACTGATCCCTGACTTGATAACTGGTGTTATTATTAATTGTTGCCTTGACGATACACCAATGGTCATTCTTACACTGTCATGCATGCCAAGTATGTAAAATTTAATATCCTGGTCAAGCCATTTCTAAAATAATTAGATAAGCAAGCCAATTATTATTTAAGTAGATGACAGGCTAATGCTGATAGTATTAGATTTGTTGTATATTTGGCAAGTGTGAGCCCCCTTTTGACGTATACGACTTAATTATGCCGTATCAAAATTATAAACATTTATAGTTCAATTTTTCAGCACAGCAGTGGTATTTTATCACTTATTATTTCAATGATTTAGTCTAGGTTTTGTCCAGAATTTATATCCCTGGTTGAGTCGAATTTGTGTAGCATAGAGTGTGTTATTCGTGCAGTGTAAAAATTTATATATTTTGGCTATTAACTTAAAATAGAATTGTAAAAATGTTCCATTAGGATTGTAGAATTATTAGCTGTTAGAATCACACACAAATAACTTTAATAATTAAATAAATCCAGCGTAGAAAATATATTATTGGAATTTTAATTACTGTAGAACAAGGATTTATTGATATGATAGTTATTCACAAAGTAGAAATAATGATAATCAAAGTATTAACATTGATACGAGCGTGTAAGCCCTACACATTAGATAAAAAATGGGTTAAAATAGTAATTGTGGATATAACATTCAAGTAATCCATTCTATGAAATTACACATAAATTATAAGGAACAAACAACATAATTTCCCAAACGAATCTCAGAGTAATAATTGAACATGCTTTTCTTAGGCAGGACTATCGAAAAAGGGCGAGGAAAATTTGTGAGCGAATCTTATATAGAGGCGAAATGGGTGAATATGTTTGTGTCTAGAATTGCTAACGTCACTAAGGTTCTTTGGCAATAGAATACTTTTAAATTACTAGTATCAATGTAGCCCGGACGCTAAGCTTGTCTCTGCTATAATTCATGTTGAGCCCCGTAGATAGTAAATAAATAACTTCCTATAGTTAATTCCAAATTCGTTATCAATTAAGAATAGACATTTTAGTGATATTATTATTATTATGAAACCGCGTTTAGTAAAAGTCGCCTTACCTATAAGAAAATAATGTATTATAATTTTAAATTCTTTATTTCCACAATTGTCTGTAAAGCAAGACATAAAATCGATTTAAAAGCAAAAAGAATGAATCAATAATATTAATGAAGATTAAAATCAGAGAAAATAGTTAGCATCCTTTATTAACATAAAAAATGTGAAACTAAGTATTAAACATTAAAATTTAATGTCTTACAACATGTTTTACATATGGTCATTATAAAATGACAGTAGCAGAATATACTATGAGCTAAACATAATGTGTATAAATTAAACCAGTTTTCTATATGCGTTGACTTTTAAAAATAGTTATTTAGGCTATCAATATTTGTGGGCGTACAATTTTATAACCTAGAGTCGAGAACCATCCGTCCCTTCCGAAATTATCCATATGATATTTATTTCATTTCGAGTAACTCCCTACCATCTCCGTAAGTACTTTAATATATTGATGGCCCCTGTAATTTTGTGACAGGGGATCGTGTGGCCAGCATGGTGCATGCTGTCGCGTGCCCAATCGGAGCTTGAAAGTTTCCGGGTAAGGATAATGTCCATATGGTCACTATGCCCATACTACACTATAGGCTTGTTTGTCTATGGGCGTGATTGCCAAATTTAGTCTCTAGCTCTATTGAATTCGCTGCCCGATATTTGTATTTGATGGACAGCAGCTGTATCAGTTATATGTCTTAGCATACACACGTACACACCAGAAAAATAATTTTTTTAATGGTACTTGTCAATGTTTAATTTATAGTCAAAGGGAAATAACTTGTGTTATATTCAAATCACCATGAAAATACGGTACAATTAATTCCCTTTCCAAAAATATTTATCAAGAGTATCGTTTACGATCTTGTCGTTAAATATGTAATTTTGTAAAATCACGGGAATTAAAGTCACGTGACAGGGTGACCAAGAATAGTTGTTTAACCTCTGGGCATTCTATTATTCTTATTGTAACTTAAAATTTTAAGATATGAACTCTGTGATTGTACTATTCTTGACTGGATTTACATTATATTTCTATGTGCCTTAAACTTATGCTGAGAAAAGAATATGAATGTTATAACCTATTGAGCTGCAACTATTGTCTATCAAAGTCATTTATTGATTGTTTGGCCTAAGTAAACAAAAATAAGTATCAGACGTCTGCAGGAGGTAATTCAATTAATATTGTTATACCAGTGTCTGTAATAGACTGCGTATATACGGTATTAACAGTAGCCTACTGCTAAACTCTTATCTCTCGAAGCGTCTTGTTTTACTATGGTAGGGATCTCACAAAAATTATCATTCAAGGGCAATCATCAAAGAACGTCCGGTAATTGACAAGTCTTAATCAGATGTTACCTTTTGAACTGTAATGATCGTGAACTTCCGGTGAAATTTACCCCATTTTCGTAAACAAAAAACATGCTTTTGGTGCTGATTGACAATTGATTTCAACATCGACAGCCAGTTCTGGTCTTTTAGAAATATACAACGGCTTCAAGATTAGTTAAGAGAAATCCGTTTATAACATCAAAATTGAGTCGGCGATAATTAATACTCAAAGTGTTAGTCGCGTTTGGCTAAATTTAGCGTTTGTTTATAAAATAAGTTAGTCAAGAGTTGCGTCCTTGGTAATTAAAAAACACAATGCTAAGAATTATAAAAAAACAACAACACGAAAATTCTTTTGCATCAAGCAATTAGTTTGGGATTATAAATAGGTGATTCTCCAAATCTGACATTCACAATCCATCGTTTTCTTTTGGCGCCATCTTTTGGAAATTAAATAAAATATTGTATTATAATATACATTTTTTCGTACAACCAGTAACGTAGCACACAGACATGTTTCGAAGAAAATGATCAAATAAGACCGAAATGTTCTTCTTTATGAATTTGTATGCATGCATAATCGTTAAGAGTTAATCACGAAAATTAATTTACTAAATGTTAAAGTCCTGAATGGTAGAATAAATGTACAACATAAACGAATACAATGCGAATAAACAGTGTAGATGTCGAAGTAACGTTGCAGCGTCTCGAAAACTAAGGAGAATTTCAAACGCGCACAGTTGTAAGTTTGACAGTGATTGTGAATAGGTCCTTCGTGTCCGACTTTCTTCAGCGGAATATTAACCCTTACAGTCCCTGGCGCATATATAGCGGAACTGAAGGCAGCATAGATAGAAGCAGGTCGGTACGGGAAGGGTTAAAAAGAAATGAAACACGCAGTCTTAAATCTACCGGACTGTCAACCGACACGTCACAGGTTCAATAACTGCCGCCGACTGATCCCTGCCGCCCTGCAGGCGTTTTAGACCTATTTGATGTATTAAACTAGGCTGCTATCTAGAAGGAACGTCTGTAAAACTTATTTAATATATAGTCAGACAGGCGGGACTAAAGAAAAGGCCCGCCCAGCTCAACATATGAAGTCTGGTGCTGACGTTCGCGCTCAGTTGATTTTAACAAAGCTGTATAAGAACACGTGCCATGAGAGGAAGGAGGTGGGTAGCAGGGTGTGGGGTCACTTCCCACAGGTCGATGCGGCGTTATTGTATTATAAAGGATTGGCTTACAGTTCGTCCGTAATTGTCAAAACCTATGACTCATAGGTCTAATTTGCTTTTTTTCAAATCCCAAATATTGCTTGCGATACTAGTACAGACAAAAGCTACAATTAACTGTATCGTCGGCACAGCCTTTGATTTGTTGTTTTTAATACGACTTCATTGTTAAATGTGTATGTCTATATATTAACATGAATCAAGATATAAAAGTAAGTAAGTAAAGTACCGATTGGACCAAAGTGATCGTATAGACGGTGAAGCAGCGTTCACCAGCTTCGAGACATAAAAATGTTTGTTTTTGATAAAGTAATACAATAAAATAAACAATATTAAACGTTCCTGCACATACTTCAGTGTTATCGTGGGAGTCAGCAAGAATAAGTATGTTGAACAAGTATATATATGTCGTTATGACAGTCAAACATGCCAAAACAAAAACATCTACTGTAGCTGATCTATGTAGAACTTTCTTCCATTACTGCTAAATTACTATTGATCAATTAATTACATATTTACGAAGTCTTTTATTAGAGTCAAGGGAACTTGAAACAATACATAATTTGTAAATTACCTCTAAATGAATGAATAGTTGAATAATTGATTAATGCTGATATAATGCCACTAAATTATGGAAAAATCTTCAAGATGACAAAATCGAATAATACATTGTTAATGAAAGTAAACTGTTTTAGTTATGGATAAAAAAAATATGAACAAGGTATCAGTGTTTCAAGTGTTGTTACAAATTATGTAATCAATAAAAGTCATTGCTCATTGTAAGAGATACAAAAGACAAGACATAGTTTGCCTATTATAAAATCGATAAACTTGGTCCCTACATTGGTTTATGAAGATATTAGCAACACTTATAGTTTTAGACATTTCTATTTTATACCATATACATTAATAAAGGAACACATTGTATATCGTTAATATTCTATTATCTACTTTGTCTTTACTATCCAGTCAATGATGCATTGTATTATAATATATCATTTATAAGTTTATAAGGTAGTAGATGTGTCATCGAAATATATGTAAGTATCGCTGTAAGTCTTTATTAACAGATGACAGTTTTGCAGTTGTAAGTTAAAACAAAATATTTATTAACGAATATTTTAGTACAATTTAGACCTTGCATGCATGTTGTTGTTCTTGTTCTTTAAATTTTACGGATATATCAGATCTGCAATTAGTTTCTGGTGAAGATGGCGATTTGACCAGGCCATATGCAAAATTAAATTAAATATGTAATTATTAATCCGGAAATATGTCAATGAAACAAAATATAATTCTCGATTAAATGCATTTAATGTCAAAAATATAAATATGCATTGAGTAATTGGTGTATTGTATATACATATACGTCGATACGTGACGTTTTGGTGCTGCAGTTTAGGCGCAATCGAATAAAAACATTTCACATCATTCAATAAACGTAATGCAATAACTTCCACTGAGGAAAATATTTTTGTACATAATACATGAAACAAATAGCAAATACTAATTTTAAAACCATTTATTTCAATGCATATATATAACTATTTAACTTTAAAAACTTAGTTTTTTTTTATATACTGACAATTCCAATAGTAAATAATGACAGCAACTGTTGATCACGTCAACTCAATAACTATCTTTGATTTCGACGCTTGTTGTTGACTTAGCGACATGACCACTTCTCATTAATCGTTCTAATTCAAACAAGTTTTATTCAATCTTTTTACTCCCCACCGAGTATTCTAAAACATCCTTGGTTGTCATTCATCCACAGAACATCTTGTTTTAAATTTATAGTGGTTTTTATCAATCCCAATTTTTTACAATTGTCAATTGATTTGATAGGTGAGGGCACGTAGCTATTATAATTTATGAGCTCCTACATATGTAGTTATTAGATTTATATTGAAAATGTAACACGCGTATATATATATATAAACAAAATCATCATCATCAATCCCATGACCGTTGTGGTCGTTGGGGGGAGCGAATGGACAACTCAGCATTCAACTTTCTCAATTTTTGCCTAACTTGTGCGGTTGTCAATAGTTCAGTCAAGTGCAGAGCTATCCAATACTTTACATAGTCGTACCAGCATGTCGGCTGACGGCCTCTTCGACGTCCAACTTCTACAACACATAGCCGAGCCTTGTCAGTTTGCGCCGTTTGATTGTTGTCATAATGTTTTCTTGAGAGCCTGCAGTTGAGGATATTCTGTCCCACACATATGCATTAGTCGTGTGTTCTACGTAGGAGATTCGAAGTATTGTTCTCAAGCATTTATTTTCAAAAACCTGCAATTTGCTTTTAGTTGCTGACAGCAGCGTTTAGGTCTCACATCCATACAGAACAATAGTTTTGACACGGGCCCTGTAATAAAGTCTGAGCTTTGTTGGGAGACTATTGCAAAAAAGTCACGGTAATTTTAAATGTTTATTTTTAAATATGCTTAATATTGTTGTCGATTGAAGAGATAATAATGATCTTTAGAATGTCAAAGGAATTTATTTACTATTATAAACACATGTTTTGCTATAGAAATATATTTAAAAAAATCACCTCTTTGCTAATTACAAATACCTTATTATTTATTTGCTAAAACTGTTAATATTTTAAAAAGTGTTAATTTCAGCAAAGCGACACAACAAACTCGCAACTTAAGATCTTATTGACTGAAAAAATTCAATGACTTCACACAATGAATAACTCAAGTGACTTTCAAGATAACTATCAAGGACAACAGAATGAACTTGTTAGTCAGGATACACTGCAAATAATTACATTTGTATTTTGTACTTTTGTAGGCAATGTTCTTTCATTATTTGGTATAGTTGGAAGTATTCTCAACATAATTATTTTATCACATCATGACATGAAAGACTCAACAAATTTAGTATTGATGGCACTTTCTATTTGTGATCTTATTTACTCTATTACACAAGTATTTTACTTGTTTGGATTTTACTTACTATATTTTGATTACTATTGGTATATTTGGATTGGATCGTATTATATGGCGTATTTTGATTCATTTAATTATGTTGCAGTAACGACCAGCATACATTTAGTCACTTTAGTTTCTATAGAAAGAATGCTAGCTGTGTGTTTTACTTTTCAAGTGTCAAGAATTATTACACCTGATAGAATAAAAATGTGTATCTTCGCAATAATACTTTTTAATTTTGTGATTAAGGCACCGGTATTTTGGACGTTAGATGTTATTTTTATAGATTATAACAATAGAACTATCCCAGCACTTGTTTCAAAAGACTACGTTGCTAATAACTATGGCATACTTATAAATTACTATCAATACTTTTTGTTGTCAGTTAACGCAGTTATTCCAGTAATAGTTATATTAACGTGTACATTTATGACATTACATACAATTTCTGATTCAACTATAAATAAAGCAACTTTATCATCAACTGAGGCCATAGTTAAGAGAAAAAAAAAAATGAGTTCTGTAAAAATTATTTTAATTATATGTATGCTAGTGATGGTTTGTGTACTAATTCCTTTGTTTGTACAACAGATAGTTTCCTCGTTTTTAACTGGCTCGATTAACATAATAGTGGTGTTTTTTATGATGGTTAATTTTTTATTTCAAATAAATTCCTCGTTTAATTTTATTGTATATGTTACCAGTAGTCCAAAATTCAAAAAGACATTTACCAATTTATTTCGAAAGCATAAATAATTAAGAAAAACAATTATTTTTTTCATTAGTTTAGTATTTTAAAAGTATTTTAGTATTGCATAAAAAAAAAATTAATAATACCTAATATTTTAAACAAAATATATTTAAAGTGATTTTGATTTAAATGTTTGACACTTAAAGTCAGATTGTATTTCTTGATTTAGACTTTGATGTTACTAAAATTGTCCTACGTCATTGAGAAAAATTCATATGAAAATACAATGTATTTTTATACTTGCATAAAAAAAAAATTGTCTAAGTATCCCATCCTTTAAAAATGTCCATAAACCTACGACAAGTCATAACCGTATTAATTATTTTGATACATTTTAAAATATATCATTTTAATCTCATTTAAGAACATTTTAATAGCGCATTTTGCAAAGCTGTAAGCTAAACTTTAATAATTGTTTTTGTAGCATGCAAAAACAGCAATGTTGCTTAAGGTTATTTTATTTTTTATTGTTGTTGTTTAATTTTGAGTAGCTTAACATTTCTTACATATCTTTAAAACAAAACAATTGCATTAATTTTGCAATACTTTCTATCTATCTTTCACTATAAACGACGTGAAATTCGGAAGGTTATTGACCCACAATAAGCAATATTATCAAGCTAAAACTGGTGTTACGAACTTGAGTTATAAATGGAAAAGAGCACTCAAACACTGAACCTCCAATGTTCGTTCATAAGTTCGAAAAGATGGGGGAGTGATAACCTTCAAACTGTTATGTTAAACTAATATTAAAATGTTACGCGATATGTTTTGAAAAAGTTGCTATGTCATCATAAACAAAGCTGTGAAGAACACTAAATATTTTGTTATATTTGGGGACTGCTAGAAACACTTTTCGTAAAATTTAATCTCATTAACTGATCACAAACACAACATAAGTACATTTTCGAACCTAAAAGAGAAATTCTTGCAATGGTAGCTACACATAATTAACGCTATGCAATGTTTCTATCAGGACTAGTCCATGTACCAACTATACGTTGTTACGTGGCAGTGTATAACACTATTGTTTAACCACCCATTTGTAAAATCTCTCCCTTCAATAATGTTCCTACTTAAAATATTTTCTGTACTAGGACCGTTAGGACGCGACTGTTAATTTTCTCCTTCATTTTACTTAGGCATTAAGTTATTTTTTTCGTCTTAATACAAAAGACAGAGTTAAGATCGTTTAAATGACGATTCATTCATAAACCGGCTGTAACTGGATTATTCCTAGACAATGTCTGCTATTACAGCCAATAGATAGCTTTATTTTGCCCGCGAAGGTTATTAATAATTATTCCTAGAATTGAGCTGTCTATTAAATGCACGCTTCCCATTGGATAGAGGCAAGGGGGACTGTGACTCATATTCCCGCGCTTGGAGTTTTTCCATAGCGTCGCTTTCTTTTTTAGCGCCGCGTACAACTGGCCGGGGAATATAAAATAGTCTCGAGCCAAAGCCCGCAGAGAGACGATAGCTAAGTATCTGACTTGATAAGTCGCATTAATATTGCTCTATTTGTACTCCATGAAATTACACAGTTTTATTTGTTGAATAAAAGTTCCTACATTAAATTTACAAGCCAAGGAGTTTGTTTTGTTTTGAATGCTGTTGCTTGAAGTTAATTTGAATACTAATCTAGATCGACCAACTTGAAGAATCGCTGCAAAATTATACAATTGTCAGAGAGACATAGTTTCCCGTTGGGCCTAAATAAGAATCATTCCTAGACAACAGCCATTAGCACTGAAGTGAAAGAGCTCCAGTATAACAACGTCAACTACCAAACATAAACATAAAACATTACTGCGTCATTTCGCTGGTCAAAAGGGAGTTCGAAAAACACACCACCGTATCCTCCCTTACTTCTACTAGCCAATAGTGAGAAGAGATGTTGAACAATACTGCAAAACTTGCCAAGTAGGCCATATGATAGGACGACATAATCAACGAATTCCTGTCGCTCCACTCCAGCCGATACCAGCGTTTGACGAACAATTCCGTCATATACTCATTGATTGTGTGGGCTCGTTGCCAAAAACAAAAGCCGGTTTCCAGAACCTACTCACAATCATGTGTTCATCCACTCACTTCCCGGAAGCCATTCGGTTGCGTAACATAACAACAGTGAAATTGGTAGACGCCCTGCCAAATTTCTTCACACTTTACGGCCTACCGAAGACAGTACAGTTCGACCAGGGGACTAGCTTTACTTCGAACATTTTTAAACAAGTTATGGAACAATTAAGGATAAGCCATAGGCTAGCAAGTGCCTATCATATTGAGATTCAGGGAGCTTTGGAAAGGTTCCATCAGACCTTAAAGTCGATGCTGAAAAAGTACTGTTATGAAAACGAGAAAGACTGGGATAAAGGTGTGCCTTATGTACTGTTCGCTGCAAGAGAGGCCACTCAAGAATCTTTGGGGTTTAGCCCGTTCGAACTTGTGTATGGACACTCAGTCAGAGGTCCGTTTAAACTGCAACATTAAACTTGGCTAATGTACAGTGAGCAGATTGGACTTTTGTCATATGTAGAAAATTAAAAAAAAGGCTTTACCATGCATTTAACCATGTAAAGATTCATTTGCAACAGATGCAGGAGCGTATGAAACATAATTAAGACCGGAAAGCCACAGATAGAACTTTCGCACCAGTTGACAAAGTTAATCTGTTTCTGCCTCTGCAGAATCAACCTTTAAGTGCAAAGTTTAGTGGGTACTACGAGATAAAGTCAAATCTTGGCAACTTTAATTATGTGATAAAGACTCCTGACCGGAGACAAAAGCAGAGGAAATGTCATATTAATTTACTTAAGCCCTATGTTTCTAGGGAAAAGAGTAAACCACGGGAGGCCCCCATGATTTCATTAGCTAAAGTCCCGACGGACTTACATAAGATAGAGCACAAGTGTGCAGAGAGAAAACTTAATAATACAGAAGCCATTAAGAGCAGAGAAACAAAGCTAGGACATCTTGTGGTAGAAGATAAAAGAAGATTATTAACCTGGTACATGAATATAAGTCACTGTTTACAGATGTCCCCAGGAGGACACATCTAATGGAGCACGATGTAGTGTTAACCGAGGGTGCCAGGCCTATCAAACAGTATCCATATAGAGTTAACTCCATCAGACTTGAGCATATCAGGGCAGAGGTAAAATATATGTTAGAAAATGACAGTGGAAGAATGTGATAGCGAATGGTCTTCACCCTGTGTGCTGGTACCAAAAGCCGACCACACACTGCGGTTTTGTACAGACTTTAGGAAATTAAATAATTTGACAAAGACCGACTCATATCGCATTCCTCGTATTGATGACCTCATTTATAAAATAGTAGACGCGACGTATGTGACAAAAAATATCTTCTCTCTGCGTATTTTCATATTCCTTTGATGCCACGGGCACAGGAAGTAGCCGCTTTTGTGACACCTGACGGACTTTACAGGTATAAGGTCATGCCCTTCGGACTTCGCAATGCCCCTGCGATGTTTCAAAGACTTATAAACACCCTTAATCACGGTATTTTCCAGTGTAATGTCTACGTCGACGACATAGTTGTGTACAGTACATAATATTTTGAGACACATGTCAGTCAACTTCAACACTTGTTTGAACGACTGAATGGCGGCAATTTAAGAATAAACCTGGCTAAGAGTCAGTTCGGACAGGCCACTATAGAGTATCCGGGACATGTAATGGGTGGTAGGAAGATTAAAACAGTTAATGCTAAAATAGAAGATATTCAGAATGCCCCAGTGCCACAGACAAGGAAACAGCTCCGACGTTTCCTAGGCATGGCTGGGTATTATCGTAGGTTTTGCAAAAACTTCTCTACGGTAGCTTGCCCCTTGACTGACTTACTAAAGAAGAACAATTGCTTTGTTTGGACTGATAAGTGCCAAAGGGCGTTTGATGAACTGAAGATAATGTTATCCAGGGAGGCACCTATTTTGGTGACCCCGCATTTTGATAGACCCTTTAAAATTGCAGTAGACGCGTGCGATTATGGGATGGAAGTGGTGCTAACTCAGCAAGACGACCAAGGAGAGGAGCACCCGTTGTGCTACCACTCACATAAGTTTAATAGACATGAACGAAATTATAGCACGATTTAAAAGGAACTTCTTGGGGTGATTCTGGGGGTTAAAACAGGTTGATTTCTATGTAAATAGCACCGGGTACAAATAGAAATATTGACTGACCATAATCCTCTGACTTTTCTCTCCAGGGTCAAGCAAAACAAGGGGCTTGTTAGATGGAGCTTATTCCTCCAAGCCTATGACTTAAACATAAAACACCTGAGTGGTAGGGACATCGTCATAGCTGATACTCTATCTCGGGTACTACATGATCGATTGACCAACCCAATGTTTCTTTTTCAGATTATTTCACTTGTTGATTAGGAATGTTTCATGATAATCTATTACTCGTTTGAATTTCGATTATAGAATACACATAGAGCACTTGTATCAGACAGTAGTCAAGTCTTTTGAAAGTAATAATTATGTTCATAATCATGTACTAAATGATTCGTATTATATTTTCTGATTGATGTTCTGATATATGTTACATTCATTTAATACATTTTTTTTATAGAAAACAAATTCCATTTAAATTTTGATGTATTATGCAATAAATAAATATGTATGTATTTACTTGGTTTGGATGGATGGAAGTAATTGTCATTCTACGCAATTAAGTGGGGAAACTTAATAAATCATAAATCAAAGAAATCTTTACGAACAGTGCACTGCACAAAGTCACCGTGAGAGAGTTGTCCTGAATTATTGTTTTTTCTTTGAGATAATTGATTTGTTGTTTTATTTTAGTTAATGAATAAAGCTTGTTAATAATGTGTACAATTTTTATCTCTCAGAAAGAGATTGATACTATGATAAACATTTTTCCAAATATCTGGAAATGGAGGGAAATAAACGTGCTTAAAAGTGTGTACTTATCCAAGCCTGAACATTCGTTTATATTAAACTATTGTTACGTCCACAATCCCCTTGTGGCCAGAGCTGTGTAGATCTTGCTGATAATTCTCGTTAGTCCTAGGGGAGACTTTAATTATTAGTATTTATGTTTCAGTATTACACGAACTCTTCTTATAGTCCTGGGCACAAATTCAGTATTTGTATTCCAACATTTCCTTTCTTGTAAATTATGGTAGTAGATAAATCTTATAGTAATGTATACAACACAATAGGATAGTAACTTGACAAAGAAGCTTCAGTGTAACTGTTGTTGATAGTTTATTTCAGGTGGTATGTTCAATATATACAATATATCTATTATGTACAGTTAGAATAAAATAGTGCAAACACAAACGTTCAAAGGAACATATTTTGAAACTCTCCTGTCTTTCAGACAAAACAAATCATTAAATACTATCCGAGTGGTGCAAGGGACAGACCCACTACCAGTAGGGGTGAAAATCATGGTAACATTACAAAACTCATAACAAAACGATATGAACTTCCCCTATTAAATAATGAGTCGTTCCCAGACTCTGAGAATTTGAGATCAACACAGAATCCCAGCATTACCTAGAACCTTTCGTTTTCCTACTAAACGTCCTAATATCGCGTGTAGTAAGAAAAGAGAGAGAGAGGAGAATAAACATTGCGTGTTCCAATTCTTGGAAAAACAATATACATGACACGCCCCCACCCAATGAAAGAAATAATGTACCATAATTACCCAAGTAATACTCAACATGGTACATTTTTCGTACTTAACACTATCGTTTTAATAACCAACAATCAATGGAAGATTATTAGACAATTTAAGCAAACATGGCTCACTGGCACAACTAAATTATAAAAAGTGTCACTACCCAATGGTAATTGTGATTATAACGTGATGGACAAATATTTCCCCGTTAATATTAATATTAACTAATGTCTCAACAAGCACCAATAATTCAAAAATATTCTAGTCATTCTTATTTTAACTATGTACAGTTGTGTGGATTTCCACCAAAATTTGCAAAAAGTCTTAATCTATTTAAACAAATATAACATTGCTCAAACTCTGTCAATTTTCAACAGTTTACTTCTAATATACAAACCAAAAGATAAGTAATACATAACTCGAATCAAACTATAGGTTACTTCCCCTTTAAATTACAGTGTCAACTTGACATTAACAGGGTGCATACCTAAGATGATGATACTTCCCCTTTTCTCAAATATGAGGAGAAAATACGCTCTAGTTACGATTACTACAGTAATCTCAATATTAAAATGTAATCCACTATTATGCGTTTTTGGCAAATTTGAAAGTTTAATATAAAAGATTGTTCAGGGTTGAATGAGTGCCCACCTTTAGGTACCTTTGTTTCCCTCCATTCCCGGATATATGGAATATATAACAACCTATATACAACATAGTGAATATCCACTAGTTTTTCCCATTCTATTACCATGATATAACAATTTAGCAATAGATTTCCAATATTATCTATTAATTTATACCAATTAAGATTACATCTCTTTCTAAGATAAAAATTGTACATATTATTATTTAGTTCCATTCATTAACTAAAATAAAACAAGATAATAAATCAACTATCTCAAAGTTTTCCCACTTAATTGCATGTGATGACAATTACTTTTATCCATCCATATCAAGTAAATACGTGCATATTATATATTTATTGCATCGTGCATCAACATTTAAATGGAATTTCTTTTCCATAATCAAATGAATTTAAAATATATCAGAACATCAATATTATACATGATTATAAGAATTATTAATACTTTCAAAAGACTTGACTTCTGTATGATACAAGTATTCTATAGGTATTCCATAATCAAAATTCAAACGAATGATAGGTTATCATGACACATTCTTAATGAATAAGTGAGATGATCTGAAAAAGAAGTATGGGTTATTCAGTCAATCATGTAGCACCCGAGATAGAGTATCAGCTATGACCTTGTCTCTATCTTGTCGATGATACGGGAAATGGGATACCAGTCGGTCTCTGTCAAATTATTTAATTTCCTAAAGTCTGTACAAAACCGCAATGTGTTGTCGGCTTTTGGTACCAACACACAGGGTGAAGACCATTCGCTATCACATTCTTCCACTATGTCATTTTCTAACATATACTTCACCTCTGCTCTAATATGTTCAAGTCTGATGGGGTTAACTCTATATGGATGCTGTTTAATTGGCCTGGCACCCTCAGTTAATACTACATCGTGTTCTATTAGATGTGTCCTCCTGGGAACATCTGTAAACAGTGACTTATATTCATGTACCAGCTCAATAATCTTCTCCTTATCTTCTACCGGAAGATGTTCTAGCCTTGTATCTAAACTCTTAAGGGCATCTGTATTATTAAGTTTACTTTCTGCAAACTTATATTCTATCCTAGATAAATCCGTCGGGACCCTAGCTAATGAAATCATGGGGACCTCCCGTGGTTTACTCTTTTCCCTGGAAACATAGGGCTTAAGCAAATTAATATGGCATACCCTCTGCTTTTGTCTCCGGTCAGGAGTCTTTATCAAATAATTGACCTCGCCAAGCTTTGACTCTATCTCATAGGGTCCACTAAACTTTGCACTTAAAGGCTGATTTTGCAAAGGTAGAAACACAAGAACTTTGTCACCTGGTGCAAAAGTTCTAGCTGTAGCTTTACGGTCATAGTTCTGTCTCATACGCTCCTGCATCTGTGGAAAATGAATCTTCACATGGTTAAAAGCATGATAAAGCCTATTTTTAAATTTATCTACATATGACAAAAGTCCAATCGGTTCACTGTCCGTTAGCCAAGTTTCATGTAGAAGTTTCAACGGACCTCTGACTGAGTGTCCATACACAAGTTCGAATGGGCTAAACCCCAGGGATTCCTGAGTGGCCTCCCTTGCAGCGAACAGTACATAAGGCACACCCTTATCCCAGTCTTTCTCGTTTTCATAACAGTACTTTTTAAGCATCGATTTTAATGTCTGATGAAACCTTTCCAGAGCTCCCTGGCTCTCAGGATGATAGGCACTTGATAGCCTATGGCTTATCCCTAATTGTTCCATGACTTGTTTGAAAATGTTCGAAGTAAAGTTAGTCCTCTGGTCGGACTGTACTGTCTTCGGTAGGCCATAACGTGTGAAGAAATTTGTCAGGGCGTCTACCACCTTCACTGTTGTTATGTTCCGCAACGGAATGGCTTCCGGGAAGCGAGTGGATGAACACATGACTGTGAGCAGGTATTGAAAACCGGCTTTTGTTTTCGGCAACGGGCCCACGCAATCAATGAGTATATGACTGAATGGTTCGTCGAACGCTGGTATCGGCTGGAGTGGAGCGACAGGAATTCGTTGGTTAGGACGTCCTACCATTTGGCATACGTGGCAAGTCTTGCAGTATTGTTCGACATCTCTTCTCAGTCCTGGCCAGTAGAAGTAAGGGAGGATACGGTGGTGCGTTTTTCGGACTCCCATGTGACCAGCGAAAGGAAGATCATGCGCCATACGCAGTATATCTTGACGATAGCACTTAGGTATTACAATCTGGTGAATACTGTCCCACTCGTTTGTACCTGAGTTGAGCGGTTTCGACTTTCTCATCAACACTTCATCTTTCATGTAGAAACATTCCGCCATTGCATCTGCAGTCTTTTCATCAACAGCTTTCATTCTGAGTTGCATTATTACTTCGTCATTCAATTGTTCTTTCACCAATTTCTGCTTTGGTGACAAAATGTTATCGTTCTCGGTTGCATCACCAGTTGTTAGTTCAGCAAAGAACGTAGCACTTAAATCGATGTCAGGTGTTTCTGTTATCACTGTTTCATTCGCATGTGTGTCTTCAGAACAGACAAACACATCTTTCGTTGCACTACACGGCGTAGCAGGAGTCTTTACCGACCTCTTTTTATGCATTGCTCTTGTCAGTGCACATGTTGGGCGTTCATTGGCAGGACGTAGGTTTTTGTCCTCCGCCATCTTTGTCTCCAACACTTTAACCATGGGCTCGACAGTGACTCTGCCGCCCATAATGTAATTTCCTAATATCATGGAAACGCCTTTGACGGGTAGTGCGCGCCACACTCCCACTACGATGTTACCTGTAAAAATATCCGACTCGAGTTTTATTCTGTGCAGTGGAGCTTCCACAGCCTCCATACTAGCACCTCTCAGCACAACAGACTCACCGGTACTGGTGGCATCCGTTAACGGCACACTGCCCTCCAGGATCACGCTGACAGCAGAACCCGTGTCACGTAATATCTGTATTTTCTTCTAGCTGAGTACATCGACTTCTGTCGACACTGTCCCCTCGTAGACAAAGGGTCGAAAATCGGATAGGTCGTCCTCTTCCGGGACTTCAGGAACCATCTGTTCCTCACGGCCTTCTGAAAGCATAATAGATTGAGTACAGCTATTCTCTTTTACCTTAGATAGACTGTTCTCAAAAACCATCGACTCCACAACTATGGGCGATGCCGGCCGCATTTCTTTTGAGTTTCTTGACCCTGTGTTGCACACTTCTTCTGTCTGCTTGCTATCTTTCTGCACTCTGGCACAGTGTAGAATAGCACCTTGCTTCTTGGTAAGGATCCAACAATCTTTCTTCATGTGGCCCTCTTTCTTGCAATTGAAACATACCACCTTTGCTTTATTTACATCTGTCTGCCTTCTGAAATGAACAAAGTTACTATTATTATTTACACCACTGTTCTTATTATTGTTTTCACTTGTCTCTTTTGGTTTACTAGCCTCCTTGGGCTCTGGTTTGTGCACTTTGGGTTTGTCAGCATAATATGGCTTTATGCTGGCGTGAATTATGGCATAGTTATCTGCCAATCTAGCAGCTTCATGCACATCTTCAACCCCTCGGTCTGAGATGTGGGTTTTAATATCCACTCGAATACAATCATTGAATTCCTCAAACAATATTAGGTTCTTGAGTTTATCAAACTCACTTACATTCTGTGACCTTAGCCACTGTTCTAACATTTTCTCCTTTTGTCTCAAAAAGTCTACATGAGTTTGATCATATGCCTTCTTTCTGTCTCTAAATAGCTTTCTATATTTTTCTGGTGTCAGGGAATAACTTTTTAGCACTCTATCTTTGATTACTTCATAGTCATTTATTTCCTCGGGTGTTAAACTCAACACTACGTCCAATGCTTTTCCTTTGTTGAGAGTTGACCTTAACAATAAAGCCATCTTATCATCAGGGAACTGATAATCTACAGCTATCCTCTCAAAAAGCAAAAAGAAATCTTGAACATCTTCTTCTCTGAATATAGGCAAGTGTTGCTTCATTGCGCTAATATCCATACCATTGCTGTCCCTACGATGGTCAGGTCTGTTCATGCGTGCCATCTCTATCCTTTCTCTGCTTTCAATCCTAATTCTTTCATTTTCCCTTTCAGTTTCTATCCTAATTCTTTCATTTTCCCTTTCAGTTTCTATCCTAATTCATTCATTTTCTCTTTCAGTTTCTATCCTCATTCTTTCCAATTCCATTCTCTTCATAGCTAATTGGAATTTTAGGTTTTCACTCAACCCTTCATCTTCATCATTGTTTGATGATCTAGATGACATATTTCTTACCTCGTCTCCGTGGGCAATTACCTCGCCCCCACTGGGAGCTACATAACCTTCATTGATATCGTTCTGTCCCACTTCAACTACACTACCAGTGTTCATGGCATTCTGCCCGTTCAAACATGTCATAATTTCTTTGGTCAAACGATTACGATTAGGTCTTGCCTGTCCTGCCTCAATCCCAAAGGACTCAGCTAATTCTTTTAGTTCAGCAAATGACATGGCATTAAGTTCCTCACTTGATATATTCGAAGCCATAGTATAGCGTTCGAAATATTTGTTATAGTAGAGTAGTATATATTGTATAATAAAATATAAAGTTCCAACTTACGATTTGTCCAGAAATTTGCACAATATAATATTAAACACTTCGTGGAATCTTCACACTTCCAAAGGAATAAAAACGCAAACCAGTTCTCTCCTCTTTTTAAAAAAAAATAGTTTCACAGTCCTGAAAACGAAACACAAATATGCCGCTCTCAGTACTACTAATGTCACAAAATATTTATAGGTCAGGAAAAAATATAACTCAAATTTTCCAGACGAGATCAACAAATTTTTTCCAATCCTAGATCAAGAAAAGTAGAACTCAAATCTACCGAACGAGACTACCAAATCTTGTCAATCCTAGGTCAGGAAAAGTAGAACTCAAATATACCGGGCGAGACCACCAAATTGTGTTACGTCCACAATCCCCTTGTGGCCAGAGCTGTGTAGATCTTGCTGATAATTCTCGTTAGTCCTAGGGGAGACTTTAATTATTAGTATTTATGTTTCAGTATTACACGAACTCTTCTTATAGTCCTGGGCACAAATTCAGTATTTGTATTCCAACATTTCCTTTCTTGTAAATTATGGTAGTAGATAAATCTTATAGTAATGTATACAACACAATAGGATAGTAACTTGACAAAGAAGCTTCAGTGTAACTGTTGTTGATAGTTTATTTCAGGTGGTATGTTCAATATATACAATATATCTATTATGTACAGTTAGAATAAAATAGTGCAAACACAAACGTTCAAAGGAACATATTTTGAAACTCTCCTGTCTTTCAGACAAAACAAATCATTAAATACTATCCGAGTGGTGCAAGGGACAGATCCACTACCAGTAGGGGTGAAAATCATGGTAACATTACAAAACTCATAACAAAACGATATGAACTTCCCCTATTAAATAATGAGTCGTTCCCAGACTCTGAGAATTTGAGATCAACACAGAATCCCAGCATTACCTAGAACCTTTCGTTTTCCTACTAAACGTCCTAATATCGCGTGTAGTAAGAAAAGAGAGAGAGAGGAGAATAAACATTGCGTGTTCCAATTCTTGGAAAAACAATATACATGACACTATTAAAGTTGCCAAAAATGCATAATAGATATTAGTTAATGACAATTAGACATTGTAATATGTCGATACATGTATTTCTGGGAAAAAGGGGAAGTAATCTATAGTTAACTCTAGTGTCTTCATTTTAATATTTAAATTTATGTAGTAAGAAGGGAAATAAATTGTAACTAGATTGTATTTTTCGTCATATCTGAGAAAATAGGAAGTAATAATCACTTTGAGTATGAACCTTGACCTACCCTTTAATATATATTAGTTAATGTCAAGTTGACATTGTAATTTATCGATACGTGTATTTCTGGAAAAAAGGGGAAGAAACCAATAGTTTGAATTTAGTGATGAGTTCTAGATTTAAATATCTTAGTTCGTACACTGGAGGTTAATTATTGAAATTGCCAGAGTTTGATAAATGTTATATTTGTTTAAGTAAGTTAATTTTTTTGTAATTATTTTGGGTGGAAATCCACACAGCTGTACATAGTTAAAGTAGGAATGGCTAGAATATTTTGGAATGATTTGTACTTGTAAAGACATTAGTTAATTTGTATGGTAACGGGGAAATATATGTCCATCACGTTATAATGAAAATTACCATTAGTTAATGATACTTTTTATAATTTAATTATGCCACTGAGCCATGTTTTACTTAAATTGTCTTATGATCTTTCATTTATTGATGTTTGTTAAATGTAAAGAAGCAAACATAGGCGTCAACACGATAGTGTTAGGTACGAAAAATGTATCATGTTAGATATTCCCATGGTATTTATGGTACATACATTTTTCTTTCATTGGCTAAGGGCGTGTCACATATTAATAGTTCCAAATACTGAAACACGCATTACTTATTGCCTATCTCTCTCTCCAACGCAAGTTTTTTGGGCGGTACTAAGCCTAGACTGTTCTAAGAATCCACTCTCGTGCCGACCTCAAATTCTCGGAATGGCTAGGAATTTTCTATTGTTTCTCGTACAGGGGTGTTCATGTTAAAACTATCATTTTTATTATGAGTTTTGTAATGATAACTTTCTTTTCACCCCTCGTAGTAACAGGTCTTTTCCCCGCTCTTCTCCGCGAGTATTTAAGGCTAGGGTCCGGCTAAAGCAGCCAGTAGTTTGTACAGAGTGGTAGCTCGTGTTGGCACTATTCTATTATTGCTGTAAATACTACATTTATTGTATATAATTGCAAATATCAGAGTTATCACCTGATTTAAATCAACAACATTTAATAATAATAATAATAATAATAATAACGGTGCTTATATAGCGCAGATCCCGTTGGTGACAGTTCTATGCGCAGACGACAGTTACAGAATACAGACAGACAACGAAATATGTAGTAATACGCTAATTCTGCTGACGAAATAGGTGAGTCTTCAGCCGGCTCCTGAAGGTGTCATAGTTAGGGCTCTGGCGAAGCTGTAGAGGGAGGTGATTCCAAGCGGACGGTCCTGCGTAGGAAAATGAACGTTCGCCAGCGGACACTAGCCTGACACGAGGGATCCGCAGAGTAAGCGCGTCAGATGCCGAACGAAGTGGGCGGGACTGGGTGTAGAGCTCCATACAAGAGCGAAGATAATCCGGGGCGCAGTTATTCAGGCACCTATAACAGAGGGAAGCCAGCTTATATGAGATCCGGTTGTTGATGGGTAGCCAGTGCAGAGATCGGAGCAGAGGATTGATATCATTTGACTTCTTCTTCTTGAGAACTAGTCGGGCTGCGCAGTTCTGGATACGTTGGAGTTTTTGAAGGGAGGAGGCCGAGAGACCAGCCAAAAGCGAATTGCAATAGTCCAAGCGGGAAAATAGGAGAGAGATGATGAGCTTAACACAAGCTTCCTTGGTGAGATAACGACGGATGGCGGCAATACGACGCAGATGGAAGAAGCAGATTTTGGTGAGGAAGGAGATGTGGGTTTGCATGGACAGCAAGGAGTCCAGATAGACGCCAAGGCTTTTGATAGTCGGGGAGAAAGGCACAGTTGCATGAGCCAGCTGAAGATCGGACACAGTGAGGGACACGACCCTCTGTCTCGAACCGACGATAAGAGCTTCAGTCTTCTCACTGTTAAGCTTCAACTTGTTTTCCGTCATCCAGCTCTGGATGTCCAGGAAACAGATGGAGATGGAAGCAAGGAGCCTGTCGAAGTCCTCAGGCTCTGCACTGTTATACAGCTGGGTGTCATCGGCGAAAGAATGATATTTGAGGTTGTGGCGTTCGATGACAAAGGATAGGGGTTGAGTGTAAAGGGTGAAAAGAAGTGGACCAAGGACAGACCCCTGCGGCACACCATAGCAGACGTGAACAGGCTGGGAGAATATGGACTCAATCATAACGGTCTGGGAGCGATACTGAAGATAGTTCATGAACCAGAAGAGGGCGATGTCATAAATGCCAAATGTAGACCTGAGGCGATCAATTAGTTTGTAGTGGTCAATCGTATCGAAGGCAGCAGATAAATCAAGCTGCACAAGGGCAGAGACGAGACCTCTGTCTGAGGCGTTTAGGAGGTCAGTGGTGATCCGCAGAAGCGCTGTCTCAGTGCTGTGATGGTGGCGATACGCAGACTGGTGCGCGGGCATCAGCGAATGTAGAGACAGATGGGCATTTAACTGCTCAAGGACAACACGCTCCAGGATCTTGGAAAGGAAGGGTAGGTTGGATACTGGGCGGTAGTTCTTGCACTCATTTACATCGAGTCCGGGCTTCTTTAAGAGTGATTCGGACAATTGCGGATTTGAAGCAGTCCGGGACCACGCCCGTGGATAGAGAGGTGTTAATAATATCTGTGATGAACGGCAGAAGCTTGTCCAAGCACTTGGCAAACAGGAAGCCGGGTATAGGGTCAAGCGCACAGGTCTTGATGGGGGTCCTTGTGATGATGCGATTGACAAGGTCAATGGTTACAGGAAGGAAGCAGGTGAGAGGGGAGCCCGAGAAAGTAGGAGAGGGTGGAGATGGGCTGTAGACATCCTGATCCAGGGAACAGCGCAGAGTCGCAATCTTTTGCTGAAAGTACTGTGAGAAGTGATCAGGGAGGTCGTTGGGTGGGCGGGTGGTGGGGAGGGGCGTTGAGGTAGAAGAGCCAAGAAGGGAGGACAAGATTAAGTGAAGCTCCCCGGGCGACGAAGCATGCTTGATGCGGTCGTGGAAATGCAGGACCTTGGCAGCAGTGATGGCTTCCTTGACGAGTAGTATTTACACTGAAGCTTCCTCGTTAGGTTACTATTTTTGTTTTATTGTTTACAATATTATAATATATATATTTATTTACAAATGCAACGTCAAGGAAAGGAACTGTTAGAACGCAAATCCTGAGTTGTGCCCAGAACAATAAGGAGAGTTCGTGTAATACTGATATATAAATAATAATAACCAAAGTCTACACTAGGACTAACTAGAATTATCAACAACATTTACACGGTCTGACCACAAGGGGATTGTGGTCGTAACAGTTGGCATTGCATTACCAAATTTATGTATGCAGGGATCGGGATTTACCTGCCCAAGGCCATGTGGAGGGACCGGGGTTTACCTGCCCAAGGCCGTATGAAGGGACCTGGGTTTACCTCCCGAAGGCTGTATGGAGGGACCGGGGTTTATCTGCCCAATGCCGTTTGGGGGGACCGGGGTTTACCTGCCCAAGACCGGGGTTTATCTTCCCTTCTCCTTAATGTTCGAGTTTCAGAATATATGTATTCCTACCAGTATGTTATGCCTTGTAATATGTTTTGCTTACCAGTATTTTATGCCTACCATTGTTTTAATTCAACCTTTGCATTCATTATATTAGTGTCAATGTTAATTTTCGTTGACCATTAAACAATATAAAAAATGTAAATGTTTATGCTACGTTATTTACTTGTAGCTATAATATGAGTGTAACTTCTTTCTTTTGAGTCCAATTAAGACAGACTGTATTTATAATACATATATCCTATACTATAATACGAGCAAAAATAGTATGTATGTATATATGTGTATATTGGAAATATATATGCTACATTGTATACTATTTACGGTGTAGTGTATACTGCTAGAGTATGAGTTGTATAGGCTTACTAGATTTGTATGCAATTTTATCATCCTAAAAAGAGCTGAAATATCATAAAAAGAGCTGAAATTAATATTATTAATATATTTGTTTAATGTTGTTTAATAAATAATAATAAAAATATATACTGCAAAGAGGTTTTGAAAATAAAACCATTTTAAAGTGAAGCTTGTTAATGGTATGTTAATAGTAGTTCTTCTATTTTCCAATAAATAGGATGTGGAAATGGAATACATTTTTTTTTGCCAAAACCAAAAGACTTAGAGAAACTGATGGATGTCCTTTTGCAACCGAATGTCGTGATTATAGCCCATTTCTGCAATCATTTTTTATTCTTTTATTGTTATTTATTCTACTTGATGTTGTAAAGGTAGGGCTGATTTTAATACTTCACCATTAGAAACAAATGTCTAATAACCAATCAGGAATTTTCATGTTTATAATATTATCTTTATATCGTCTGTTAAAGTAATCATTAATTGTTTCAATGTATCAGAGTAAGCATGTCTTCGTCCGTTGTTCTTTATAAATTCAAGATTTCTGCGTCCGAAGTTGTGATTGTACAATAGAAGGTTTGACATAAATGAAAAAAAATATCATTCTTTGTTTTCTTTTAATTAAGGTCAATTCCCTGAAATCATTTTTTTAAACGTATTTAATTGATACAATATATTAAAACTTTACCTGACTAGCGTACCTAAGTGGTAGTAACAAACTTTTTGTAATCCTAATTTATTATTCTTTAAAAAATCTGCCCAACTCTCTGAACAATCTATCATTGAATGCGTTGCTTCTGTTTTGTTATCTGCAGTAATTACGTATTGTAGTGAATTATGCAGGCGATAACTGAGATTTTTAGCAAATTAATGTTGTCGATTAATCAAACACAGCTAATACATCTTGCAGATATTTCTTTAATTACGACATCAAGCTATGATAGAATCCACTCCATCGTCGCTGGAAGAATTTATTTTTTCCCTAAAAAGTATTCTAGTTAAAGTAATATAATTTGCCTTTAGTGTCCTTAATTACTTTTCTTTAGCAAAACTAGCAAAATGATCCCTTCTATAATAAAAAAAACATAACGTTTAATTATTGTCAGGTAGCGTGGACTCCCATCAAGTTGTAAAAATGTGGAAAGCTTTTAGGTACTCACACTATAGATGTAGAGATCGGAAACTGGGAGAACCTTGCTCAGCACAGAAATAATTGGAGAGGCACTTTACACACAGGTATAAATGCGGCAGAGGGCAAACTTCGCCTTATGGCGGAGGCTAAACGAGCAGCGAAGAAAAGTAGGCTGTCCCTAACAATCTCCAACGGTCCAGCTTTCAAGTGCCAGAGCTGCGATAGAGCCTGTCTCTCAAGGATAGGTCTCCACAGACACAGTCAATTTTGCAGGGCTGGCCAAATCACAGGAGCGCAAATCTAATCGTCTTTCGAGACTATGGAGCCAATGATGATGATGATGACTCACACAATATACTCAATAAAGACAAAAACACTTTCCTTGTCCCTTATGCGAGAACAAATGCATATAAGTACTCTTTCTTCCCGAGTGGCCTTCGGGCATGGAATGGGTTGCCTGAACAAACCAGGAAAACCAGTAACTTAACATCATTTAAAACATCAATAAAAATGCAAGACTAGACTCGGACCACGGATGAGCGTAGGACGCAATAATCTTCTTTATAGAAGGAGCGTCGGTAATGTATAGGATAAGATACTCAGAGATATTCTCACTTCATCACGTGCCGTTTCATTAATTCGACTCTGCATAGTGCTTTTGCTCAACATATATTTCTTTAATAAGTCGATATTAAAACTGGTTTTTATAAATCAAAGGCTATATAAATCTAATCTATTAAAATTAAAACTAAAACAAACTGAATTAAACTGTGATAATGAACAAAAGCACCGAACTTCGTTTTCTAACGAGCTGAGCTAGATATTTAATTTATACTCACCCTAGCCCCTACTTCCTCGTCTAAAAATCTAATCACCGCCCTCTAATCAACGACATTTTAAAATGCAATTTTTTAATAAGAATACTCTAGATAAGCCAATCTTTTATAAAACCTCTGTGAGCCTATTAAAAAATGAAACATTTGTATAGAACAGTTTGAGTGTAGTTAAATAAGAAGCCAACTTCTACTAATCTATATTTATTCATTATTCCTTTTGTTTACAATTTGTGTTTCTAATTTTATTTCCCCTTCAACTCTCCTAAAATTTCTGGTATGAACTTAGGCTAAATGTTCCGCCCCCCTAGAAGTGCCGCCCCCGGGCATACGCCCACCTCTGCCCTCCCCCATGTGAGGGCACTGCATGACATCCCTTATACCACCAACCGCCTTTGAATTCCTGAGCACAATTTACATCGGTTCTTAAATCGTTGTCCCTATCATAGGTAGTAGATCGCGATCCGTTACGCTTACCAAAATCATCCCCTATATTACCAATAAATTCACCTAGGGTCATATTGTATTTATTCTCTTCATTGTCCACTTTGAAGCTCGTGTATTTGGCATAGTACTGTTTTCCTTTGTAGATCATATCGATTCTTAATTCATATTGTGCCTGTAGAATTGCATGCACCAGTAAGTTATCATTTGTTAATTTAGATGTACAGAAACAAAAAATAGACTCATCGAAGGTATAATAATAAATTTAATTTTAAAAAATTACACAGGGAACTTAAAATATAAGAAAAAGTTGCCACTACCAAACATTAAACGTTTCTATTAGTTAATGTTTACACTATCGGTATAAGACCATTACTTGTTCAGTTTATATTGTTACGACCACAATCCCCTTGTAGTCAGAGCCGTGTAGATATTGTTGATAATTCTCGTTATTATTATTATTATTTATATTTCAGTAATACACGAACTCTTTAATAGTCCTGGGAACAAACTCAGGATTTGCGTTCTAACAGTTCCTTTCCTTGACGTTGTAGTTGTAAATAAATATATATTATAGTAGGTGTCTAAATAAAAAAAAAACAAAAAAAAACATTTTTTTTAGTTTTATTACATTGAAATTCAATCAAGATTCCTATTCCAGTCGACATATAAGACTTTTGAACTTATACAACTAAATGTGGAAGCCTTAATTTAAAATTACAAAATCTTCTACTAGAGTTATTTAGGACACAATCTAGTGATCACACGATGGTTTAAAGTTTAAACCATGTAATTTTCGGGCCTGACATTCCATCATCTTCTACAATTTTTCAATGGAAACTCTTTCTTTTCTGAAACTCGTTATTGCTTGTTGTCATTATTAGTATAAATTTATTTTGAGTTAGCTGAGTAGCTTTGTTTCCGCGTTTTAAAACTCTTATATTTAAAAAAAAAGTATGTCTCAGTTATCTTTTTATTGTTTGTTAAATTGCCAAATGAAATATAAAGTTGTTAACACACAAATATTACTTCTCTAATGTAGATGTGTGGAAAACTGTTTTAAGTTTATTTTCAAAGATAATTCGAGGAACAATTAATTTATATATATCAAGTGTAACAAGATTACCCTAAATCTACAAATTGCATACACTACTATGTCTTAGATGGACGTATAGTGTTGGAGACTTTGGAAAGGCAACGAGTAAAATTCAAAACGATTGTTACTTGTAAGTTGCAAAAAATATTATTATAATTTAATTACAACTATGTGCACAGTACAGTAAAGTCCTGGAAGCATTATGACAATTCTCTCAACCCTTGCTAAAAGACCTGATTTTGCATCTGACATTATACAAGCTGCATTGTATGACTGACAATTACACAAAGTTATGAATAGACTTTTGA
Organism: Anisus vortex; assembly: GCA_949126835.1. Lineage (NCBI taxonomy): Eukaryota > Metazoa > Mollusca > Gastropoda > Planorbidae > Anisus > Anisus vortex. Next base: position 31,444,068 of record OX421492.1, read on the forward strand.
TAAGTATTGCTTAATGAAAGCAATTTGAAACATTGTTGAGCTCTTGCTCAATATAATTTGCTAATTGGTATAAATTGTTCCACTGCATTGCCGTTTTCTGTTGCATATATCAAGTATAGGGGAAATGTAAAAATTCTGCTAAAATCAATAGAGTAAAATGAAAGTTTATCAATATTTTAATGTTCAGTCCATAATATAAACACTACATTACCCGTGAGGTTTCTTTCTGAAGCCATTCGTTCCCGAGATAATAATCAGAACAAAGATCGCCAAATCCTGTTTTATATTTTTTCCAGTTTCTAAAAAAATCAGTTTCCCTGTGAGCACGTCTCTGTTTAGAAAAATAAAATAAATTGTGCATAGAAATTGTGCATATTTTTTTAAAATTTAGATTGTTGAATGTAATTATGTTTTGTAGCATTTCTTTTCGCTTTATAATACTATGTATATTGTAATTGTTTTAGTTGAACTCTTCTTTTAATAAGTTATAGAGATATTTTAATTTTAAAAAGTCAATATATTTATACGAGCTATATCTTCTAAGCAAACATCATTCTGTAAATAATAGATCGTTTCATTGCTGAGTTTCTCCAGGGGTGAAGCAACGATGAGGGCTAAGGGGGATAAGATCCCCACCCCATCCGCCTGAATTTATTTTAAAAAAAAATATTTTTTCAATTATTAAAAAAATATGTACTAAATTTGCAAAAAAATTGATACATATTTGTCACGCACAAGTTCAGCCCACCATTAAGAAAGAATTGCAGCAAAATTAGTGACCTATTGGCTTTACATGTAATTATTTGTTGTATAATGTATACACATTTTAAAACGTAGGCCAAGTTTTGTATTTCTATTGTGCATTAACGTTTGTTAGTCTTGATTTGTGTATTAATTGAAGCAGTGCTTTTTAAAAAAAAAAAAAAATAGGTGCCAGTACTCAGTGATGGATTGCCTAACTTTTAACTACCAGTTCGCATTTCGATGCAAGCTAAATGACAACTGCAAAGATGCTAAATGTCTAAACCAATTTTATTGTGTAATTAACCAACTTAAATTGTTTTATTATTACTTTATTAGTATACCGTTTACATTTGTTATGATTTGTAAAATTTAACTAACAACTTATTCAAGTTATTCTTGATTTACTTTTTAAAAAGTGTGTTAAGTTATCTTATGTTTTATAGGAATGAACCCTGTTAAAAATGAAAATGAAATATAAATGTTTAATAAATTATTCATAATAAATTCCAAAGTTTGATCAAGTTCTCATCTGATGTATACTCCCGACTGCGTTCTTCGCTGTTGGTATCTGTGGCTGAATGCAACCATGAATCAACGTATCTTATGGGGTCAAAACGAACGAGTGGTGGTCCAACTAATCTGATCATTTACATTGAAGATACAGTTGTTGTCATCAAAGAACTTTTTGTTGGAGTGATGGTAAGATTCATTTGCGAAAATCCTTTTTCCGCTTCGCTTGAAGAAATTGGGATTGTACTGAGAGCAATTTGCAAAGGAAGTAGTTTATCCGGAATGTTTTTTTCGATCAGATATTCACGTAATCCGCGAATCATTATTATTTCGTTCAATTGCAATCTTGTTGACAAGTTTTTCATTTTCTGTTTCGCCAAATGTTAAGTGAGTACCAATGTTGTCTGGCCATTGACAAGTTTTAATGAGGCGTGACCTTTTCAAATGGAAGAGGTCACGTGCTTCCGGTTCTATTTTAAAATTGCTTATTATTTTAGGCATTTCAGTAAACAAAAAAAGAAGCATGCTTTTACTCGTGTTTGACAATTTAATTCAACATCCAGGGCCAATTCTAGTCTTTTAGAAATATTTAAAAGCTAAAATATTAGTTATGAGGAATCCGTTTTTAACATCAAAAGTTAGTAGGTGATAATTAATAATCAAAGTGTAAAATGAGTAAAGTTAAATTTAGATTTGTTTATAAAACTAACTTCAAGAGTTGCGTCCTTGGTTATTAAAAAAACACAATTCGTAGATTCATAAAAATATAAAACGAAAATTCTTTTGTATCAAGCAATACGTTTGAGGTTATAAAAAGGTGATCTATACGCTAGACATTCACAATCCCTCGTTTACTTTTGGCAACATCTTTTGGAAATGAAATATCATTTAATCTCTTACATCTTTTGGTACAACCAGTAACGTAGCACACAGACATGCTTTTTTAATTAAATGATCGAATATGAACGGAGATGTTTTTCTTGTCGACCTTTTAATACATGCATAATCGTTAAGACTTGTCAATTGCTTTGTATCGAGCACTCGAGCCCAATATGCCAACTCAGCATCTTCACTAGAAAGCAACATTTGTTCAATTGATTCTTCATAAACTATAATATACATGGACCGCTTGCTTTAGTTTTTTATGCTCTTATCTTCTTGTTTTGTAATTCCCGATTCTAAATAAAGTAGTGCGATACAAGTTCCGTTTTATTAAATCGCATTTTTTCGACTTCCAATTAATACTTGTTCTACTATTTTTCCTATTATCATTGACTATAATAAGATGGACCGCTTGCTCTATTTTTTAGAGCTTATTTTCTTTTTCCGTGCGCATACAACACTGATCTATAAATGTTTCCGCTGTATACAACTTACGACTTTAATTTTACTTCAGAAAATCATAGCGATTAAATAAATCGGAACTAGTATAGAAACTACTTTATAGCAACTACTTTTTTTAGAATTGGGAATTAAGAAAATCAGTGTTTCGAGTCATCATATAGCAGAAATACTAAAGCAAACGGTCCATGTATATTATAGTCTATGGATTCTTGTAGTTTTTCTTTTGTTGTAAAAAGCTTTTACGTCAATTGATGGATCACTGGTACAGTTTTTGGTGTGAAGTGAAACTCCTTTGAAAAGGTTACTATCTACAGCAGCGGCCGCAATTTTTTATTAAGGGCCTGGAATAATTTGCCTTTCTTAAAAAATCTGTATAAGAGCCTTGATTTTTTTATCTGCTCTGTAAATGTCTATGTTGCGCTCTTGCAAATCCAAACTTAACTCTGACAATTCTTGGAGCGCATCGCACATCAATTCGAGGTTAGTACAAATTCTGTAGAAGTAATATTTTGCTGCAAACCTTCATACATGCATTGATCTCTTTGTTTGAGTCAAGTTTTGCTTCTTCAAAATGTTGTACCTAAACTTCATAATCTTCCTAAACTGCTAAAATAGAACAGAAGCTGCTTGCCACCTTTCGCGTGCTTAACATTCTTCCAATTTTTAACAACTCAGCCTCTAACAAACGAGCACATATTTGCAATTCTCTGCAATTTTTGGGTGAAGAATGTAAAAACTGTATACAGTTTATTAATGAATGTCTTACATATGTTGATCCCTGAAACTTGTTTTACGATATCACCAACTGAGAGTTCCAGTAGGTGATTTGCAAAATGCCAAACTAGAACCGATGAAACTTTTCTTTTAGCAATGTCTTGACGCCACTTTTGCTTCCCAACATCACAGCTGCTCCATCACATGCAAGAGAAACTAAGTTCCTTCTTAGAAAGTCTTCTGTTAACCTAAGCAAATATGGCAGTGTAGTAAAGAAGCAAAAACTCCATTTGCGGTTACACTTTCGAGTTCTACCAAATCCAAAAATGCATTTACTTTTGAGATAGTTCCACTGTCTGCAAGACAAACACAAAAATACACAATTAAAGTCGATTTTCGGCTAAGTGTGCGTAGTTAATTCGTCGATAATCAATGAAATTTTATTGTTCGACCGTACAATTTCTTGGAACAATTTTTTTCTCATTTCACAACTAATGTGATTCACTATAAGCTTATTTAAGCAAGCATTGGTTGAATGAAGAATACAGCCCATCTCAACTCCGTTTAGTTCTTTCAAATCTATTTCAGATTCGAAATTATGAAACGATTGGTTTTCTTTGGCTACTCTATATGCTGTACGAAACATCTTTGCAGTTACGATTTTCTTACGAGTTAATGCCTTTAACAACACGTTCTCAATAGGTGCTGCCTCGGCTTCTGTTAGGACCTTAAGCGCAGCTTTGTGTGCCGCAGTTTCTTTATGATCGAATAATTTATTTCTTAAAGACATAAGCTGTTGTTGTCGATTATTACGGAAGTAAATTATTTTATTGTCGGCCCAATCCTTCGATACCTTGATTCCCATATTTGACTCGACTCTGAGATGATTGCCAACTTTCTTTTTCGGCAAGGGATACAAGCACGTTTTTTATTATTATGGATAGATAGCCAATCATATTTCACAAGGAAATAATGTCTTTGATCCAAGATCCAGCAGGAAGGCCAGTCAACATCTGCAGGCTGCAGTTTTCTAAAGTAACAGGGGAACGATACCTGACGGCTTAAATTATTATTTTTTAACTACGCTCGTTTTAATTTCTTTAAGTCTTAATTATTGCATTACGTCTTAAAAACAAGCATGATCGGAAATGGGTTAATAACTATTGACGTAACATTACGAGTGTGTGCTGAAAGCAGTTTCGCATTTTATATTTTAATTCTTATTGCGCGCAATTTTAAAATAATTTAATTTTAACAAAATTAATAATATAATAAATTAATACAAAACTTTAAAATACAAGAAAAGTAATATTTTGTTCCCCACATTGAAAAAGGTGCCGGTACGCCGTACCGGTGCGTACCGCACAAAAAAAGCACTGAATTGAAGCTCAATCAATCAGAGTTTCAAAAGACATTTAACATTTAAAATTGGAATCGAACTCACTTTTAGAAGTTCGGGTTCAATTCGTTAAGGCACTAAGTTAGAGTTTGGTTCGGTTTACAAATAACTTAAGTTCGTTTCAGCATTCAGTAATTATGAAACTCTTTTTTTTTGTTTTAGTTTTAAAAATATTCTTTTGTGAAGAACAAAATAATATTTTATATACTAACAAGAATAAAACAAATGTTTTTTAACAATCATATTCACCTGAGTATGGGCGTCCGTAAAAAGTTGTGTAAGGGGGGAGTGAAATTATTTGTTTTTGTTTAAACTTAGCACGATGGCTCCACAAGGCACACGTGGGTACCATGGTGTGGCGATCGGTTTATATATATATTAGTCTTATAAACAATTTTAAATTATTTTTATTATCCCCACCTACACCTGTTACAGAGAATGTTCACATTATGTGTTTAATCTGAACTCTAGCCACCAGTCATCATTGACCACTCATATTAAGCAATCGTTGCGTAACTAAAGAGAGGGGTATTGGGAGTCGGCAGGTGGGTAGGATGGGGGGTAGCCTAATAGCAAAAGTTTGAATAGGCCCTAAACTGACACTTTTTACTTAATCTCTACCTTCGGCATCCTTCAATGAACAACAATGAAAAATGAACAATATTTATTTGCCACATAGTACATAGGTACAATAAAAGCATAGTCAAAAACATAAGAAAATTATAGCATTTGTGAATAATAAATTGAACAATAATAGTAATACCAATATTAGTAATAAAAATGAAGGTAATAAAAAATTTATTAATTAAAGGTATCCTAAAAAAAAATTCAGGGGAGATAATTTAGTTTATAATACAATTTTTAGGGGGAAAAAACAAACAAAGAAAAAAAAATTTATTTTCTAACATAGACATACAGGTACATCACTTTCATTAGACCTGCACAGCATTAACATAGTGAGAACGAACATTTAAGAAATCATTCACAATTTTTATTGCGGCTTAGTATATTACATTACTTCTACGACTATCTCTCATTAGCATAGTGACAAACCAACATGTTAAAATACTTAAACATTTCTAACCTTTTTTCATTTTTTAAAAGCAGATACTAGTATTTTTGAAAATATGCTTAGATTTTTAAGTTCTTTTAGAGAGCTAGAATTAAGCAGTTCCGACATTTTTTCTACATTAGGTCTGTTATAGTAATAGTTTTTTAGATACATTTTTCGTTGGGCATTGAAGTGCACACATTGAAGTAAATAGTGAAATCCATCTCCTATATCTTTTAAGCAAAGGGGACATAAACTTAAATTATAATCTATTCTGGAGTGGCGACCCAGTTCAACAGGGAAATTCTTGTTACTTGTTCGTATTTTTAGTATATAGATAGCTTCTTTCAGATGTAATTTATTTAAAAAGGGTGGAATATTTTCCCAGTCAGATTTATATTTTAGAGCGCTATATAATTTACCTTTATTGCTTATTTGCATACTCTCATAAAGTTCTTGTTTACTTTGATCATTTATACGTAAGTTAATTATTGATTTTGAAAGTTTAGTATCTATTATATCTTGTTCTAACCAAATATATCCTAATCCTAGTTGTTCTAGTTGTAAATTTATATTGGCGAACCATTTGCATTTTTCAACCAGGTGCTCTTTAAGTAAAATGTTATAAATTATTTTAGAAATCCTGCTTTCTTTGCCAGTCGCTATTTTGATCCAGAAGTGTAACATTCTTTTTTTAATAAATGATCTGATATAAAGTTTGCCTGTTTCGCCTAGGACTACATAATTTGGTGTTTTTGTGTTCAATTTTAAAATCATCTTAAAATATCTTAGTCTAATATTTTCTAAAATGTCACAATTTTCCATACCCCATAGTTCGCAACCGTAGGTTAGTATAGGTAGTACTGTTTGATCAAATAGATCAATTTGACTATCTATGGGCAAGCTTAGTGTATGGCATTTTCTGAGAAGATTGAACATAGCATTAGTACCTTTCATCTTTCAGATGTTTGCTTAACCCTTCCTGTACCGACCCGACCTACTTCTATCTATGCTGCCTTCAGTTCCCCTATATACGCGCCGGGACTGTAAGGGTTAATAATGTCATGTATATTGTTTTTCCAAGAATTGGAACACGCAATGTTTATTCTTCCCTCTCTCTCTTTTCTCACTACACACAATATTGTGGGCGGGGCTTAGTCTTTCCGATCGCTTGACGTTTAGTAAGAAAACAAAAGATCTAGGTAATATTGTGATTCTGTGTTAATCTCAAATTCTCAGGGTCTGGGAACGACTCATTATTTAATAGGGGAAGTTCCTATCGTTTTGTTATGAGTTTTGTAATGATACCATGATTTTTACCCCTACTGGTAGTGGGTCTATCCCTTGCACCACTTGGCCAGTATTTAATGATTTGTTTGTCTGAAAGACAGAGAGTTTCAAGATATGTTCCTTTGAGGACGCTTGTGTTTGCACTATTTTATTCTAACTGTACATAATAGATATATTGTATATATTGAACATATCACCTGAATTAAACTATCAACAACATTTACTCTGAAGCTTCCTTGTCAAGTTACTATTCTATTGTGTTGTCTACAATACTATAACATTTATCTACTACTCTAATGTCAAGGAAAGGAACTGTTAGAACACAAATACTGAGTTTGTGCCCAGGACTATAAGAAGAGTTCGTGTAATACTGAAACATAAATAATAATAACTAAAGTATCCCCTTGGACTAACGAGAATTATCAGCAAGATCTACACAGCTCTGGTCACAATGGGATTGTGGATGTAACAATAACAATTGAAAATAAACATTTTAAATAGGCGTCTTATGTATCCGCACCCCAGGTACCAATTTCCCTATTTATGTCACTGCTAGGTATAATATTATTATTTAGTTAAACACATATGAGTAAATGTATTGTAAGCACTAACTCTGAGGGGCGTTGAAAAAGTAAAAAAAAAAGAAAAGGTATTCGGAGTTGTTGTTTTTTTCCAATGCATATATATATATATAAAGAGAGTGTTTGTACGCATACGGATACCCATTGGTCAATTTGAAATCACGTGAGTTTGTGTTACTGACCTATTTTGGCCTAGGCATATATACTGTCTAATAATTTTTCACATCGGACATGTGTCTTCGCTAGCTCAATGGTTAACGTAACGGACTGCTACGCGAGCGACCTGGGTTCGATTCTCCAGTTAGACTTAACTTTTTTTTTCGCCAATTTTTTTTTCAAACTTTAAAAAAAAAGACATTATAAATCTCTGGGCAATTTTGATTTTTGTTAAATAGAAATACTTCCCGATTTTTGTACCCAATTACAATATTTATTTTAAATTACTTTCCTAAAAGTCTTCAGTAAAAAAAAATAATAATTTATATATTCGATTAAGATCTATGGTTTCTTTTAATTGTAGTTTATAATTTTTTTTATCCTCAACTTATACATTTATGTTTTTATTTTGTTTTTAACTCGGGGAACGCCGGGCAATGTTACTTGCATAAATATAAAGAAGACTGTGTATGTTCAGGCAATCCTATTAGTTTATTTAAAGGCACGTGAGGAGGAAAGAGTCCGCAATTTAACTACACATAAAATGGTCCAGGGTGTTCAACAGCATAATGGCTGAATGAAAAAAAAAATTTTGACGTCGGTGCGTGCGTGTGGGACATACAGTTTGAGCTGATGACCTCGGGTAGAGCGGGACAGCTGTTATATGCGACCTGGCTGCGTGGACATTTCCACGTGGCGGTTCACGATCTTGTAAATTGTGTATTGATAATTAATTTTCTTTGTTTAAAAAACTAACCCATAAAAACAAAGTTCTTATTATACTCTCTTTCTTTGTAAACTAAGTTTATATTTAATTTATATTTTGATAGATTAAAGACCAAGTGAACAGCTTTTTCTCGAAGGGACGAGATTTGTAAAAGTCTCATACGGAAGTGACGTGTTAGAAGGACAATCAATAAACAAGACACGACCCACAAAATCTATATTTAACCATTTTGTTAAAAAATAAGACCGGGAAAAGATTCAAAACACGTGGAAATAGATTCAAAACACGTGAAAATATTAATTTTTCCTTGTCGGAATTCCTTCTCTGACGTCACTAATCTTTGTTGCCATATCAAATGGCTACGAGATTTGGATTTTTCCTACGCACATTTAAGTGCTAATATTGAACTAATTACATGAAAGTTAGGTTTAATATTTTGTATAAATGATTTTATTAGCATTTGGGTACTGAATACAATATTTGCTATCAAAATAAACGTTTATCTCAATTTTGATAAAAAACTGTTCACTTGGTCTTTAAGTGATATCATACCTTATGAATTTCCACACTAAAATTTTGCGCATCGTTTTTTTTTTCTAGCTTTAGCCCGCAAAAACCATAGAAAGATAACTCGCTTTGTATCGGTTACATTGTGTCGTTTTCATTCTATTTATTTCGTAAAAACGAACATATCCGAAAAGTGTATTTACTTCCGTCTCTTCCGGTAGAGGCAGCCACGTTTTACGTAAAATATTTTCTTCGATTCGCAAATTGGTCCAAGGTATTCGTGACTATTCCAAAAGGTTTTGATGCTGAAAATTATATAAAATGTATTGTTAGTCGGGACAAGTCTGCTGCCCAAGTTTCAGCTCATTTGGACGACGGGAAGTGGTCGAAAAAACCATGCACAGTTTTGCAAGATTACAGACAAGCAAGCAGACAGACAATGCAAGTTAATATAAAGGGAGTAAAAATAGGATGACTTCATCATTTGCGTTTTCTCAGCCAGTATGACTAATTATTTGATACTTAAAACAATAATTAATCTTTTATTAGCTGTTTCCATTCAAATTAATGTTGCACTAATAGGAACATAATCCGAAATTCCTATGCACAAATTATCATTAATGTTATTATTTCTTCTGGCCTTACTGATGATGGTAGTCGGGTCAGTTACTTTTATGTTTGGTAGTTGACTTTTACTACATAGACTAGTCAAGTCCAGATAGCAACATTAAATAGTGTTGATTAATTGCAGCTACCAATGCAAGAACAGTAGGGGTTTGTGATTATTAAAGTGATGAAAGTGTCTAGACTATATAACATAGGCTCTAATGGGCAGGAGCTTATACCCTCCCCCCTTCCCTCACCAAGAAGGCGGTGAGAAGATCTTGAGGGGTGCTTATATTATATGGGTGCAAAGAGAGCGTTGAAGGCCAGGTGGGGTGTATATAGGTACTTGAAATAATTTAAACACCTCTGCTATATCAATTCCAAAATTTACATAAACATTGATAATAATAATAATGGTGATCTTTAAGTTTGGCGGTTAAGAAACAAAGCATTGATCGACAGTTTCACAATTGACTTTTATTTCTACTATGTAATTGTGACGTAAAAGTCCTTAAAAGACTTTAATTCTAAAAGGGTGTGATGATGAGACTGTGTGGCTGGTAGGGTGCACCAGTAGCTGCGAGTCAACACACGATTAAGCTACTCTTACAGAATTGGCATAGAACAGAATGCACAATCGAAGCGAAGTCACTAAAAGTGAAGCTCGATTCCGCCATTTTTTTTCTATGGAATGCAGCGGTCGCTAGAGACGCTACTATAGTAAAATGAGAAAGGATATCTAGGCGTACCATAAATATATACAATAGCCTATATATAGGGCCTATATTATATTTCATTATAGGCTTACTTTTATATAAATTTAACTTAATTACCCACTTTCTTTTCAACATTATAGGATTAGACCTATATGATGTAAAATTATATTACCCGATAATGATATTTGAAAAGATAGACTAGGCCTAGGAGTAGCTCGGTATGATAATCAATCGTTTTCGCATCATTGTTGCAGTTTATTACAGATCAGTTTGTGTAACCTTTGCCTGAAACATTAGCTTTGGGTTTTCGAACTTGTAGATTTGAAGAAAAAGACATTGTAAATTAGCATCAATATATATACTGTAACCAGGACCGCTGCGTTTAAACAGTATGGCGTCGGTAGTAATTCCGGAAACAGAAAAATATGCGATTGCGCATTCTGTTCTTTACCTATTCTGTGGCTACTCCTACCTCAACTGGGTCGTTAGTCTATCGGGTAATGACGGCCTCTGGGTGAATAAGACTTATTATGTCAGCAAAGATGGATATTTATAATTGAAGTGATGTTTCTCTTGCAGCCCACCTTACTTGTTTCACGTGTTCACAAACACACACACAATTAGAACAAGCGAGCTATTATTAAGTGATAAGATGAACGTCTTTATTGCCAGTATTAATGTAGTGGTCGTAGAAAATACTTTGGAAAAGAGTCATACTTAGGCTTACATGTAGTGGTATTTCCTTAGAGCATGAAGTGTCCAAAACACATTAAGAATAACTCATGAATATAAACGTTAATACATGGAAATGAAACATAGAGGTATGAATCTACAACACAGTAACTCCAAGCTAAATATGATCTAAGTAACATAACGTGTAATGACATTTCAAAAAAAAAAAAAACAACAACAGTGGACGAAGTCTGACTATCGAGAGTGGAGTATATTATGTGTTTCTAAACGTCCTGAATGACGGTCAAGGGCGGTCCTTTCCTGTGTGATCGTAAACCCATAGTCCAATAATTGCCAAGTGTAAGCCCCTTTTCTACTGGTCACTTGTCAAAGAGTTAATCAGGGAGTGTTTCAAAAAGAACAACGTGGTTTATCTCCCATTGTCATCTCCCCTACTAGGCGGTAACTAACCTTCAGCCTATTTCCTCATTGAATCGTACGTATCATTGGCGATGTCAGTGTCTGGTTTAACATTTGCATTGAAATGCAAATTACTAGTAATGTAGATTACAACAAATTAATTGAAAAGCCAAGACAATAAAGGATGTTGTAATTAATTATTGATTAAAACATTATATTGTTATGACTTAAATATCTCTTTTTTTTCGGACATTTTTTTTAATGTTTAGGGTTTCTATTTGATATGTACACAACTAATAAAAAACAGAACTTAAATATAATTAATTGAAATTATTAAATTTTGGTAAGTGGCATTTTTTTCTTATGTGCTCACTTCCCTAATATGGCATGGTGGCCGAGCGGCAGCGCGTTCGACTGGCGTCCAAAAGGGCCTGGGTTCAAATACCGTGTGAAGGCTAGGATTTGTTCGCGGGTCTTGGGAATGTCCCTTAGTCTAATCAGCTCTACTCGGTACCTGACTTAAGTTGGGGTAAAGTAGAGGTGGCTGGGCATAATGCTGGCCACACAATCCCTAATTATACCCAGGCCACATAAACTGGTCAACGCTGCTTGTCCGGCCCTATGAATCATTTTTTTTTCGACGGGATTACTACTTTACTACTACTCACGCCACTATGTGTTATACTTATTTTTCTTTTTAATATCGAATAGTCTATATTTTTTCTCTACATCGCATCTAAAACTTTAGTTTTCATTTCATACTGATTTGGTTGTCCTAATGTCTATGCAAGTAGGCCTATTTTTACATAGAAAATAAGTGAAAGAATATAAACCATACAAAAAAGTGCACAGTGAATCAAAATTATGTGTTTTTAGCATTAAATAAAGGCAATGGGAAGGAAAATAACTGTGACCAAGGTCATTAAACCAGGATTACATGTAATAGAAAGTGTACTAAGACATTCAAAGTCAGAGTCAGTAGAGTTTAAGAAGAAGGGGGATGGGGAGGGGTAGTCATGGCCTCAAAAATATTATATCAATTTAATGTAATTGTAACATCCACTTACATGAACATTGGGATTTTGGCTCGTTATAAAGTCTAAAAATTTACTCTCTCAACTATCGTAAAAATACCTGATTTTCTTGATTATCCAGTTGATGGGGACCAATATAATTAATTGTAGATTTATTCCAAAAAGAAGTCTGACGTCCAATTAAATTATTGTTTTTCTAAGTTATTTTTCAGATGTTTTCTTCATTGTGAGTTTTTATTTGTATAATAAAAGCAGTCTGTCTAAGGCAAGTTGTTCCATAAAGAAGGCGCCACAGATTTACATTAGCGCACTCAAAGAGTTTCTTTTTGTGTTTATCTACACTGGAAATTCTAAAACGTAGCTGTGATAAGGAGTGCATCAATTTTGATGGCGTGTTATTTGGTATGAGTTTTTTCATGCATCTGTAGGTAAGGGACACAATTGTTTGATTAATGATCTACATCACGTAGATATGGTCCTGCTTCTTTATCCCGACACAGTACGTGCTGCAGTGTTTTGTACCTTCTTAAGTCTCTGCTGCTGGTTCTTGGGCAAACTCCACAGGAAACTATTGCTGTAATCCAACATTAACTGGTGTCATGTGTACATTATTCAGGAACGAGCCCTTATGTGTGACAAGGAATCGAATTGCTTTTAGTTAGGTACCTTTATGTGTGACTAGAACATGTGTCTATTTTCCTGAGGATGTCACGAATGGTTAATTGCAATCCCGTGGATTTGGGCTGAGATACACAGTACGACTAAATCAGTCTCTGTTGGCAGGTTTAGTCTAAATGGGTTGTCCTATTTATTGTTCTTTAATTCAATTAACACGAGACTACAATTATATTTATATATCTATGTATAATTTCGTTGGTGTTAACAAACGAAATCTAAAACTCCAATCACATTATATAACAACATACTTTGATTTAATGATTCAATGAAGTATTGGCGCATTGTAAATTCTAAATTTGTATGCTGTTATGTGTTTAGATTATATTTTGTTTCCCTCCTATGTAACTAACTGCACCACTGCCAGGGCCTTAGTCCTGACCTTTAGTTGAACTCTGCTACTGTTGCGTCAAGAATTGTTGTTTACTAGAGTGTACCTAGATCATTCTTTTACCGTCTGGAACATGTTAGAAAGAGATGTTGACAATTTTTGTGAGTTATTCTTAGCCTACTTTTATTCCAGAAATCTCTAACATGTATAGTATAAATATAGGAGATTCGCGTGATAGAAATTTTTTTTTTTTACATCGATGTAGTATTCTTGAGTCTTGGTTTAAGCATATTGTAAGCGCATCAGTGGCAGAGCTGTATTGTATCTTTTATGTACCTGTACGCATTATTACATTGTTGTTTTATTCTGTTGTAAGGATATTCGTGAGTTGATTTTTCTTTTCTATTTTTCTTTTGATATTAATTTGACTTAGTAAATAAATTGTTTTAAAATTGGTATCGTCTGAAGTGTTGTGTTATTAAATAAATTATTTTAATTTTTATTAATTAAGTTAGCTACAAATAATTAACATTGTTTGTTATTTATTACAACCTCTTTAACGAGACCACTTAATTTAAATGTAATACTACAGGAGGTCTGTAATAATGCACTTGAAAATCTATTGCATATACTGTTATCTTATGGCGTGTGCTAATAATTCAATCAAGCGAGAAATATATACGCCAAGTAGAAATATGAAAAATCCTATATATAAAACATAGATTAAAGCTAATCTTTAGACTTAGTCTTTAGGGCTAGAAGCAGCCTGTATCGGGCGTACTTCCTTCTGTCTCTCTTCTCGAAATCAGACTAACTCTAAAACGTGTATCTAAACTGTTCTGTTTTCTTTTTCAACCTGTAAACAATATTTCAAGAAATTAAGACAAAATCGAAAAGGTACTTCCTCGAATAATACGTATAGTGCTAAATTCGAAAAGGAAATATAGTTTTACCTCCTCCTAACTGGCATTGCAGCGTCTACTGTGACTTTACACGCCCAAACGTGAGTGACAGTCTCTATTGCACTTCTGGCACAAGAAGGCAGAATCAATCGTTGGTGGTCTTCCCTTCCATTTGGTACACTTATCGTCAACGCTTGTCTCCAGCTAGACCTGTCTCAGGCAAGTTCATCTAAGCTGTTTGTGTCTTTAGATAGGGCTTTGAAGTATCTCTTGCAGACATCTTTGAATCGTAGGTGGGTCCGGCCTGTAGTCCTCTTTCATGTGGCTAGTTTTGAGTGTAGGATGTCTTTAGGGATTCTGCTAACCTCCATCCTACACAAATGTCCTAGGATTCTGAACCGTTGGAGGACTAGAGTTAGTATGCTTGGCCTATTAGTCTGCCGAAGCACCTAGTTATATGTGACTAATTCTTGCCAGTAGATTCCGAGTATGAGTCGGAGACAACGCATGTGAAGGGCTATCAATCTCTTCTATTTTTAGGAATATAAGATAGATTATGGTTTCGCTGGGAAAGAAGAGAGTGCTTAATAAAATGCATTGTACACGGCAACCTTGGTTTCTATGGTCAGCTTTTTTAATTCCACACTCTATGTGATAGTTTGCCAATGTTGTTAAGGCATTGTCAATCTGTAGGCAAAGTTCTGAATCTAGAGATACGTTGCTAGTGATGGTGAAGCCAAGTTATGTGAAGTGCTCCACAGTCTCAAGTTGGCAGTCCTTGATGGTAATATAATAATATGTTAAGTGATTCAGCATCTTGACATTAGTCTTTTTAAAATGTATAGTTAGGCCAAAGTCGCTAGCGGCCTGTGTCATCTAAAAAAAGCATGTCCCTAATGAACGATTCTCGTATATTCTTTTTTGACTTCAGCCTGAATAAGTTATTTTCCCATTCGGAATGGGTGTGTAGCCCCTCGGTCAAGGTTCCAAAGACATGTCTCAACAGGTTGGCAAAAAAGATGCCAAAAGTATAGACTTATAGAATATTTTTAGTGCAGAAAAAAAGTGCATAGCTGCAGAAAAAAGTGCATGAGTTAGATTTAAAAAAAAACGAACATAATTATGTACGAGGGGAAATATGTGTGGACATTTAAAATTTATTTCTATGCCACATTTTAACAACATATACTCCTCTAAATTAAATAATATATGAAATACATTTTCACATTACATCTCCTGGTTTTTAAGCTTAAGAATTTAGCCATATTTTTTTTTTTTTAGTTACAAAAACGAGATACATTCTAAACGTATCGTTTTCGTTGAATTAGCCTATTCATATTTTGAAAATATTCTATTAAACAGACTTATACTTTTTTCAAACAAGAAAGCAGTTTTATTGTTTGCATTTTGTTTGTTTTCGAAATAAATTGAAAAATGTTATTTTAAATTTCGGACTACTAGTCACATAAATAATAAAATTAAAGGAAGAATTAATCTGAAATAATACATTTCCAACAAGGTAAGTTGCCCAGATTAACAAATCATAACCTAATAAAAACGAATCAAAAATTTGTTGAACTAAGAACGGGATTAATACAAAAACCATAATTAACATTGAAATGATTAAAACTGTTCTCACAGACCTCATTTCTTTTTTTCTTTTAGCTATGGTTTCACATGATGATAATTTTGATTTATTTTTAGACAAAACCGAAATTGTATTTATTGTCATAATTGTACACGTTAAGATAACAATCATTGGAAGAAACAAATTTAATGATATAGCAGAAAAATATGTGTAATCTAAAAGTAAGTTATAATTTTCTGCCAGATATGTTTTCAAAACAAATGATGGTACAGTCTTGTTGTAGTAATCTATAAAAATAATATCTCGAGACCAAAATGTTGGTGCTCGAATAACAAAGTTAAAAATTATCATTGCAAAAATACTAAATTTCATACGATAAGTAGTAATAATTATTGACACTTGAAAAGGAAAACATACAGCTAGCATTCTTTCTACAGAAACCAAAGCAACTAAGTGAATACTTGTCATTACTGCAACGTTATTAAATGAATCAAAATAAGCAAAATAATACATCGCTATATAAGAGAACCAATAGAAATCTAACAATTGCAAGGTTAATGATAGAATAAAAAATACTTGTGTAAAAGAGAAAATCAGATCACAAACAGAAAGAGCCAATAAAACCAAATTGGTAGAGTCTTTCATTGTATGATGTGATAAAATTATTATGTTGAGAATATTTCCAACTAAACCAAATAATGAAAGAACGTTGCCTACAAAAGTTAAAGATACATATGTCAATATGACTATTAATTCTGAACTGAGAATGTCATCTTCAAAGTCAATTGTGTTGTTCATTTTTTCAAATGTAGGAATTACTTCAAGTAAATCAGATGTTCATTTTGCATTACTGGATTAATTCTGTAATGAAAAAGTTTATAAATTGAGATATTTTTGTGTCAATCTGTTCTAGAACGTAGCAAAAGTTCAAATATGTAGTTTCATCGCATATTTGATACATATTGATCAAATAAGTATTTTTATAACATTTTTTTAAATTATAGTTTGGTGGCCAAGAGGTCCTCACTAGGGCGTCCCAAAAAAATGAAGTTTTGAAATGTTGATGTCTCACCCCACAGAATATGTCTGTATGGTAACAGTAGTTAACCTGCAAAATTTCAGCTCATTTGGACAATGTTTAGAGGTCCCCCAAGAGGTTTAAAGTTCCAGATTTTGGTGTAAAATCATTCACGGTCAAATCTAATACAGCGTTAATGTTGCATTATATGCGAAACTGATATATTAAGTAACAAATTGATGCTTTGTATTGTTTATAATATTAAATGAAACAAAATATACAAATCTTGAATGGTTTATATTTTTAAATTTGAAATTTAAGTAAAAAATTATGAAAAACAAAGTTTTATTCATTTTGTCAAGTTAATTCTTGAAAGAATGTCAATCTTCTTGAATAATAAGCAATGCAATTAAAAAGCATTCCTAATATGTATCTTGTACTTTGTACTGTAGGGTAGACACAAATTTTAAAAAGTTCTTCAAATTTAAATTTTAGCCAGCTGTTCACGATTACACTTAGCACAATTTTTCCGATGTTTGTCAACCACTTGGAGCAAAAATTGTTTTTGTTCTTCGTCCTTGGTGATACTGTCATTGAAATTTTGTTTCAATGCTACACCTCGCTCTGCAGAGTCATTGATACAAGCCAGATTCTTTACAAAATATGCTGCAACTTTAAAAGATGCTGTATCTGACCATGCTTCAACAGGAACATCTAGAAAACTGGCATCAATGTTGGATGTGTCAAAAAATGTGGTAGAAGCACGCAAATCAACAACATTTTTTGATAGTGTTTTTATGAGATGCGGTCCACGTTCTGATTGCATTGTCCGAACAAGGCCAGTTTTTTCTTTGTCCGACAAAAGGGTTGAAAATAACGCAAGCGTCGACAGTTCCGGACTCAAGTACCACGAGCGACGCACCATCATTTTCAATCCAGTCGATCGAAGAACAGCATCATCATATTCGTATAAAAGCTGTATCAACAAGATATCATTCACAGGTGCATCTGCGGTGAGCCTGCATGAAAACCATGATTGAAGATAAACACCTATGGTAAACAGATTAAAGCGCTGAATACCTTGTAATTCTCGAGCTGTTAACTGAAAGATGGTTTCGTTGCCTGCAAACAATAGTTTGATTTTCAATGCATAGATTGCTTTCGCCATCCACCTTGCCCTATGTAGGGTACCAGGTCTGCGAATGCTGACATCAACCTCCAACCCAACCATTTGTGCAGCAAGCAGAAGAAATTTCAAATAATCATCACGTGAATGACTGACCTCAAGTTGACATTTGATAAATTCTTTAATCGAATCGGACACGATTATCAAAGGGGCGGATCTGGCTTCGGGTGTGTGGTTTAATTCTGGCCATTTTTCTCAAAACCTCTTAAAAAACAAAATCTCTGGTCCAGTGGATGGTCCAAGGCAAACATTGAATGCATCAGAAAGGAGTACTTCCAACATGTGATTACGGCATACCATCCATAATAGATTACGTCCCAGGGCTACTTCTAACAGAATGCAAGCTCCATTGAGTTTTCCAGTATTGGAAACCGTAGTGTTGAAGCACATGTCGATGACCATAGATTCGCACTTCCACGATTTGATATGTTCATATACTGCATCAGCAGCTGCCCGTCCGGACCCGGATGCTAACTTGGGAACACCAAGAAGCTTTGTAGTGCCATCGACAAGTGATGAGAGCAGGACAGGTAATCGATCGACGTTGTTGGTAACCTCTCCGGTAACATCGGGCAATAGCTTACCATCCCAATGAACAATTGATTTTGAGGGAATATAATCTTCTTTTATACGTGCAGCAGCTTGTTGACGACGAAGCTTGCGATGACGATGCATTGTACTCTTGGAAAATACTGTGTCAAATGTCGGAACACCAGCTTCGTTGAATGCGGATGCAAGTATCATTGTAGATTTTCTAATGCTGGTGTTCGTTCTGTCCAGCACTGCAGCAATTTTGGTGATATGATGCTTCGTCTGCGATGTCGTGTTGCAGAATTTGTTTTGCTTGAGGATGATGATTGGATGACAAAATCTTCATCAGGTTCTGCATCGTCACTGGAATCCCGACAAATGGATGATGTCATTGAATGTGTGTCAGAACCACCAACATCCAGTTGCTGTTCTATGTCTACTGCTGACTCTACACTTGAACCTGATGGTAACCCATGGTGACGGCACTGTGATGTAGCATCTTTTGCTGCCTCACCAACATCCCTGATAAATTGTTTCTGACGATCAGCAACTCGTTTTTCTTTAGCAGAAAGCTTTTTGTCCACATATCCCATTGATCCTGTTCTTGATTCTCGTTGCAACTTCAAAAACTGCTTATTAGTTTAAAACAATCAAATATTCAAAAAATATGCACAAGTCTTGCACATTAGGTATTTTATATGTTTTCTCGCATTTGTTACATTTTCTAATTAAGAATCACACAATTTCAACTCTAGTTAATGGTAGAAATGAGGTAAATATAAGTATATTTAAACTTAATTTTATTCATATATGGCATGCAAAAACTGCAAGTTATTTGAGTTACGATTCGTCTGGATTTTTATGTTGGCCTAATACTGGAATTTTAAAAGCTCTTGGGGGACCTCTAAATGTTTTTCAAATGAACTACAACTTTACCAATACACTCATTGTACCCAAGAGACACATTTCAGGGGGTGAGACACCAAAGATTAAAAAAAAAATATTTTTTGAGCATTTCTGGGACGCCCTAGTCCTCACTGTTATGTAACATTAAACAAAGGTATATTTTTATATATGAATCCACTCTAAATCCTCTATCGCTAAATTTAACAATGTATAGATATATAGGCACTGTCGTACAAACGTTTATTTTATTTAGATAAATACACATACTTTTTGTACACAAAAAGACAAAAAAAAATTGTAACAGGTCTGGAACGTGCCAATTGATTTAAGGGAAGTCCTTTGTTTATTAGGTAATTTGGGCGTGTTGTTTCCTATGTAATATTCACTTACCTAAATTATGTCTGGGGTAAAAATTACAATGAAGAGTATTGTTGTAATTTGGTAACCCAGCACAAGACAACAAGAATCAAATTACTGGGTCCTAGAAAAAATAAAATTAAAAATATATATATCATTTAATAGCATTTCACTAAAGCTAGATCTAAAGACAGAATTTGTTATCTTGAAACTGAATTTTAAATGCAGACTAGAATAAAGAGGCAACAACATTAAACTATACAAGGAGTTAAGTATAAGCCAATTAAAACAACATTTTTCTTTTGGTTTCATTCTAGCAAAGTGTTTTTATTTATTTTATTTTAATCTACATTGCTGACGAATTGTCTTTCATTCACTACCAAATAATGTGTCGTCAGTCATTGTGCTATATAATGTGGACCACATAATAAATATAGAACAGAGTGCGCAATCAGCATTTTTTTTTCTGTTTTCGGAAGTAATACCGATGCCATACTGTTTAAACGCAGCTGTCCTGGTTACAAGTTACACTATATATTTATGCTCATATACAATGTATTTTCAATAAAATCTACAATTGTTAACACCCAAAGCTAATGTTTCAGGTAAAAGGTATAAAGGCCGGTGTGTAATAAACGGCAACAAAGAAGGGAAAACGATTGATTATCGTACAATTAAGCAAGTCTTTTAAACTGTTTAAACGCAGCTGTCCTGGTTACAAGTTACACTATATATTTATGCTCATATACAATGTATTTTCAATAAAATCTACAATTGTTAACACCCAAAGCTAATGTTTCAGGTAAAAGGTATAAAGGCCGGTGTGTAATAAACGGCAACAAAGAAGGGAAAACGATTGATTATCGTACAATTAAGCAAGTCTTTCCTGACCTCGTAAAGGATAAACAACGGAAAGTTGTAACCTCATTTTATCTAATACTAGCAGGTATGTGCCCGGTCCTCCGAACCGGCTAAAAGTACAACTACAAAGTTTATATTTCGAATACGACACGAATTTAAACATGAAGGATTTTTTTATTTACCCCCTATAAAATTAATTACCCATTAAAACATTGTCTTAACAATTTAAATATCGCCCACTACAAATTACGAAACAAATTAAAACTTGAATATATTTTGTTCTATTCATTGATAAAGTACATTAGCAAACATTGAAGCAAAGTTTAACATGAATACGTAAAATTTGATGACGTCGTAATAAAAAGCCAGCCAACTTTTCCTGCGTAACCTCGCCGCACTTTTTTTCAGATTTATTTTTAGCGCGATCGATCGAATAATGATAAAAAGTTGCACCGGCATATTCAACGTAAAACCAAAATGTGTCTTTTATTCGCGCTTTTTGACCAAACCGACCACTGCGGTCATTTATTTTTTTTGTAAAACTTTGACAGTGTCCACCGCAGTAACACAAAGAATATTTGTACCAATTTTCACGTCTTTCTGTCCAGTATTAAAAAAAAATTATACGGTATGCACATATCCATATACCCACATAGCCACATACTTACACCTTTTGAGATTTATATATGTTACGCACAGATATTGTAATTGCCCAGTTCATGTAGGCCTACTGGGCAACTTTTTGTCCAGTTCATGAAAAGGGCAGGTGTATTTCTGCTCATTTCATGAACTGTGCAAGTAATTCTCTTGTAAAAAGTTTAAACAGATGGAAAAGGAAAAAAGCCTCGACCTTTAAGCCTATCCATTTAGCCATTAAGAAATATAATAAATAATCATTTATTGGTGGATCTAGACTATAACTTTATCGCCACACATTGCTTAAATTATATGGTATTGTAAAAAAAAAAATACATTTAAAATGTAGACCTATATTAATCTTGGCTATCTCGGACATTTATATGATCACTCAAAATAAAAATATTTTTAACATTTTAATTAAAATAATAGCCTAGGCCTACATGTATGAAAAATGTATGTTTGTTAGGTCATTATAGGCATTCAAAAATAATTATAGTAATAGTTTATTTGATCATTTATTTAATGAGGGGAGGGGATATAGAGGTATTCTATTGTTTATCCCTTCCCTTTAGATTTGTTCCAACCCAAGAAAACAAAAATATCTAGGCCTAGGGCTTAGGCCTATGCTATAGGCTATGCTATGGTTTGCCATAAATATATGTAAATAAATAGACTGTTAGCCTGAAAAAGACAAACGTCATGGCTCAGGGCATGGAGACCCCTCCAAACATTGTCATCGATGGACACACCTTGGAGGTTGTCGAGAACTTCACCTTCCTCGGGTCCATTATCTCGAGTTCACAGTTCATCGACTTAGAGATCAACAGCAGGATTGCCAGGGCAGCCACAGTCATGGCCCAACTAAAACAGCGAGTGTGGGACAACTCCAGCCTCACCGAGAGGACCAGACTGCGCGTCTACCACGCCAGCGTACACAGCACTCTCCTGTATGGCTGTGAGTGTGAGTCATGGACCACCTACGCGAGGCACGAGAAGAAACTCAACAGCTTCCATATGAGGTGCCTATGGAGAATACTGCAGATCAAGTTGCAGGATAGGGTCTCCAAACACAGAGGTGCTGAACAGAGCCAACATGAGCAGCCTTCACGCTGTGCTCAGTGAGAAACGCCTCAGGTGGCTCGGCCATGTGAAAAGGATGAATGCAGGTCGCATTCCTAAAGACCTCCTCTATGGAGAACTGGTGGAAGGCCACCGGAAGATAGGGCGCCCAAAACTGTGCTTCAAGGACCTTTGCAAAAGGGACCTGAACGAGAGCTCAATTGACCTTGACACATGGGAATGCCAAGCTTCTGACCGACCAACCTGGAGGCTCGCAGTCAGGCTTGGCACATCCCGCGCAGAAACTGGGTGCATGGAAGTTGCCATCCAGAAAAGAGCGAGGCGGAAGGTTCTATTACAACAGCCATCCACCTTCAAATGCCTGAAGTGCGGCAGGGATAGCCACTCCCGAGTTGGCCGCCACATCCATTCTCGGCGGTGCAGCTGATCACCTTTTCCGTGAAGCTACACTATCGTCCCTTGGAGACGGATGGATGCCGACGACGACGATTATCTTATATATTACAGACTCTCCTTCTATAAAAAAGATTATTGCTGCCTACGTTCATCCGTGGTCCGAGTCTAGTATTGCATTTCTATTAATGTTTTAAATTTTAACTGATGTTAAGTTAATGGTTGGTTTGATAAGACGAAGGCAGCTTTAAGAGAAAATGATAATGAGATATAATAATATGCCTACTGAATAGGCTAGACTAGTTAGGCCTATGTTTGTTTTTTATTAATAAGAAAATAATAACAAAGTCTTATAATTGATCTAGTTTTTTAGGCCTCAATATAATGTTTTTTTTAAGTCTTAAAATTGTAATCAACTTAAGCAAGCAAAATATAAGAAATTCAGACGTTTAAAGTATTATCGATAATAGATATATCGATATCGACAACAAACGCCAAAGAGCAAGAAAAAAAAAACAACTTTTAAAATAGGCCTATACTCTACATAGTTAAATTTTATTTCAAACTTTCATAGTAAATTTTGTTGTATTTTACATTGAGAATATTTTTCCTGTAAACCGTTTTTGAAAAGATTTTTAATTAGAAAAGGAATAAAAAAAACAAAACATTATTGCAATCGCAAATGGATAGGATAGTATAAATAGGGACCAATTTTTGTTTGTAAAATACAAAAAGACATTAAAAATATCATAACTCTGTTAATATTCAAACTATAAACATAAACAAAACGGTTTTGTCAATGAGAAAATCAGCACTTTCCAATGATTTTCTTTTTGGGATGTTGTAAGAAATAGAAAATTTTACTTTTGAGTGCTTATATAAGAATAATTAAGTATAAAACGTCTTTTTTAACCAATGCCCAGTTCATGAAATGAGCAAAAATGTACCTGCCCATTCCATGAACTGGGCAAAGACCTTCCCATTTCATGAACTGGGCAATTACACTATCTGTGGGTAACATATATATGATGATGATGATGATATGATTAGTAGCCTTGCTTTAGTCCTAAGCTTGCTAAGAGTAGATATCAGTACAAAATTAAGCCTTTCTTATTTTACTACAGTAACGTTTCTAGTGACCACTGCCTTGAATCAAAAGAACATGGCGGAAGCCGAGCTTCCCTTTTTGTGACTGTACATATAGGGATTGCGCATTCTGTTCTATACATATTATGTGATGTGGACATCTTAGGATAAATAAAACAAATGCTAAAAGCGATCATGATTTTCAGTAAATTTTTCATTGTCAGTTCATATACACTGAAATTTTCATAATATATAATTCTAATCATTTCCTTATCTGATAAGGACGATGAAGGGCTCCTGATCCATAATCAATTCGCTTTACATAATTTCACTATGCATTTGATACCACACATAAAATGACAAAGGAAAAACAATATAGCCTGGTTTGTGAACAATACAGAATCGTTATGAAAAGGCTCCCAAAAAAAATATTCTAGAAACAGATTTTGATCCCTGTAATCTGGTATTAGGTTCTGTTATTTAGGGCCTTTTGCATACATTTTGAGTCAGTCATAAGCGACAATAATTTTGTAGAATTTTATGTTTTTTAACTAATGGAAAACCGTTTTCCATGTATCCAATAATGTGCAAGAAAAAAGAAGAGTAAAAGTTCCCTCATGCATAGGGCCCGTAATGCAACGTTTGCACGTGTGGGGATTGTGTGGCCAGCTAAATGTTAAAAATAAAAAGTAAAGTACCCGTCGAACTGATCCATAGATCCGATAAAGCAGCGTTTACCAGTTCATGAAGTCTCGGCAAACTAGGTGATTGTATGGCCAGCACTATACACAGCCGCCTTTTCTTTACCCCAACTAATGCCAGGTACCCATCAGAGCTGGGTATACTCAGGGACACCCTCCGGACCCAGGAAAAAATCCTAGCCTGCACCAGGATTCGAACCCGGGACCTTCGGCTTGCCAGACGAACGTGCTGCCGCTCGGCTACTGTGCCCACAGTTAAATATTGAGCTGACTTATTTTTCCCAACTAACGTCCGACACCCATAATAACTTGATATCATGCCTACTGTAGATATTGCCTTTCCCAAAATAATTTTTATATTAATGATTTCATTGATTTGATAATTATCTTAAGTCATTTGCATTTTATTAAACTAATTATTAGTATCCGTTATTAGAGTTTGTTTAAGTCAGTGGACCCAATATATTTTGGGAAATCTTTTATAAAAAAGATAGTTAGTTGTTTTTTTCTAAGAGAGTCGGCTGCTAAGCCAAGATGACTGTAATAATAATATATCAAAAACGTTGAGTGTTACATTTAATGAAAAATTCCTTAAAGCATTTAACTAAGAACACATATTGTATGTGTTAATATTTATTACTCTTCCATGTGTTTGTATTGAAGTTATTAAAATATTGATGTAAGTAAAACAAATACATCGTTTCTTATTAATTTGTTCTCAAATCTCAAGTCTGCATATGACTAGCAAATTGAATGATATTCACATCTGAATGCAATTAAAATTTTAGCATGCTTATTACATGCTGCCAATACTATAAATTAAAAATAAGCACTAAGACCGACTCTCCAGGCCCGGACAAAAAAATTGCCTTCTTCAGGATTCGAACGTCAGATCCTTTTAAGATACCAGGTTAATGGCTACAACAATGCTAGCTGACTACCACAGAACACTCCCCTTCGAACAACAGTGCATGAAGAAAGGACTTACTTTATTCCAGTAAGGTAACTTTTGTAAAATATTGTTGAATAGTGGAGTCTTTTTCTCTTATTCATTTTTTGTAGTCTTTTTAATTATGAAATTACTTGAATATTAATATTTAGTATGTGTTTTCTTTCTAGAATGAAATCTATTTGAATAAAATAAATAGGCTGGCTAGGCTCGGAAGAAAGGCCTTTTACTATGACCACCATATCTTCTGCTATAAGACAAATGCCTTAATACAAAACATAATACATGAAATAGATGGGGAAACACAATCCGCCAGGAAACGATCAATTTAAGGAATCAAAATATGAGGACTGGCTAGAATGCAAAAAAAAAAAACAGCACCAAAATAGACTAAGCCACATCCGCGAGTGACTATGTGGAATTCCCGAGCAAATGCTGCAATTGTGCCCACTCCAGTGTATAACTAAAACCTAATCTGACATCATGCCATCATGCAAGGAAAAGCTCTGTGTCTTGAAAAGCATTTCACACAAAGAAATACATCTTTATCAAATATATGGGACTGCAAGTTGAAACTGTAAATGCAAATGTAAATACGGGACGCAAGAAAAGAATATACAGGTCTAATGTAAAAAATAAGTTAACAGGTAGCATATTATTTTATTTCCAAAGATTTTATCTTAGCGTACGGATGATGGCTAGGTTGGAAGAAAGTGAAGTAGATATAACTGTTATTTTAGAAGACTTTAATGTAATAAGAATCTTATGTATCAAGGCAAAATATTGCTAATTAGCGCAAGGACCAGCATGAAAATTTACTAAAACCGAAAAGCTAGAGAAATTATTTGTTTTAATTTTTTTTTTGTAAAACTGATATCGAAGAAAACCGTGGTAAATAAAATCAGACATTGGATTGTAGATTGAACAGGCCAACAAGCTACAATAACTTATCTTAACAGCAGTATAAATATAATTAATGCTCATTAAACATAGAGAATTATAGTTTAGAAATTATTTTTTATTATATTTCTCAAAACCAACAATACATTACCATATTTTCTAAATCTTTTTAATCCGACAAATTAAGACAATCAGATTATATCAATCTCTGACTCCTAAATTATAATATTTACCAAAAGACGAATACTTGAATAATAATCGTAATTCTAAATGTAATGACATCAACTAGGCATGCACTAGGCACTACGAGAACGAATTTTAAAAAAAGATGTGAGCTACCTATAGACGTTATATAAACATTTCTATTAACATTGCATTCCCAAATTAGGTCTCAGTTGTTTATCTTCAATTATAAATAGTTTTGTTTGTTAGATACAAAGAAAACTTTGAAAAAAACATATTTTTTTCCCGGTCTACTCTAATTGTATGCATTTTGTTCAGCCTTAACCTAAAATATAGTATTCTACCTAATTCATCGACCTGATTTATAATGAGATCATTTTTTTTTCAGTTATTATAAATCTCCAGCTAATAGTGTCATTTATTATATACAATTCGTTATCTATAGTTTGTGGAATAACAAGCAAGAGATCTTCTGAGCTAACAATTAATTGTGTAGAAGAATTTGCCTTTGTCTTTAAAACTAAACAATGGTATGATTGTATTAAATGATCGATCGGTGAAACAAATCTAATCCAGACTAGGAGATACTATATTGTATGAGCTTTGTGACATTTGGCTTCTTGCAAACATTAAGAGAATATATTATTATTATTATATTGCTAAAATTACCATTTACAATTTCATAGATAGAAAATGTTAGTTTGAAACTAAAATATGTTTAGTATGTGCCGTTCTTATAAATTGACTCACACAAAAATTTTTAATAAGGTACAATAAAGTGTTAGAAAATGTCAATTTAGTTTTACCAAGTATAGTGAATTATTTGAATGTATTTCTTTTAGCCTTTTTTTTTCAAACGGTCTCTTAATATTATTTTTAAATTAAATTTGTTTACAATAGAAAAAAATAAGAAAACTAGAGTAAAGCTTCAACAAATAATCTATGACGTCACCGTAAATAAATGTAGTTAAGAAAAGAGAAAATTTCACAGTCATTGGTAGACTTAAATATGAAATTGTACTAGTTGTTCCTATTAACGAATGAGGCAATATTTCATTGAAAATAACTAAACTTGTTTTCCATAATTTGAAATTCCAAAAAAATTTATGGAAAGTGTGTTATATTTTAACTATAAAAGATATAAAAAATAAACCTGAGATTTTAATTTTTCTAAATTTATTTTATCCAAATAATCCCATACAGTTAAACATCCACGGATAATGTCTTAGCATCTCCCTTAGTGCTAAATATTTTATTGAATACCCTTTAATGGATTGTATAGAAACACAGAGTCTTCTTTTTCTACAAGTAAGAAAGATACAAGTCTCATAAAAACACAGATTTGCAGCTTAAGTCAGTGGCAATACACCATCAGCTCATAAATAGGGAATAATGCTGAATTTAGTTGTTGTTTTTTTTCATAAATAATCTTAGAGTTGACAAAGCTTTCAATATTCTTCGGAAAGCGCAGACACAGATTATGTTGGCAACAAGTCTATTATAACCGAATTCTAATCTTTAAAATACGAAAAAAGTGAAACGTGCTTGTTTTTTTATATTTTTTTTTTGACATAATATAATCGATGAATATTATTTTAAAGAACGGGAAGGTTTTTCACATTAGTATAATATACAAAATACATGCTTATTACCTCTAGTGTGAATGTTTTATTAATTATGTCTTATATTGTGTTTTACATGAATTGGTTCATCACTCTCTTCTTTTGTTTTCAACAAAGTTTATTGATCATAAATACAGAGACAGTTCTATATATAAAAACATAGTGTGAAGTTTAGACATCTTTACTTTCTTTCATTCGTTGTATTCATTCCATATGATTATATATTATTATTTATTTCATTCACTCGTTTCTTTCATTCCATTATCAGGCACTGAGAGAATCTGGGACAAGATAATCTTTTAAAAATAACTTAAGGACCTTTCTCTTTAGCTAGTTCATCTGCCACTGCAAATCACACCAAGAGCGCACTGAGCATGCTAATTGAATATCATGGATAGAAGCGCTATAAGAAATGCCCATTCTTATCTTATCCTTACATAGTTGTCTTGCCATTCTCACTCTCGCGCTTAACATTTATCTTAAGGTCATATATTAAATTTTTGAGGAAACATTCTAATAAAACATTCTTTACAATATAAAGGGAGGCTGGAAATCGGGACTATTTTGTACAAGTAGTTTTACATGGTCTCTTATCTTATACATAATAGACCCTTTCTATGCATACAGAAATTAAGTACTAAGTTTACAACAGGGATCGGCAACCTCAGGGAGTGGCTATCATGCTCTGAAAGGCTGCCCAAGGAGCACTAATTGGTTGGAAGGCACATGGTCCAAGAGTCATCACTGCGTCTTTCAGAACAAAGAGGAAAAAGATCAACATGAATCTTGTTCAATGCTATGCCCCTACCAACGACAGTGAAGACTGTATGAAAGATGAATTTTACGGTAGGGTGCAGAGCATCATTCAGAGGTTTCCTAGCAGAGACATAACCATGTTGATTGGAGACCTTAATGCTAAAATAGGAGACAACAACACTGGTTACGAAGAGGTTATGGGTCGAGAGGGGCTGGGAGAGATGAGTGACAATTGAGAGAGGTTTGTAGATCTGTGTGCTGCAAACAGCCTTGTCATCGGCGGTAGCATTTTCCCCCATAGAAAGATACACAAAGTCACCTGGCTCTCACCAGACCTCCACACCGGAAACCAGATAGACCATATATGCATTTCCAAGAAGTTCCGGAGGTCCCTGCAAGATATACGTGTCAGAAGAGGAGCGGACGTGGCTTCAGACCACCACCTTCTTGTTGCACGTGTCAAGCTTAAACTTAAAAGGATATGGGCAGGAGAATTAAACCAGCGAAAGAAGTTCAACACAATACTTATCAGAGACCCAACCAAACGCCAGGAATTCTAGCTGGCACTTGCAAACAAATTCCAAGTCCTGCAAGAAATAATTGATGCAGAGGAAGCAACAATAGACAAGGAGTGGAGGATAGTGGAAACAACAATAAAGACAGTTTGTCAAGAAGTATTGGGCCCACAGAAACGCAACCACAAGGAATGGATCTTAACGGTCTCCCTGAAGAAAGTAGAACAGAGAAGAGAAATTAAGGCAATACTAAACCATAGCCGGACACGTGCAGAGATGGCCAAGGCACAAGAACAATACACACAAGCAAACAAGAGGAAATATGAAAGACTTGTATACCATCACTAAGAGGTTATCTGGGAAGTTTAGTAAACCTGAAAGACCGGTGAAAGATAAAGAAGGAAAGCAGATAATCGATGACGAAGGACAAAAGAGAAGATGGGTGGAATACTTTAAAAAGCTACTCAACAGGCCAGCTCCACCAGACCCACCTGATATCCAGCCAGCAGACAAAGACCTGCCGATAGACTGCAATGCACCTACAAAGGAAGAAATACGCCAATCCATCAAGAAGCTTAAAAGCGGCAAAGCACCTGGACCAGATGATATCCCTGCGGAGGCATTGAAAGCGGAAGTGGTGACTACAGTAGAGCTCTTACACCCCCTCTTCCAAAAGATCTGGGAAGAGGAGCAAGTTTCAACAGAGTGGAAAGAGGGACTACTCATTAAACTCCCTAAAAAAGGAAACTTGAGCTCCTGCTCTAACTATAGAGGAATTACCCTACTATCAATCCCAAAAAAGGTGTTCAACAGGACTCTGCTTGGCAGAATGCAGGATGCTGTTGATACGAAGCTGCGAGATCAACAAGCTGGTTTCCGCAAAGATAGATCCTGCACTGACCAAATAGCTACACTGCGCATCATCCTGGAGCAGTCGCTCGAGTGGAATTCCCCCCTATATGTCAACTTTATTGACTATGAAAAGGCTTTTGACAGCGTAGACAAGGAATCACTTTGTAGGTTGCTAAGACACTATGGGGTCCTTAAAAAAATTACCTCTATAATTAAGAATTCTTATGAATGATTGAAATGCAGAGTGATCCACAGAGGCCACCCAACAGAGGCATTCCAAGTACGGATATGAGTGAGACAAGGCTGTTTACTGTCGCCATTTCTGTTTCTGCTAGCCATAGACGGGGTCATGAGGTCATCCACATCAGATAAGCATAATGGCATCCAGTGGACGCTATGTTCACAACTAGACGATCTAGATTTTGCGGATTACCTGGCATTACTCGAACATACCCAGCAACAGATGCAGGAAAAGACCAACATCGTGACAGAAAACTCCACTCGCCTTGGCCTTAACATCCACAAAGGGAAGACCAAGTTCCTTAAGGTCAACGCAGAAAACACATCGCCTATCACTCTCAATGGTGAAGCGCTAGAGGAAATTGAAGAATTCACCTATCTAGGCAGCATCGTAAATAAGAAGGGTGGATCCGATGCTGATGTAAGGGCAAGAATTGGCAAGGCCAGGACAGCCTACCTCCAACTTAAGAATATCTGGAGCTCAAGAGCAATATCCCTGAAAACAAAGTTCAAGATCTTCAACTCAAACGTGAAGTCTGTCTTACTCTATGGTGCAGAGACTTGGAGGACTACAGCTTTTAACACCAAGAAGATCCAGACTTTCATAAACTCATGTCTCAGGAGGATTTTGCATATACGCTGGCCGGACATGATCAGTAATGATGAGCTCTGGAGTCGCACAGGTCAACAGGCAGCCGATCTGGAGATCATGCAAAAAAGATGGAGTAGGTTGGGGCACACACTCCGAAAACCAGCATCCAACATCACCAGACAGTCCCTATCGTGGAACCCCCAAGGAAAGAGGAAGAGAGGCCGACCCCGTAACAGCTGGCGCAGAGACCTGGATGCAGACGTCAAGAGAACAGGCCATTCTTGGGGACAGTTGGAAAGACTCGCTCGGGTCCGGGATGGCTGGTGAGCCCTTGTTTGCCTATGCCCCGAGAGGGGTAGTAGGCGTAATTAAGTAAGTAACATGGGATATCAAGTTAAACATTTTCGTTTTTATTATGGGCTAAAGTAAATGATACCATTTTTTAACCCCTCTTTTAATGGGTCTGTCCCTCGCTGTATTTAATTAATTAAGGCGTTTCGCACACAGATTGCGGAGCAGTTTTCAAGATAATTTCTTTTGAGTTTGTGAGATTGTTGCTTGTGTTGGCTCTATTTAAATATTGCTGTAGATAACATATTTATTGTACATACTCGCAAATACGGAATTTACCACCTGAATAAAATATCTTCTTGACTGCATCATTTACACTAAAGCTTCCATGTTAAGATACTATTCTATTTTATTGTTTACAATACCATAATATATATTTATTTATAAACTACAACGTCAAGGAAAGGAACTGTTAGAACGCAAATCCTTAGTTTGTGCCTAAGACAATAAGGAGTACGTGTAAAGGTAAAATATAAATAATAGAAACCAAAGTCTACCCTAGGTCGAACGAGGATTAACAACACTATTTACACGACTCTGACCACAAGGGAAGTGTGGTCGGAACAGTATATATATATATATATATAGATTGCTTTAACTAACAAACACAATTAATTTTAAAACATTTTATGCTTCAGAAACAAATGGATCAATGTCTTTTTAAATTTTGGACTATAAGTGACATAAATAATAAAATTAAAGGAAAAATTGATTTTAAATATTTCATTGACAACATAAAATAGTGCGAGCATAATCAAGCGTGTATTTTGTAAAATCAGTGTAACCAGTTGTTGTACAAACATGGGAATTAATACAAAAACCATAATTAACATACATAGATTATAATTAGAACAGTTTTTACAGAGCTCATTTCTTTTTTTTTTTTTTTGAAATGGCAACAGTTGTTGATAATGTTGCTTTATTATTAGATTTAACAGTAATTTTATTTAGAGTCAATATCGTACAGAATAAAATAACAATAATCGGAAGGCACATGTTTACTGACTCGGTAGAGTAATAGCCATAATTGCTAATTAATTCATAGTTTTTAATAAAATAATCTTGATAAATAAGTGAAAGCACAGTGCTATTGCATTACCCTGTTACGTGACATGGACTCAGTCACTATTATAAACCATTATTATTCCCATTATATATTATTATTATGGAACATGGTATTGAAAATGTAATACAGTTCTAACATTCAACGCTTAGGCTGTAGTTATTATTAATATATGACCATTCTCTTCGCAATTGCATAGAGGCTACTAATAGCTTACGCTTAATTAAATTTCACCCTTGTTTAAAATGACAGTCGTGACAGAATGCTATTAATAGATTATAACTGGTTTAAACTAGTTGATCTATAGACATCGACTGTAATATATCCCCCCATTCTCCCCCACCTCCTCCTAGAGTTTTTTCCTTTCCCGCGGTTGAGATAATTTATGCGAGTAGGGTCAGATTCCAGCGTTTCCATTGGTTCCGCCACTCTGAGCTGACTACTAGTTCTCGCTGGTATTCCAGCCGCCCAAATCCATCAGTTCTAACTCCGATAGTCTGAGAGACGGTCGTAATATTGTTTGCTTTCTTAAATGTACTGATTTTGATGTTAGAAGTTGTTACGCTTCAAACGAAGTTTATTGAAACCTTATTGTTGAATTAATAAACCAGTTGATACTTTACTGAAGGAATTTTGGTCAGTCTTTTACTGTTCATCGTTTAAACTGTCGTTTGCTACATTGAAGGAGATATTTAATAATTCACTGTCAGAGATAGTGGTGGATCTGTGGCCTCACCGAATCAACACCCAAACACTAGATTAACGAAGCTTAGCAAGTAACAATCACAGAAGGTTGTCGCTAATGTAATAACCCTATAAAAATAATATACCGCGGCCAAAAGAGCGGGCATCGCATCACAAAATTCAAAAGGATTATAGCCAAAATACACATTGTAATACGATAATATGTAATAATTCTGGACACATGAAAAGGAAAACATACAGCCAACATTCTTTCTATAGAAATTAAAGTCACTAGATGTATACTTGTTGTAACTGATAGAAAATTAAATGCGTCAAAGTATCCGAAATAATACACCGCTATATAAAAATACCAATAGAGATCAAAATATCTTAAGGTTAATGATACATTAATAAATACTTGTGTAAAAGAATAAATAAGATCACAAACAGAAATTTGTCGAGTCTTTCATTTCATGATGTGACAAAATAACTATGTTGAGAATACTTCCAACAATACCAAAACATGAAAGAACGTTTCCTATAAATGAATTTGAAACAAATATTATAATTTCGAGTGTTTTTAAGCTGATAAGTTCGTTTTGGGTTTGATCAAAATTAGAAACACTTGTGTTAATCATTTTTAATTAGTTGTAGGCCCTATTTATTTCTAGACAAAGAGATTAAAACTCTGTAGTAGGCCTATTACAATTTCTTTTATGTAAAGGTGCAGTTTATAATATAATTACAGTGTTAGCTAATACTTATCCAACTATAGGATCACTATTACAGAGTAAATATTTTATCTATGTGTCAGTTCATAACGTCGTAATTATGTGTGTGAATTTGTATGCCACATTGACCTTTCAGACCACTTGACCGTTTGATCACGTGAGGAATTTGAACTGTAAAGAAAAAAAAAGGGCAAGCGCTTAATGTCTTTCTTATCCCGTGCTAAGAAAAACAACACACAAGATCATTACTTTTGTTTTGAAATACTAGTTTGAAATGTATTTTTACTCCCTTTATTTTAAGTTGCAAGTTCTGTCTGTCTGTCTGCTATGGTGCAAAAATTGGCTTCAATTTTTCGACCACTTCCCGTGGTCCGATCGAGCTGAAATTTGGACAGCAGACTTGCCTCGACTAACAATACATCCTATCAAATTTTTTTAAACAACTTAATAATACTACACTTATGACAATATTAATTTCTTAAAAGGAAAGTATAAGAAAAATTTTGTTTCACTTTAAAAATGCCTGTGCAACTTTTTATAGTTTTTTGGCGCAAAGCTAGAAAAAAAATTATGCGCTAAGATTATTTTTAGAACAATTCATACGGAGTATGGAGATATTTTTGAGATTTGCGACACAGATATTTTACTGTACGTTTCATTTGCAGTAGTCAATCAATTATTTAATTACATGATGGTAAACTTAGTTTGTAAATAAAGAGAGTATGGTTTTCTTGTTATCTATAAAATTACATTATTCAGTGCATGTTTTAATGGTTAGTCTAGTTATACATACAAGAAATTATAATTAACAGTAAAAACAAAGTATTTATTTTCAAATTATAATATATAAACTCGCGTATAGGTCGCACTTTTTAATACTTTAAATTCCGAAAAAAAAATTAAGGATGCGACCTATATAGGCCCACTCTACATGGATTAAAAACGTTCTAAAAAACATCACTACTCTGTCATAACGTTTCAACTTTCACCCGTATCGGTGGTTGGTATGATGTATAATTACTAGGCTAACTTTCTCATTTTAAATATTATATCTTCATATAAATGTAAATGCAGTAGACCAATATTCTAGGTTTTCAGACCCCAAAACACTTTTCTTTTAAAATTTTGGACCGATTTATTATTGCCGAAGCGTAGCATAAGCCTAACTTTTTGTATTATTATTTCGCAAATTACAAAATGGAAATATGGAAACATGAAAATATGAAAATAATAGCAATGTGTGTGTAAATGCATATTTAGACCTATAATATAGGCGACAACGTGCATACTATTAACATAATGTGTGTTTTATTAAGGACGTAAGGTCTTTAGGCTGTAGACTACTAAATCAGTGTTTAACATTCTTGGAAAACTGCGTTAATTCTAAGCAATGTTACCACAAAACAATCGGTTTATCAACAAATTTCAAAACATTTCATTTCAAAAAAATCTCAAACTTATTTTTTTTATAAAATCTATAACAAATAATGCTTGAAATGTCACTATTGCGTTTTATTTTTGGTTAGAGCGTCTATCCATAATGTTTATGCTTACAGTTTATCTTGTGCCTTACGTACTGGTTCCATGGTTCAATCCATGAATTTAAGACGTGGAGTAGTCTATAAAATTTAGTTAAAAAAGAAAATATTTTAACGTTTCTTAGTCTAACTAATTCCTTTGCTCATTTTTCATAATGCAGGCGCCACTGAGTCGATACAGTGCACTTCAAAATATTTCTTTTTATGTCAAACCACTCTAAAAATAGTAACTTTATTTTAAACAGAGACTTAGAAGAAGAAACAAATTTATTTTAAAACAGGCCCTGTAACTCCATAAATGTAAGGGTTCTACCTAAACGCGTGTCAGTGGCAACATATAAGAAAAATAAGCCTAATCAAAGGCTGCGACCTATCCATTGGTGCGAACTATACGCGAGTTAATGAGCATACAGTGAACAGACAACATTTAATGACAAAACCAATGTCAACATATTTACAACCGAGTGAAAAAACAACAACCTACTATTAACAATTTTAAAAAAACACATTTGGAAGAACGTATTCCCCTTTATCCGGACAATCAAGATTGTTTTAAAAATATTTTTATTAAATACTTTGTCCTTTTTTTAAAAATAGTATTTGGGTAGGTGTAGCCACTTTAGTTGTTTTTTTTTGTTTTTTTACACAGATTCAAAGCTCTAAACACTGGAATAACAATTAAAATAATTTGCTCATTCACTAATATACTAATGCTATTTTAAAATAAAGCGTTTCAACACATAACCACAAATACATAACCATTAAAATTTGCTAAAAGAAAATACATTTAACATTAGTGTTCACTTAATATTTTATCAATATTTTCACATATTAATAGCTCTCTCTTAACGCAAGTTTAAGTTTTGTGTGAGGTACTAAGCCTACTCTTGTGCCGACCTCAAATTATCGGATTAGCTAGGAATAGTCTAATATTTCTCGTACAGGGGAGTTCATGTTAAAAACTATCATTTTTATTTTGAGTTTTGTAATGATACCATTATTTTCACCCCTCCTAGTAATAGGTCAGTTCCCAGCTATCCTCCGCGAGTATTTAAGGCTAGGCAGCCACTAGTTTTTACATAGTTTTTTTTGCAGAGTGTTTTGCAGAGTTTTCTGTAAATATATCTTTTGAGTCTGTTGGATGTACGCTTGTGTTGGCACTATTCTATTATTGCTGTAAATACTACATTTATTGTACACACTTGCATATTATCACTTGAATTAAATTATCAACACCATTTACACTGAAGTTTCCTCGTCAAGTTATTATTTTATTTTGTTGTTTACAATATTATAATATTATTAGCATATATATTTATTTACAACTACAACTTCAAGGAAAGGAACTGTTAGAACGCAAATCCTGATTTTGTGCCCAGGACAATTAGGAGAGTTTGTGTAATACTAAAATACAAAAAAAATAATAACCAATGTCTACGCTAGGACGAACTATAATTATCAACAACCTTTACACGGCTATAACCACAAGGGGATTGTGGTCGTAACAATATGTTTTAGAAGATATTGTCTTCATAGTATTATAATTTAGAAAGTCCATAAGAACTATTTAAACACAAATAGCTCAAAGTATTTGACTATTTAAACGTGAATTCAGACTAGTTAAAGCACGAAAACCACACCCTAATATCAATTGGGATAAATGAGTGTCAAAATAAAAATTAAGGTTAATGAAACGGTTTATTAATATGTTGAATTTAAAACATCTTTTTAAAAAAATTGTCCAAAAAAAAAAAATAATCAAACATTTTAGCTGAAAAATGTTTCACTTTAAAAAAAAAAAAATAGCCCAGTGATAAATGTGAAAGTAAGAAAAGACATATTGTCGCGAATATTCAGATATAATTTATATTATTTTTCTGAACAAATTGACTTTTTCAATTTTATCTTCCCAACCAGACTAGTTTTCGCAGACCAGGGCGCGTTTATTTCAAATGCAAATCTGGATCCAGAAATGTTATTTTATGCCTCAGCAAAAGCGAAAAAGAAAAGTTTATAAATTATTATTATTGGTTAGATGTGTAACTATTTAGAGGTAAATATAGATATATATTAGTTTGAACATACTTCTGTTTGCAATAGGAGTCCTGCTTTTCACTACAATAATGTCTTATTTATAGCCCAAGGTGTTTTTCAACTAACAATAAAACTTCAATCCGATAAGATAACCTTAGTTGTAAGTATCCATTTATCTACAAAACTTGTGTTTGCAACTATTAGTTCAACGCTCTAAATAATAGTATTCCTTACAATGAGTTTAATATAAGCTTATACATTTTATAGACAATTTACATTAGCAAAAAATAAACCCACTCTGTTGTTTTCATTGATAATTATGTAATAAGAAAAGGTTATACCATTAATGGTAGACAGTTAACAGGAAAACAATTGATGCACTTGTTAAAGAAATATATTTTCTTTGCTTCTCTATATCTACTGCAACTATATTAAATGCTTTCTACTGACTTCATTGATTTGATATAATGATACCATTGTATTTCTAATTCGCTACAGATCTCAAGCTTATAATCTCTGTCATTAGTGATACAATAGCTTTCTTTACCTTAATCATATAAAAACACTTTATTTTCCATGACAACAATTTATTTTCTAAAATGATTTTCCTTTTTATTCTACATATAAATAATGAAATATTTGATATAACCGCTGAATGAATGCACAAAATGTTTTGCAGAATAAAAATAGACACATGAATATGAATTTGCTATTATCAGAATAGGAAAGATATTTGCAGTTTATAAACAAAATGAACAACTCAAGTGTCTTTCAAAATAGTTCTGATGAAAACAGCAATGACATCAGTTGGGAACTAATAGCAATTTTGACACATGTAGCATTTACTTTTTTAGGCAACGTTCTAGCGTTATTTGGTATAGTTGGAAGTATTCTTGACATAATTATTTTATTGCATCTTGACATGAAAGACTCAACTAATTTAGTATTATTTGCTCTTTCCGTTTGTGATCTTATTTACTCTTTTACACAAGTATTTTTTATTCTTACATACACCTTACTATCGTTAGATTTCTATTGGTTCTCATATATAGTGGCTTATTATATGGCATATATTGATTCATTTAATGGCGTTGCAGTAGCTATAAGTGTACATTTAGTGGCTTTAGTTTCAATAGAAAGAATGTTAGCTGTATGTTTTCCTTTTCAAGTGTCAAGAATTATTACATATTATCGTATGAAAATGTGTATTTTAACAATAACACTTTTTAATATTGCAATTCGAGCTCCAGTATTTTTTACGCAAGATATTATTTTTATTGATTATTACAATAAAACTATTCCAAAATTAATTCACAGAGATTATGCAGCACAAAATATTTCTTTGCTTATCACCTATTCGTATTATTCTAGTTTTTTATTCAACTTTGGTCTGCCGATGATTGTCATTGTAACGTGTACAATAATGACAATTAATAAAATTTCTAAGTCATCTAAAAATAAAGCAACTCTATCATCAAGTGAGGCCAAAACAAATAGAAAAAAGGAAATGAATAATGTGAAAACAGTTTTAATTATTTGCATGTTAATTATGATCTTTGTATTAATCCCTTCCTTTGTTCAACAAATCATTGCCTCGATTTTTACGACTACAACTTTTGTTTTCGCAATGTACATTATTGTAAATGTATTATTTCAAATAAATTCTTCCTTTAATTTTATTGTATATGTCACTAGTAGTCCTAAATTTAAAAAAACTTTTATCAATTTATTCATTATGCATACAATTTGCAAAAAATAAAATTGCATTTTTTTTTCAAAATGTATAATGTAAATTATAGTTTATCACCAGGAAATATTAATTGTGACAGGCCACATTATCCACTGACAATTAATTTCTTGACATTGGCGACATTCTGGGTCCCTAACAAGATTAACACGCAATTAAGAAAGGTTTTCAAATAAAATCCATTTATTTAAGATTAATGTACTATTATCGGTCGTCTGTACAAACATTACAATTATATCCATGGATAAATAAATGATTGAAGCGATAATGCACCTCTCTATCTATCATTATATCTATCATTATATCTACTGCATTTAGTACTTGTTTTGATACATATTCACATATGAACATTGCATACATATTCACATATTAACATTGCATACATATTCACATATTAACATTGCATACATATTCACATATGAACATTGCATACATATTCACATATGAACATTGCATACATATTCACATATGAACATTGCATACATATTTACATATGAACATTGCATACATATTCACATATGAACATTGCATACATATTTACATATGAACATTGCATACATATTCACATATGAACATTGCATATTCACTGATATTATTTACATTATGCTTAAATGTTGGTTATTACATTCTTATTGCTAATGTTATCATTCATTGCTATCATTATCATTGCTTACATTCTAAGTGATGTAGAACGTGTGTGTTTCCCTACCCCTCACCTTGCTCTTGGTACCACGAACACTCCCCCCCCCCCGTCCCTCCTCACGCCCTCGATTAACCCACGACAAACGAGAAATAACAATGTCATGCATACGAAAAAATACCTCTAATGGTTTGTTCCCCTGGTCAAAGTCACTTTGTAACTCAAACAAAGGCGCCGCCCGGGAGATAAGAATTGCCTTGGATGAGTTAGGGTTAGGGTTAGGGTTAGAGTCACCCCCTTCCCCACCC
The DNA here is from genome assembly GCA_949126835.1 of Anisus vortex. Taxonomy (NCBI): domain Eukaryota; kingdom Metazoa; phylum Mollusca; class Gastropoda; family Planorbidae; genus Anisus; species Anisus vortex. The sequence continues at coordinate 31,484,498 of OX421492.1, forward strand.
TTACCTCCGCCCCTCACACCCACCCACCCCATTACGTCACTATGCTATACCTAACTCCTTTTTTAAGGACACTTCGTAAAATGCGATTTAAGACATAAAATTAAGTAAATTGTTGCAATTTTTTCATTGAATATAAAGCACATATACTGATCTATCTGTTTATTATCTTCATTTGTCTACTTTTAGTTGTTGTTTTATTGGCTCGAAACAAATTTATGTCGTGAGTTTGATAAAATTGCAGAAAAAAAGTCAAGTCTGAAAAAGTTATACTTTTTTTTATTTTTTATTAAAATGAGTGCCACAAATCCAAAAATATTATCATTTCGGGTCTTTCAATTGTATATAATAAATAATAAAGATAAAGGTAACTATTTAGCAATTTTTCACAGTGAACAGAGTATTTTCTGAGGTACAGACGTCTTTTCAAGATGGCCGTCTGACATGCGATTTTAAGCATATCTAAGTCGACCTGTAAAATTCTTAATACCCAGAAAATTTTAATGTGATTATATTTATTTAACTTATGTTTTCTATCTTTCTAAAACTTACTTAACGGGAACTATTATTGAAAAAAACAACTTTCACCGCTATTTTTCTTAGAATAAGGGTGACCATAGTCACCCCTTATAATGTCAGCAATGACGGGGTGACTATGGCCATGGCGAGAATGTTTTTGTTCTTGTATTTATTGCACACAGTTAACATGTTCCGTTTATTATTCATTTTTGTGTTAACTTAAACATATTTGCATTGAGAAAGAACAACGCATCAGATTTTTAAAGCAACAAATGAACTTTTTTTATATTAGAAAACAATGTCTGTGATAAATTGTCAATGACATTTTTGGTCACACAGTAAAATAATTGTATAGAGCCATTATAAATACCAAACCATTGTATGTACTAAATTAAACAAATGTTGTTTATTTTAACTCACAGAACAAGTTTCCATGCTCGGGACTTACCAATCGACGCTACAATTAAACATCAATTGAAACTTGCATTAGTAGATCATAATAAAATAAACATTTTTTCAATTTTTTTTTCTAATTATTTTTTAATATTTAAGTTTTTTCTATTTCAATTTTGTAATACCATTTTTTCATTATTTGTTTCATCTGCCCTTTTTTTGTCTGAATATTAAACAGATTTTGCCAAGTAACGGTTTTATACCGCTGTTTTATGCTCTATACGGCACAGTCAAAAGGTTATCAATAAGTTCTAAACAAATGCATTGACACATTAATGTCATTAATTCCTGCATCAATAACACCCGTCAAAATCAGCCATGTAAGAATTAAGAATCGGTTAAATAAGAAAAAAAATAATAGAGAGCCATAGTTACCCCAGGCCGGGGTCAATAAGGTGACATCTGTTTAAGATATATGGAAACAAAGCTTAAAAGAGGACCATAGGTACCCCGTCTTACTGTATATGCTTAGAGTCTACATGTTTGTAGATTTAAGAATACTGTCAAATGAAGAGATGTTTTTCTTTTTGTATTTTTTTTCTCCTGTATATTATGAAACATCTACAATTTTAAATGTGATATGTTAAAATAATTAAGTTGCGGCTTTACAATCTCCACACAGAGTTTTAAACTCTATATTATTTTATGTCTTAAACATCTCTACTGACACCTTTATATTGATCACAGTTGACAAATGATCCTAAATATGACCCTCTACGACGAAAAAGGGTTATTTCGAGTTAATTTTTTAAAAAGTTGTGACAGGCGTGTAAGCTATTGATTATGGATTTTTTTATATTATTTCTTATTATTTATCCATTTCCGAAGAGGTCTGTGGTATTATTTTATTAAATAATAATAATAAAATATGAAAAAGCATTTCAATGTTAAAATTAAGTCTAAAATATCTAGAAAATAGTACAACTGCATTTTTAAAATCATGTTCCAGTTAGAGGCTACAATAAAAACATTATTAACTAAAAGACTGCTTGTACAATTATTAAACACATTCCGCTGTGTAATTTGTCATTAAATTGAAGTTAACATGTATGTGTAAATCAAAATGACCCAAATGTGACTTGTGAATCATTTCCTGGTGGAGTGTCACAATTTTTTGTTTTTGTCAATGGTACTTTTCGTTGTTAACCATCAGACAATATAAAAATGTAAAAGTTTATGCTACTTCATTTGCTTGTAGCTAACATGAGTGTAACTTCTTTTTTTTTAGTCCAATTAAGACAGACACGATGTATAATATATATATATATATATATAACACAGCTCTTGCAGCACAAATAATTTTTAATCATATTATAAAATCCGTTACATAGAAATACACAGTTCCGTTTGAGAAAAACTTCTTTATAATTTCCAAACGCTCTAAGTCCATTTACTATCTAGTTACACTCATTTTCATACACGTCTTGTACAGACAAGATCTAGCAATTTACTAAAATATATTCATCTCTCGTCACATGACCATGCTCTCTTTTTAGAGAAGACACTTGCAATTCTCGTAACTAAATATAACATCGCAGTAGAATAATCTACGCATCATAAATGAAGATTTAAGTCCAGCAATATTACTTCAATCAACGGCAATAACTCGTGATTCTTAATATCAATTTTGATTACATGGGTCATTTCCCCTAGACTTTTTTCTTTCATTCATCAGACTATAGTAATATTAAATTATAATTAGAATAGAATGTTAACCTATAACAGTTTTGCTTATTTATATGTTTCAAAAATAAATTGATGAAAATCTTTTTGAATTTCGGACTAGTTGTAACATAAACAATGAAATTAAAAGTAGAATTTATTTCAAATACAACATTCACAATTATATAAAAGACAATTATAAATAAAATCGAACCAATTAGTAGCTTTAAAATGATCTGTTGTACAAAAAATGGAATAAAAACAGAAAACATTACTATCATATATATAATTAAAACCGTTTTAACAGATTTCTTTTTTTATTTTTTCTCTGGCCTCGGTTGATGATAAATTAGATTTATTTTTAGACAAAAGATAAATTGTATCCAGTGTCTTTAATGTACAAGTTAGTATAACAGTTGTTGGAAGGCCAATATTTACTGACTGAAATAATTATGGATTACATTTTATAATTATGTCATAATTTTGAGCAAAAAAATCTTTTTGATCAAGTGTTGGTATAGTCATGTTGTTATACTCTATACAAATAATATCATACGGCCAAAACATTGGGGCCCGAATCACAAATTTAAAAGTATTATTGTGAGGATACACATTTTCATTCGATCAGTTGTTAAAACTCTTGGCACTTGAAAAGGAAAACATACAGCCAACATTCTTTCTATAGAAACTAAAGTCACTAAATGTATGCTGGTCATCACTGATACAGTATTAAATTAAAATTAAAATCATTGTATGATACGTCAAAATAATTATGTTGAAGATATATCCAACTATACCAAATAATGCAAGAACATTCAAAAACACAATTAGAAAGCATCTTTGTATTAAGTTTCATGTTTTGATTATGTAAACACATTAGATTTACAATTTTATTACAATAATATATTGTGTCTTTGCTACCCATTGATACATTTAACATTCAGTCTATTAGGAAACATATTTTGAGTTGCAGCATCCAGAAATAAAGTCTATATCAATTGAGTACGCTTTTATATTTTTGTTAGGTTAAATTATGAAAATATTTGGCGTTAGTCCAAAAGAAAACATATTGCGATTGGCTTAAAATGAAGATATTGTAGCTTTTGAAGTTTTACTTTTATGCTAGTTAAATCAGTGCAATCATTGAGTTGGAAATATACGATTTGGTCACAAACCATTCTAAATACAAAAATCCAATTTTTTCATCCAGTTTGCATACGTTCGTGGCAGTTTTAAAATCATCATTTAAAACTAACAGTACACCTAATATTCATCAAATGTAATTAAAAATTGCTTACTTTTAGATTAAAACCCTTCGCCATAAAAATAAAAACAAATTGGAATAAAACTACTTTTAAAAATGCAATATTTGACAAAATATAAATGTAGCAGCTACATAGGCAATATTAAAATAAACATAATTTAAAGTTTATGAACAAAATACTGCCTCTAAACAATCCCTATACCGACTAGTAGAGTACAATACAAACGAAAATTAGCAGTAGAAAGGACTGTGTACCGATTCAATCTTAGTCGCACATAATGGATTGTGCAATCGTACAAACAAACCACATGACTAAAGAAGCCAGAATATAAACATTAGATTTCTGGAAGCATTAATATTATATTTGTAAATAAGTAATAATTTAGTCTATAATGTGCATTCCTTTCTTCACAATAGACAGAACAATACCAAAAATATTACAACATACGAAAATAACACAAAAAGAATGCTATCAAACAAAGCTAAAACGTAAAGTCAATAATTATTGTTGCAAATGACCTTCGTTTAAGACTCATTTTCGTTGCTTTCGTATAATATCCACTTCTATCTTATATTTTTAGATGTTATGTCGAAGTATCACAATGAAGTGCTTTCTATTGACTTCGCTAAAGATATAATGAGATCATTGTATTTCTTCTTCTTCTCAAACTCAGAATCTTAGTAGTTGGTGGTACAATTGCTTCTCTTTACTTCATTGATATAGAACACTTTGTTTTCCATAACAAAGATCTATTTTATAGTAGGATTTTTTTCTTTTAATTTACAGCCAGACCAAGAGGTTATTTGATGTAAAGGCTACATAAATGTACATATTGTAGTACAACAATAAAAATTTGACCGATAAATATTAATTTTAAATCAGTGTTATCTGAAAAAGCACACACACATTGCACCGAATAAAAAATTACCTAGTCAATTTTATTGATTAAGTAAGGTGAATACAATGTTTGTAGTATATTTCATCCTGTTTTTAATAAAGTATGCAAAATATTGATAATAGTTATATCACATTTAGCAATTAGCAAAATATTGACTACTGCAAATGTCAAAACATTGTTAAGAATACAATCACCTTAACAAAGTTTTAAAGGGGTGTGACATGTAAAAATAATGTCAATGTTACAAAGAACAAAGCAATAATTATATTATTTCCCACGCTAAGATTTAATGCGGCGGTCGATTCTAAACAAAACATGTTGGCATAATTATTTCTAGGCATTTTATATTGCATTTAATTTTACTCAAGCACCTCAAGAAACGACCGATACATTTTTGTCCGCCAATCTACAAGCCAGAACAATTAAGGTTACTAATTTAACCTAAGACATAATTAGTATTAAACTTCAACGCTTGCCAGGCGCAAAAAATCCCGTGTATGCGCCAAACTCCAAGAAGTTTAAGGTGCGCGGACACTAGATTTATACTCTTTTATAAACCAGCGTTCCTTATTATATTTTATCAGCAGTGCACTTATCAGTGTTACTTTCATAAATGATTATTTACTTAATAGATTTTGAACTAACAGTAACATTATTATACCCTGCCTAAAATTAATATTTTTTTCCTCTTGTATACTTTTTATTTCACTCACTTAATAGAATTTTAGCCAGAGAGCACACGTTAGAGATATGCATCAATCCATTCATGCTATTAAATTGTATGTGTGAACCAGCCTCTATGTATGTCAACGATAGAGACCGTATTTGGTCCTTTTAACGTAAGGTCAGATTATAGGGCTTGGTAACATTTTTTTTTAAAATGCACATTTTCGGGTTTTGACTAAATCGGATACCTTAACAACTTTATAATAACTTTGCATTAATAAATTAGAGTAATTAAGTTTATAAAATTGGACATTTACATATGTGTTTTTTTATCGCTTGACTTTTTTTTCTGTCAATATAGCAGTTTTTTAAACCATAGCAATACATAGTTTTGTATTGTATTAGCCTTTCCGCCATATAATATTTGGTATCGTTTTAAAGGGCTACATCAGGAGCGTCGATACAGTATAGCAGTAGAAACGTCTTCACTACGAGATTTACGTCACAAATCTTCTTCTCAATTAAGGCCACAAATTCCAAATATGCTATATTTAACAATGAAGTTATTTCGATCAATTAGCTTCAAGCCGAACTTTCGTCGTGCAATGTCTTTTATTGATTGCATAATTTGTAATAAATTAGAAAGAACGATACATTGTACACACTTTTGTCCACAGTCGTATCTATAACTAAAACAATTTACTTTCATTTACAATGAATTAATCACTTTTTCGATCTTGAAGGTTTATTCAGAGTTAAGTGAATATCGTGACTTTTATTTTAACGATTATCGTGTAATTTTTTTTTCAATTGTTCATTATTTTAGAGGTAATGTGCAAATTATATAGGGCCTATATATTTTTCAATTTCACTGACCCATAAAGCAGGGTTGATAACCGTGTATTCGATCAATAGTAAGTTAGCAATCCTGGGAACAAAGTCTGCATATTATCTGTTAAAGCATGTAACTAAAATTATAAATATGCACATGTATACATACAATAGACATACGTGCCCTGTCAGGAGGTGTTTACGATTAGGACATCAACCTGGCAGAAGTTGGGCGATGAGAGGGGTGCGGAGTCGTAGGTGAGTGGGGTAGTAGTGGCAGGTCGTCGTGGGGTATGAATTACCGTGACTGGAATCGCCCTGGAATAATTATTATTTCTCTCTCTGGCTCGTTAGATATTATGACGGACACAACAGATAGTTCTAAGTAGGCAAATAAATCGCTGGTTAAGTTCAGGTGTTTATTATCATTTCAATTCTTCACTCAATGGCAAGATACATATACGAATTTGCACAGGCTTCAGTTAACACTCAACACATGGTACTGCTAGGTTGTCCAACATTAGGCAAACGTAGCTGTGTTCACGAAAATACTTATACTGACAAAATATATATCTATACACAAGCAGGCGGTATATCCTATGGGACGAATTGAATAAGTGGAGGCTAGAATCAGACAACCTTCTCCACCTAACGCTTGAGCCGAAGTGCCCTAAAACTAGTTAAGCGCGCTTTCGTGAATTTTAGTCACGTGATCAGTGGTCAATTTGATTGGATAGCTACATTAGTTTAGAATTACATATGTTCTGGTTGGCTAGTTTGAAATATACTTGCATAAAGGATTGACTATTGGGGGGGGAATTAGGAGTGGGTGTAGGTGAACAATTAGTACCGCCGACTTTTGCGGGGTGGGGCCAAGGGGAAAGGGGGGGGTGGGTAGACGTATACGGAGATACAAAGGATAAGATAATGACTTATCTCCCTAGATGTACCTGTGTCTATTGGTTCAGGTCGAGTGCAGCCCGGGGCGCTTACGCATGTGCGAGACGCTTCGCTCCAGATGTCACTACGACGAGTGGATCAAGGGCTATGCCTACGGGCGCTGAGTACGGGACGAAGAGGGGAGATAATGAAAAAGGTGTAGCAGTATGTGGGGGTGTCTACAGGTGGGTGGGGGTTTCTACAGGTGGGTGGGGTTTTTACGTGTATGCTGAGTTTTGCAAAATAAATGAGTAGTTACTATCCAAATACAACATGAATCATAATTGACAGTGTTACAAAAGTTTTATTTCCAAAATTCTATTGGTTCTATTATTATTAACTAAAGTTAAAAAGAAATAATCTTAAACCCGAAATGTTTCCGTGTTAGGAATAAAACATGTATATGTCTGGACACTACGTCATAGCATTAAAATACGTCATATGCACGAGGGTTGAATATCGTTAGTTTAGTTCTAGCTTAAGCGCTAATGTGTGAGGACTGTTTTTGACCACTTTCTTAAAGATATGATTACGGCTTAGTACGATATAGAAGAATCTCAACTGATTAAGTTTCATCATATAATATCATAATCATCGTATTCTGTGTTACTGTTGTATTTATCATCTCAACTTGTTGGAATAAAATTGTGTTCAATAATTCAAACAGGATTGTGGATTTCCTCTATATTAAGGTACAGTTTATCTAAATAATTTCATACACAAAAGATTCACATCAAACGAGTCAAATAAACATCAAATCTAATTGAATAACATCAATAGAAATTCTTATACAACCTTGTGAGATCCAAGATGGATGTGAATCAAAAGAATATATAATAATACATTACTAAAAATATCATCATACGTCAGTAGCTGATTTCGCACGTGACAACAGCATAATAGAATATATATATATATATATATATATATATATATATATATATATATATATACATATATATATATATATACATACATTAAAGAATACACACACATACAATCACACATACAAATAGTGTAATACCAATTGGCTGAATCAAGTAGCAAACTCTAAATTCGGGAATGAAAGCGTGTAGAGAGGGTTAGAGAACAGGTGAAGAAGGGGTGGTTGGGGTGTTCCTATTGCGTGTTAGAGAGGGAGAGGGTAATAGCTCCAGGCCACTCTTATACTCCCTAATCTAACTCTACGCTAACCTATGTTTCTAGTTCTATACTACTTCTGCGCTATGATCTATCCATGAGTGCTAATAAGGTTACGGTTCAGTCCAGAATCGTGACATGCCCCAACCTTCCCTGACATTTTGGAAATTTTTTACGGCTTCAATTTGTTTCAATTTGTGCGAGAAAAAAACACGTAAAATCTATATGTATCTATAAAACCCTAAGTCCAGTGGCATTCAAAAAGATTTTTGAAAAGCAATATCATAGAATTTTAGCCTTCTTGGTTCAACGAAAGATTGTTCAGCACATTCGGGTTAAAATTGCTTACATAATTTTAAATGGTAAAGCTCGATGCACAGAAAAGTAAATGTGGATGGCTTTGATTTTTCAATGGGTTCCATGAAGTCAAAGGAACAAGTCACGATTGTATCCTAGACATGATGCATGTTTCATGAAATAGCTTCTCTAACCTTCAAAGACACCCTTATTAAACTTCTTTTGAAGCAAAATTTTCACCCCAAATGTTTTAGTGGTCAAGGTTTTGATGGTGGACATTTCAATGACCTTCAAACTCTTGTTAAATAAAACAAACTATTGAGGTGGCATATGCACTTCTGGGTCGATAAGTTAAACCTTGTCCTGATAGCAGTTTTAAGAATAATAATATACACTGCCGGTTCTGTCTTGATGTTCAAAACAGCTACAAATATGTAAGTGCATCTAGATTAGATATATGCTTCCTGATCTTGTTCGAGATGCTTGTCAAATTATGATAAAAGCTATGATTTGTTCACGGGTCTGGAGGGTGCCCTTTTTATGCAGTGGCAAAAAAAAACAAAAACTTGTGAACGCTGCACTTCTGTACCTATTGGTCTCAAAGCGGCAAAGTGTGAAAATACACTAAAGTTGATGATGGTGTAATTTAGAACACGTCCTGTCGTTCCCTAAGTCTAAGGCAGGGGTCGGCAACCTGCGGCTCGCGAGCCCCACACACATTCCAAAATAAAAATGTTAGTCTTTTTTTTCGGCAATTAGAACAGTGCTGTTGTAGAAGCGCACAATGAACAAATACTGTGAATGGGAAATTACATAATTTGATTGTTAAGTGACACTGGCAGGGTCGAGTCCACGAGGGGGCCCCCACATAAATTTGGCCCTTTGGAACAGGGCCCCCACGATCCTAAATACGGCCCTCACTATAGACTGTTCTGCAAATACAGACACTGCATTGGCTCTTGAAAATTAAATTTGTTGAGACCCATTTCAGTCTGCTAAAGATGATGATAAAGATGAATATGATAAAGATGAATATGATAAAATAAATCAAGCAGTAGATTCAGGACTGTGGATTGACGTCTAGGCTGATGTTGTGGCTTACTGGGTCGTCTGTGGGCCCACTAACAGTTAGTATGGTCCCTTTGATAAATCTTGCCGTATTTATACTGGAGGAAAAAAAACAAGATATTGTTCTCAAAAACTCTTCTATGGCACAATAGCGAATGGTGAGTAGTACAGGAGAGAATGGTTATTGTATTCACCATCCACGGGATCTGTGTACTGCTTTGTTTGTAAACTTTTTGAGTCTAAAGGTTCCACAAGTTTGGCTGATAAAAATGGGTTCAGTGACTGGAAAAAAAACATTAAAGTTGATAATCATGAACAAAGTCTCCTCTTAAAGACTGCATGTTATATACATAGCTCGTCAACTACAAAGGCTAGAAGAGGAAATAAATGAAGAGTACAGTTACTGAGAACATGTTTTAAGGCGAGCAGCAGCGGTTATTTGTAGGCCTACTATAGCTGAGCTTGGTCTGGCTTTTAGAGGGACAAATGAAAAATTTGGATCTTTACAAAATTGAAATTATCTAGGGTTGCTGGAGTTGGTCAGTCAGTTCAATCCATTTGATGGACACAGATCATCATGTAGTAGTGGTTCATTCGCTTCTATTTATAAACTGTGACATTTTTTCTAAGTGTTTTTAGGCATAAACGTATACATTAATTATTTACATCAGTTTTGGGTATGGTCATGTATATTGTTTTTCCAAAAATTGGAACACGCAATGTTTATTCTTCTCTCTCTCTCTCTCTTTAGGGCGTTTAGTAGGAAAACAAAAGATTCTAGGTAATGTTGGGATTCTGTGTTGATCTCAAATTCTCAGGGTCTGGGAACGACTCATTATTTAATATGGAAGTTCCTCAAGTTTTTGTTATGAGTTTTGTAATGATACCATGATTTTCACCCCTACTGGTAATGGGTCTGTCCCTTGCAGCACTTGGATATCATTTAATGATTTGTTCGTCTGGAAGACATAGATTTTCTAGATATGTTCCTTTGAGGACGCGTGTGTTTGCACTATTTTATTATAACTGTACATAATACATATATTGTATATATTGAACATATCACCTGAATTAAACTATCAACAACATTTACTCTGAAGCTTCCTTGTCAAGTTACTATTCTATTGTGTTGTCTACAATACTATAAGATTTATCTACTACTCTAACGTCAAGGAAAGGAAACTGTTAGAACACAAATTCTGAGTTTATACCCAGGACTATAAGAAGAGTTCGTGTAATACTGAAACATAAATAATAATAACTAAAGTCTCCCCTAGGACTAAAGAGAATTATCAACAAGATCTACACAGCTCTGGCCACAAGGGGATTGTGGATGTAACACATGCTGCAAGAGAACAGTTAAAGCATAACCAAAGATGCAGTAAATAAAGGTATAGAACTGTGCAGCAAGTGGGAATTTGAGATCGCTAGTCCTGTGGTAATGATATGCTTGAAGCTGGTAACTTCAAACTGGCCGTGGAATGAATCAAGAACAGAATATCCATACCTTGTCTGTTATCTATTGGAAAAGACAGCTCAAATCAATTGAAAATCGAGCAATCTCTGCATTGCATATCCTAAAAACAAGATCGCATACATTTAGAGGGGGTGAATCGATAGTAACAATTATATTGATTTACATTTAAAAAGGACCGGCAAAATAATTTAGAGGTTATTAATTACTTGAAGGCAAACGTCATCCCGTGGAGAAGGCCTACAAATAATCTGAAAAAATTGATAGATATGTACTTAAAACTCAAGCAGATCTAAATAAAACGAGGTACGGTGGACAAGCGCAGTGCATTCATCTGGCGTACCGAAGGTCCGGGTTCGAATTCTGGCTAAAGCTAGGATTTTTTTCACGGGTCTGCAGGGTGTCTCTAGTATGCAGTGGCCACAGAAACTGATGAACGCTGCAACTTCTGTACCCATTAGCCTTAAATCGGCGAATTGTGGGAACCACCGATACGCTCCGTTTAAGAGTCTGATGTGCGTCTGTCTTATTCGACAATGACCTTCTTGATGTAAGGGACCAGAGATGCCAACATATAAAATTTTGTTTTTAATAAACTAGAATGATGAACTTTATCGAATGCTTTGGAAAAATCTATAACTTGGTACAAGAGACATCTCACCGTGAACAACGCAGAGCTGTCACCATTTTTCGGTGTAGCACTGCACCGTCCTTGAGTCCTGTTAGGACTCAAAAACGGTGCAATCCATTGAAACCTTCACAACATATTAACTTTTTCAATTTAATTATTCGTTTGATGTTGGAAGTAAGAAAATATCATTTAAGTTAGTGCTGGGCCTACTTACTTTACTAATGAATGTTATTCAAAATATTAGTTCCTTATCTTATATTTCTGATATTCGGAAAGTAATTAATTTTTAAAAATTATTATATATTTTATGAACCAGAAAAATAAATTATTGTCGTATATTGCCCAGGATTTTAATATCTGTTGTAATAAAAACAAAATTATTAATTCGTTTGTTTTAAATTGTGCCATACTTAAAAAAAATAATAGGTTAAAGATGTAAGAAAATGTGTAATAAAACATCTTTTCTTCAATGAAAACAATTACTAAAATCACATACAATGTTTAAAAAAAAATCAAATTCTGAAATAAAATTGTGTTCTCAGATGTAGAGATGTATAGTATCATTATAAAACAAATACTACAATTTATAATACTACAACTATAAAGTTAAAACATGTTATAATTAATCTAAGGTTGTTATACTTTAATAAATTTACAAATTTGATGTCATATATTACACATTTAGACATATTCATACCATTGTTTTTAAAACAGATTGTAGGCTTCGGTGGCTATGTCTTAGTAAAAAAAATATTTGCTTATTGCCCGTTATGTTTAAAGGCGTTTACACATTCTTAACACAAAAGCAACATCTGTAGGCCCATTGTAGGCTAAAATTATAAGCAAAATTATACTTTAAGAAGCTAATAGCTACGGTATTTTTGTGAATTATGTAAATAACTAGTATGTTTGTTTAGCTAAGGCTAAATCTCTTGTTGCTTTAAAGAACTAAAAGCATACTGTTAGAAATTGTTTACACTATTACACATTTAAAAACTGACTTTACCTAATAAAATTACAATTTATTCAATCATAAATTACATTAAACGACAAAAGGTCAACACACAGGAAACAAGGAGTTATATGTATAAAGAAACAGTTTATATGTGTTTAAAATTACAACAATATTAGTAGTATTGAAGAAATATAAGAAACTAATCATTGGGCTAGCAAATTGTCAAGTGAATACAAAGTTGAGAATTTTTTACCCTTCATCAGTCATCGTCCACACATTGGTTTTGCACTTCATCAGCCAATGTCCACATTAAGGTTTCAAACTTCATCAGACAGTATCCACATATAGGTTTTGCACTTCATCAGCCAGTGTCCACATACAGGATTTAAAATATGTGTATTATTTCTCCTGTAAAACTGGGAGACTCATTTCTAGCTTTATATGCTGTATGTTTAAAACACTTAAGTTACGGCTCTAGTATCTCCAACATGAAATCTTATATCACTATGTGTCTTAAACATTTAACTTGCTATTTTTATATTGATTAAATTTTTAACAAATCTTTGAACACATTTTTAATATATGACCTTATATGAATATTCTTTAAGCACAGTTAACAAAGGCTCCTAATTAACGGTTTTGCTATTTTTGTTATGTTTTAAAAAAAAATTGATGAATGTCTTTTTGAATTTTGGACTACTTGAAACATAAACAATAAAATTAAAGGATGAATTAATTTCAATTGTAACATTTACGATAATAAAAAATACAGTTATAATTGACTGCGAATCAGATAAAAAGGAATCAACTAGCTGTTCTACAAGGAACGGAATTAATAAAGAAAAAATGACTATCATACACAAAGTTAAAACAGTTTTCACAGATTTCATTTCTTTTTTTCTTTTAGCTATGGCCTCACTTTATGGTAAATTTGATTTATTTTTAGACGAAAGAAAAATTGTATTTAATGTCATAAATGTACAAAATAATATAACAATTGTTGGAAGGGCAACATTAACCGGCACACAACAGTATTGAGTCCAATTTATAATTATGTCAGAATTTTTAACAAAATAGTCTTTTAAAACAAGTGTTGGGATAGTTTTATTATAATACTCTATAAAAATAATATCTCGATACCAAAACATTGGGGATTTAATCACAAAATTAAAAAGTGTTATTGCAATAATACAAACTTTCATTCTATCAGGTGTAATAATTCTTGACACTTGAAAAGGAAAACATACAGCCAACATTCTTTCTATTGAAACTAAAGTCACTAAATGTATGCTGGTGGATATAGCAACAAAATTGAATGAATCAAAATATGCAAAATAGTACACCGCTATCCAAATATACCAATAGAAATCAATATAATATAAGTAAAATGATAACAAGAAAAATACTTGTGTAATACAGTAAATAAGATCACAAACAGAAAGTGCCATTAATATCAAATTGGTTGAGTCTATCATTGTATGATGTGATAAAATAATTATGTTGAGAATACTTCCAACTATACCAAATAATGCAAGAACGTTGCCTATAAAAGTACATGATACAAATGTAATTAGTCGGAGTGTATCCCCATTGACGAGTTCATCCTTCTTTCCATCAAAGTTATCTTGAAACTCACTGGAGTTATTCATTTTGTAGAATATTTGATTTTTATTCCAATTGAATGAGACTTAAAGTTAATAGTATTAAGGTTGGCTAGCTGTAAAAACACAAAAATTAATATAGTAAGATATAATAAGTAATGTAGACATAATATATAAATATATTGTAATTACTAGTCAACAATACTTTAAAACTCTATTTTGCTGATGCTGAAAACAAATCAGAAAAAGAGTAACTAAACAAATCACATTACAAACGCTTTGATATTTTATCTGAAGTTTTTGACTACTTAAAATATTATTTAACCAATTTCAAAGCATGATCAGAATTTGAGTAAGGAGAAAAAAAGAAATATCACTAACTGCAGTAACATATATATATTTTGAGGTTTTACTTAACAGTACTAAACCAAAGGGCTTACAGAGCGCCCATGTTGTTATTTTATTTGGTCCTAATATTTACCAAAGAAATTGTCGGTGATATTTTTAATACAAGAGTGTCGAAAATAATAAACGTAAATTTTATGAATGTAAACTTTAAAACGCATGAGCATCCTTATAAAAAAAGGGAGGTGTTATACGACGGATCCGGTGTATAACGTTCAGCGTTATTTGACAAATCCGGTGTATAACGTTCAGCGTTATGTGGCAAATCCGGTGTATAACGCCCAGCGTTATTCGACAAATCCGGTGTATAACGTTCAGCGTTATGTGGCAAATCCGGTGTATAACGCCCAGCGTTATGCGGCGGATCCGGTGTATAACGTTCAGCGTTATTCGACAAAACCGGTGTATAACGTTCAGCGTTATATGGCAAATCCGGTGTATAACGCCCAGCGTTATTCGACAAATCCGGTGTATAACGTTCAGCGTTATGTGGCAAATCCGGTGTATAACGCCCAGCGTTATGCGGCGAATCCGGTGTATAACGTTCAGCGTTATTCGACAAATCCGGTGTATAACGTTCAGCGTTATGTGGCAAATCCGGTGTATAACTGTTGATGTCCTAAATTACTGTTGGACCATCAAACAGTATTATCAGTCTCTTCAGAGTGTTTCTGCTACAGTTGCTGAATTACTTGCTATCAAACATCAAAACAGACGACTTCACCACAATATAAATTCTAACTTGTAATCAATAAGAGAACGCCTTGTTGCAGCATATGATTTAATAACAATTCATTAACAGTTCACACTTTCACATTTAGGAAATAATCCTTAATACTTATGGTTATAGTATTGATATAAAATATTTTCATAGTGGTCTCTGAGTCTACATATTTATACGTGTGATGATTACAAGAACAAGAAATAGACTGACTAGTAAGCGTGGGCAATCACATGACTCTACACTTCCGATATAGGTTTTCTTAATATCCAAAAATGGGTTTTATTTCGACTTTTTAATTGTTAATTTATTCACTACCTATATATATTATTTACTTACTCCAAAGCAATAACGTACAGCGTTATGCGGCGGATCTGGTGTATAACGTTAAGCCGAATGTGTGTAGGCCCTATAATGACAAGCGTCATCGACAGACCCAAATTTACGAAAACATGTGAGAGTTAGTCTATATTTATTACTTATAACTTTATGACTTTATAGGCCTACTAATCTATAGGCCTACTATTATATAGCCTACAGGCTTTTATTTAGGATCATATAATACATATGCCTAGTTAAGTCCTAACCTTAACCGGGCCTAACCGTAACATCAATTTCTAATTGTGATTATAAGTGACATAGGCTAAATAACCTTTTTGTTTTAATGAATTATAAACAATGACAAAAGTTACAAAAAAGTCACATATTTAACTAAAAATATATCGTTTTACTATAATTGAATTAATAATAATAAAAAAAAAGGTGGGGAGGGGTAGGGTAGAAGCTGCGTTACCCCTGTTGACAGCACACGTTACTAACTACTGGGCTAAGAAAACTTGCTGAAAATTTAACAAAAATGTGTAATTGAGCATACAGGGCCAGCTAAACACTAATGCGCATGCGCCAATAGCAGTGATTATAATATAGGTTACTAAAATTTGCCGTATAACGTTTTGCGTTATACGGCAAATCCGCCGTATAATCACTCCGATAAAATGCTAATAATTTATTTATTTTTTAAAAAAAAATCAATATAATATTACATTTCAATTATTTTATCATTGAATTTAGAAAACAGTAAATATCTCTGATCGGAAACACAACTAGAACACCGATTTGCTTTCGCTTCATATTCTTTCATAAAAAGAAAACATGAGGGCTTTGTGGACATTTTCAGTTACGTTATCTAAAATAGCTTTACATCTTTTTTTAGAGGAATTGGCTATTTTTAACTCTTTTCGTGCAGAATTAATCTAAAGATGAACGATCCAGTGCGGGATATTATCAGAAAATAAAGAACAGACTATTTTTAAGGACAAATTAAAATTGTAAGTTGCTTAATTTCAAAAACCAAAGAAAAACTAAAACAAGTAAAGTACCATTTTCAATCCATTTAAGTCCATATACCTAGTGAAGGATTATTTAACAGTTTCTATAGTCGTGGCACAAAGGGAGACAGCGTGACTAGCAAGAAACCCTGCCCAATGTCCTTTCAGAACATACTTATCTAAATTTAACTCTATACGTCTAAAAAATGGCAATTACATTTCAGAACATACTTATCTAAATTTAACTCTATACGTCTAAGAAATGGCAATTACATTGGCAAGAACTTACGAAATAGTGTCCTTTTAGTGAATTTCTTAGAAAGGAAAAACATGATTGATTTTCATGAACATTTAAAATGTGACAGTATCTTTTAGCATCTGTTGAAAAATAGATTTCAACTCGGATATTAAATATTATTTCTGTGATTGATTGTCAGGGAACTAATTAGTAGGAAATTAATTAGTAAGCAAATTATTAATAATAAGCTACGCGAAGAATGGCAAACATTAATTCTCTAAATACTTGATTGTAGACGCGTCCTCATCGCCTATCCCCCCCCCCTTCCCCTCTGCTGGCCTCGTGTGGCAATCACCTTGTCAATTATATTAGTTTCGTGTCTAGTATCCTTTGAACTTTTTTTTCATTTTTTTTTGTGTAAAATCTAATTCCTATTCTAAATTATTATTAATTGAGGAAAAAGACGACGTGGAATATTAAGACAAAAAGATTTAAAAAAAAAATACCAAGCAACAACAACAAAAAAGAAGACAAAAGGGAAAAAAGACGATGTGAATGAAAAAGACTATCTGAAATAGTATGATGGTAACAATGTCCGCTTTTTTTCAAATACTCATGCTTCTGGCCATCGGTCTTGATCTTGCTATCTACAAGGACAATATCAAGGTTGCCGAGTGCTTGAATGGTGGTCTACTTGGTTAATATGTTTGGCCTGTTGGTAAGAAACAGGCCGAGGACGTTATCGTATCTGTTGGGTTTGTCGTTCGCTTGATGTCGCCCCTGATCTTTGATTTGTGAAATAAAAGTATAGTGCGATGCGCAGGCTACTACTGGTTATCTGTTAAAATTTTAATTATATACAGGTAAATCTAGGGGAGTAGCAGAACACGTAGTAGGTCATCATGTTGTTACAACACTAGGCCAACCATTCCATAACAAATAGCATCATTTTTATGTTCACAATTTATTTACATCTATTCAACGGGGCCAAGATCTGCTCCAACAAACATGTATGGCACCCAGGTCGTGTTCACTAATACCAATGTTGAAACTGTTACCGTTAGCAGAAATACTTCAATGGGTATAACTGATGCAATTCTACCAACAGCAGTCCATAAATAAAATGGGCAGAGTAGACATGTTTGATCAATACTGCTCATGTTATGATTTTTGCAAAAAAAAATAATAATTTAGCAGGTATTTTTAGATTTTTGTTACAGGTAAGTCTGGTAAATTCTTGACTACTTTACAAAATATCCATCCAACCACATTAGAAACACCTAAAACTAAAGCAGGTCTATAGAGCGGGTTATAATCAATCTGGCCTCTTCACAGGAAACTCCCCTTATCTGTTGGGTTCCGCAGGGTTCAGTTTTAGGGCCCGTCCTATTCTCCTTGTATACAAGTCAGCTTGGCAAAATTATCGAGAGCCATTGTGTATCTCGTAACTTTTTTGCTGATGACACGGTGCGTTACAGGAGTTTTCGTCCTGATTCGTCTGCCTGTTCTGCTGCTGTTTGTGATGTGGAGGAGTGCTGTCAAACAGTTAAGGTATGGATGGCTGCAAACCGACTTAAATTAAATGATGACAAGACAGGGGCAATTATATATGTTTTTTTTTTTTGGTTCTGATGTCAGCCTTCGGAAAATCGCTATTACTACGATACAGAATGGCGCTTCCGAGATAACCTTGTCCAACACGGTTAGAGACCTTGGCAACAACAAAACACAGGGGAGATCAGCATGGTGATCAGAAAAGGGGTGTTCATCGAGCGGTCAAGAAGGGGATTGTTTTTGTCTAGTGTGTAATATCGTGGTAGAGATCCAATGGATAGTGTGTTCAAATAGAGATTGATGTTGAGAGAAGGAGAAAGGAAATGTGCTGAAGGTATATCCTGAAACATGAACACTATATGTATTGTTGATATTATTAAATTGCTTGTTGGAGTTATTCATTGTGTTAAGAGGAGAATGAAAGTCGGCACGTTAGTAGTAAAACGTTTCTAATTATGTCACACTGGTCACGACAAGATCGCTAAGAATAGTGGCAATGACAGATATAAATTCGTGTTTATGCTCCATTTCTGGAATCGAATACTGAGACATTTTTCAACAGTAAAAAAAATTCTTCAAAGCCCTAATGCTTTATTTAGTAGATGTGCACATTGATACAGGTCACTTTTAGATATTTTTTGTAAAAATAGGGAAGATTTTGATGCACTTGAGGAACAAGCAAAAAACAAGTTGCCAAATACTGAATATAGAACTGCCAGAAGGATAATAAGAAGTAAAAGGCAAGGGAATTAAGAAAATTTATATCACGCTGTTGATGCCTTACGAACTCTCTTCACGGGATAAATTTAGGATTAATTATTGTATTCCTTTATTAGATGTATTCGAATCAAATTTAGCAAGAAGAGCTTCTGTTTATGATGATGTATAGAAAATGTTTGCCTTTCTTGCCGATATTACATTATTAGAGGTATAATTTTGAAAAGCTGTTGAGCTTTTAATGCAATAATTTCTAGAAGATATCAACAAAATCTTACTGAAGAAATTTTTCATTTCCACACATATGTGAGACAAACGCATAAGCCTTCAAAAATTCGACATTGTCGCATACAGACTTGTATACAAATATTATTCAAAGAAAATATTCAAGTGGTTTCCCCAAAGTGGAATAAATCTTACGTTTTTTTTTCAGTTTAATTGTCACTAGTTGTACTGGGAAACATCAAAACTATAAAATATTTATTACATTCTACGCAGTTTCATCTAAACTTTTTAATCGACTTCTTTTTGCCGAATAAATTATATTAAGGCCAAATATTTGAAACGTTGTGTGAGTTTTTATGTTCGCTAAAATATGAGTATGACAAATAGAAGCTACGAAACGTCTCTTTACCTGCACTTGCAAATCTGCTAAGATTATGTACATGTTGAAGTTGCAAAGTCTGTTAAAATCATTTTCATTTTCAATGAAAACATTGTATGATTGATTAGTTCATTTTAATACAATGTGTGCAGTATATTTCATACTTACAAATTAAATGACAATATTTTAATAAAGCGATAGCGATAATTTTATTTTATTTGCACATTTTGCTATTAGCGAATTATAGGCTGCTGCCAAAATCAAAAGTTTTCAAATAATATAATTACCTTTATTTATAAGATCTCAAAGATGTGTGAGATGTAGAAATTGTGTTTCGTTTCAAGTTGCATCCGTGTTGCATTGGTGATTTGTTTGTTTATTTTCAAAGGGGCGGAATTCATAACTTGCCTTTTTTTCAGCTAGTATGACCTATTATTAATGACTATCATTAATGACCCTTGACAAATCAGACAATACTTTTTTTTTAATGTTCCCCTTCATAATAGTATGAACAAAAAGGAAAGTAATCCGATATTTCCAGGTCCAAAATATGATCATCAATGTTTATTATTTATTCTGAGCTTGGTAATGGAAGTCGGACAGTCATTTAAACTGTTCATGTTTGGTAGTTGACGTATAGTAAGTACATGGACTAGTCCTGAAAGAAACATTGCATAACATTAATTCTTTGCTGCTATCAGTGCAAGAAATTCCCTTCCAGGTGCGAAAATGTACAATTTTGTGTTTGTGATCAGCTAATGATATTAAAAGTTGACGTATAGTATACATGGACTAGTCCTAGTCTCCTGATAGAAACATTACCTAACATTAATTATTTGCTGCTACCAATGACTATTAGTCAGATACATTTTAAAAATATATTTAATTACAACTAAATGAACGAATTATTAAAAAAAAAGATAAATTCCAAATCAAAGTCACGATATGAGCTCAAGTAAAGTAGGCTTACCCGTCGAACCAAAACGACCAGAAGGCCAGTGAAGCAGCATTCACCGTTTTCTGTGGCCACGGCATACTAGAGGATGTGTAGCCAGCAAAAGGCCAAGCCGCCTTTATTTTACCCCACCTAATATCAGGTAACCAAAATGATCTGGGTAGACTCAGAGACAAGTTCGGGAACAAATCCTTGCCTTCACAAGGATTTGAACCCAGGACTGTCGGACGCTCGACAATTGTGCCCCATATTCACTTATTTGTAAAATTATCTCCAAGATCTTAAAAGAGCAGAAAAAATGCAAAATCTTTCGTTTATGCATCGAAAATGTGCACAACGTATCATTGTTTATAGTTTGTTGCAATTATGTAATCAATAAAAGGCATTGTTCACTGTAAAAGAAAAGAAAGGCAATGCATCTTTTGTCTATTATAAAATCGATAGATTCGGTCACTACATTGGTTTATTAAGATATTAGCAGCACTTAGCGTTTAAGACATTTCTGGTAATCTATAGTTATTATAAACAATGGACATTAATGCTGGAACACATTGTATATCGTTACTATTCTATCATCTACTTTGTCTTTACCATCTTGTTGATGATGCATTGTATTATAGTAGATCTATGTATAAAGTGGCAGATGTGTCTTCATAATAAATATACGCAAGTATAGCTGTAAGTTTCTATCAACAGATGAAAATGTTGCAGTAGTAAGTTAAAACAAAATATTTTATTTAAGAATATTTAGCGCCATTTAGACCTTGCATGTATGTTGTTGTTCTTTTTCATTCAATGTTATGAAGATATCAGGCCTTCCATTGTTTCTGGAGAATAAAAAAAACAGCGCTTGTCGACTTTGAACATTTAGTCTCCCTAATGCCTTTAGCAGAACCATTTCAAAATATTTCTATTTAATTTTTTTTAAAACCTTCATTTTGCGAAAATAAATGTCATTTACGGCTACAAAAGGGTGTAAACATTGCTTCCCTAACATCTAATTATTAGATATACAGGGATACTTTTACTTAATCTTTAAAGTTACAGTGGAGTCCGTATAGTCGTCCATTCTGATAATGGTAGTTTACAACTAATTGTATTGACTTCAAATTATATTGTTTATTGCAACAGACTCGAACTCCCGGATTGCCAATTGAACCGCTCCCCGTCTTTCTATCAATCTCAAACTTGGCACATAGATGTTCAGACCTGGGCAACGTATTCTATTAAATTGTTAGCCATTTTTTTGTAAAGAATTAGCGTTGAACTATTTTTGTTACATATTATAGTGTGCATTGGCCTATTCTGGTGGAACGTGCATGATTAACCGTTCTTTTGTGTGTTTAATGCGCGTCTGCACGTAACTTTCCTTTGTGGTTAGTAACCGGAAGGCTACTGCATAGAAAAGGTCATGAAAACTAAATTATTTTGTTTGAAATATAATGTACTTCGATCGTTTCTTTCTTTATTATAACATAGTCAATACGTCTGTTTTGTTTATAACCATTGAGAGCATCGTATCAGTGATATTTTCTTTTGTATTTGTAATTACTATTTACTTGCTTTTACATTAACTCCACATTTTCGGAGAAAAAAAGTTTATTCGAACTTATCGTAGATTGAAGCGTATGTTATGAAGCCTTAACTAATCAAATTTTAAGGTGAATATAAAATCTCCTTGCATGTATTTTAAGATAATTTTGCATTGACCAATTTACCATTATCCTAGTTATTGCAAACTTGACATCAGACCCAAAGTCTTTGATTACACTTTCTATAAATCCCCACAAAACAGTTATTTCCGTTTAACTTCTCAAAACTTTGAATGTTTGACAAACCCGATTTTTAGAAAGTTACTTGACCAACTCTTATTTATGCTTTCAATCTGAAACTTGGCACATAATACTGGTTTAATGCAGAAGTTATTTAGTCTTTTATATTTTCTGCCACATTCTCCAAATTGAACCCACTTAAAAATGAGTTATTTTCATTACACTTTATTTTACTCCTTTTGAAAGTGTCCCACTTTCACGCTCGTGTATTTCTCTCATCATCTTATATCTATAGATAAGTGATTTCCCCTTATTTTTAAGAGCGTTAATTTCTAGATCTATTAACTTATCTTTTAAAATCCTTTATATTAACTTTACACACGTTTCTTCCTTGATGGCGACTACCCCACCTTCCAAAGTCTAATTAATTAAACCACTTTCCTCGCTACCGAACTGAAACATGTTATATAAACGATTAGCACAGGACATCCATTTTCAGCTACAACCTCTCAAAACTGTTTTTAAAAGAGTTCTGTTATTTTATTTCACTTTCTGATACGCATCAATGAACCCCTATTGATTACAACTAATCGCACATTCCCCAGATTTTTACATCATTAAAAGCCAGGCCCTATATATTTATTAACCTTGCAATGTTAATTTCTATTTTGCTTTTTGTTTTGCTTTTGTAGAAGGCAAAGAGCAAATTCATTGTAAGTAATGTATAACAAATGCAAAATTAAAATGCATTTGCATATACAGATTGTATGATAAAAACTCTGTTTAGTGGTTGTTTACTGATTTGTTTTCTCCTTTATGAAAGGTGAAGAGCAAAAAAGGACTATGACGGAATTATTTTTAAAAAGGGTAAAAGAATCGTTTAATTTTAATTACACTTTGTGGTAAGGCATTTTAATTTTGTTATTTTTATTTACTTTGCTTTTGTGTGTGGGTTATTTTCAATGTTAAAGTGTTTCTTCTAAAAAAAACTACGTATTTTTCAAAAGGAAAACATTTAACATATTTTATTTTTGTCTATTTTTCATTATACACTAAATACACTCTTTCTTACTGAAGATTATGGCGCGTCTTTCACATACCCAGATTTGAACATACTTTAGCATTTTGATAAGGGTTTGAATTGCTGTTGTTGGTCTCATCTTATCTTAAAAATTACAGACATTCATTTTATAAAGAAGATTATTGCATCCTACGCTTATCATTGGGCTGAGACTTAGAATGAATTATACAGTAGTACCGCATATGAAAATAACATTGCCACGACTGCGTTTGGGCAATAATAAAATGCGCTGAAGTTCATTTAAAAGCATTATAGTAGGCCTACTTTGCACAAAATCCATCTTTTGAATAAAATTATTTAGAATCATAATAATCACACCTCTGTTTATTATTACAATATGAGGATGTCTTTCCCCTTTTATGAAACAGTCATTTATTGTTACTGGATAGTTAGCTTTATTAATTAGATATGTGGTGTGTGTTTGAGTATGTAGAGGGGGTAGAGCGACATGTAGACAAACAGGGTGTATAGTTTTAACCCATGCGCTTGTGGGTAAAGTTTTGTTTTCAATTCATAAGTAAAGTAATGACATGGCTTTAAGATTGAAGTTAGTAAAATGTTACGATCACAATCCCCTTGTGGTCAGAGTCGTGTACATGTTGGTGATAATTCTCGTTCGTCCTAGGGTAGACTTTGGTTAATATTAATTATATTTCAGTATTACACGAACTCTCCTTATTGTCCTGGGTACAAACTCAGAATTTGCGTTCTAACAGTTCCTTTCCTTGACGTTGATGATGTAAAAAAATAAATATTATAATATTGTGAACAATAAAATAAAATAGTAACTTGACGAGGAAGCTTCAGTGTAAATGTTGTTGATAATTTAATTCAGGTGATATGTGCAAATATATATAATATGAAGATTATATACAGTTAGAATAAAATAGTGCCAACACAAGCGTCCATAACAGACTCACAAGAAATTATCTATATAAACTCTACAAAACACTGCAAAAACTCTGTACAAAACTCTGCACAAAAACTACTGGCTGCCTAGCCGGACCTTACTTTAAATACTCGTGGAGAAGAGCGGGGAACAGACCTATTACTAGCGGGGGGGGGGGGGGGTGAAAATAATTGTATCATAACAAAACTCATAATAAAAATGATAGTTTTAACATGAACTCCCCTGTACGAGAAATAATAAACTATTCCTAGCCATTCCGAGAATTTGAGGTCGGCACAAGAGTGGATTCTTAGAACAGTCTAGGTTTAGTACATCCCACAAAACTCGCGTTGAGAGAGAGCTTATGGGCGCTATTATTACATGACAGTAAGTACTAGGGGAAAGTAAAAAATTTCGATTATCATGATTTCAACAGATACCACATAATGTAAAGATAAAACGCGCTGCCCCAATATTTACACAATATATATACCTAGTCTTCCTTTCTCATTAAAATCACAAAACCTAAAACTATAACAGAAAAAAAACGTAAAAAAAAACTAATATGTTTGCTTGTTACGGATAGTGGCGGATACATAGATAGAGAAAGAGAGAGAGAGAGAGAGAGCAATAGAACGGGAGATAGCATACATAAAATAGTCTTTTCCCATACTCAGGTATTTAAATGTGCATTCATGACGTCATTAGTCTGCTATTTTTTTAAAGAAAGAAATGCATACTCTCAAAACAATTTTCTTTGAATTTAAAGCAAGTAAGCTATTTTGGCGCATCATTTAAATCGGGGTTTCCTGTTACGAAAAAACACAACATCTGTTAAGGCTTTTATTAAGCATTTAGGAAACGAGAAAACGAAATAGTGAATCCACTAAAGTCATAGCGCGAATTGGCGTGTTACTATTGATGTTTATTTATTTTTTATATTAACCCTTCCCGTACCGACCTACTTCTATCTTTGCTGCCCTCAGTTCCGCTATATACGCGCCCGGGACTGTAAGGGTTAATAGATGTCATTGTCCGCTTTTTTATTGTCCTAAATATAACTTCTATGTCGTAAAAAAATTAAACATCTCAAAAGATTAGAAAAAAATGAATAATTTGTTATCTATAACTTTAAACGCATTTGGAAAATACAGTAAGCAGACAATTTGAAGTCGAATGATTTGATAGTCAAAATGCCAAACGCTAGCATGGTTTAAAAATACAACCTAACAAGACAATAAGCCAAATTACGGGTGCGTAATAAAAAAAAGAAAATTGCAATTCAGAATTACGGACTTATAAAATCATCGACAGACCTAAGATTATTCGTGGCCAAATTATAATAATTTTTTGGAGGACCTATGCAATTTGTGTTTAACTTTTGTCACAATCATTTAAACGACCGCGATGTCTATAGAGATAAATAAATATATATATATATACATACTAAAGGTAATTATATGTATTGATTTTCAAATACCTATGTTAGATATTGCTAGATGTTGTTGTCGATCGGAGAGATTATGCCTATAGCTTGTCATTTACTTTATTACAAATATTTTTACATAATTAAACATAGTTTACAGGTTGACTAATTACTTATTGCATATTTGGTAAGACTGTTAACATTTTAAAACTTGTTGTTCATTTCAGCAAAGGAAAACACTAACTTTGCAAATTAAAATCTTATTGTCTTGAACAAAATACTTCACAAAATGAACAACTCAAGTGACTTTCAAGATTACTATCAAGGAAACCAAGATGAACTTGTCAGTAAGAATACACTGCGAATAATTACATTTGTATTTTGTAGTTTAATAGGCAATAATCTAGCGATAGTTGGTATAGTCGGAAGTATTCTCAACATAATTATTTTATCACATCATAATATGAGAGACTCTACCAATTTGGTATTATTGGCTATTTCTATTTGTGATCTTATTTACTCTACGACGCAAGTATTTTATTTGTTAATATGGACCTTAGAATATGTAGATTTTTATTGGTATGTTTGGATAGGTTCGTATTATATGGCGTATTTTGATTCATTTAACTTTGTTGCTATATCAACCAGCATACATTTAGTGACTTTAATTTCTATCGAAAGAATGTTAGCTATATGTTTTCCTTTTCACGTGTCAATAATTATTACACCTTATCGAATGAAAATTTGTATCATCGCAATAACACTTTTTAATTTTTTGATTAAGGCCCCGGTATTTTTTACACTAGATATTATTTTTAAAGATAATAAGAATAGGACTATCCCAGCACTTGTTTTAAAAGAATATTTTGCTAAGAATTATGACATACTTGAAATTCATTATCAATACTTTTTTTTGTCAGTGCACGTAGGCATACCAATTATTGTTATATCAACATGTACATTTATGATACTTAATACTTATTCTGTTTCATCTATAAATAAAACAAATCTATCATCAACTGAGGCCATAGCTAGAAGAAAAAAAGACATGAGCTCTGTAAAAACAGTTTTAATTATATGTATGTTAGTGATGTTTTTTGTACTTTTTCCATTTTGTGTACAACAGATAGTTTCCTCGCTTCTAACTGGCTCGATTAACACAATAATTGTATTTTTTACTATTGTAAATGTTTTATTGCAAATCAATTCTTCGTTTAATTTTATTGTTTATGTTACCAGTAGCCCAAAATTCAAAAAGACATTTATCAATTTATTTCTAAAGTATAAATAATGAAGCCAAACTAAGTAGGCCTACTTTAGATCATTTTTTAAGTATTTCTAAAGTATACTATTATTGTTTTCACATAGTTTAATATTATTTAGTATTTTGAAAATATATTAACAATGTTTTTGATGGAAGTAAATGTTTGACACTTTTAGTAAGATTGTATTTCTTTGTTTAGATTATGGTAACGTTAAAAATATATATAATATAGATCTATATATAAAAGGTATTGAGAAAATATAAAATGTATCACATTTATTCTCAGGAATAAAATGACATATATTTAGCAACTCGCAATTTTAGAATGTCCATAAAACTAGGACAAAATATTACAGAATGAAGTAGGTTGATACATATATTATAAATGACCAATTAATCTAAAAATGTATTAAATAATTTTCAAAAGCTATATGTTAAAATATAATAAATTGTTTTTGAATGCGACAAATGTGCCATAATCTTAAAGTAGTCTATCTGTAAAGAAAAAAAAAATTATTAGTTTAACTGTCTTTTATATTTCTTTTAAGTATAAACTTTGAAATAATTTAGCAACATTCTTTTACCCCTTTCTCTATGTGACCTTAACCTGGAAGGTTAAATGCCGGAAAAGCGTAGGACGCAATAACATTATTTATAGAGGGACTTCTCTAATATGCAAGATAAAACCCACATTACGCCAGACTATCAAGCTAAAACTGGTGTTAGAGTCAGAGGAGAGGGGTTATGATGCCCTTCGAAATATTATTTTTAATTTAATTTAACATTGTATAGTCCACCCCGTGGAAGTAGAGGTTGTGCCTCTCTTGAAAGTTTATAGACTGTCTGAACCCTCGAAATAAAAACATTATTTTTGGCTATTGACCTATCTGGGAGAACCAAACCAAGTAACATATTATATTTCTGACCTCTTGGGTTCCAGCCGTAGTTTTGTCAGTTCTTGTTTATCGCTTGCAGCCCTAAAATGTATATTTTAATCAAGATATATTTTCTTCTTTAAATACATTTTACAATTCTACTAATGTTTGAAATTAATAAAGCAAAAATGTATTGACACAATTTGTTGAATTAGTAGGCTACATTTGCTGAATAATATTTTGTATGCTTGACTATTGCTTTTATTATCTCCTACAAGTGAAGACATCATCTAACAGAAAGTACAGAGCAATTCATAACCAAACTAGATTAAGTTGATTTTACCCAACTGAAAAAAAAAGTCATAACACAGGGCACATAGGACGTTAAGTCCGTGAAAACAAATGTTTCAAATGTTCAGCACTCCATTGACCCACCTACACCCCCACAAGAAAAAACTTTTAACAGTAAATTTTTCTTCATTACACTCAATTGTGAGCATACTAAAAATATTTTCAAGTGTGTGATTTCCACTTGTTTTTAAATTGTATATATATTTATAAACGTAGCTGTTTTTGTTTTTCTTCATTATTCATGGATGAAGAGAACAATCTTCCAATGGTTAATGCATAACAAAATGAAATATATATTAATTTAATTACATGTGGTAATAATTATATGGCTACATCATCTGTGTTTTTTATACTCGCATGTAAATAAATATAAATATATTGTTTTTCCATATTTAAAAAAAAAATCATTACTGTTGTTTTTACTTATAGTTAGGTGACTTTAGAGAGGATGCTTATAATAATAATAATAATAACTTTTATAGCGCATATCCCTTTGTGGACAGTTCTAAGCGCTGAAACAATTAGAGACAAAGTACAGACAATGAATAAAAGACAAAAATGTGTAAATGACAAATAATGAAATTAAATAAAATAATAAACTGCTACTGCTAGTTGAATAGGTAGGTCTTTAGCCGGCTTCTGAAGGTGTCAAAGCTAGGGCTGTGTTGAAGTTGTAGTGGGAGGGCATTCCATGCGGACAGGCCAACATATTTTTATATTGTTAATTATATTAGCCATTTCCGTAAACAAAAAAAGCATGATTTTGCTGGTGTTTGACAATTGATTTTGTCATGTATTAATAGCGCCCATAGCTCTCTCTCAACGCAAGTTTTGTTGGAGGTATTAAGCCTAGCGCTATTCTAGGAATCCACTCTTTTGCCGACCTCAAATTCTCGGAATGGCTAGGAATAGTTTATTATTTCTCGTACAGGGGAGTTCATGTTAAAACTATCGTTTTTATTATGAGTTTTGTAATGATACAATTATTTCTACCCCTCCTAGTAATATGTCTATTCCCCGCTCTTCTCCGCGAGTATTTATGGCTAGGCGCTAGACAGTTTGAGTTTTGGAGAGTTTTGGAGATATTTCTTTTGAGTCTGTTGGATTGACGCTTGTGTTGGCACTATTTTATTATTGCTGTAAATACAACATTTATTGTACATATTTGCAAATATGAAGTTATCATCTGAATTTAATTATCAACAACATTTACACTGAAGCTTCCTCGTTAAGTTACTATGTTATTTTATTGTTTACAAAATATAAATATACTTATGTACAACTACAACGTCAAGGAAAGGAAGTGTAGAACGCAATTCCTGAGTTTGTGCCCAGGACAATAAAGGATATTTCGTGTAATACTGAAATATAACTAATAATAACCAAAGTCTACCCTAGCACGAACTAGAATTATCAACAACTTTTACATGGCTCTGACCACAAGGGGATTGTGGCCGTAACAATATTTGGGGGCTCGTCCGGGATATTTGAGGTCTCCTTTTCTGACTTTTGACTAGAAAAGATTCGGCGGTTCTTACCGATATATTTGTGATCTTTTTTTCCTGACCTAGGACTAGAAATATTCCGTGGCATTAGTAATACTAGTAGCGGCATATTTGTGTTGCTAGGACTAATGAGGTTTATAAACTTGTAAACAAACTAGTTTTTATTTCTAGGACTGTGTAACTATTATTACGTACTGTTGCCATGTGGCAACAAAGCAGTAATTTCATTATTTTATGACCACAGACTTACAAGTGAATTTCAAGAGTTATTCCTATTTTCTTATATGCTATTATATGCTATTATTAACTTCTATACTACAGAAATTTTCCATTTGCGAGTACAGTTTATTTAGATGAGCACTTGTTAGACAGTCACTGTTGATAACAACGCTTTCTGCAAAATTTTGTGAGTACAAGTGTATTTTCTATACTGATTATTTCTAGTATAAAAAAATATGAATGTTGTAATTATTGTTTAAACTCATTGTGTATATGCTTTTATTTGTTATTTATCATCTTAGTTCGATAAAAAAAAATAAAAAAATGGTATTTTGCTAAATGGCTACAGTGTGTCTATGTAGTAAATTATTTGTGTTTTATATTTTGTTGCCATACGGCAACATACAATATATTTCCTTAACAATACATATTTGATAAATATATTATTTTGACATTAGCTTCATATTATTCAATATAGCTTATATTAGTATTAATAATTGTATATTTGCAGAAAATTAAAATTATATTTAGGTTAGTTTTACAATGTTATCTATTGTAAATACTCAAAATCTATAGATATTGGTTACACGATAGAAATTATACAAGTTTTATATTTTATTTTAGAATATTCATTCTTGTATTTCTTTTTCTAGAGCTTGTATTTCTACAGTCATGGTCACAGCAACGTTTGACGAAAAAATATACAGATGTAGGCCTACACATTCTTATTTTTCCTGGGGATTCTCATGATAGCCGCAGTATTCTTTAGACTTTAAACCTCACTCACCGGAGTGATCGAATCGAGACTAATCTCTTAGGATTCGGAGGACAAACACACTTGTACTACGTAGCACAGCCAGGTTCCCATAAAGGGATGGTGCAAACTGTTGACCATTCCCATCCACTCTTTCCTCCTGCAAGGCAGGGCAGTCTAAAAGCAAATGCTCGACCGTCTCTTCTGCTTCAAAGCAATGTCGGCACCGCGAATCGAAATTGGGCCAAAATCGTCCGAAATAGGCACCAATAGGGCAGTGCCCTGTACGGAACTGGGCTATCGTAGCCTGTTCTCTCCTGCGGAGCTTCCACCATGGATCAGCTCGATTAGGCCGTTTTAGTTGCTGCCACACACCTCGACCCTTGTCAGACTCGTCCCAACTCTTGTTCCATTGTCTTGTCTCCCACTCACGTATTGATCTGCGGGCACTCGCGAAGGTGGACGGACCCTCTGGAGTGGGTGTCAGGGATCCCTTCTTGGCCAAGACATCCACTATCTCATTGCCAGGGACTCCTGCATGACCTGGAATCCACTGCAAGATGACCTTCACCTCGTACCTGAGGATCAGATCGGAAATAGCAGCTAATAGTCGGACAAGCAGATCGGGCCAAGTCCCCAAGCCGTCGATGGCTTGGAGTACTGAAAGTGCCTCAGTGAAGATAACTACATCAACACGAGCAGCTGGTGTGTCTTCGAACGTTTTCCCAATTGCCACAGCAGCAATTCTGATGGCTTCCATCTCCGCATCAAAGATGCAGATTGCTCCACACGGCCCACTTAGCTCAGCCCGTTTTTCTTCTGCCTTCGGGTACGACACAAGAGCACCATACCCGGAACGCGCTTCGGTCCCACTGATCGCGCCCCCATCAGTGTATGCCTCAACGAATCCCGAGTATGCACGTACCGTCCTTAGAGCAGCTGCGCGCCTCTCAGTCAGGCAAGCGCTGGGTCCGACTGCTTCCATCAGGTTCGTCCGAATCTCTGGTAGGTTGAAAGATAGGTGAGGGGGAGGTTCCACTCCCGTCCGCATGGGCATGCGGTCGACCGGGAGTCCAATCTCTGCGCTGAGCTTCAGTGCGTGGTGCATGAAGGACTGCATTGAGATCCGGGCTCTTCCCACCCAGGAATCCACGAGCATCCTGAGGGGGGAACTTTCCTCCAACCGCTTATACCGCTCGTAAGCAGTGATAACGGCCCTTTTCCTTCTCTCATTCAGAGGCGGCACGTTTGCCATGATTTCAACAGCCGATGTCGGGGCGGTTCGGAACGTTCCACATATTAGTCTGAGGGCTTGATTTTGTACATAGTCCAACGTCTTCAAAGCAGTATCAGACGCATAGATTTGCACCGGGAGGCTGTAATCGATCTGACATCTTACCGATCCTAGGTAAAAATTTCTCAACACACTCGCCTTCGCACCCCAGCCAGTACTGGCCAGTCTCTTGACAATGTTCAGCTTAGTAGAAGCTTTCTCTTGGACTAACTTCACATGGTCATACATCGTTAGCTTTCGGTCCAGTGTCACTCCGAGATAGACCGGCTTCTGTTCGCATGCCAGGGCGCGGCCGTCAATGTTCAGCTCGATCGGCTCTTTGAGGATATCGATTCCAAGGGTAAAGAGCGAATAAACTGTTTTTAGGCAGTTTACTTCCATACCCCAAAGCTTGGCGTAACAGGCTACCGCGTTCAAATCCGCTCTAGAGCACGCGCTTCCCTCCCGGTCGACCAGACCAGAAGATCGTCTGCGAAAAGCAGCGACGAGCTTCCCAGATAGTTCGGCAGGTCGTTGATAAAAGCCAGGAACAATGTACAGGACAGTGCTGAGCCCTGGGGCAATCCTTGCTACAGGACGCGCTTCCGAGAAACCGCTTTCCCGTAACGAGTTGCAACTGTTCTTCGTGTTAAGAACCCTTTGATCCAATTGTACATGTTAGAGGCTATTCCTAGCCTCTGTAGCTTCAACAACAACCTCGGCCGCCAGACCTTGTCATAGGCCTGTTTAAAATCCAGGAACACTGCTAGTGTAGACTCTTTCCGCTGAAACCCGTCAGCCATTTTCTGGACCAAGAGCGTCACCTGATCCATCGAGCTTCTTCCACTAAGGAAGCCTGCTTGAGTGGGGGTAACCAGTCCATTATCCTCTAGGAACCTCACAAGCCTCCTATTGATTAATCTCTCAGCTACCTTCCCTACACACGATGTTAGGGAAATCGGTCGGTAGCTTTCGGCCTGACCCGAGTCTTTACTCCTCTTCAAGATGGGTACCACCAAGGCCTCTCTCCACTGTTTCGGTAGGACACCTTCAGACCATGTTCGGTTTACGAGCTCCAAGAGTTTGCCCTTGCCAACAGCCCCAAGGTGAGTGATCAGCTCGTTGCTAATCTCATCCAGCCCTGGGGCCTTCTTCGCTTTGCACCGTCTCAAAACATACTCCAGTTCTTGCCGAGTGAAGGGCACCGTGAATGTGCTAACCTCACCCTCTCCCGTCATGTGGCGTTCGTTTGCAGTCCGGACTTTATCTAGCCCAGCAGACACACTCGTTCTTCCACCCAGTTTTCCGACACTTACGAAGTGTCGGTTGAGCATTTCAGCCCGCTTGGTATCCGATACCATGGGGCCTGCCCCTGCTCTTGCCAACGAAGCTGGTGCTCTGCTAGCTACCTCAGCTCGCTCAAGGTGGTTGATTAGGTTCCATGCCTGCCGGCTTTCGGCAAGGTCCAATCCAGCACATGTATCAGTCCATTTTGACAACTTTGCCTCCGCGATAGCCCCTTTCACTTCCGCCGTTAAACGGTTGTACTCTCGACGGCTCTCGGCCGTCTTCCGCCTGCTCGCGAGCTTGCGAGCAGCCCTCCTTTTGCGGACCAACTCTCCTAGGGCTTTTGTCCAAAACGGTCTGAACTTGCGCTTCTCATGTGACCTTGGTAACGTCTTTCTGGCAACCCCTAGTATGGCTTTAACCATCGTACCATACACTGAGTCGATAGGCCCAGTCTCGATAAGCACTTCTTCAAGAGCGCGATCGGTGCGCACTCTGTACTCGTCCCATCGTGCCTTCGAGTAGATCCACTTCCTGGGCCCGGAAGGTTCGCTGCTTGCTTTTCCTATATTGATAGTGACCAACACGGGCAAATGATCACTCCCAACATCACCCAAGACTTCCATAGAGGTGCTAGCAGCCAGATCAGCACTCACGAGCGTGAGATCCGGCCTCGATTCACTACCATTTCCCGTGTGGAGAAAGGTAGCTGGGGTATCGGTACCCTGTAATCGGATCAGCGTCGTGCTGTTGCATAGCTCCTCCACCAGTCGTCCTGAGTTGTTGGCGACAGCATAGCCCCAGGCCGGTGATGCCGCATTGAAATCACCGCCAATACAAGTGCGAGAAAGATTTGCCTCCACGGTGAGGTCCAAATCCTTCTTCGGAGGTTTGTAGACGTTGGTCAGGGTATAAGCCTTTCCATTCTTCAACACCTCCAGGGTTAGGATATCGGTCTTGCAACTGCCCGTTCTGCGGTTCACCACTCGAGCTTGTAGTGAACTTCGGACAAGGGTTGCCAACCCTCCACTACCTCCCAAGCAGCAGGTGCATCGGAAGATCGTATATCCCGAAAAAGATGCCACCCTCTTCTTACCAATTTTGCACTCCTGGAACATTGCCACGTCAATATCAAACTCATGCAAGAGTTTTAGGATCTCTAGAGACTTGGGGATCAGGCCAAACACGTTCAGGTGCATCACCCGGAGCTGGACGCTCTTTTGGTGCGAGCCTTTGCCTAGGTCATGTCTACCGTCGGGCTTCCTCCGCTTTCGTTGGGAGCAGAGTCCTATCGTGTTACGTTTCTCAGCTCGGGATGCCCGCGCACGAGAACCCCTAAACCGGGAACACGAAACCCCTAGGGGCTTGTTGGATCTGTGCGCCGTATCACTAGTCGCAGGAGTCACCGTCGGGGATTGGCAGAACGCGGTCTTATTGTGACTGACCTGACCACCCAAAAAACCTTGAAAAATTGGCTTCCCTTCTATAAATTGAGAAATCAATTGAGATTACCCTTAGAGCTCTGAGAGCAAACATAATTGCATATCAAAAGGTAGACACATGAATGTGAAGGTATAACCGTTGTCTAGTCCATCTACTCCTGCAAGACAGGGCACTAAGAAAACATGTTCTGAACAATCTCATCTGCTACCCGCGTCTACATAGGTTCAAGCCGGTCATTTTATATAATTCATATAATAGTACTGTTCAGTCACTGATGATTTGATCTTCAGGAACTCTCCAGTAGCATACACGTTTGGCGTAACAAACCTTACCATCGTAGGGACAGCAATGTTATGGATATCAGCGCAATGAAACAACACTTGTCTGTATTCAGAGGAGAAGATGGTCTTCAATAAATATTTTTACTTTTTTAGCGGATAGCAGTAGACTACCAGTTTCCGGATGATAAGATGGCCTTATTGCTACGATCAACTCTTAATAAAGGCAAATCATTGAAGAAATGAACGATTACGAAATGATCAATGATATAATTTTAGAAAGCTATTCCTTGACATCAGAAAGGTATAGAAAATATTTTAGAGACAGTAAAAAGGGATATGACCAAACATATGTGTACTTTTTCAGACAAAGGGAGAAATTGTTAGAGCAGTGGCTAAGGTCAAAGAGTGTAAGTAATTTTTACAAGTTCAAGAACCTAATCTTGTTCGAGGAATTTAATGATTGCATTCGATTGGACATTAGGACTCACATCTCAGACCGAGGGGTTGATAATGTGCATGAAGCTGCTAGACTGGCAGATAACTATGTCATTATTTACGCCGGCATAAAGCCATATTATGCTGAAAATCCCCAAAGTGCATAAACCAGAGCCCAAGGATGCTATAAACCAAAGTAACAAATGAAAAAAATAATAAGAACAGTAGTGTAAATAAAAATGGTAAATTAGTTCATTTCAGGAAGCAGACAGATGTAAATAAAGCAAAGATGGTATGCTTCAACTGCAAGAAAGAGGTCCACACGAAGAAAGACTGTTGGATCCTTACAAAGAAACAAAGAAGCAAGGTGCATTTCTACACTGTGCCAGAGTGCAGAAAGACAGCAAGCAGACACAAGAAGTGTTCAATACAGGGTCAAGAAGCTAAAAAGAAATGCGGCCGGCATCGTCCATTGTCGTGGAGTCGATGATTTTTTTTAGAACAGCCTATCTAAGGAAAAAGAGAATAGCTGTACTCATTCTATTATACTTTGAGAAGGCCGTGACGACCTATCCGATTTCCGACCCTTTGTCTACGAAGGGACAGTGTCGTCAGAAATCAATGTACTCATGTACTCAGCAAAAAGAAAATGCAGATATTACGTGACACGGGTTCTGCTGTCAGCGTGATCCTGGAGGGCAGTGTGCCGTTAACAGATGCCACCAGTACCGGTGGTTTTGTTGTGCCGAGGGGTGCTAGTATGGAGGCTGTGGTAGCTCCACTGCACAGATTTAAACTCGAGTCGGAGATTTTTACAGGTAACATTGTAGTGGAGGTGTGTCGCGCACTACCCGTTAAAGACATTTCCATGATATTAGGAAATGACATTATGGGCGGCAGAGTCACTGTCGAGAGCATGATTAAAGTCTTTGAGACAAAGATGGCGGAGGACAAAAACCTACGTCCTGCCAATGAACAACCAACATGTGCACTGACAATAGCAATGCAGAAAACAAAGTCGGTAAAGACTCCTGCTACGCCGTGTAGTGCAACGAAAGATGTGTTTTTTTCTGTTCTGAAGACACACATGCAAATGAAACAGTGGTAACAGAAACACCCAACATCGATTTAAGTGCTACGTTCTTTGCTGAAGTAACAACTGGTGATGCAACAGAGAACGATAACGTTTTATCACCAAAGCAGAAATCGGTAAAATAACAGTTCGTGAGTTCGTGTAATACTGAAATATAAATAATAATAACTAAAGTCTACCACAGGACGAACGAGAATTATCAACAACTTTTACATGGCTCTGACCACAAGGGGATTGTGGTCGTAATAATTTCAACCTCGACGGCCAGTTCTAGTCTTTTTAGAAATATACATAGGCTACAATATTAGTTATGAGGAATCCGTTTTAACATCAAAAGTGAGTAGGCGATAATTAATACTCAAAGTGTTAGTTGCGTAAAGTTAAATTTAGATTTGTTTATAAAAATAAATTAGTCAAGAGTTGCGTAGGCTACTTGGTTATTAAAAAAACACAATTCGTAGATTCATAAAAATATAAAACGAAAATAATTTTGCATCAAGCAATGCGTTTGAGGTTATAAATAGGTGATTGTTAACGCTAGACATTCACAATCCATCGTTTTCTTTTGGCAACATCTTTTGGAAATGTAATAACATTTAATCTCTAACATCTTTTGGTACAACCAGTAACGTAGAACACAGACATGCTTTTTTAATTAAGTGATTGAATAAGACCGGAAATGTTTTTCTTGTCGACCTTCTATGCATGCATTGTCGTTAAGACTTGTCAATTAGCCAATAATGTAAGGTCCATCAAATCATTCGACATTAAATCGTCAGCATACTGTATTAACTTTTAAAGTAAATATAATAATTTACAATCTATAAATGATTCCGATGACATTAAATGATAAAAAATGTGTTTATCGACAGTTTCATCGTACAAATTAAGCATAAACACAAACACACTTTCATATTCTACCTTTCCTTTATTGCATTACTGTGTTTGTTTAATCGAAAATACAATATTTTAAAGGTCAAATATAGATTATCCTTATACGAGTGTACTTTTGAATAACAGAGTATGATTTCATCCCTAAAAGTTGTTCTAATAATATTTAAAAACCGTATTCGTGTAATGCAGAAGTTATTTATGTATATATATATATATATTTGGTTTCCAAACTCTTGCATTTAATTTACAATTGCAATATATTTATTTCTACCGCTACAAGATACTGTTATGTATGTCTATTTTATGTTAACTTTAGTTTCACATTTTTATGAGATAATATATTGAACTTGTTCCAAGTATTTCTTACTTACTATTTATCTATTAAATACATTTTTACTAAGCCTACTATTAAAGTCAGATAAGTAGGAACAGATGCGTAATTAGTAAATTACCACTAAATGAATGAATAATTGAAGAACGATTAATGTTAAAATAAAAGTCACTGTATTCACTTAGAACTAATAGTGCTTTAACTTCAAAAACTTTGATAAATCGCCTAATTCATGGTAAATGAAAGGGAACTTCTTTAGTAATGGATAAAAAATGTGAACAATTTATCATAGTTTCTAGTTTGTTGCAGATTTTGTTATCAATACAAGTCATTGTTCTTTGTTTAGAGATAAAGAAGACAAGAAATCTTGTGTCTGTAATAAAATCGATAAACTCGGTCACTACATTGGTGTTTGAAGATATTAGCAATAATTAGAGTTTAAGAAATGTCTAACATTACTAACAATCTATAAAATGAACTTAAACGAACATATTGTATACCGCTCAGGTTCTATAGTATGTTTTTACTATCAGATTAGAATTTTAATTTTAAACACAACATTTTATCTACGAACATTTTGGATTTCGCACGCATAATTTTTTTCATAAAAAAATATTACATAGCTATCAGGGCTACATTATGATTCTAATAAAGATTTAAAATAGCCGCATGTCGTGTATATGGCCTACACATTTTAGTCTGCCTAATGCCTTTTGCAGATTCAATAAAGATGGTATAAAAACTTTTTCATTTGAGCAAAAAAAAATGTCATAAGTTTGCCTCTGATATGTGTGAACGTTGCTTCACTCTTCCCCAAGATTAAATTGTTTTGACGGAGATACTTTTACTTAAAGAACTCCAACAGTCCTCTATGCTGATTTTGGCCTTTTTAAAACTATTTACAGTAACTTAAAATATCATTTGTTCTAGATACCACTGAAATACGGAATTTAACCACTTTTTTAAATCTGAAAATTGGTACAAAAGATGTTTAGTCAATGGTCAAACATTCTTTCATTCTTGTATCCATTCGTTCTTAAATCACAACTATTAGTTTTGAACTACTTATCTTTACTTTGAAAGTAAATACTTGTGAGAAAATTGTGTCATAGATTATAAACAGTGTATTTTCATCCTCTTTTACTCAAAACTGTTTTGTACGGAAATATTTCATATTATAATAAGTTGTTTTTTTTAATATTAATATAAATTAGATTTTTTCAAGAATATGACAAAGAATATCGAGTTAATATGAACAAATATACACACATTTTTCGCTTTCGTTATTTATTTCTTTTTATTTCTATATTTTCCTTTTAACCAGAAATCTAAGAATTGGTTCATAGTATTTACAAGTTTTTCATGCAATTTACCATGAACTTAGACATAAAGAATATACAATTATTTTAATTAAACTTTTTATTTTCTTTTTTTTTTAATTTTTCACTGCTAAGTATATACTAATGTAAAGGCATTAATGTTTACTTTCTCTAAATCGTTTCCTTCTTTGTTTTGCTGCATCTTTAAATTATCACTAAGAGAAGGTTTTATATTATTATGACTGCTTTGTTGTTAATTAAAGTACCCTTCGTACCTAATTGATCATAGGACCGGTAGAGCAGCGTTAATATGGAATAAGTTCCTGAACCTCTTTGTTACAGGAGAATTAACCCAGAATTGTAAATCGTGAAAAACTGTTGTAAATCCTACAATTTAAAAATGAACAACTCAAGTGAATTTCAAGATTGTTTTAATGAAAAAAGCAAGCTTATAATTAATTGGGAACTATATGTGATACTGGTACATGTATCATTTACATTTGTAGGAAATGTTCTTACATTATTTGGTATAATTGGAAGTATCCTCAACATAATTATTTTATCACATCATGACACGAAAGACTCAACAAATTTGATATTATTGGCTCTTTCTGTTAGTGATCTTATTTTCTCTTTAACACAAGTATTTTTTTTTCTAAAATATATCTTAGAAATACTAGATTTCTATATCGCATTCTATATAGTGGCTTACTATGTGGCCTATTTTAATTCATTCAATTTTGTGTCAGGGACAACAAGCACACACATAGTGACTTTAGTTTCTATAGAAAGAATGTTAGCTGTATGTTTCCCATTTCAAGTAAAACGAATTATGACATATAATCGTATACGATTTTGTATTTTCGCCATAGTACTTTTTAATGTTGTAATTCAATCGCCGTTATTTTTCAAACAAGATATTATTTTTATTGATATTTACAACAGGACATTACCAACATTAGTTTTCAAAGATTATGTAGTTCTAAATTTTGAATTGCTTAATAATTATCAGTATGTTTGTTATTTGACATTATATAATGCTATTCCAATGGTTGTTATCCTAACGTGTTCAATAATGACAATAAATAAAATTTCTATTTTGTCTAAAAGTAAATCAATTTTTTTATCAAGTAAGACTATAGCTAAAAGAAAAAAAGAAATGAAGTCTGTGAAAACAGTTTTAATTATTTGTATGTTAATTATGGTTTTTGTAATAATCCCCTTCTTTATTCAACAAATAGTTACCTCTATTTTATTAATGACAAACACGTTTGTATTCATAACCTACATTATTGTAAATGTATTATTTCAAATGAATTCTTCGTTTAATTTTATTGTTTATGTCACAAGTAGTCCGAAATTTAAAAAGACATTTATCAGTCTTTTTCTTAAGTAAACAGTATACATCAATTAAAGTGTTTTTATTCTTAATTAATTCTAAAATTATTATAAAAAGTATATATTAAGAAAATGAAAACATGAATATTTGATATATTTGCAACACGATACGATGACGGAAGGAGGATCAATTAGCAACCCGAATGTTTGGTTTCATACATGCATAGAAAAGTGAAGTTGATAATAAGGATTTAGTAAAATAATTCCTAAAATCAAAGTTTTGTGTACACAATTTTAATAAACTAACCCTAACCCATAAAAACAAAGTTTGTATTATGCTCCCTTTCTTTGTAAACTAAGTTTATATTTAATTTATATATTGATAGATTTAAAAAATATTTAAGTATAAACTATACCTTATGAATTTCCACTCTAAAATTTTGCGCATCCTTTTTTTTTCTAGCTTTGGTCACCAAAAACCATAAAAAGATACATTGTGTCGTTTTCATTCTATTTATTTCGAAAAACGAACATATCCGAAAATTGTATTTACTTCCGTCTCTTCCGGTAGAGGCAGCCATAATTTACCTGAAATATACTCTTTGATTCGCAAATTAGTCGAAGGAACTCGTGACTATTTCAAAGGCTATGATGCTGAAAATTTGATAGAATGTATTGTTAGTCGGGACAAGTCTGCTGTCCAAGTTTCTGCTCGATTGGACGACGGGAAGTGGTCGAAAATCGATGGAAAGTTTTGCTAACAAACATCCAAGCAGATTACAAGCAAGCAGACAGACAGACAATGCAAGTTAATATAAAGGGAGTAATAAAAAGCACATTTTGTGAGCCTTTCGCAAATTTTTGCCCATCGCTACCCACAGAGTGTGGGGCACCGGGGCCCAGCCAGCGCGTTCGACTGTAGATCAGAAGGTTCATGGTTAGAATTCTGATGGAGGATAGGATTATTTCCCGGGACTTCAGGGTGTACCTGAGTTTACACCAGCTCTGGTGGGTACCTGAAATTAGTTGAGTAAAATAAAGTTGGCTGGGTATTAGCTGGCCACACATTCTCTAGTATGCCGTGGCCACAGAAACTGGTTAACGCTGTTTCACCAGCCCTATGATTAGTTTTGTCCGTAGTATGAAAAAAAAGTCGATTTAAAGGTTTATGATTAGGGTTATACAAAATAAATATTATTAAAAATGTAAGCCTATTCACTGTGTCTTATAAAGAGAGAAACGCACAATTAAATGGAAGATAATACAATTGCGGTGTTGATATTCATTTTTTTTGTATGCGTAATCTAATGATGATTTTGCCATTTTGTATTAGAAATAACGGAAATTAATATCAAAGGCACCGAATTATGCTTATTAATTAAGATATCAATGAAGATTGAAGCCCTAGTGATCTTTAGCTGTGTATAGTTTTAAGAATAAACAAAAAGTACTTATTATGGTATAAACAAGAAACATGCAAACATTTGATATAATTAATTATTTCGGTTTGTGTTCTTTTTTTATCTTTAAAACACAATTATTTTTATTCTAAAATATACTATATAAATACTAGATTACTATACATCATGCTATTTATTGGCTTACTTTATATAATATTGTGATTCATTTAATTTTATGGCAAGGGCAACAAGCACTTACTTAGTGGCTTTAGTTGTATTTCGATCGCCGGTATTTTTCACGCAAGATTTTATTTGTGTATTTATTATCACAACATGCCTATACCATCATTAGTTTCGAAAGATTATTTTGTTTTAAATTATGGACTACTTTATGATTATCATAATTATTCTTGAGTGTCATTAATGTTTGGTCTTCCAAAGCTTGTCATCGTAACGCGTACTATTATGACAATAAATACCATTTCTGTTTTATATAAAAATAAATCAAATTTATCACCAAGTGAGGCAATAGCTAAACGACAAAAAGAAATGAAGTCTGTGAAAACTGTTTTAAATATTTGTATGTTTTAATTATTTTTTTGTAATAATCCCTATCTTTATTCAACAAATAGTTACCTCTATTGTATCAATTACAAACATGTTTGTATTCATAACGTTCATTATTGTAAATGTATTATTTCAAATTAATTCCTAAATTAATTTTATTGTTTATGTCACTAAAAGTCCGAAATTTAAAAAGACATTTATCAGTTTGTTTCTTAAGTATACAAAATGCAAAATTTAATCTTACTTTTTTTTTATCTTTAATAAGTTGAAATTGTTTAAAGGAAATGTATCATTATAAAATATCACTAAATGCAAAACAATATTTTGATGGAATGCCAGTTTTTAAAACAAATGAATGTTGTCAAGTTTAAATTTTACGTGTAACATTCATGAAGAGCAATGTAATTTAAGGTTTCTCGTAAACAATGTATTATGCCCATTGTTTTAATAACATTTATAAAGCTCTTTTTCATAGATTAGGATAAAAAGTTAACAATGTCTTCCTCAGTATTAATATATAAATAAAAGAAATCCTGTATATGCCGTTTTGTTATGCACTAGGTTTCCAACTATTTCACCCTATACCACCAAAAAAAATAAAGAAAGAAAATGATTTAGGTTTTTGAAAAAAAATGCCAATGAAACATTTCATGCCGTTATGATATTATGTTTTCTATAGTTATATGGACTATTATTATATTAAAAAAGGTGTGCATACAAAACATTTACGTTAACATGTTACTATGATCATATGTCTTTTTGTTATTCATTTAAATTTCTAACAATATGGTTTTTACCAGGGAAAAGAGACAAAAAGAAACACATGCGATATTTTTTTATCTATAAATGATCCAAATATTAAATGATCTAATTAAACATCAACTTAAAACTATATTTGTTGTATACAATCTTTTTATGCATTTTTTTTGTTATGCGTTACATTAAATCTTTAAGACCTATACATTATTTCATTAAAAAAAATGAAAATTAACTTGCATGTACAAGTCTTAACGTGTATGCATGCATAAAAGGTCACGTGCAAAAAC
Source organism: Anisus vortex (assembly GCA_949126835.1). NCBI lineage: Eukaryota > Metazoa > Mollusca > Gastropoda > Planorbidae > Anisus > Anisus vortex. The sequence goes on from OX421492.1 coordinate 31,528,259, forward strand.
ATTTCCGTTCTTATTCAATCATTTTCTTCAAAACAATGTCTGTGTGCTACTTTACTGGTTGTACTCAAATTTATTGGGGATTAAAATTTATTTCATTTCCAATAGATGTTTACAAAGCAAAACAATGTATTGTGAAAGTCAGAAGGAAATAATAGCCTTTTTAAAATATCAAACTTATTGCTGAATGCAAAATAATTTTTGTTATTCGTTTTTATGAATTTACGCATTTTGTTTTTCAATAACCAAGAAAACGCAACTCTTGACTCATTTATTTTGTAAACAAATAAAAATTTAACGTCACGCGACTAACACTTGAGTATTAATTATCGCCTGTTCACTTTTGATGTTAAAAACGGATTCCTCATAACTAATATTGTATCCTTTGTATAATTCTAAAAGACTAGAACTGGCCTTCGAGGCTGAAATCAATTATCAAACACCTGCAAAAGCATGCTTTTTTTGTTACTAGTTTAAAAATAGAACAGGAAGTTCACGAACATTCGGGTTCAAAAGTTCACGCCTCATTAAGACTTGTCAATACATACATACAAAAGTTCAGTTGTTAAAAAAAAGATTTAATAAACAACTCTTTCAAAAACAATACTTCAATACTTGTTTTTAACCTTTCAATTATGTTTCCCTTAGTTACCCACAGAGTAAGAGAAAAAGTCAATAGCAAAATCTAATTAAAGATAGACATAGTAATGCTTATAAACAAAATATCATTACAAATCACAACAAGCGTATTGACTAGATCTCTATCATATAAAGTGAGACACGCACGAGGTTTACACATTTGTAATGTTTATATTCGTTTTTATACGTTAGCAAAATTGATGTTTTTTGCAAATTTGTAGAATAAAATAAAAATTAAATTCATGAAAAGGAACCTTCTTAATTAACATACCACTGAAGCTTAATGCCTTATTGATATTATAAATGGCTAAAAGAAAAAAAACACGTAATGTATATGTTTTACAAAAACAAAAAAAATAGAAATTCACAAAGTAAATAGTAAATAAAATATTAGTTTATTATGTCACATTTTAACAGCACCCAGTATTATTGACACCTCACTCTCGCTAAACAAGGTCGTTATTAATATTTATTTCAAATGGTTTTCCTAAATATCTTCTGTTAAAGTAAATAATAATGATATTTTATGTAATTTTTCCTCGGGCACATACAAAGTAGACTGTGTGCGGATTCCGATCCCCATTGGCGAATTTAAAGAGACGTGATCTTATTGTCTTATATTTTACTTTTGGGGATCTCGTATAAGCATGTCCCATGTGTCCTTCCTAGATGATTGGTTAGCGTCTCGGACTGCCACGCGGGCGTCCTGGGTTAATCGGTAGTCAACTACCAATAGCTCTTAGACGGTTATTGGCAGTTTCTTTTTTGCAGCTATAAACCTTAATAATAAACATACATGTACTGATAGTGATCGGTGGTAGAGTCTGTGTAGTAGATTGGTGTAGTGTATGTCAGTAAGGAATATAATTATACATAGGAAGTAGTGGCAGTGGCTATTTATGTATATATTTATATGATTAGATATATATGTTAGTAGGCATACTGACCGTAATTGTAATACGTTTTTGTGTAGGGTGAAGAAATGTTCCCTAGCAATAATTTATCGTATGTTGTTCATGCATGTGTGACTGTGTTAAATGTTAGTCTACTAGTAGGCATACTACTAAAAAAAATACAGGTGTTTGTATAAATTGGACTTATTCTACTGAACCTTACTAATAGTAATATTGTTGACAATTGGCAGTCGACTATACAATAGATTAAAAAATGAATGTGATATTGATTGTTTTCCTCTGCGTTGTTAACTGTGTTAATGATAAAAGGTAGTCTATGATTCCATTAATGGATTCTAATTCTATTACTAAAGTGTGTCTTTAACTTAACACAAATTTATTTTTATTTCCCGAATTTCGGCAATTTTAATTTTGAGATACCAAGTAAATGCACAAAACATGTTTATTGCAAAAGCATCATTATTTTCCTTTTAATAGCCTAGTATTTTATATTCAAATGCCTGATATATTTTGTAGTGAAGCTAGTTATATTCATTATACTGAATGTTTTTGAGCCAATGTTTGGTTACAGTCTAATTTTGTATTTTAAGTATTGTTTGAAATGATGTGAACTTCCGTTTACCCACTCCGTTATATGCACATATGTGGACAAGAAGGTATAGTAATTAAAAGCTTTTTTCTTGCCTTTGAAATAATATTGTTGGATATTATAAAAGGAGGCTTTTTGCAAAAGCTTTAACGCATACATTTAATAGGCCTATAAATTTAGAAATCTAAACCTTCAACTACTTAAGAACAAGAAGAAAAAAAAAACTGTCATTCAACTTTCATTTACTAATCAACATTAGTTGGGCAAATATTATATTAGAATGACACAAAATATCATAATAAATTATGTAACTTTCAACATTAGATGTGCATAGGGGAGAAGGGGCAGGTAGATACAAATTGTTTTTTACAGCTATTATACCACGTATACGCAGAAGAGTTAGTACGGGAAATAGCTTTTTACTTCCCCTACTTTCGATATAAAAATGGCTTCGCTCGTATCAAAATTGATAATACTGTGAGGAAAAAAAAATTTGATCGAATTTTGAAAAACATTGACTTACGATTACCTAAGAGATTTCACAGACATGGTAAGTACTTTTATTTTATCATCGTTTTATTTATTAAAATGAGTATCAACTTGCCCCCCTCTCCCACTAAATTATATTAGAATGACACTAAAGAACATAATAAAAAGAATCCATTCTCTAATGCAACCAATCAAATGATTTAAAACTATAAATGTGCATGTTCAAATATACATGACCAAAAGGAATAAAAAATAATAAATCTATAAAAAAAAGAACAGCATAAAGTATATTATCAACCTTCATGTTTTAATTATCAACATAAGTAGGGATTTTATAAAGCCAGGATGATGAAAATGTTTTAAAAATATATTTCTTGTCAAACAAATACAAGTATAAGTAGGTATTCTAAATGAAATTTTCAAAATGAAATTAAATAATATTTATTTGAATTGGGCTTGGTTTCTTTAAAACAAAACTAAAAATATTATTGCTGTATCTTTGATAATAAAAAAGTTATATTTTTAAATTCCCAGAAAAGTTCAAATTTCAAGGCAGTGAAAAGTCCTTTTTCGACAGCCTCCAACTTTTTAAATAATTGAGTCACAACTTTCAAGTTTATTGCATAGATAGTTATCAATAGACAGAACAAACTCAATTTATTTCACTTCCCACCATCCCTTCTAAATTGCAAGTTCTTACGTCCAAGCAATCATTTTCATTTTAAATCTAATTTCATTTTTTTACTACTTCCCTGTGGAACTTTTATTGTTAGAAGTTAACGAAATAGGTCATCGTCTATCGTAATGAATAAATTAGTCATACAACTTTATTAGCGGTAATTATATAAGTTCGACATGCTCCTGGACCGCTTGGTCCCTTAACAGAAATAATTCAACCAGAATATCATTAAAAATGTACAAAATTAATGCAACAAATGTAAAAAAAATGCATTAATAACAAAGAAAATGGCGTAGTATGCATTACAAGTGAAATAATTTGGAAATCTGGTTATTATAATAAATAAGTTTACTAATACAGGAAATCAAATAAGACTGATGGTTGAGTATTTTTTATTATTATTTTAAGAGTGATAAGACTCCACATGGTTTGTGGTAGTCAATCCTAAAGTTAATGTGTCTAAATTTAAATATCTAGCCCATATTTCAGGCTTGTTCCACAAGTTCTCCTCAAAATGCAATACAACTTGCTCTGGTGCGATCTTTTTCATTTAATTATACTCACAGAGCATATATAACTCCTTTATTGAAAGATAAATAATTGTGTTAAAGCAGAGAAATCCTTGTCGATAAAAAACAACATTTTTTTGGGAATAAGCAGCATTCGTTAAAAAAAAAACACTTAGTAAGCAAATCCTTCTGCACACACGTAAAAAGTTGCTATTATTGTTAAAAGAGGCAACTTACATACATTTGTTTTATAGGTAATGTCCATTACCAAAACCTCTGGATACTGTCTTAAACATCCTAACGTGTCCCTAGTCATTCATGCTAAATAAATAAAATTACCCCATCATCCAAACCAAAACTAACTTTCCCACCCTTGAAAATAACTAATTAAATGAGCCCGAATAGATGCGATTAGGAAAAGCTAAGGTAAGCAATATTGATGATTTTATTTCTATGTTGAAATGAATTTTATAATTTTATTTTTCAACCTACTCTAGTTTTGTAGGTAACTAATTGTCTCCAGAAATCGACAACATTGCTGCTGAACTGTTGAAACATGGGAGCGCTGCAGTAACCTAAAAAAAAAACACAATCTGCCAAGAGATGTGGAAAATAAAATATGGCCCAAGGAATGGACGCAGTCACTCATAATACCCTTGCCTAAGAAACGAAATATAAAACAATGCCAGAACTACAGTAGAATCAGTCTCATCAGCCATCCTAGTAAGGTAATGCTAAAAAATATCTTCAACAGACTAAACCTATGGCTGAAGAACAGGCAGGTTTCAGTCCATGCAGAAGCACAATTGAGGAGCTTTTTAACTGCCGCTCGCTCATAAAAAAACACATACATCACCAACGCAAAGTTCATCATCGATTTCAAGAAAGCTTTTTATCGTGTATGACACGAAGGATTATGTCAGGTGATGAGAAGCTACAACATTGAAGAAGGATTGACACAGACAATAGAAGCACTCTACAATTAAGCAAGCAGTGCAGTTCAGCTAAATGTTTGTATAGGGGACTTCTTCAAGATGTCCTTCGGAGTCCGACAAGGCTGCATCACCAGTTCTATTCAATATCTGCCTAGAAAAAATCATGCAAGAAACACTCAAAGATTACCACTCATCAATCTCCATTGATGGAAGACTACTATGCAATCTAACATTTGCTGATGATATCGACCTGTTGGCCGGGAGCAACAAAGAGCTCCAAGAGCTCACAGACAAGCTTGAAGATAGAGAAAAGGCATACAGAATGGAAATCAGCTCAGACAAGAGTAAAATAATTATCAACACTACAGATGTCAGAAGTGCAAATATAATATTGATCCAACAACAACTGAAAGAAGTAAATAATTTCAAATATATAAGGGCAATCATATCCTCAGACGGCCGCTATAAGTCAGAAATTCGGGCAAGGATTGGGACTGCAATGGCGGCAATGGCTCGACTGAACTGAATCTGTACCAACAAAGCTCAGACTTACAGAGACCTTGTCAGAACTATTATTCTGTATGGCTGTGATACTTGGATGCATGAGAAAAATACTTTGAATCTCCTACATTCAACACAGGACTAATGCGTGTGTGTGGGATTTGGGACAGATTATCCTCAATTTCAGGCTCTCAAGAAAGCATTATGGCAACAATCAAACGGCGCAAACTGACATGGTTCGGTCATGTGTTGCGGCACAAAAGCCTGTCAAAAACAATCCTCCAAAACACGGTGGAAGGTGGGCGTTGGAAATGTCGTCAGCTGAGATGGTTCAACAATGTAAAATTATTGGACAAGGCTGCTGTTGAATCAACTATTGACAACCGCTCAAGATAGGCAAAAAATGAGAAAAGTAACTGCCGAGGTGTCCATTCGCCCCCCCCCCCCCCCCAACGACCACAACGGTCATGGAATCGATAATTTATGATGATGATTTGTCTTTAATAAAAAAATACTTTTATTGTCGCACATCTTTTTTATAATGAATTACAGAATTGTGTCTAGCATTATTAATTAGTGAAATTGTGACATTATTTTTGTGTGCTAAATGTGTATTAAATACAATGAATTGAGAATGAAAAACATTATATAATGTATAGACCTCGATCTATTCGATTGATTCCAAAAATAGTTATCAAAAGCTGATAAATATATCTAGACGTCTATAATAACGTTGTATAAAGCTTAACCATTTTCACTAAAAATGCTTTTTTCTTGAAATCGGCATCTCAATGCATTAATGTGAAAATATTTGATTAATCCTGTAAATCTGAGCTTCTTGATTTACTAGCTATATAAAATCATTTTTAGAAGTACTCAATGAAACTTTATTTTGAATAAGGAATAACATTTTATAATAATATATTAAAGTTTGTCTAGATCGGTTTTACGCGGTCCTCGAGTAAAATGACATGTAATATACATCACAATCACAAATTTATCTTAATACATATAAGCAGCCATTATTTATCGTAGTGATCGTTTCGTTTTTATTGTTGTCCATTGAAAATTCGCGATTCTGCTTGCCGAGGGCAACAATTCAATTTATTTTGTATTAGTCTTTTAACTCTCAATATTTTTTCAACATCTCACACATCGTAACCATTTTACCCTAAACATATTATTAAATAGTGCCAATTGTAAAGTCAATCAGTCGGTTTTTTAGAAAAATGCCAATTGTAACAATAAAAGCTGCAACTTTTATTAAAAAACAACAACAACTGTATCGATTAATTTGTGCAGATGAAATATAATATAATCATTGTTTATTTGATACATTTATTTTCTTATGAGGTAATCACAAAAAATTTGACACAAATAATATACTTGTTTGTAAATTTGTATTGTTATTGAATGACAAAATGTGTACATCAAGTAACACCATTGTTTTGTATATAAATAAAAAAGAACAATCTTCTAGTTGTGAACAAAGAAAACTAATTGTTTTAAAATTATGAAAGTAAGAAGAAGCGATTGTTCCTAAAATTGACTGAGAATATAAGTTCAAGTTCTCTAGCGAAGTAGAAATACAATGATACCATTCACCATACCAGGTCGATGATTTCGGTAGCTTGCTATTTGCTATACTAATATCTCTGTCTGTTTTTAGTATACTTTGACGCTGCCAGTATTACGACAAAGCTTCACCTTGTCTATCTGGTCTGAGCGAGTCAACTGACTCCAAGACAGGTTTCGTTAGTAGCATTACCAATTCATTACGACAAACAAATAAATATTTTAGTTAAAGCAGATAAAAAAGATCAAACATAAATTGTTTTTTAACAGGTACGACAATCGCACCCTAATTTTCCATGTTTTTGACATTACATTTAATATTGAATACTTTACAAATTTACTTTGAAAACATGCTTTTATAGATTTACTTTTATATTTAAATATAAACATATCATATCTAATATGTTTTTGTAATTAGGCGCAATGCATATGTCATTCTAATACTCATAAATTATTAGCTAAAAATGTTAATAGTTTAACCATTTATTTTACATCAAATCTTGTATTTAGAAGGACCACCTGAAACATAGACGATATGATAAAACAAACTTTGGCAACTTCAAATGTCTCTGAGCTGGACCAATTCTAAGATTATAGTAAATGAATAACTTAAGTGAATTACAAAATATATTTGATGGAAACCAGGATGACCTTGTCAGTTGGGATACATTCCAAATAATTATATTTGTATTTTGTACTTTTATAGGCAATGTTCTTGCATTATTTGGTATAGTTGGAAGTATTCTCAACATACTTAATTTATCTCGTCATAAAATTAAAGACTCAACAAATGTGGTATTATTGGCTCTTTATGTATGTGATCTTTTGTATTCTTTTACACAAGTATTTTAGATCTACTTGTTATCATTTACCTTGAAATATAATGATTTCTATTGGTATAGTTGGTTAACAGCGTATTATTTTGCGTATATTGATACATTCAATTTTGTTGCAGAAATGGCCAGCATACATTTAGTGGCTTTAGTTTCTATAGAAAGAATGTTAGCTGTATGTTTTCCTTTTCAAGTGTCAGGAATTATTACACCCTATCGAATGAAAAGTTATATCATTGCAATAACACTTTTACATTTTGCAATTCGGGCTCCGACATTTTGGGCCTATGATATTGTTTTTATAGAGTATAACAAAATGACTATATCAACTCTTGTTCAAAAGACTATTTTTCTCAAAATTATGAAATAATTATGAATTTTTCTACTTACATTATTCTGTCAGTAAATTTTGGCCTTCCAACAATTGTTATAATAACTTGTACATTTATGACACTCAATACAATTTTTCTTTCGTCTAAAAATAAATCAAATTTAACATCAAGAGAGGCCATAACTAAAAGAGATAAAGAAATGACATCTGTGAAAACTGTTTTAATTATTTGTATGATAGTAATATTTTCTATATTAGTTCCAGTCTTTGTACAACAGCTGATTTCCTCGCTTCTAATTGATTCGATTTCAATAATAATTGTATTTTTATTATTGTTAATGTTGTATTTGAAATTAATTCATCGTTTAATTGTATTGTTTATGTAACAAGTAGTTTAAAATTTTAAAAGACCTTCATGAATTTATTTTTAAAACATAAAAAATACGCAAAACAAAATAATTGTGACCCTCTACCAGGAAATGAGTCACAAGTTACATTTGGGTTATTTTGATTGATAAATGCATCTTAAAGCCAATTTAATAAACCGGTTTTTGTAAGGAACATATTACAAAACTTTTCATATCAATTGTTTCTTACCCACACGGTAATATGCCGCCTATGCATGACGAGAAGTTCATGTTTCTTTTTCTCTCTGTGCTGTACAATATCTTAATGAACATTTTTTGTGTGCATTATTGAATATATGAAATTACTTATAGCAATATGCCCTAAACACTGTAATACTCCGCCTTAACAGGGCGATATGTTTTCTTATTATCTTATACTAAAATAATTTTCTTTTTTACTACCAACAAGTTTTCCATATTTGCGAATGTCTGGATGACTGAATGAGTACGTGCCTATATACAAATTGCGTTATATGCAGGAACATTTTATTTCAAACTATTATAAATGGATGTACATATGGTACGCCCAAGATGACCGGAAGTCACTCCAGGGTCCACTGCTTTTAAGCCATGCGGCGAGAAACGATAAACCGTCAGCCCTCCTTCCACTCATACCCCTCTCCTCCCCCCTTCTCATCCACACCGTGGTTGGGACAGCAGTAAATTGTAATACACTATGTCACAGTTTTTAACATATAAAACTCAATCATTTATTGCAACAAACTTCATATAAGTATATTGTAATAAGAAGCATGCACATGGCGACACAATATACAAAGTTCAAAGATTTTTCTTCATTTGAAAACAACAACTAGATCTACCCATGCTTCAAAATACGCACTTTTTATTATTTAAGCCAGTATGTAAATGAGTGCGTGTGTATGTGCGAAAGAGTGTACGTTTGAACACATAACTCATAAAATGTACAATCTATTTTTTTATTTCATTTTAAAAATATACTTATTCCAAGTAGCCCAATAGAAAATAACTGACCACATGCGAAGACGATATAATTTGTTCCTATGGTCCACTGATTCGCAACGAGACGAGGGACGATAAACCCGTCTCTTGTCTCCCCCTTCCCGCCCCACTTACTCCCCCCTTTTATTCGCTTCCTACGGTGATCTACTGACCCGCAGTAGAAGCGAACCTTCCTCCCCCGCCCTGTGTCCTGATCTCTTTCTCTCCCTCTCTCTCTCTCTCTCTCTCTCTCTCTCTCTCTATCTCCACCTCTCTCTCTCTCTCTCTCTCTCTCTCTCTCTCTCTCTCTCTCTCTCTCTCTCTCTCAATCTCCACCTTTCTGATACACAAGCTTGTTTCCACATAATATAAATATAGAACATAATGCGCAATTGCATTTTTTGTCTGTTACCGGAAGTAATACCGACGTCATATTGTTTAAACGCAGCGGTCCTGGTTGCACTATATATTGATGCTTATTTACAATGTTGTTTTCATCAAATCTACAATTTCGAACACCCAAAGCTAATGCTTCAGGCAAAAGGTACAAAGGATGCTGTGTAATAAACTGCAAAAATGATGCGAAAACTATTGATTATCGTACAAACAAGCATGTCAAACTGACCTCGTAAAGAAAAACAACGGAAAGTTGTAACCTCATATTACTAAATATTAGTAGTCTTGCTTTAGTCCTAAGCTTGCGCTAAGAGTAGATATCAGTAATAAATTAAGCCTTTCTCATTTTACTATAATAGCGTTTCTAGTGACCGCTGCCTTGAATCAAAAGAAAATGGCGGAAGCCGAGCTTCACTTTTAGTGACTGTGCATGTAAGGACTGCGCATTCTGTTCTATACCTAATTGTGCTTGTTTCTAAACACCAAACTAACTTTTTCCAAATAAACTTGTGCGGTACTACCACGAGAGTGACTGTCAATAATAGAAGAAGGACGATATAAAAATACCAGCCCCACACCGCATCACTATCACGACAACCGGTATGTCAACGGGTGCAGACCAGTTCATTTTCAATCAAAGTAAAGGATTTCTTGCTATGTCATCTGCTAAGAATCATTGCCCTGCTGTTTTGACTCCACGGTTGTTCTGTTGTCTGTCTACGTTATTGTTCATACTATTAACTTAAGCTAGTGGTTGATAACATACGGCACGCGTGCCACACTTGGCACGCAGAGCCAATGTCAATGGCACGCGAAAGACCTCCAAAGAAGCCATTCGAGTCTCTTCAACAAGAAAAGGGCAGAATAACGTTTCGGCATTTGGCACGCTAAATACGTTAGAAATTATGGTTTCTCACGCTATTATGAAAAGGTTAACGACGCATGTGCCTTAAGCCATTCGATTTATGTTTCAGATAATAATTTAATGATTAAACCTATGTACAATATAAACAACTTCACTGGTAGCTTACGAGAAATCAACAAAACCCCAGAACCGCGCAAATACGTGCTTATATAGATTTTAGTGTAGAAAGTACTAGATATATATTTTTTCCCAAATGCAAAATAAAATGCATACTAAAGAGTGTAAGAAACTACAAGAAAGCATAACTGTATTACGTCACACTTTCTCTCTACACCAAAATCAAATGTATCAAATGTGAAGCCGGACTATCAACCAAAAACCATCGGACAGGTCGCGGGTTCTATCCCTGCCACCGGCGGATCCCTGTCACCCTGCAGGAGTTTTGGGCCTGTAAACGTATTTGCGCCAGCAGGCAGCACTATGTTTACAGCAGCGCATAGAACTGTTCCCAACAGGAACGGGATATGCGCTATATAAGTCTCATATTTATTTATTTATATAAGCATTTCTACATAATCTTGCGGGCGCGGAGAACAGCGCGTGCGGCTGCCGTGCCAAAGGTCCTGGGTTCGAATCTTGGTGCAGGCTAGGATTTTTTCCTGGGTCTATAAGTTACCTGAACTTAGTTGTGGTAAAGTAAAGGCGGCTGTGCATACTGCTGGCCACACAATCACCTAGTATGCCGTGGACACAAAAACTGGTTAACGCTGCTTCGCCGGCCTAATGGATAAATTCGGTCCGACGGGATAATTCACTTTAAAAAAAAATAAACTTGCAAGACAAACTCAAATACAAAAATGTAGAATTTATCATTACATTCTATGCGCCAATAACACAGTGTTTCTATCAGGACTTGACTAGACCATGTAGTAATCAACTATCAAACTTTAAAAGTCTGACGAACTGCCCAGACTACCAATACCAGCACGTCTAGAAGAATTAATAAACATTGATGATCTCATTTAGGTTGAAATTTAGAATACAGTTCTCATTATTGCAACAATAATTTGAAGCATGTAAAATAATTGTTTCAAGTACCAAGGGACATACATTTGGCATAGTAGCTAAAACAAATGGCAAATAATGATCTACGCCCCTTTGTAAATAAAGACAATACTTTATTCAGGTTAGAAACCGGTCTAAAATGTTTTTTTCATTTAGTTTACTTGTCAATTTTAAATTATCCTAAAATATTTAAGATGTTTTATGAGTACTTGGGGTGATAAAAAAAGTGTCATTTTTTTATTATCATAGAAACCAAGAAGATAATTTAATTATGTGTTTTGTTATTGCTTCGAATATATTATCTATCTTTCCATGTATGTTTTTGCTGATTGCTGTAATAATAAAAAATTGTACATTTTTAAAACTAAAATAGCATTAGAAAATTACATTTTGACACCTGAAAATTGAAAAAAGTTCTTAAACAATCGTCAAGATCATGCATTAGATTAAAGAAGGCAAAGTGTGATGACTAGGGGTAGGGGCTAAGAGGGTTGTGTGTTAGTGTAGTGTGGTTGTATTGTACATTTGTGAGTGAATCTCGTGGAACGTATGAATGGTTATAGTTAGAACAATGTATTGTGAGGCATGAGTTGGGATATGAATAGGGGTAGATGTGTAGTGAAGGGGGCAGTTGGTCACAGTAGTGTGACTTATAAATAGGGGTAAATGTGTAGTGAAGGGGGACTGTTGGTCACTGCTAGTGTGCCTTATAAATAGGGGTAGATGTGTAGTGAAGGGGGACTGTTGGTCATTGCTAGTGTGCTTATCAATAGGGGTAGATGTGTAGTGAAGGGGGACTGTTGGTCATTGCTAGTGTGCTTATAAATAGGGGTAGATGTGTAGTGAAGGGGACTGTTGGTCTTTGCTAGTGTGCTTATAAATAGGGGTAGATGTGTAGTGAAAGGGGACTGTTGGTCATTGCTAGTGTGCTTATAAATAGGGGTAGATGTGTAGTGAAGGGGGACTGTTGGTCATTGATAGTCTGCTTTTAAATAGGGGTAGATGTGTAGTGAAGGGGGACTGTAGGTCATTGCTAGTGTGTCTGTTAGCGAATTGTTGAAAGTGACTGCTTGAGGAAGACTGCATGTTGGTGCCACGTCAGACTGTGTTAAATAGTATAAAATGTTCTATGGTCGTTTCGTTGATTTGATTTTGTTTTATTGACTAAGTGAATACACAAGATCCCAAAGTAATCACACAAAGTATTGAACAATACTGCGACATTTCAACCTTGTGCACTGCTTAGTTACAGAGAGTAGCGAAATAACTGAAGGAACATAAGACAAAGACAATAATGAGAAACAAAAGAAACAATGAACAAAAATAATGTACTCACGTGAACTTTTGATTAAAAAGTTATTCTTTGTCTTTTCTGTGTTATAAATTATGTCTAATAAATCCAAAGAAGACGCAAATAAACTTGAGTTATAAATAGACATTAGCACAACTGCACACGAAATCTAAAACCTTTTTTTCCCACAAAAAATTGTCATTCAACTGTATTTTTCTATTCTACACTATTATTAGATTTAAAAAAAATAATAGTTCACACTAAAAAACACTCCTAGTGACCACCAGCTTCATATATGTTGCCATCTCTGGCATCCTCAATCCTCTGGTTAAGGCGTCGTTGCACGGCATAGTCCTTTCTATAGTGCTTTCTTTCAGCTTAACAAGCAGCATCAGCAACGTTCATCCTTGATTCATCTCATTTTTCAACAGGCTGATGTTTATAGTTGACTGTTGAAGCTGCAGCTTATTAATTACTAAAGTAATTTGAAAAGAGCCTTCACTAATTGATGCCACCGTACGACTGTTGCTGCAGTTTGTTGTAGTAGCTACTGACCACAGTAAATCTATGTTGCTGAAACAACAACACACTGTTTATTTATATAGCAATTTTAAAATGTATTTCTCAATTTGATTATTGTAAATATAATTCAAATTAAATTTTGCACAATAAATAAATGACAGTCTAAGTGAAGCCTGTTGCATTTTGTAAAGTATTCATCAGCAATAGATTATAATTTCAATATGTAAAAAATTAGACAAATATTATTCATATAATATATGTAATACAAATGATAATAAGAAATTCATAATTTAAAAAAAAAGAGTTTTACCTGAAACAGCCTTGTCTTAGGTCTGTAGAGCTGACCAACAAAGGCCTGGATTCCCTTTTACTACTGTGCTGAAATCTTGTAAGGTAGAGTATCATCCACCACATTCATGACTAAACAATGGCACACTGTTTGTATTTTTCTAAAATCCGATTCTAACTCAAGACATTTCCTTAGCTTCAAATGATGCAAACTGTGGACATAAGACGTTCAAATAGAAGAAAAACCATTATTTTTACCCTGGAACACATTGATCGACGTAATAGGCTTTTCACAAACTGGACAAAGCGAATCAGAAATTAGGGAATTTACCTGAATAAAGTGCATAAATACACAGGTTTGCTCTTGAACCTCACCAATTCTTGAAGCCGCATCCTTTTTTTCCATCTTTTTTATGAATTTAAAGGAAAATAATGCATTCATTTCAAGAACAACACGCTGCACGTCGTTTTACACAATATCTATGTCCTTATTCCATTTCGCCACTGCAGCGGCTTTGCAAATTAATGTGCGTTCCATACTTGTATTTTTACGGCGCGGCCTTTTAAAAATAGAAATATGCTGTATGACCTATAACAAAATTGTAAAGAAAAAACGTTCAAATTACACGAGCAATGTCAAGCCATGCTTTTGAAAATGAAATGATAGAGCGATTACTTTTTTTTTACATTGGGACGCCATATTGCGAAGAAAAAGCAGAACTGGATAGAGGACCGATGCCAGGAAATAGAGAACAGTCTGAATAAGAACAACAGCAAGAAAGCCTACCAAACAGTGAAACAGCTGACAAGAGCTAAACAGCCCAAAATTTCTGCGATCCAAAGCAAATCAGGCCTATGTTTAACAGAAGCGTGTGACGTCCTGGATAGATGGACAGAATACTGCTCTGACCTTTACAACCACACATCTAATGGAGACCCCTCAGTTCTAGCATGTCCACAGAATAGAGAAAGGGAAGAAATTCTCCCCATTCTCCGAGATGAAGTTGAGGCAGCAGTGAAATCACTGAAGAAAGGGAAAGCAGCAGGAGTAGACAACATACCCGCAGAACTGATTCAAGCAGGAGGAGAAGCGACGATTGATGCCCTTACAATTATCTGTAACAAGATCTGGCAGAGTGGAGAGTGGCCTTCACCATGGACCCAGTCACTTATAATCCCTCTTCCCAAGAAAGGTAACCTTCAAGAGTGTCAAAACTACCGTACTATCAGCCTCATCAGCCATCCCAGCAAAGTCCTCTTGAAAATAATACTTAACAGGTTAAAACCTCAAGCCGAACAAATCATAGCCGAAGAACAAGCAGGTTTCAGGGCAGGGCGAAGTACCACCGAACAAATCTTTAACCTGAGACTAATATGTGAGAAATACCTACAGCACCAACAACACCTATACCATGTGTTCGTAGACTACAAGAAAGCGTTTGACATAGTCTGGCATGCAGCGCTGTGGGCAACCATGGGAGCATATAACATCACCCCCAACACTATTGCAGTAATTAAAAGTCTGTATGACAATGCTACCACTGCAGTCCTCCACAACGATGTCACTGGCAAATGGTTCAAAACAACCATTGGCGTGCGTCAAGGGTGCCTACTCTCTCCGACACTCTTCAACATTTATCTGGAAAGGATCATGACCGATGCACTGGAAGACCATGTCGGGACAGTCAGCATCGGTGGGAGACAAGTCACCAATCTTCGCTTTGCAGATGACATAGATGGCTTAGCTGGCAATGAAGATGAACTGCGGGAGTTAACAGCCAAACTGGAGATAACATCATTAGCGTATGGCATGGAAATAAACGCTGAAAAGACCAAAGTTATGGCAAACATGGAGTATGAATCCAAAATACAAGTGGGTGGTCAGAGGCTCGAGAAAGTCTCCTCCTTCAAATATCTGGGATCCATAATATCTGATGTAGGATCCAAGCCGGAAATTCTTGCAAGAATAGCCCAAACAACTGCTGCACTTTGCAAGCTAAAAAACATCTGGCGAAGCAAGACAATCTCACTTTACTCAAAGATTCGACTGATGCGCTCCCTGGCGATGGCAGTTTTTATGTACGGCTGTGAAACATGGACACTTACAGCAGATCTCCAGAAAAGAATCAGAGCCATGGAAATGAGATGCCTACGTAAAATTTTAAACATTTCCTACAAAGATCGAGTTACAAATGAGGCTGTCCGCGAGCGAATCACCTACGTCATCGGCCCTCATGAGGATCTACTCAGTGCCATTAAGTCCAGAAAACTCCGATGGTATGGGCATGTGGCAAGATCCGAAGGCCTGGCGAAAACCATCCTGCAGGGCACAGTGCGAGGTGGAAGAAAGAGAGGCAGACAGAAGAGACGATGGGATGATGACATCAAGGAGTGGACCGGCTTGTGTCTTGCAGACTCCCAGAGGGCGGCGCAGGATCGAGACAAATGGCGCAAAATTATGCAACTGTCAAAAAATGGTGCCCCAACGACCCTCGCTCGGGTTATGGGATAGAAGAAGAAGAAGAAGAAGATTGCGAAGAAAATGACCAATCATACAAAGCTCGTTTCTATCACGACTGACCTAGTTGATGAATGAATGCTGTGGTCAATTACGAGATCGCAGTAAACCATACCATATATGGTATTGTAACACGGGTTTGTATCAATGCACTAAATGCGATCTTGAGGCTACACAGCATACAACGAAACAAAAATGTACACTAGTGTGTAGCTGACATTGACCTAAAAATAAAAATAAATTGCTGGTCACTTTTAGTACATATACAAACCTTGTAGTGAAGGTCTGAAATTGACCTACATTAGCAATGTTATTACGAAGAAACACTAGGCATAAATCTTTAAATGTGTAAAACAAGGCTTTAGAAGGTCAGTGGCGGTACCATAGTCAATGATGTCCTAGCAAGACGTGGTTATTTCTGCTGATACTTAAATGTATCTACTAGTAGGCCTATAACCGTGCTAAGATGCAAACCTAATGCTAGACCTAACATACAAGTGCGACGAAAAGGAACAGGAAAGGCGTCTACCCTTCCGGTGACGACACCACCTGTCCAAGCAGCAGAAGTGCACAGAAGTCCTGTGAACGGCACCCTTGGAGACCTGTGGCCACCCCGGGCCGTCCTTGAGAGCTGCACCCACCCTTCCGGAAAACGAGCTTCGACCTGCCGGAAAGTAGCGGCACCTGCAGCCAGTCTCTGGAATCCAGCAGCCCACTTCTGGAAGCAAGCGGCATCCTCTCTAGCTGACTTGCAGACACCAGTCTAGACGAGTGACGCCCCTCCACCAAAGCCACCCCGGGCTGCACGAACTTTTCTCTATACCAGAATGCACAGTCAAACAGATTTGTCAACACATCAGACAGATACACTTAAAATGCACACCACAGAACAATAGCTAGTATACCCACTTGTGATATCTCGCTCGACTGGTCCCTATATAAACAAACTTTACAACTACCACGAGTTTACTAAATAGTAATTTAGAAAATGACTTTAAACTTAAAGAACGACCCTACGAAAGACAAAAGCTTTATAACAGCTATTTTTAGACACAGACGTGTAACAGAACAGTAGATACAGAACGGCCGGACACGACATAATACATCCAACAATATCTCGCCCGTAACATTTGATGTGTCGGTTGCCAAGGCATCTGCGGGGTGAACTCGGAAACACACTGGGAGTCGACCTTACCCCTCCCCTAACTATAACTGTGTGTTCATGTACAAACTTCTCCTTTTATGACGTCAGAATCCTCTGCTTGTCCTCTTGACAAAAAAAAAGTGTATAATTATATATATATATATATATGCCCAAGCTTAAATAATAAATGTATTCCCCTTGAAATTATAAATATTGATTACACGCATAACCGCGTAAAAAGGTAATATAATGAACATTTTTTATTGCCTGATTACAGCAACCAGTTCGTATTAACTTTTGCAATTTTTAAATTCATAAAATTAATACCTACAGGCGTGCGCCAAGGTGTCGTGAACTAAATCCGAAAAAAACACACCCACCCCGGTTCCTTTTTGCTAGACAGGGGAGGGAAGTGAGGCGAAATTCGGCTTTTCATGGAGTGGTATAGCAATATCAGCCCTCACCCATTCTCCGACACGAATACCTTGACGGCACTAAATGGTTATCTCTGGCTTTCGCTGACCGGAAGAGAGGGACACTAGAAAAGCAGAGCCTGTTTCGTTACCAGTTCACATGCAGTGGTCTCCTCACATATTTAAAATAAACCTTTAATTTTTATTTCTTTTAATAATTTCCAACTAAAAGGGAAACATTTGGAGAACTTCCATCTAGCGATATAGAAAATACCCGCCTCTCTCTCGGACCTTTGGAGGTCACAGGCAAAGGTCAGCGACCGACTCAGCGCAAGACAACCGTAAGTATATATGATGGTCTTGATCAGCATCCTTCAGCCGACAGAAGAGATAAGCGATGAAAGTCGCTAAACCTTCTAAACTTTTTTAATTAACGAGATGTTTTACTCATTTTATATTAACGATCCTACGATTCGAACCGTGCTAACAGTAAGCTGATATAATAATATATACACTTTGTTTAGAAGTAAATTGTCCCCCACCTTTGACTTTTAATGTTATTCGAAACTAACGTTTTGATAATTTTGCTTCCATAAAATAAGTTTAAAAAGAAATTTGAATCATACTTTACTTTGCACCCCAAATAAGGGACATAATCGTGTAAATTATAAATGAAAAATGTCTTTTTGTTGTCTTCTATATGTTTGGTTTTGTAAATTGTAAAAAATATTTCTTCTATCCTTTCTTTTTAAGACTAAATGAAATGTATTTATAGTGTTTTAATTGCACAATTTGACATTAAATTCATTGCCTTTGTACATGTAGGCCAACTTATGATAAATATACTTTGTTTAAAAAGGTGACGTGTGACTGAAATCACCGATTAAAGTGTCTGTGTACATCTGATTTCTTCAACCTCTAGACCAGTGGTTCCCAACCTTCTAAAGCCTTAAATACAGCTCTTCACGTTGGGACGTCCACAGAATATGTATAGAACAGAATGCGCAATCCCAATATGCGCAGTCACTAAAAGTGAAGCTCGGATTCCGCCATTTATTTTTGACTCAAGGCAGCAGGTCGCTAGACACGCTACTATACTAAAATGAGAAAGGATATCTAGGCCTACCATAAATATAAATATACATAGGGCCCACATTATCTTTCATTATATGCTTACTTTTATATACATTTGACTTAATTACCCATTTTCTTTTCAACGTCATAGGAATAGGCCTATAATATGATGTAAAATTGTATTACCCGGTACTGATTTGAAAAGATAGCAGGGTCAGCCAGAACCGAGTACCAAATTTGTAAAAATTCCTGATAAAAAACTAATAAAGATATATTCTAAAAAATTGGTGAGAATGTAGCCAAGATGTTTTAGATGAGGAAAATTGTGGTTTGAATGATGTATGGAGTGAGTAAAGAATAAAAATTTTTTTTTTTACTAAAAGGTACATTCGCTAAAATGCAAAAAATGGACCGTACTGTCAAACTGATAAAAACAAAAATATTCAGTTCACAGCTTCAATACTTTTTACATATTTAAAATACATGTAGGGCTATGGCATGAACCACTCTCTTTTTACTGGTTCATCAGGTTTGATTTTTATACTGAACTGAAAAATTTGTTAAAATTGTGTGACAAAAGAATTATACATACCCACATATCTAGACAAATATAATACACAGATAAATCATTTTGGTTCACGCTATAGGCCCTACATCTGGGAGTGTGTGTACCAAATTTGAGCTCAATCTGACAATATTTGTGGAAAATAACTGGAAAACAGTTGAGACATATGTCGTTTTTCGACAAACTTTATGCATACAAAAAATTACTTTTTATTTACCTAAAATCATTCAATACCTTATTCCTTGGTAAGGATGGCTCTATATTTTAGCTTATTTTTCACCAGCATCCAGTTTTCTTTGCCTTTACGTCTGACGAAGTGATTGCCAAATGTGTCCGTAACTAAGCATTATTCGCACACGCAACATCAGCATCTTTAGAGAACCTATGGCGTAATCTATCCCTAAGTATATTGCCATTACCCTCAGCCTAGTTATCAGACTGGTAGGCCTACAGCTATCATTGAATAATGTTACTGCCATTATCAGAGCAGTTTTAACAGTTTTTATTCCATAAATAACTATTCTTTTTTGGGCATTGGTTCCATATCGGTATTATGACAGTGACGACACGCCAAACGCAAAGCGATAAATTGAATTGTGTCACCCAGTATTCCTAAATCTTACTTTATATTACCTTCTCAGCTCCTGGAGTTGTAATATCAACATTGTCATTCTGAACTGCTCTTTATCACTTGCAGAATATTTTTTTTCAACATCTAATTAGTCTTCTGTAGCCTATTCTGACTTACTATTGTATGTTTTTGTCTAGTGGCATAAGTGGGCGTGTCCACTTAGCTACACCCTAGCCTAGGCTCTACGCCTCTAGTCTCTAGCCTTGGCCTATCAAACTCAACTGTTAACATTTTATATTTGTTTCTCATCGTTTCCTTTTAATTTCTAAGCTGATTACCACTAAATATAAGTTTCTGTAGACTTGGAAGCCTCATACCTTCGATCATTAGGCATTGTTTATGTAAAAACCAAAAGTATTGACATTATAAATCACGCCTAAGTTGTATACAAAGGTTCATCGAAAAAAACATAACAACATTCAAACGGAAACGCCAAATGTAGGGAGTAGCTCATTATTTTATTTGTTTATAGAGAGCGGTAATTATTTATTTAATTACGTTATTATTTGTTCGAGGATTTCTCTCAGCAATATTTTATACATTTTTTGAGCGCTCGGAGGGCCATACCCACCCACTTTGGATGTCAATAACTCAAAAACTATTTGACTGTGTGAAAATTATTACATACTGTCTGAAAGACAAATGATTGATGAATAAAATGACATATCATAATTTAACATATCTTAAAAAACGCTTTTTTCGAACATTTTTGGTGACCCTGCTGCCTTAATGTTTTGGAAGTTAGTTAGTATTTTAAGGTTATGCTGATTCAGAGTTTTAATGGAATTTAGTGTTGAAGAGTGTCTTTTTTATTATTTTAATTGGTGTTAAACTAGCTAAGGGTTTATATAGGTCTAAGTTATTAACTTCTGGGCTCGTCAAGGCACTGTAGAGGTTAGTGGTATCCAGGTAATGAGAATTAAACAGACCTGAACTTAAATATGGCAACCCACACTGTACACAGTGCCAAGAGGCGTCTTTATTTCCTAACGCTATATAAATTGGGGTGTTCGTATGCAAGCATGCATCATGGTACCATTCATCACAGGTGTCACATTGAATGGCTCGTAGTTTTGCTGTGCATGACTTACTGCAAATATTACATCTACCTCTAACTGTCTTGACTGGGCCTGGGTTAGATTCTACATCACCAGCCAAGAGCAACAACAGTATTAGGTGCTTTTGTCTATACCTGCAAATTTTTTGTTTAAAATGGTTCAGGGTGATTTTTTTAAGGGTGATATAAATAAGTGTATTGTCAATATCTTTAATTTTGTGATGGTTAATTATTATCTGTTTATGGACAATTTCATGTTTGGGTAGTTTTAGTGCCCTTACCAGAAATAGGGCTAAGACTAGGATTAAAAGTTTCATTTCCTTACTTAATACTAAGTAATGAATAGTTTAGTGTATTTTATAATTAAATATATTAGTCCTAAATTAGACTAACTAGTCCTAACTGGTGTTGAATTTTATTTTGTATTTTGTCTCTTTTATAATTAATTGGTTGTATTTTGGTTATATTAATTGGTTATAATTAAATGGTTTGATAATAAACTATTTAAAATATATTTTTTGTTCCTTCCATGACAAACATATTTTAAAAAAGATACGATTTAAAAAAAAAATTACAGAGGACATTGCCAATCTCCCGAAACACATTATTTCTAAAATTAATAATGGTTAACTTGCAGTGGTTCATGGTTAACTTGCAGTAGTTCTCAAACTAATTAGGAATCTTTTATCTAGCGGTCAATTAAAAATGTTTTTTGTTTGCGAGCGGACTCTTTAAAATCGCAGTAATGTCGGAAGGCAGGGGCGAGGACACGAGTGGCCCCAACATATATTTGGAAACAGAGCCCCCACAATCCTCAATTCAGCCCTGGATGTTACACAAATAATCTAATGACAGACATTAAACAGACCAATAGTATACATTACACATACAAATAATCTAATGACAGACATTAAACAGACCAATAGTATACATTACACAGACAAATAGTCTAATGACAGACATTACACAGACAAAAAGTCTAATGATTGGCATTACACAGACACATAGTCTAATGAATGACATTACACAGACAAATATCTAATGACAGACAATACACAGACAAATAGTATAATGACAGACATTACACAGAAACATAGTCTGATGAATGACATTACACAGACAAATACCTAATGACAGACATTACACAGACAAATAATCTAATGGCAGACATTACACAGAAACATAGTCTGATGAATGACATTACACAGACAAATACCTAATGACAGACATTACACAGACAAATACCTAATGACAGACATTACACAGACAAATAATCTAATGACATACATTACGTAGACACAAGCCATCTTTACTTGTTATGTTAGCAGGAAGGACCTTGAAACTGTTGTCAACAAGATAAGATAAGTAGGTTTTCCCCATCCTTTAAATTCCTTCATTTTACGTTTCATTGACAATGAGACAACATAGCCCTATATCAAATAAAAGCTACAAGTGTAGTTTTAGAAACAAGCTACCTGTGACGAATTCACGGTTGACTGTATTTACGCACCAAAACATTTTCCGCTAGAGAGAGGGGGGGAAGGGAGGGGGGCACGTTTTTCTAAACGTTTCTAGAAGGAAGTTAAAGAAAACTAAAAATAACTTGGGTTCTTATAGTTGCGCAATAACAACATTTCAACATGGTGGGTGTAGGTAAGGAATTTGTTTTTTAAATGTCATGCATGCTATTCACAAGACTGGCAACTAAAAAAACAAATACACGTTCATTTCACGTACTGTATTTGATACTTTGGAAATGAAGTGTAAAGTAATTTAAATCCAATATTACAGATATACATGTACATCAATACTAAATGTAAAATGGTTTGATAATAAACTATTTAAAATATATTTTTTGTTCCTCTCATGACAAACATGTTTTAAACACGATACGATTTTTAAAAAATAAATTACAGAGGAAATTGCCAATCTCCCAAAACACATTATTTCTAAACTTAATAATGGTTAACTTGCAGTAGCTCTCAAACTAATTAGGAATCTTTTACCTATTGTTCAATTAGAAATGTTTTTGTTTTTTTTAGCGAGCGGACTCTTTGAAATCTAACGATATAAACCAGCTATAAATAAGATTATTATTTTATATAAAATTGTGTGTAGATTTTGTCTATTGTCTTATAGTTTTTATACATTTATCGAAAATATGTAAACACTTCACAGTCACCAAGGTAGCGCTTGGTTGTGTCCAATGAGACAGCGAAGTCTAGTTTGAGAAACACTGGGTTAGATGCAGTCTGTGCAGTCAACTGTGAAGACTCGGTGGTGGGAGGAGGATCACATCACATTCGAGCTGACATGTGTAATGCGTCATTGATAACATGTATAGTGTTCTCTGAAACAACATGACGTAATCTATTAGGTGTTTCTATATATAGATATACATTTTCGTATTTATTGCTAACAGGTTTTCATCATTAGATACAGTTGGTCTTGAACAAAGTAAGCTTTCGTTGGCGTCGATTAAAGTCATTATAAGATCAAGTTTTACTCATATAATGGAACATTTAGGTAAGAATCATGTGTAGCTATTGTTACGTACTATGTCTTATTTCCAAGTTTATTGTGATAGCTGACCCTTACTCTCATTGGTTCGATCAGTGATTTGACCTAATCTGTGTGTGTCACCTGAGCTAGTTTTTAGTTTTACTCTTAGATGGTCATTGAGATCGGATGGTCTTCTGTGTTTGTATTTGTTTGTTTTCGATTAAAGAGTTTTGTTAAGTGAAGCGAAGGAGTTGACTTCGTCTATGATACAAAGTTACCCCTACATACAGCTAGAATCCATAAGAAATAAAGAATAATCGTACCCCCGGATCAAACGGTTACACTATAATCAATTTAATACTATTAAGTATAGATTGGACTGTACTTTTATATCTTTGATAGATCATTACAAGTCATGTGTCTCAAAGAGGTTTGCGCTTAATATATTTTTGTAGGGTTCCCTCTGTTGTTTTACACAACAAGTAGTCATTTGAAGTACGCTTCTTATTGCATCCAGAGCTTCTGCTCAATTGTTTCAATCTTCAACCAGCATTTCGTTTAAATATTTCCCAACAAGGATCGATATACCTTTAACATAATTAACCTATTATCAACTCTAATGGCTAGTAAATTCCACGTAGATGAACTTCAACATTGCTAATCTCTACTCCTTTTAATAAGACATATTGTCCCGTAAATGTATTAGATGATAATGTTAATACATTCCCTAGCAACCTTGTTAATGAGATTCATTTGTCACGCTAAATGAGGACATTCGTCATTTGACAGTTTTTATGTTAAGGCATTCAATTTGCACTGATGAAAGGCTGAAAAATGATGACGTTTTTACATCTGCAGCCACATTCGTCTTCCTAATATTCCTAAGATTATCACTGTTAGCTTCATTAAATATATTTCTAGATGCTTCACGACTCTCACTAGAATCTCTTTAATTTTTTGCCAACTTTAAATCGCCATAGTCTTGAATTTCTGCTACTGGGCGACAGTGCAGGAATATGATTCTGTGGAAATTCGCAGGTGGCGAGAGCAGAGTAGCGCATGTGATAGCGGAGACTGTACCCGTTGTTACTTGGCTTGCCCTAACGACTTTGCGTTGGGTGGGTAATCTAGGACACAATCTTAAGTGCCCACTATACATCGTTAAATCTGGACTTAAGTGCCCACTATACATCGTTAAATCTGGACTTAAGTGCCCACTATACATCGTCAAATCTGGACTTAAGTGCCCACTATACATCGTCAAATCTGGACTTAAGTGCCCACTATACATCGTCAAATCTGGACTTAAGTGCCCACTATACATCGTCAAATCTGGACTTAAGTGCCCACTATACATCGTCAAATCTGGACTTAAGTGCCCACTATACATCGTCAAATCTGGACTGAAGTGCCCACTATACATCGTCAAATCTGGACTTAAGTGCCCACTATACATCGTCAAATCTGGACTTAAGTGCCCACTATACATCGTCAAATCTGGACTTAAGTGCCCACTATACATCGTCAAATTTGGACCTAAGTGCCCACTATACATCGTCAAATCTGGACTTAAGTGCCCACTATACATCGTCAAATCTGGACTTAAGTGCCCACTATACATCGTCAAATCTGGACTTAAGTTCCCACTATACATCGTCAAATTTGGACTTAAGTGCCCACTATACATCGTCAAATCTGGATTTAAGTGCCCACTATACATCGTTCAATCTGGACTTAAAGAGTCGAAATGTTTGTTAGGTGTTTTAAAGAGACATATATATTGATTCCCTCTTCAACATCTATTTCATCTGTTTACTGAACTGTCCTTGAAAGAACAGCAAACCCTCATAGTCATAATCATTTCCGTTCATTCAAACCAGTTGAGGTAAGGACCGCCAAACACAGATCTCCAGTGTCCTCTGTCCTAAGCACATCACTCTAATTGGTTCCAATTGTACCCTATCTTTGCAGTGTCTGCGTCAAGGTCGCGTCGCCCGGTGTTTCTTGGGCGGCCTCTTTTCTGCTTGCCTTGCGGGTTCCACTTCAGTGTTTGCTGGTTGATATAGGTTGGCGGTTTGCTTAAGGTGTGCCCTGTCCAACCCCACATCCTCTTTTGATGTCTTTTCAATTTGGAGTTAGTCGCTTCTTTGCCAAAGGTCGTTGTTGCTTATGATGTCCGGCAAGTGGATTTGGTACATCCTTCTGAGGAAACAGTTTATAAAGCTTTGTACTTTGCGGATGTCGGTTTTAGTCATTCTCCAAGTTTCTACTCCATACAATAAGACAGACTTAACATTGATGACAATACACGTAAGATGACCATGTATATAAAGTGTTTAATAACTTTTTTTTTGTCTGTTATATTTTAAATCCTAATTTGTATAATGCTGGGCTGGGTTTAGTAACTTATACCGACTCACGCCTTTGTGTTCAGTGCGCATTGAGCTGTTACGAACTTAACTTAAAGAAAACACACAATAATTGTGTAGGTACGTCTGTAATGTAATGTAATGTCTTTAAAAAATATATATTTTAATTATATTTAATTGCAGACTATTCTTGTTTCTACACTGTTTAACAAAAGAAAACATCTTTTTTTAAAAATTAAACCTTAGAACTTCTTAAATTATATTTCGCCCCAGTTATTTCATTTACTTGTATCTTCTATATAGGCTAGAATCTATATATCTGGTCATGGTTTTACGTTTGTCTAAAGTGCCATTTAAAGAAATATCTTGAGAGAATTCAACAACAATCTATTTCAAATACCCTGTAATATTAATTGATTCACATTTGGAGACTATTTTAAGCTTTGTGTCCGGCTGATCACGGTTAGTTCACGGGACTGTCAACAATACAGCCCGGGTTCTAGACCTGCCGCCGACCGATTCCTGCAGGAGTTTTGGACCTATAACGTAATAATATTCTATCTAGAAGAACGTCTGTAAACAATTCATAAACTTAGAAGCTATAGGCCTACATTAAGAATTATTTTATACAATACGGGCAATGGCCAAGACCTCATCATTAGCAAGTATTTAAAGGAATAATAATAATAGAATGAGGCTGAATTCATAGACTGTTTTTTTTTTTCAGAATCATCTAGATCTAGACGTGAAATACAATCTATTGTTCAGGTAGGTTTGAAACATTTCTATAACGTAAATATAAGTAAATATAAAATTATATGTCTATAGGCTTCAGTACACAGAAAAGGTGTTAGCAGGAAGATGAGTAGCGTACGAACTCGTACGAACTCGTCCGAACTAAACCCACTCAGCCCTTTTTTCTTTTTACCAAAAAGAAACTAGATTTTTGTAGAAATTAATATTATGTATATAGGGAGAGGTGGGTAATTCGTACCACTGGGTAATTCGTACCTTTGCCTAGTCGTACTATGTAGGTCTGGTTAAACATATCGTATTTATATTTTGTTTAGTGTGCTGACTATCCAGTCTTCTTCATTATTAAATAGATTTAGGTCTGTTATCTATTGCCGATAAAAACATAGACGCAATAAACAATGTTACGTCTGATTCGGCTAAATCGCACCTCGCTAAGGAGGGTAATACGTACATGTACTAATTACTTTACAATTAATGCAGAAGTACCGAGACTGCACCAAAAAAAGACAAAAGATCTGGAGGCCAAAAAAAAATAAAGTTGTGCAATGGTACCGGGTACTGGTACGGTGAGAACATCTAGGAATACATAATATAATGTTTTATCTGTAGAGCATAGGTACATCCTGCATGCTCTGAATAAGCCTCCCAAAGTGGGTCACTGGATAATTATACTTGTGAATTAATTATTAAATACAAATAAGATATATAGAGAGAGACTTCAACTTATAAATGTCAACCTTACAAACAATATTTTTTCTTTATTTCTTTTGGTACTTATTACCCTCCCTAGCGGTACGAATTGAACGCTGGTGATGGCAATTCGTACCACCTTGTCTTCTTTAAATTTTATTAATTGTACTTTTGGTTTTCATAAAAAAACGTTCAGATCATATATTTTCATTCTTTTTTCACTAATAATTATTGTTTTAATTTGTCGCTGAGTGAAGCGACGCTTGAGAAACTGTGAGTATTTTTTTCATAAGATAATAGGATAAATTCTCTAGTAAAGCATATTCTTTTTTTGTAATAAACCTTTTTCTACTGTTAGTTTTATTATTGTTATTTTTTTCTTTTAGGGCTACGAATTACCCACATCTCATCTCTATATATATTTATATATAGGACTATGTCTATTATTAATTGCGAAAATATTCTATATAGAAGGAACGTCTGTAATGTAATGTAATGTCTTTAAAAAATATATATTTTAATTATATTTAATTAGTATGGTCTTCATTAGATTTTACATTTTAACTATTGACATATTTTAGTGTGTCATATATCAAACTAAAGGTCTACTTGCCCTGATTACAAAACAGTTGGTTTCATTTAACGGTTGTATTTCTGATTTTTTTTATTTAATTTTGAAATTTTGGTATTTTTTATTATTATTATTTTTTTTTTATTGTGTGTTAAAAATAAAACTTTGTTACGTCCCCTTGTGTTTTTGTTAATATCCCATGATGCTATGCTGTGCACAAGGTCCTAAAAAAGGCGAACCTCCATTTTTTGGCCAAAAACATATTTTACGCTTTTTTTTAAATTCTTTGTTTGGCAATAACTTAGGCTTAGTACGTTCAGTATGAATTAGTAGGGGGTCAATAGGGGTCAGTAGGGGTGTCAGTAGAGGTCAGTAGAGGTCAGTAGGGGTTAGGGATCGGGGTTAGGGATCAGGGTTAGGGTTAGGGGTCAGTAGAGGATCAGTAGGGGTTAGGAATAAGGGTTAGGGTCTCTAGGGTTAGAATTTAGGGATCAGTAGGGTCAGAGTTAGTTTCTAGGCTAAGGATGAATTTGTAATATTTTTTTTTTTGAAAATGTAATTATATTTCATATTCATATTAAACAATAATTAATTCTGAAATACTTTTAAAAAACTGTTTGAACTTATGATTCAAGCTTTTTGCCATTTCATTTTATTCTTAAGGAATACTTCAGCCTGAAATTAGCAAGTACAGAATGTAAAGACAATAATTATGAAGGTATTTTTATTGTAATTTAAGAATAGGCTGAGTAGGATACATATTAATATATAATTGATATATATTATTATATTGGCCCAAGTAAGTAAAGTATCCAGTCGCTTAAATTTGATTCATGGGGCCGGTGAAGCAGTGTTCATCAGTTTATGTGGCAATGGCATACTAGGAAATTGTGTGACCAGCACAATGCCCAACCGCTTTTACTTTACCCCAACTAAAAGGTACCCATTAGAGCTGGGTAGGCTCAGGGACACACTCTAGACCCGGGAACAAATTCTAGCACACCAGGATTCAAACCCGAGCTTATGCTTTGCCACTGTGTCACATAATATTTATATATGGAATATCAACAAAATTAACATATTCTTATTATAGCATCAAAATTACAAACAAATACAATTGAAAAACAATATTTATTGATATGTACACTGAACATTTCAGATGGAGTTTGTCCAGTTCCTAAACAAAATGATGACCAGTCAAATGAACAGGACATGCTTGTAATAGGTAAATTATTGGTAAACTAATGCAAAATGTAAATTTATTAAATATATTTAAAAATTTATATTTGTAAATTTGATAATGTTGCTATTAAACAGAAAATTATATTTCTTACATAAAGTTTAATCTGTTTGTTTAAATTTTTATTTACCTGTACAGGTGAACATGAGAATCAAGTTTTAGTTTCTGGAGAAGTCGACTTACACCAGTATGTGACAAACTGTAAGAAGAATCCAGGTCATCCAGAGTTTATACCTATTAAATCATTCAGGTTAGAACATTTACCTAAAGGTCACCGTGACAGTGATTTGTATGAGATCACCAAAGCTATAGCTGACCTGACAGTTAGACTCAGTGTCACCATGACCAGTCCAGACAGACCAGAGTTTTGGCCAAACACAAAGATTCCATATTTTTTATCTGAACTGAGAGGAAAGAAAACATTGAGGACAGGAACTGGAAGGATTAGTGGAGTGTGGAAGCACACAGATGAAGATAAACAAAGTGACTATACAACATGCCCATGTAATAACTGTAAAGATTCAGACAAACCCAGCAAAAATTGGTGGGAGATTTATGTGGCTACAGCTGCACATGTGGTTGTTGATAACATTGAGGCAAGCCACACGACCTTGAGATTGTTTTATGATAGTGAAGATAGTAATTTATGTATTCTTAAAGATAATGTACGTGTTAGGGATGTTAACATTGAGGAAGACAAGTGTGTGTTTACCTGTGTGACTTGTGATGAAAGTTTGATAAATAAATTGGAGAAAATGGTGAATCATTTTAATGATGTATGTGAGAAAGATTGTAAAAAAAACACTGAATCTCGAGATATTGACAAGTTGACCATTATAGTGTCACATCCTCATGGATGTTCTAAACAGGTCAGTGTTGGTCAATGGAAGGACAAAGTAAAGGTGGAGAGTGGGCTGTTTGACCATAAGTTTACCTACACAACATGTACATGTCCAGGAAGTAGTGGAGCCCATGTCCACTTTGTGGGGTATAGTATTGGTTGGTCTTGTCACCTTGTCCATAGTGGATGTTTAAAGTCTGGACTTAATCACAGTGGAGTTGGTCCAGTCGTGTAATTGTATTGAATTACTTGTGTGTAAAATGTAAAAAAACAACATGGAGGATGTTTTATATCTGTTTATATCACTCTCAATTTATTTCATGTATCTATAAATCTTTATTCACTTTATTGTTTTTGTTTAGATATAAAGATATTTATATTCTCTTCTGTTAAATTTATAGTTTTGTATAAATCGTTAACATTTTTCTTGTTACTATTATTATGCTTAGGCCCTATGTGTAACATTTTACTATTCTGTATTTTAAAAAAACTTTATACATTTATATCCTTATATCTTCTTGTTGTTTACATCTATGACGTCATGTTTATGTCTTAACAAATCTGTTTATTTAGTTTTAGATTTATTAAACTGGCAAAAATAAAATGATAAACAAATATCTCGACACTAGGTCATCTTGCGATCTACTGCATACATTTATTAAAATATAAACTGAATAATAGCAAATCCTTTTAATTCAACATTGAAAGATTTATAATTTAATATATTCATACAACAAATAATAATAAACAAATATATATTAAAAAGAAAAACAATGTAAATTTAAAACTAAAAGGAATATTTATAATGCATTAATGTAATTAACACAAAATGAAATGTACGGAAAATTTATCAAAGGGAGACAACAATGAAAATTGTACAACTGTATGAGTATTACTTAGTTATTGGGATTGGGTTTACTTTGTAACACAAATAATTTTATCAAAGTGTTAAAAAATGTGCCAACTTATTAGATAAAACGTTAAAATGATTTTTTACAATTAATTTAATTGCAACTTTATTTTGAGCTGTATGATTTTAATTATTGTATTTTACCCGAATCCATTTGTAAATAGAGTCTAATTTAATATACCTAAATTTCTTACATTAATATATCATGTATTTTCTATGCAAGGATATTGACATAGTAGTTTTCTCTCATCCTCTAGTCTGTCTCTCTAAGCCCGTCTCCTGTCTTTTACTTTGTCTGCCCATCCCTTTTATAACATATTTCTTTGTTTTTGGTAATGCAAAGCTGTTTAACGTAAGACTTTTTTTTACATTTTCTCTCTCATTACCTTACTCTCCGTACGAGGGCAGAGGGAGTGGAACCATAAGTTTATGTCAATAACATATAAATATCCAGGAAGTTTTGGAGACATTTACACTGTGTGAGGTATGGTGGTGCTAGTTGGCTTACTGGCCTATAGTGAAATTTTAATGCCTGAACATTAATGACAGTGGAGTTGGTTAAGCCAGATACGGTAATTATTATTGTGGTGAATCATTTGTGTCAAAATGTAAACTCATACGACATGAAGGATGTTTCATATATGTTTATATATATACAATTTATACCATATATATATATCGTCACGCTCATAACATAATTGCGTAAGTCATCTTTTGGCGGTTTTGAGTTATTGGTACTGACAGAAAGAGAAACGCGAGCTCTACCATCCTATCTGGCAGTACGGCTCTATGAAAATTTTTCAACTGCTGAAACTGCTCGATAATCGTTTTGCATAAGTCAAAACAGTGAGTTAGGCATTTTACAACCTTCATCATGGCGGGAGACAGAATGGAGAGCATGAATACTACTCAGGCTCATGCAATGTTGTCCCAGTTTGCAAGGAAACGTTTTGTAACACTTTAGGTGTATCAAAGCGAACGATTTCAAGTTGGAACTCTGATTCATTTTTAGACGACACTGACAATGCTGATTTCAAAAACAAAGATGAGTCTTCAAAAAGTCCAAATTCTGGAAAAAACACAGAAAGTGTCAGAAGAAGGCATGAACTACCTTAAAACCTGGTGACTTCATCTACCTACAGTAGAATCCCATTATTGCCGCCAAAGTGAAACGTACAAGAACAAGAAATTCCTCTTTCCTAGTACAAAAATAACAGACCTACACACGCAATATTGTCAATCAGCAAGTGACGGAAAGCGTCCAGTCGGGCTCACCATGTTCCGGAAAATGTTCCAGTCAATGGGATTTTTTGTGTTCATACACAAAAAGGATCAGTGTGAACAATGTATGAAGGCAAAAGTGGGAACTCTGAGTGATAATGATTACGCTGAACAAGCTAAACAAAAACGTCTTGCGCAAGAGAAGAAAAGTCAAGACAAAAATGAGACAAATACAGATAATTCAAAGTCTGTATGGACTATGGATCTCCAGGCTGTTCTTCTCTGTCCTAAGACTAATGCCAGCACAACATATTACAAAACCAAAGTTCAGGTTCATAATATGACCTATTATAACCTGGGCACCAAGGAAGGTTATTGTCTTACATGGGATGAATGTAACGGCAATTTGAGTAGCAAAATGTTCGCATACCGTCATTATACTCATTTTGAACAATACATCAATGAGAACACGAAGAAAACACATCACATTATTTGGAGTGACAACTGCACTTATCGAAATACAAATGTGATAGTTGCCTATGTGTTTTATCATTTGGGAAAAAAGTACAATGTCGTCATTGAGCATAAATTTCTACTTAGTGGACACACTAAAATGGAATGTGATTCCGTACATAGCACGATAGAGAGGAACATAACATGTGACGTCTTCACGCCATTTGAGTATGCTATCCTGTTCAGAACAGCCAGGAGAAAGCCTCAAGCTTACAACGTGGGAGAAATTGAACACAATCAGCCTGTTAAATTGAATGGTTCTTATTTCACAAGCGTCCGTCCTGGTTAGACAACTGGAGATGCCACAGTTGGCGAATTGAAGTCAATTCAATACAAACCCAGAGAGATCCACTACAAGCTCAGTCACAGTGATGACTGGGAACTCTTGCCTCGGAGAATCCGAGATATTGAGTTGGAAACTATCCAGCTGTTTCAGCATCGGCTGCCGCTCACTCAGAGAAAATTCAAAGATGGCATGTCTATAGTCAAAATAATGCCCATCCAAGCCCGCAGATACTTTGAAAATCTACCTCATCATTAATTTTATAACTGTACTTGTGAAAAAAAATTGCAATGTGTTGGGGTTCACCAGCTAGTTACATTTCTGTTTTCTTTGCAACAAGGGTGGTTAACCCAAAGTTAATTATTTTTTGTTACTTGAGCTGTTTTGATTTTTTTCTTTTTTTATTTATGTGCAAAACGCATTACCATTTTTCGAAATAACATGATTTAAAATGCATTTAGTTTAACTCCTTTATTGTAATTACAATGCAACAGTCACTTTTGTAGCACTCTATTTCCACAATATAGTTCACCTAGTCCAAAAACATGAAGTTTGGTTTTATTGAAATTTGACAATTGCTGTTGTTGTTGTCGTAGTCGTTGCTGTTTCGTTTATTGTTGTTGTTATTGTTGTCGCTATGCTGCTGTTGTTGTGTTGGTGGTGGTGGCGGTGGTAGTGGTATGACTGGTGATGGCTCTTGTAGTGGTTGTGGTGTCAACATGCAGGGCATAATAAAATAAAGAGCTTAACTCTCTGGATGAAGCAATGCCTAAGTCATTAAATATGCTATAAAATTGCCTTCCTACAGTAAGATTGCCTAAGTCACAGAATGAAAGATGCCTTAAGATAATAATAAAAATTTATGGTCCTACATTAAATCATGAAAAATGGACACTACAGGTATAGCTCCACTAGAAGGCCAAAACAATAAAACTTATAACGACAATGAAACTAAAGCTAATATCATAAACACACACTTTGCATCATCTTTTTCTAATCCAGGTGACAAAGAAATATCCATAAATTTAAACAAACTAGAAGAGATAGGAAATATAAATGTAGATAAAAAAGGCACTAAACAACTCCTAACCAACTTAAAAGTGAACAAAGCTTCTGTTCCAGATGAAATACCAGCAAGACTGCTTATAGAACTAACTAATTAAATATCTCCAATCTTTAAAATACTTTTTCAGGCCTCTCTAAACCATGGCAAAGTGCCCAAAGATTGGAAATTAGCTAATGTACAAAAAGAAGATAAATCTGACCCCGGAACTTACAGACCTGTTTCTCTAACAAGCATAACATGTAAAATACTTGAACATATAATATATTGTAGTATAGTAAATCATCTAGACAAACTTAATGCACTGTGCCCTCACCCACATGGCTTTAAAGAGAAAATAGATCATGTGAGACTCAATTAATAGGCTTAGAGATGACTTGTCTAAGGGATTAGATATTAACAAACAAATTGATGACAGGCAGAGAACAAACTGTGTTAATAAATGGCTCTAAGTCATCACCAATAACTGTAAACTCAGGAGTTCCACAAGGAACCATACTATTTCTAATTTATATATAATGATCTGCCAAATTGCATCAACAGAGGAACAAAAGTAAGATTATTTTCCAATGATGGCATAATTTAGAGAACAATAAAGACAGATAAAGATAGCGAACTTCTACAAAAAGACCTAGATGAACTATAAATGCAAACTCATAAGGGTATACAAGAAAAAGAAACAAATAATAGCAAACTACTTCATCCATGTTAAAGAACTAACTCAAACTAACAATGCTAAGTATCTAGGAGTAATAATAGATGACAAGTTATCTTGGAACCCTCATATTGATGAAGTAATAAAAAAAATCAAAGAAAACATTAGGATTCATAAAAAAGAACTTTTACAAATGTAAAAAGGATATAAAACTAAAATGCTATCTCACATTAGTTAGGCCTATACTAGAGTATGCAGCACCTGTATGGGACCCATCAACTATAGAAAACATTTAAAAAAATTAGAACAAATCCAAAAAAAGAGCTGCATGGTTCATAACCAGTGAATATTCCCAATTAACAAGAGTAACACCATTAGTCAAATCACTAAACCTAGAAACACTATAGGACAGAAGGGCAAAGGGTAAAGTAGTAATAATACATAAGGCATTAAACTCTAATTTAGAAATACAACCCAATAACAACCTGTTGCAAAGCTCAGATAAACATAAAGACAAAAACACTTTCCTCGTCCCTTATGCGAGAACAAATACATATAAGTACTCTTTCTTCCCGAGTGGCATTCGGGATTTTTTTTATATAAGTTGTATACAAATATTCTGTTAATTTGGCAAATTGTATCATATCTATATTATAATTAGGAATGGGTCGCCTGAACAAATCAGGAAAATTAGTAACTTAACATCATTTAAAACATTAATAAAAATGAAAGACTAGACTTGGACCACGGATGAGCGTAGGACGCAATAATCTTCTTTATGTATATCTATAATATTGGATTTAAATTACTTTACACTTCATTTACAAATTATCAAATACAGTACGTGAAATAAACGTGTATTTGGTTTTTTAGTTGCCAGTCTTGTGAATAGCGTGCAAGACATTAAAAAAACAAATTCCTTATTTACACCCACCATGTTGAAATGTTGTTATTGCGCAACTATAAGAACCCAAGTTATTTTTGGTTTTCTTTAACTTCCTTCTAGAAACGTTTAGAAAAACGTGCCCCCCTCCCTCCCCTCTTTCAATGTTTTGGTGCGTAAATACAGTCAACCGTGAATATAAACAATTCGTCACAGGTAGCTTGTTTCTAAAACTACACGTGTAGGTTTTATTTGATATATGTTGTCTCATTGTCAATGAAACGTAAAATGAAGGAAGCTAAAGGATGGGGAAAACCTACTTACCTTAACTTGTTGACAACAGTTTCAAGGTCCTTCCTGCTAACATAACAAGTAAAGATGGCTTGTATCTACGTAATGTCTGTCATTAGATTATTTGTCTGTGTAATGTCTGTCATAAGGTATTTGTCTGTGTAATGTCATTCATTAGACTATGTGTCTGTGTAATGTCATTCATTAGATTATGTGTCTGTGTAATGTCTGTCATAAAGACTATTTATTTGTCTGTGTAATGTCTGTCATTAGGTATTTGTCTGTGTAATGTCATTCATTAGACTATGTGTCTGTGTAATGTCTGTCATTACGTATTTGTCTGTGTAATGTCATTCATTAAACTATATGTCTGTGTAATGTCTGTCATTAGACTATTTGTCTGTGTAATGACTGTCATTAGGTATTCGTCTGTGTAATGTCATTCATTAAACTATATGTCTGTGCAATGTCTGTCATGAGGTATTTGTCTGTGTAATGTCATTCATTAAACTATATGTCTGTGTAATGTCTGTCATTAGACTATTTGGCTGTGTAATGTCTGTCATTAGGTATTTTTCTGTGTAATGTCATTCATCAGACTATGTGTCTGTGTAATGTCTGTCATTAGGTATTTGTCTGTGTATTGTCATTCATTAAACTATATGTCTGTGTAATGTCGGTTATTAGGTATTTGTCAGTGTAATGTCATTCATTAAACTATATGTCTGTGTAATGTCTATCATTAGACTATTTGTCTGTGTAATGTCTGTCATTAGACTATTTGTCTGTGTAATGTCATGCATTAGACTTTTTGTCTGTGTAATGTATTTTATTGGTCTGTTTAATGTCTGTCATTAGATTATGTGTCTGTGTAATGTATAATATTGGTCTGTACTATATGTCATTAGATTATTTGTCTGTGTAATATCCAGGGCCGTATTTAGTATTGTGGGTGCTCTTTTCCCAAATTTATGTGGGGGGCACTCGTTTGCTCGCCCCCTGCCGTCCGACATTACCGACATTACTGTGATAGTCTATGTACGCTGTTCTTGATGCTGTATGATAACCATTGTTAGTAACCCACTCTGTCTGATTCTGACTGCCCATTCGCGAGCAAATTAGCAATTCACTTCATTTCACTTCAGTTGCTCGTTTGAACACTCATACGTGAGCAACAATGCAGGCCTACAGTTTGTCGAATCAGCGTCAGTTAAAAATCCAATTATATTTCTCATTCACTCTAGGCTATTTGTTGTAATATTTGTTCAGTCTCTATCTGACTGCTTCTGAGAGTTACATATCAGCGACAGACTTTGTGATCTGCTCTGAGCCTTAATTAGTGGTGTGTTTTATTTTACTTCTGTTTTATTTCATGTTTGTGAGCGTGTTTTGATTTTGTTAAAATATTTTTAATTTTTTTTTTTTTTTTTTTTTTTTTTTTTTTTCATTAGATCTAGTCGTGAAATGATTTTATTCAATACTTGCTTACCCATAATTGACTTTAATTCATCACCTACAGTAAAAGACATGTAGTTTGTGTGGCCACTTCCTCGATTGTCATGTTTTGCAATGTGTTTATATAGAAAATCATTAATTTTGCTCCACAACACCAAGAAAATTACCATTTTCAGCGGAAAGTTTGATTGCTTCTTCTGAATGCCCATTTCTATCACTTATGAACTTTATTACATTGACAAGTCGCTTGAGTACATTTCTTCAGTATGTAACTGCAGTGGACTACTGATCCTTGAGGTTCTGCAGCTCTACGGACAGATGCCAACACAGCTTATACGTGACACATTGATCGATAGCTGCGAATGAAGCCTTGAGAAACCATGATGTTTAAACCGAAAGTAGGAAATACGTAGCAGAATCCAACATCCACGTAAATTATTGCGAACGAAAGTAGGTCACGTTTCGCACTATACCATTATTCAGGTACGAGTCATCACATAAGTTTACAACCCAGAAGACCTCCATCATTGTGCACTTCTACAACAGCACTATTCTAATTGCCAGAATAAAAGACTAAACAATTTTTATTTTTTATTTTTTTATGGGGCGAGAGGTGGATATGTGGGGGTCACTTTTGTGTGGGGGCCCCTGTTCCAATGGAACATGTGGAACATGCCTAAATGGCCTAAAAACGCCACTGGTAATATGTCATTAGACTATTTGTCTGTGTAATGTCTGCCTTTAGACTATTTGTCTTTGTAATGTCTGTCATTAGACTATTTGTCTGTGTAATGTATGCTGTTTGTCAGTGTAATGTATGTCATTATGCTATTTGTCTTCGTATTGTCTGTCATTAGATTATTTGTCTGTGTAATATATATACTATTTGTCGGTTTAATGTCTGTCATTAGACTTTTTGTGTAATGTCTCTCATTAGACTAATTGTCTGTGTAATGTCTGTCATTAGACTATTTGTCTGTGTAATGTCTCTCATTAGACTATTTGTATGTGTAATGTCTGTCATTAGACTATCTGTCTGTGTAATGTCTCTCATTAGACTATTTGTATGTGTAATGTCTCGCATTAATTTATGTGTCTGTGTAATGTCTGTCATTATAATAATTGTCTATGTAATGTCTTTCCTTAGAAGATTTGACTGCAAGAGAGCCAACAGCTATTCTTTTTCTTCATTATACTTGTTGCACTACAATACATAAAGTTAGCAGTCGTGACATTATATTATTATAAAGCTCTATACTTTTCTTCTACTTTTTATTCTGCTTATCAGGTAGATGAGCTATTAGCTTTCTTGCAGTCAGTGCCAAGCTAAACTTTATATATTTGTTGTCTGTCTTATAACTTAATTGACTGTGGTAGTAATTGTAAGTTGAGGAAGTGGGAGGCAAAAATATATGTTCTGGTTTGGTTGGGGCAATTCAGTTGGATGTTGTCTACTGTTTCACGTGGGCTCTGTCGGTTATGTGGGTCTGTTGAGTTTATTCTGCCTAGATGTGAGATGAGTAGAATATGGCTTATTCTTAACTGATATATTTTATACATTGTTCTTTGGCGAGGGAGAAACTTTGTGTTGTATTTTTTGTTGGTCATGTTCATTTCTATGTATTTTCTTCTACTATTTCCTTGTGCCTATTGATTTAACCATTCCTCTGTAAAATGATTTTAGCATATTTTTTGTTACTTTGTTATAGTTGACAGTTTTTTCTAGTTGGTACCATTCTCAACAACGTGTCGTGTTTTTCATCGCTAAGTGTGCCAATATGTTCTGTTATCCAATTTAAAGTTATATTGATGTTGTATAAATTTATAATGTAGTCCATTGTGTGTTGTAGTAAAATAAAATAGTGGCTTTAAATTTTAAAACATTTTAAAACAATACGTGGCTCAAAATTATTACTTACTTTTAGATTACACATATTTTCATTGTTGTCTTTATATTTGGTCTTCCCATGATTATTATCATGACCTGTACAACTATGACTATAAACACAAGTTCACTTTCATATAAGCAAAAATCAAATTTATCATCAAGTAAGGCCATAGCTAAAAGAAAAAAAGAAATGAAGTCTGTGAAAACAGTTTTGATTATTTGTTTGTTAATTATGTTTTTCTAATAATCCCCTTTATAGTTCAACACATTTTTTCTATGC
Organism: Anisus vortex; assembly: GCA_949126835.1. NCBI lineage: Eukaryota > Metazoa > Mollusca > Gastropoda > Planorbidae > Anisus > Anisus vortex. The sequence goes on from OX421492.1 coordinate 31,567,857, forward strand.
TATTTCCTAAACATTTGTTAGTCTTGGCGACTTACGCCATTGTAAATATATTATTTCAAATTAACTTTTTCATTAATTTTATCGTTTATGTGACCAGTAGTCCGAAATTTAAAAGTACATTTTATATTTTATTCTTTAAACAGACAATATGCACAAAATAAATTGCTGCTGGCCACCAATAAATAAATGATTTTCCTTTTAATCCTCATGACATTAAATAGAGAAATTAGGGTAGTACACAAATATCAAATTATGACCTAACATTGTTTAACGAAAAAGACTGTGATTGAACATGTTATTAAGATTGTTGTACATTTTTTTCTGAGGTTTCTAATAAGACTAAAATAGATGTACATGCTGTTGGTGATGCTACTCCAATCAAGCTACACCCATACAGAGTTAATCACGAAAAGCTAGAAGTCCAAACTCAAGTATAGGTTTGACAAGGACCTTATTTAGACAATCTCAAGAAATTGGAACTTACCCTGCGTGTTGATTCGTCAAATACTCAAGGTACTAAAAGTAAAATGAAAAACAGCAGTTTGCTCATACAGCGTTCTTGCAACTCTGCGGTGGAACAAACATCCGAACATAATACAATCGAATACTATTCACATTTTTTAAACAAAATATTTTAACATAGAGTAAATGTAAAACGCATTCAAATACAAATTGTTATGAATAGCGCTATATAAAATATGTGTATTTTGTTTGTTATTAGATCCCTAAACTAGACAAAACAAATGTACCGAATATATGAAAGTTTAATTCCTTCACAAAATTGAATCAGAATGCTACTGACACATTTTAACGAATGAAGAACAATCTGATTGTTGATACTTCTACTGCAATGCGTACAGTGATGATGTACTCATATTTCTAGCTAATTCGTGTTAAGCAATTGATATCTCTTCAAGCAAATTGTTCAAATCTAATTCAATTGTTTATTAAAATAAGAGTGAATTGTGTCATGATTCTGTAGAAAATGGGTTATGTTGTAGGAAATGATTATATGAAATCCGTTACTTCTAAAATGGAAGCCCTTTAATATTCACTACCCCTTCTGATTAAAAAATAACATATAATATTTCTAGGAATATCTGGTTATTACCAAAAGTTTTGCCAAATCTTTTTTTTTATTCTTGCCCCTTCTTAAAAAAATTGTTAGAAAGAATGTTAAATTAATATGGACAGGTTCTTGTCAAAAAGTATTTTACCAACTTAAATCGTAGTATCCCTCTCTTCCAGTTTATTGGCTCATACTTTCCAAAAATAATTGAATCTAGCAGTATATTCGAATGATACTGAGATAGATGCTATTCTATCTCAAGAAAACCACTTTCTTATCGATCATCCAAAGCGTTTCTAGTCTAAAAATGTTAATAAGCATACACAAAATATATTTTATTGATAAAAAAAATATTTTCGGGCTAACCTATCTCAACGAAAATTCGAATGCTACATTAGGGTCTTAAGTAAAGCAGTACTTGTTTTATCAGATCATAACACTTTGACATTCTTATTAAAATAAAGCTTAATTTTACAAAAAAATATATCTAATGTAAATGTTTAACATATTAAAGGCATTGATACTGTTTTAGCTGACACTTTTACATCATTGAGTTAATTATGTGCATCATCTTATAATATATAAAACTATTTTAATATGTTGTTACGTCCACAATCCCCTTGTGGCCAGAGCTGTGTAGATCTTGCTGATAATTCTCGTTAGTCCTAGGGGAGACTTTAATGTTTCAGTATTACACGAACTCTTCTTATAGTCCTGGGCACAAATTCAGGATTTGTATTCCAACATTTCCTTTCTTGTAAATTATGGTAGTAGATAAATCTTATAGTAATGTATACAACACAATAGGATAGTAACTTGACAAAGAAGCTTCAGTGTAACTGTTGTTGATAGTTTATTTCAGGTGGTATGTTCAATATATACAATATATCTATTATGTACAGTTAGAATAAAATAGTGCAAACACAAACGTTCAAAGGAACATATTTTGAAACTCTCTGTCTTTCAGACAAAACAAATCATTAAATACTATCCGAGTGGTGTAAGGGACAGACCCACTACCAGTAGGGGTGAAAATCATGGTAACATTACAAAACTCATAACAAAACGATATGAACTTCCCCTATTAAATAATGAGTCGTTCCCAGACTCTGAGAATTTGAGATCAACACAGAATCCCAGCATTACCTAGAACCTTTCGTTTTCCTACTAAACGTCCTAATATCGCGTGTAGTAAGAAAAGAGAGAGAGAGGAGAATAAACATTGCGTGTTCCAATTCTTGGAAAAACAATATACATGACACGCCCCCACCCAATGAAAGAAATAATGTACCATAATTACCCAAGTAATACTCAACATGGTACATCTTTCGTACTTAACACTATCGTTTTAACAACCATCAATCAATGGAAGATTATAAGACAATTTAAGCAAACATGGCTCACTGGCACAACTAGATTATAAAAAGTGTCACTACCCAATGGTAATTGTGATTATAACGTGATGGACAAATATTTCCCCGTTAGTATTAATATTAACTAATGTCTCAACAAGTACAAATAATTCAAAAATATTCTAGTCATTCTTATTTTAACTATGTACAGTTGTGTGGATTTCCACCCAAAATTTGCAAAAAGTCTTAATCTATTTAAACAAATATAACATTGCTCAAACTCTGTCGATTTTCAACAGTTTACTTCTAATATACAAACCAAAAGATAAGTAGTACATAACTCGAATCAAACTATAGGTTACTTCCCCTTTAAATTACAGTGTCAACTTGACATTAACAGGGTTCATACCTAAGATGATGATACTTCCCCTTTTCTCAAATACGAGGAGAAAATACACTCTAGTTACGATTACTACAGTAATCTAAATATTAAAATGTAATCCACTATTATGCGTTTTTGGCAAATTTAAAAGTTTAATATAAAAGATTGTTCAGGGTTGAATGAGTGCACACCTTTAGGTACCTTTGTTTCCCTCCATTCCCGGATATATGGAATATATAACAACCTATACAACATAGTGAATATCCACTAGTTTTTCCCATTCTATTACCATGATATAACAATTTAGCAATAGATTTCCAATATTATCTATTAATTTATACCAATTAAGATTACATCTCTTTCTAAGATAAAAATTGTACATATTATTATTTAGTTCCATTCATTAACTAAAATAAAACAAGATAATAAATCAACCATCTCAAAGTTTTCCCACTTAATTGCATGTGATGACAATTACTTTTATCCATCCATATCAAGTAAATACGTGCATATTATATATTTATTGCATCATGCATCAACATTTAAATGGAATTTCTTTTCCATAATCAAATGAATTTAAAATATATCAGAACATCAATATTATACATGATTATAAGAATTATTAATACTTTCAAAAGACTTGACTTCTGTATGATACAAGTATTCTATAGGTATTCCATAATCAAAATTCAAACGAATGATAGGTTATCATGACACATTCTTAATGAATAAGTGAGATGATCTGAAAAAGAAGTATAGGGTTATTCAGTCAATCATGTAGCACCCGAGATAGATTATCAGCTATGACCTTGTCTCTATCTTGTCGATGATACGGGGAATGGGATACCAGTCGGTCTCTGTCAAATTACTTAATTTCCCAAAGTCTCTATAGAACTGCAGTGTGTGGTCGGCTTTTGGTACCATCACACAGGGTGTAGACCATTTGCTATCACATTTTTCTCCTATGTCATCTTCTAACATATTCTTTACATCTAATTTAATATGCTCAGGTCTGATGGGGTCAAATGGATGCTGTTTAATAGACCTGGCACTATTGATTAACACTACATCGTGCTCTATTACATGTGTCCTCCTGGGAACATTTGTAAACATTGACTTATTTTCATGTACCAGCTCAATAATCTTCTCCTTATCTTCTACCGGAAGATGTTTTAGCCTTGTATCTAAACTCTTAAGGGCATCTGTATTATTAAGTTTACTTTCTGCAAACTTATATTCTATCCTAGATAAATCCGTCGGGACTCTAGCTAACGAAATCATGGGGACCTCCCGTGGTTTACTCTTTTCCCTGGAAACATAGGGCTTAAGCAAATTAATATGGCATACCCTCTGCTTTTGTCTCCGGTCAGGAGTCTTTATCAAATAATTGACCTCGCCAAGCTTTGACTCTATCTCATAGGGTCCACTAAACTTTGCACTTAAAGGCTGATTTTGCAAAGGTAGAAACACAAGAACTTTGTCACCTGGTGCAAAAGTTCTAGCTGTAGCTTTACGGTCATAGTTCTGTCTCATACGCTCCTGCATCTGTGGAAAATGAATCTTCACATGGTTAAAAGCATGATAAAGCCTATTTTTAAATTTATCTACATATGACAAAAGTCCAATCGGTTCACTGTCCGTTAGCCAAGTTTCATGTAGAAGTTTCAACGGACCTCTGACTGAGTGTCCATACACAAGTTCGAATGGGCTAAACCCCAGGGATTCCTGAGTGGCCTCCCTTGCAGCGAACAGTACATAAGGCACACCCTTATCCCAGTCTTTCTCGTTTTCATAACAGTACTTTTTAAGCATCGATTTTAATGTCTGATGAAACCTTTCCAGAGCTCCCTGGCTCTCAGGATGATAGGCACTTGATAGCCTATGGCTTATCCCTAATTGTTCCATGACTTGTTTGAAAATGTTCGAAGTAAAGTTAGTCCCCTGGTCGGACTGTACTGTCTTCGGTAGGCCATAACGTGTGAAGAAATTTGTCAGGGCGTCTACCACCTTCACTGTTGTTATGTTCCGCAACGGAATGGCTTCCGGGAAGCGAGTGGATGAACACATGACTGTGAGCAGGTATTGAAAACCGGCTTTTGTTTTCGGCAACGGGCCCACGCAATCAATGAGTATATGACTGAATGGTTCGTCGAACGCTGGTATCGGCTGGAGTGGAGCGACAGGAATTCGTTGGTTAGGACGTCCTACCATTTGGCATACGTGGCAAGTCTTGCAGTATTGTTCGACATCTCTTCTCAGTCCTGGCCAGTAGAAGTAAGGGAGGATACGGTGGTGCGTTTTTCGGACTCCCATGTGACCAGCGAAAGGAAGATCATGCGCCATACGCAGTATATCTTGACGATAGCACTTAGGTATTACAATCTGGTGAATACTGTCCCACTCGTTTGTACCTGAGTTGAGCGGTTTCGACTTTCTCATCAACACTTCATCTTTCATGTAGAAACATTCCGCCATTGCATCTGCAGTCTTTTCATCAACAGCTTTCATTCTGAGTTGCATTATTACTTCGTCATTAAATTGTTCTTTCACCAATTTCTGCTTTGGTGACAAAATGTTATCGTTCTCTGTTGCATCACCAGTTGTTAGTTCAGCAAAGAACATAGCACTTAAATCGATGTCAGGTGTTTCTGTTATCACTGTTTCATTCGCATGTGTGTCTTCAGAACAGACAAACACATCTTTCGTTGCACTACACGGCGTAGCAGGAGTCTTTACCGACTTCTTTTTCTGCATTGCTCTTGTCAGTGCACATGTTGGGCGTTCATTGGCAGGACGTAGGTTTTTGTCCTCCGCCATCTTTGTCTCCAACACTTTAACCATGGGCTCGACAGTGACTCTGCCGCCCATAATGTCATTTCCTAATATCATGGAAACGCCTTTGACGGGTAGTGCGCGCCACACTCCCACTACGATGTTACCTGTAAAAATATCCGACTCGAGTTTTATTCTGTGCAGTGGAGCTTCCACAGCCTCCATACTAGCACCTCTCAGCACAACAGACTCACCGGTACTGGTGGCATCGGTTAACGGCACACTGCCCTCCAGGATCACGCTGACAGCAGAACCCGTGTCACGTAATATCTGTATTTTCTTCTTGCTGAGTACATCGACTTCTGTCGACACTGTCCCCTCGTAGACAAAGGGTCGAAAATCGGATAGGTCGTCCTCTTCCGGGACTTCAGGAACCATCTGTTCCTCACGGCCTTCTGAAAGCATAATAGATTGAGTACAGCTATTCTCTTTTACCTTAGATAGACTGTTCTCAAAAACCATCGACTCCACAACTATGGGCGATGCCGGCCGCATTTCTTTTGAGTTTCTTGACCCTGTGTTGCACACTTCTTCTGTCTGCTTGCTATCTTTCTGCACTCTGGCACAGTGTAGAATAGCACCTTGCTTCTTGGTAAGGATCCAACAATCTTTCTTCATGTGGCCCTCTTTCTTGCAATTGAAACATACCACCTTTGCTTTATTTACATCTGTCTGCTTCCTGAAATGAACTAAGTTACTATTATTATTTACACCACTGTTCTTATTATTGTTTTCACCTGTCTCTTTTGGTTTACTAGCCTCCTTGGGCTCTGGTTTGTGCACTTTGGGTTTGTCAGCATAATATGGCTTTATGCTGGCGTGAATTATGGCATAGTTATCTGCCAATCTAGCAGCTTCATGCACATATTCAACCCCTCGGTCTGAGATGTGGGTTTTAATATCCACTCGAATACAATCATTGAATTCCTCAAACAATATTAGGTTCTTGAGTTTATCAAACTCACTTACATTCTGTGACCTTAGCCACTGTTCTAACATTTTCTCCTTTTGTCTCAAAAAGTCTACATGAGTTTGATCATATGCCTTCTTTCTGTCTCTAAATAGCTTTCTATATTTTTCTGGTGTCAGGGAATAACTTTTTAGCACCCTATCTTTGATTACTTCATAGTCATTTATTTCCTCGGGTGTTAAACTCAACACTACGTCCAATGCTTTTCCTTTGTTGAGAGTTGACCTTAACAATAAAGCCATCTTATCATCAGGGAACTGATAATCTACAGCTATCCTCTCAAAAAGCAAAAAGAAATCTTGAACATCTTCTTCTCTGAATATAGGCAAGTGTTGCTTCATTGCGCTAATATCCATACCGTTGCTGTCCCTACGATGGTCAGGTCTGTTCATGCGTGCCATCTCTATCCTTTCTCTGCTTTCAATCCTAATTCTTTCATTTTCCCTTTCAGTTTCTATCCTAATTCTTTCCAATTCCATTCTCTTCATAGCTAATTGGAATTTTAGGTTTTCACTCAACCCTTCATCTTCATCATTGTTTGATGATCTAGATGACATATTTCTTACCTCGTCTCCGTGGGCAATTACCTCGCCCCCACTGGGAGCTACATAACCTTCATTGATATCGTTCTGTCCCACTTCAACTACACTACCAGTGTTCATGGCATTCTGCCCGTTCAAACATGTCATAATTTCTTTGGTTAAACGATTACGATTAGGTCTTGCCTGTCCTGCCTCAATCCCAAAGGACTCAGCTAATTCTTTTAGTTCAGCAAATGACATGGCATTAAGTTCCTCACTTGATATATTCGAAGCCATAGTATAGCGTTCGAAATATTTGTGATAGTAGAGTAGTATATATTGTATAATAAAATATAAAGTTCCAACTTACGATTTGTCCAGAAATTTGCACAATATAATATTAAACACTTCGTGGAATCTTCACACTTCCCAAGGAATAAAAACGCAAACCAGTTCTCTCCTCTTTTTAAAAAAAAATAGTTTCACAGTCCTGAAAACGAAACACAAATATGCCGCTCTCAGTACTACTAATGTCACAAAATATTTATAGGTCAGGAAAAATATAACTCAAATTTTCCAGACGAGATCAACAAATTTGTTCCAATCCTAGATCAGGAAAAGTAGAACTCAAATCTACCGAACGAGACTACCAAATCTTGTCAATCCTAGGTCAGGAAAAGTAGAACTCAAATATCCCGGACGAGCCCCCAAATTTTGTTACGTCCACAATCCCCTTGTGGCCAGAGCTGTGTAGATCTTGCTGATAATTCTCGTTAGTCCTAGGGGAGACTTTAATGTTTCAGTATTACACGAACTCTTCTTATAGTCCTGGGCACAAATTCAGGATTTGTATTCCAACATTTCCTTTCTTGTAAATTATGGTAGTAGATAAATCTTATAGTAATGTATACAACACAATAGGATAGTAACTTGACAAAGAAGCTTCAGTGTAACTGTTGTTGATAGTTTATTTCAGGTGGTATGTTCAATATATACAATATATCTATTATGTACAGTTAGAATAAAATAGTGCAAACACAAACGTTCAAAGGAACATATTTTGAAACTCTCTGTCTTTCAGACAAAACAAATCATTAAATACTATCCGAGTGGTGTAAGGGACAGACCCACTACCAGTAGGGGTGAAAATCATGGTAACATTACAAAACTCATAACAAAACGATATGAACTTCCCCTATTAAATAATGAGTCGTTCCCAGACTCTGAGAATTTGAGATCAACACAGAATCCCAGCATTACCTAGAACCTTTCGTTTTCCTACTAAACGTCCTAATATCGCGTGTAGTAAGAAAAGAGAGAGAGAGGAGAATAAACATTGCGTGTTCCAATTCTTGGAAAAACAATATACATGACAATGTATTGTGTAACTGTTATATTTTAATTGATACAATTTACAAGATGTCAAATTTATTAATGTATTACACAATTATTGTATTTTTAATGTTATGGTGTGGGGTGTGCTTGGTGTTATGTGTATCAATGTTTTTTTCTTTCATCTCACCCTACGTAACTTTTTTCTCTCTCTCTCTCTCTCTCTCTGTAGTGAATGCTAGTTGAATACCTGAAAGGCATATTTTCCATAATATAGACTTACTTGGTAAGTTAGTCGAAGTATAAAGTTGCCTCAGGGCCGACTTTAGGGTTTTTGACGCCCTAGGCGAAAACAAATTCTACGCCCTCATTAAAGTGCCTTTGGTGGGATCTGCCGTGTAGGCTATGGAAAATCGGAAATGTGTTTTTGTTAATAATTTTTATAACAAAGAATTTTATTTTATAACCTTTGATTAATGACTAGGTTATGTAAATAAAACATTTGAATGAAAAGTAAGAATGAATTTGCCTTAATTTAGTCTTTTATTTTGACGACAAATAGATTTAATAATTAGAAATCTAAATTATTAATAGAAAAGTTACATAACACACAGTTTTACATTATGTGTTTGGGCTTATATGTTTAATAATTCCATTATGTACAGTTCTCTTAATAACAAACAGAAACGAACAGTTAGATTACATATAGTTTTTCTGTTTTTATAACTCTTAAAAAAATACACAAAGACTACTTGATATTTTTTGATATTGGATTATTGTTCTCTTAACTACGGTCCAAAAGTCACATTTAAATACTGATTAACGGGTTTATACTCCAAAAGACTAAAACCCTAACGATACTTTTCTTGCTTTCTGCTTATCAAATTATTGTATGAGGGCTTGTGAGTCTAACTGTCTCACTTTTAATTGAAATTGCCGCACGACCCGTAAGTTTTCCTGTCGAATTGTACTACGCAGATAGGTTTTAATTAGCTTGTTTTGAAAAACTTCGTTCAGCACTAGCTACGGATAGTGACAACATAAGCAAAATACGAAGGGCTACACAAATGTTAGGAATGCCATTTTCAAGATTATATTGGTAAATGTAGTATAGGACTTCTTCAGGGTTTGATATTGAGCCATGTAGATGATAAGAAATTGTTATTAGTTGAGAAACTGTCGTACAGCAGCAATGTCAGATTCATTCAAACCTTCATCTTTTTTTTGTTGTTAATGCTTTTTTTTCAAGTTTTTGCACATCAACTTAACCTCTGATGTAGTCTTGTTTTTAGATCAGGAATGTTGTACAAAAATCCAAAGACACCAGATAATTTATTGGCCGGGGGAAGTGAGGGTTGCCTTTATGCACTCCGCCACGCACAGCGAGTTTGCCAAACTTAGTACTGTTAGGGCATACATTCATATTTTTTTAAGACAACTTAAATAAAATACCCTTCGCCTTTCATTGCCTAGTAATTCATCTGCCTATGCTAGTAGCGCGCAGAAGCACACAACTTTAAAATAGTTTATTATTTTAAATCCAAAAAAAAAAAAAAAATCCTAAATTTTGCGCCCTCTCAAATTGTGCGCCCTAGGCGGCCGCCTAGTTCGCCTATATGGATGAGCCGGCCCTGAGTGGCCTTGACTTTACTGTGTCACGAAGAATCCTTAAAACCTTTGGATGGTTAAACTATTATGAAAAGAATTGATTTTCAATCTTTTGTCGATCACTTTTAATCGTCCTGCAATTTCCACATCCAATATCATCGTTCTTTACAAGAAATCAAAGTTGTTTATTTCTGGAAATCATTTCATGTTACCAATTGTAGTCCAAGTAGACGCTAGTCAATCTGCCAGTTTGTCATGAGTCCAGTGATACAAAATTATAATATAAGGGAAGAAAACTCTGTAATTAAATCATTACTATTTTATGTGACATCGATTGTTATTATTATAATATAAGGCTGTGCAGTAAAGATGTGAGCCAATTCTTTGAAATTATTTGTAAATACCTGAATGGTCTTTGAATATTTTGTATTAATTAGTATATTATTATTATTATTGCAATTGTTGAATACATTTCAATAACTTAATCAGATATCGCCTTAAAGTTGTATTATTCTTATTTTATTGTTTACATAACTTACACGCAATTATATTTACTTCTTTAATACTATCTCTCAGAACGATTCCGTTTCATTACTTAAACGTATTAAATTAGAGTCGCTATATTAGCAGAAGAAAAATATTTTTAATAGTGTAGATGTTGGTCTTGCAGCTCCAGCTATATCAAATTGTAATTATACTCGAGAAACTAAAACCCCTTATATCTTAGATCAGGTATATGTTTAAGGGGAAACAGGACTGAGTGGGGTGGGGGCATATTTTTTTCAAAAATAGAGTTGTTTAGTTTTTGTAAAAAATATTTTGTAAAACCTTTTTGTAACAAAAATGCATAAACTAAAATTGAAAAAATGACGGTTTTGTACTGAAATATTGAGTTTGAAATATGTGTTTCAACTCAATTTCTTTGTCGATTATTTGCTTTTAATCATGCATTTATTAAACCAAGGTATTTGAAGTTCACTGTGTGTATTTGTTCTTAAACAAGATATATCTCTTTCATGTTGACCGATCAATAAGTACATATCCCTAAAAAATAATGTACATTAAAAAAAAACATTATTCTACTCTTAAAACAAGGAAGATATGTTTAAGTTTGACAATTCCTCAAAGTATAATATCGCTGTTGTATGTGGTTTACTTTTGATAGTTTAAACAAAATATACGAAGTACGATATATTTTCTTTTAAAGGATGCAAATGATATTGATATGTAGAGTAAATATTAATCTAGATTTAAAAAAAAAAAGTTTTAATTAAAATAGATAGAATGCTTTAGGCCTATATTCATTATAAGTGTTGTAAAGTGCATAACTGGTTGGTATGACATTAATGAGTCCACTAGTCCTCTAAATACTTTCTTATTTTATTAGAATAAACGTATTTTAGTGCATCACGAAACCAGTTTAGCGAAACCTTTTTATCGCTAACCGCTTCTTGTTATAGTTAGAACTAACAAAGACTTTGGTCACGGGCGACTACCCACGTTTGTTTAAATAGAACAATCGGGACAGGATTCGTCTGGAACATCACTCGTCTTTGTGTTAATAAGAACGATGTTGACAGGCCGTACTTTGTAGATACCAGTATAATAGTTTAGGTCGATAGATCCTTTAAAAAAAAAACGATTTAAATCTGGATTAGTTATTTCGGACCATCTCTTACTTTTAAGCCGACATCTTTTTTAATGTCTAAAGTGGGAAAATTGAGAGACCAACTTGAACAGTCTGACTCGGGCAACTTTCGGTGTAAGTTCATTTGAGACTCCGCTGATCCAAAAAGCCAGGTTGACATACTTCTACCGACACTTGTACCATTATATCTATGAACACATTTGACGACTACAATTCAGCATTAATTTGATTTTATACAAAATGTATGTCTATAAAAAGATGCTGAATGTATGTAAATGTGATTTAGATTAATGTGAATATGTTCTAAATATAAAACTGTTACATCCAACCCAATCACAATACCCCATATATTGATAAATTTTTTTTTTGAGATTAGAAGTAAACTTATATTATCTTGAGCATTTAAAATGTGTTAAGCACGCATATGTGAAGAAAGCAGTCTGCAAACATTTAAAAAAAATACTGTGTCAAAACAACGTTGACTACTGAAGGTAGAAGATCAGCCACTATATCTACTAGATAGATTAGCCATTGATTGCTGGAAATAAAGTGTCCTTAATAAATTTTGCCACATACCAAATTACGCATACTCCGATTAAACGTGCATGGACGTGTGCGTTCTACTGTCAACACTATCTTCTCATCACATAGTTAGAAGAATATTGGATACTGTTTGATCATTTTATCATTACTGACATACAATTGAAAAATACTAAAATTACGATAAAGGTGTAGCGAAGTAGGTCAACGCAGCAAAAGTATACATTTTGATAATTAATATTTGAATTTCTTAGCATAATAGCTACCCCCTCCCCTACCTCACCTTTCCATTTCTAATAGAACATGCTCATGCTGCCGGGATATCATTCCTATAGCTAATACTTAGCTACCCATTAGGTTGTCTAGACACACATTTGTTTGTGTTAAAATGCACATAACGTCTTTTGTTTGTTGGGGGATCAAACCTATATTGTCAACAGAACATCCAATATTTGTTGTTGGGGGATCAAACCTATATTGTCAACAGAACATCCAATATTTGTTTGTTAGGGAATCAAACCTATATTGTCAATAGAACATCCAATATTTGTTGTTGGGGGATCAAACCTATATTGTCAACAGAACATCCAATATTTCTTGTTGGGGGAGCAAACCTATATTGTCAATAGAACATCTAATATTTGTTGTTGGTGAGCAAACCTGCATTGTCAACAGAAAGGCAATATTTGTTGTTGGAGGATCAAACCTATATTGTCAACAGAACATCCAATATTTGTTGTTGGGGCACCAAACCTATATTGTCAACAGAACATCCAATATTTGTTGTCGGAGGAGCAACCCTTTATTGTGAACAGAACATCCAATATTTGTTGTTGGGGGATCAAACCTATATTGTCAAACAGAACATCCAATATTTCTTGTTGGGGGAGCAAACCTATATTGTCAATAGAACATCCAATAATATTTGTTGTTGGTGAGCAAACCTACACTGTCAACAGAAAGGCAATATTTGTTGTTGGAGGATCAAACCTATATTGTCAACAGAACATCCAATATTTGTTGTTGGGGCACCAAACCTATATTGTCAACAGAACATCCAATATTTGTTGTCGGAGGAGCAACCCTTTATTGTGATCAGAACATACAATATTTGTTGATGGGTGATCAAACCTATATAATGTCAACAGAACATCCAATATTTGTTGTTGGGGGATCAAACCTATATTGTCAAAAGAACATCCAATATTTGTTGTTGGTGAGCAAACCTACATTGTCAACAGAAAGGCAATATTTGTTGTTGGAGGATCAAACCTATATTGTCAACAGAACATCCAATATTTGTTGTTTGGGCACCAAACCTATATTGTTAACAGAACATCCAATATTTGTTGTCGGAGGAGCAACCCTTTATTGTGATCAGAACATCCAATATTTGTTGATGGGTGATCAAACCTATATAATGTCAACAGAACATCCAATATTTGTTGTTGGGGGAGCAAATCTATATTGTCAACAGAACATTCAATATTTGTTGTCTTCCACTTCAAACATATCACGGGCAAAACTAAAACTTTTCGGTAGTGTTCTTTCTTATTAGAATTTGTTCTATTTAGCCGTTGCCTATTTTCAGCATTTAAGCGGTTTGTTTTGTTGCCAATAACTTTTTTAAAACGGTACACCATTTTTTTAGAAGTTTAATTGCTAAAAATATAAATATATAATAAGATATATAATAAATAGCAGCTACTTTTGTAATTCTAAAAAGGTAGGCATATAAATAAATACATTAGATTAACAGCTTATACAATTAATTTAAAAGGGAAATTATACACCTTAAAACAACAATTCTGTTATTGAAACATTATCCGCCTTTCAAGAATCACTAGTATAACGTTTATTGTTATTTTAAAGCTAAAACAAAATGGAGATCACAGGCATATGCCATTATAGCATTAAAGAACATTGGTCATAATCTATAAAAATATTAATATTTCATATTTCTTCATGTTTTGCTATATTTTTTTTTAAGTTTTAGTTTAAATCAGTTTTCTTACTCATAGATTATCTTCCCATTTAACTTTGTTGGAGCATCAGTCTTGGACCACAACAACTTAATTTTTTTTTAATACTGTTAAAGGATGCTTTAATAAGCTAATGCAATAAAATAATGTTCAGAATGCAATCAGGGGAGGTCATAGTGGAGGGAAGTGATGGGACGCTTAAGACCACCAGATGTTTATATAAACAATTTTTAATAAAGATTCAGCCACCACATAACTGTAAAAAAAGTGTAAATATATTATATATATATAGACATAACAAGGGAAGTAATGCAGGAGGGCTTGAATGTGCATTTGTAATAATATTTTTTTTTGTATATGGAATGATACTATCAATTAAATCAACGATTTTATATTGCATTACTTTTATGTTGGACGCCAAAGGAAAACGCGTTAGATCTTCTTTTAAGTATGTCAAATAAAGAAGACAAAGACTATGAACAGATTATAAACAGATTATTGATATGAACCATAAGAACAAGGAAAAAAACATATTTTCTTAGAAAAAAACAACAACAGCAGAATTATACATTTAATCTATCAGTTTGTCTCTCGCCCCACCCCCATTATGTTGCTAGAAATGACTAGCCCACAAGTCTGACTACACTAGTATTGTTAAATAATTTAGTCACATCAAATAATAACACATAAATACACGTCGCACGTGAGGCTCGGGCGAAAATCTCCTACAACTCGCGACACTGAAATAAACTATGTTTTAACTTCTCTGTACTTTCTTCTCCCCGTGAAATTGTCAAGTATAACAACTTTTTCAATATATCTTTATTAAACTTGAGTTAACACAATTTTGCAATGCTTTCTTGAACATCTGTTAGCCAATACATGTATTTGAGCTTAATCAACGCTTCCGTATCTTCATCTCTACAGAGGTAAGTTGGTCGAAATTGGTAGTCAAAGAATACCACGTTACCCCTTCACACCAGTTATAGTTAAAATACTCTCCGTTTAAATTGACGTCAGCACATGCTCTATACCAAAAACCGCCCTTCAACAGAACAGCACAATTTTCCTGGGTTCTTAAATCGTTGTCATTATCATAGGTAGTAAATCGCGATCCGTTGTGCTTACCAAAATCATCCCCTAGATTACCAATAAATTCACCGAGGGTCATATTGTATTTATTCTCTTCATTGTCCACTTTGAAGCTCGTGTATTTGGCATAGTAATGTTTTCCTTTGTAGATCATATCGATTCTTAATTCATATCGTGCCTGTAGAAATGCATGCACAAGTAAGTTATCATTTGTTAATTTAGATGTACAAAAACAAAAAAAAAATAGACTCATCGAAGGTAAAAGAAGAATATTGTAAGGAATCACTTAGGGAAGTTAAAATTTAAGAAAAAGTTACCACTACCAAACATTAAAAGTTTCTTTTAGGTAATGTTAACACTATCGGTATAAAACAATTTTTTATTCTGTCTATATCAAATAGAAACAGTAAACATTAATTTTAAAAGGTGTCGAAAAAAAATGTTATAAAAATATATATTTTGTTAGTTTTATTACATTGAAATTCGATCAAGATTCCTATTCCAGTCAACACTTAAGTCTTGTGAACCTACACAATAAAATGTGGAAGCCATAATATAAATTGCTAAAATCGTCTACTTGTGTTATTTAGGACACAATCTATTGATCACACGGAGGTTTAAACCATAAAATTTTTGTATCTGACATTACATCATCTTCTAAAATTTCTTTATGGAAACAATTTCTTTTCCGATACTTGTTATTGTTTTTAGTCAATATTAATATAACATTTATTTGAGTCAGCTGAGTCGCCTTATTCTCCGCGTATTCAAACTCTTATATCTCGAAAAAAAAGTGTGTCTAAGTTATGTTGTATAGTTTGTTAAATTGCCAAGGAAATAATAAGTTGTTAATAAACAAATATTACTTCTCTGATGTAGATATGTGGAACACCATTCAATAATATTTGTCAGAGATATAGAGTTACAATTAAGTCAAATATCAATATATCAAATTTACCTTAAATCTACAAATTGCAAACACTACTATTTCTTAGATGCACATATAGTATTGAAGTCTTTCGACAGACATCGATAACATATCAAAACGATTGTTACTTCTAATTTTCCAAAAAAAAAAATAGTTTAAACAAGTAAATGTGATGTGTCAATAATAATTTTATTACAACTATGTGCACAGTACAGTAACGTCCTGGTAGCATGATGACAATTCTCTCAACCCTTGCTAAAAGACAGGATTTTGCATCTGACATATATACAAGCTGCATTGTATGACTGACAATTACACAAAGTTATAAATAGACCATTGATAAGTATTACTTTAAAGAAAGCAATTTGAAAAATTGTTGATCTCCTACTCTTTGTTATTGCTTATTTGTATAAATCGTTCCACTGCATTATCGTTTTCTGTTGCATATATCAAATAAATCGTTCCACTGCATTATCGTTTTCTGTTGCATATATCAAATAAATCGTTCCACTGCATTATCGTTTTCTGTTGCATATATCAAATAAATCGTTCCACTGCATTATCGTTTTCTGTTGCATATATCAAATAAATCGTTCCACTGCATTATCGTTTTCTGTTGCATATATCAAAGGGAAAATGTAAAGATTATACTAAAATCAAAAGGGTAAAATGAAAGTTTATCAATATTTTAATGTTCAGTCTATAATATAAACGCTACATTACCCGTGAGGTTTCTTTATGAAGCCATTCGTTCCCGAGATAATAATCAGAACAAAGATCGCCAAATCCTCTTTTATATTCTGTCCAGTTTCTATAAAAATTAGTTTCCCTGTGAGCACGTCTCTGTTTAGAAAAATAAAATTGTGTATAGAAAAAAAATTACTTTGATTGAAACATTATTTTTTAAATTTAGTTGTTTTTTTATGCATTTTTGTTTTGTAGCATTTTTTTTTCCTTCTATAATAGTATGTATAATATTTGAAGTGTTTTAGTAGAACTTTTCTCTTAATAAGTTATATAATCCTTGTGAGTTAAAAAAAATGTCAATATTTTTATACGAGCAATATCTTTCGAGCAAACATCATGCTGGTAAATAACTGATCCATTTATTGCAGAGTATTTTCATGGGCGAAGCCAAGTGGAAAGCTGAGGGGGGAGGGGGACGCTACGACCTCCCACCCCCTGTAATTTTTGAAAACTAACTTTTTCAACCATGAAAATAAAAATTACTAAATTCGAAACTTCAGCCCACCCTGAAAAAAAACGTTCTGATTTCTCCCCTGAGTATATATACTATTCGACATAATAATATATCTATTTTAAATTTCTGGTCACAATGAAACAATAATGCCAACAACATGAGTTGCTTTTTTTCTGCCCTAAACAGATTTTGTATGTATATGAACAACATTTAATATGGTTGAATCATTTATAGTCGTCTAAAGAATCACCATCTAGCTCATGCATTAAAAAAAACGTAATAGGCGAGCCACAGTAAAACTGATCGCCATAAAACTATCTATTATCAGTTCAGTGATGTCGTATGGTTTCTAAATATGGCTTGGCTCTGATCAAAACCAACTGCTCTGCAAATGCATTTTATACATTACAGACGTTCCTTCTATAAAGAAGTGGTGGGGATATTGTAATCAAATTAAATGTTGTTATTATTGAAAAAATGTATGAAATAGAACATTTTGTTTTAACTTTCACATATTTTTTATTAAATTGTGTAATGGCGTTTTTACCCAAAATGACTTAGGGCGTTTTACCCAAATCAAGCTAAACTCATTTATCAAAAATGTTTATGTCTATTCGATTTAACCCACTTTGATAGTTAAAATAGGGGGAAATGAATACTCTTACATGATTAGTTTACATCTTGACAAAAACTCGCTGCATTATCAAATGAACAAAATGCAAAACATAAGTGAAAAAAAAAGTATTTGTTTAACAGAGAAATCTGAACCTTTGCATCAAGTTGCGCTACTTTAGTTATTGGAACAAATATATTACGCTAATGTTCGAATAAACAAATGAGGAATTGATAAGATGTATTTAATGTTTATTTAAAAATTACCAATTGTTTATATTACGTCACGAGCAACTGTAAGAAAAAAAAACTGGCAGAGGGTGGGTTGATGTAAGTAAATTGGAGAATGTCACAGCAGAAGTAAAGAAACATAATTTGGCGGGCAGATTATTCAGAATTTGGGTTGACGGATTGTGTTATATGAAACAAAGACCCGTGTATTAATTTAACACAAAAAGATATAATATTATTATTATATGAATGTTTGAGTGTTGCTAAATGAGTGGTGATACAAATATATATATAATTATTTTATTGGTTTTAAGACAAATAAAAAAAAATCTGTTTATTTAGAAATAATCTGATACTATTTTTAGTTTGCGGATGGTTCGTTCGGTTCGCTTTGTACTAAGTGATATAAACTTTTTGGATCGGTTTGTTCATAGAGTGCTCGTTTCGTTGGTAGGTAGGGTTCGAGTTCGGCGTGTTTCATTTCGGGTTCGGTTCAATTCCCAGCTATAATTAAAACCAAGATTTCGTACTTCTTATTTTCTTTTAGTCGCTGTACCACTAGGGTAATAATAATCATTTAAAGGAATATTTTAACGTCAGAAAGTAAATTAGATAGTTTAAAACGACTTTGAAAAAAACAAACTAATGATTTAAACAAGGGAATGAAGCGTTTATTAAAACTTTTACTTGAAACGCAATCCATCCTCCACCATCAGTTTTCGAGTCGCAAAGAAAGTTTTCAACTTGTACATACTTATAATCGGCAGTCATCCCTTTTTCACATTTTTCATTCTGTTAGAGATAACATTGTATTAATGTATTGTTTCTTCAACAAAATAATTCTTCTTTAAACCTATATATTATAGCAGCACATTGAAACGACGTATACATAATGAACTAAAATATACAACAAATGGTATAACTGATTACCTTACGAAAAATACATGGTATGTCTTCATCAGATAATGCTTCTAGAAAAAAAAAAAAGTTTTTCTTGTTAAAAAAAAGATTAAATGTAATTTAAAATAAAAGCATTATTATTTTGTGCATTAAAAAAAGCAAAATCAACAAGAATAAAATTGTTGCTTAAAATATAATACTAATGTACTTCCTAGACCTATTATTAATTTCGGTATGCATCTGATGTCTTGATATTAAACGTGCAGTAATACGAGATAATAACGCTTCATGAATGATATGTGTGAAATTTCGCGTAAGGGGAAAAGTCTAATGCATGCTGAATATCCAACCTGCGGAGTGCTACAACAGCATGTTGAGTGGTGCCAAGTATAAGACAGGATCTTGGATCAACCACTTAATAGCCAGAAGTATCGTCCAATTATAAAACGACTGTTGAATTGGGATATTAAATCTTTAGAAAAACTAGAAAGATTGATACACTCTAATAATAATAATAATAAAATTAAGTATATTTGTATAGCTCTGCCAGTAAACATAATGTAAACTCAGATCGTATTTGACATTGGGCAACATACATATGCATAATGCCACAAAAACATTCAAGAACACAAAAATTATTTTCTAAGTAAAATACATTTTGGATTAAATTAAAATATTAGAGCTTATTATCTTATTAAAATTTACACACAAAAAAATAGTTTGATAACCTCTTGGCATTAGTGAAAAGACATAAACTGAAGCTGTATGGCTACAAGGACACAAGTATGGGACACAACACGGGGTGTGGGGGGGGGCAGAGAGAAAATTTGGCATAAGGTGAAAGAGATGGGATATCAATATCTCGGAATGGACTTGAATAGGCCTAACTCTTAGTTATACTACTAGTAAGGCAAAGTATCATGAGAAATACCCTAGAATAGTCAGTTTTTCACCTTAACAGTTTAAATACTAAGCTACATTTACGATACATACAGAAAGCCCACCTGATGTTGCTGGTAAAAATATGTCATAGTTTTTTAACTCTAAAATTACGCCCTATCATAACAATGTATAAGGAAATGAAATGTATTGGAGAAAGAGAATTTCTATGTTTTAAAGAATTTCTCACAATCGTTAGCGAAACAACAACAAAAATAACGCAAACACACATTTCCGTAGTCTGCAAGCAACAGAATGACATAGTCTACAAATGTATAGCATTTAAGAAACAAAACAGCAATCACAAATGAAAAAAAGAAAATACTACATTATAATGTAAAATAAAACAAAAACGACCAAATCGAGTCTCTCCTTTATCAAATTATTGACAAAACCATTCAGCCAGCTGTTCTACTGACATAGAAAGACGCTTTAAAAAAACCTAGAAAAGTAAAGAAAAACTTTCAAGCACAAAGATCTTTAAAAACCACAGGTTGAGATTAAATGGTCCAAATCTGGCAACTCTATCAACTAAGAAGAATATGTGTCGCAAAAATGTCGGACTACAAGATCATTTTAGAAGCTCATAAAAGTACATTAAGCCATTATAATAGATCTACAAGATAGGTAAACTATGCAATTTCAGAAAATCAAGAAGGTATACTATGTCATTTTAAATAGCCAAGAACATACGAGTGACAAGTCCACAAGAATCAAGTGTTGTATTTGAAATATGCAAATCAATTATGGAGGGAGTAAAATGATGTTGCATGTTCTTGTAGACAGATTTTGTAATAGAGATAACAGTGATGGCGAACCTTTTTGAGGCCGTGTGCCAAAGTGCAATATAAGACCAAACTATTTCTTTCAACGTGCCAACACAACAATTAGAACAAAATACTGAGATTTTACTTTAAAAAACAAAACAAACAGCTCATACAGTTGTCCGAACTAATTAACAACTTTTGTCCAAAAAGAATAAATTAACCGATCTTTGAATGATACAAACAGTCTTTAATATAAAAAAAACATGAGCTGTAGTGAATGAAAAAAATAATATCACAATTGCTATTGTGTGCATGCTGATAATTTTTCAAGCCTTGGCTTATACTTCGTAACTTTAAGAGCGACGCATGCAGTACTGTTTCTGGTATCATATTTGATATAATTTAAAGTTGAAAACAGCTGCTCACAAGCATAAGAGAACCCAAACAAAGTAAGAAATGCAACCCCTACTGCTTTCATCGACTTAAAATTATTTGACAGAGAATTCAACACTTTAATGATTTCATCATCAGATCTACCAACTGTGCTGTCCTTTGTCATCCTTTCACACTCTATCTTCTCACGTGTTTCACGCAGTTAATATAATTTATTTTTCCAGATAGCGCGTTCTTGAAATTCCAATAGCTCCATTTTGAGATTTCTAACCACAATAAGCAGGAAAGATCACGTTCTTCAAATTTGGCTTTATCCGGGGAAATAAGAAAACAGAGGAGTGTCGCCATCTTACGGATCTGTACAAATTTGTTACCGAAATTCTCCTTTGCAGCTGCTACAATGCTAGAAAATTCCTTTTCAAATTTCCTGATGGCCTGTAGGATTGTCGGTAAATGTTATAGAATTTTGTAAATGCATTTTTACTTTTGGAAATATTTTAGCTGCCCACTTTGCAGGCCTCTTTCAAACACCTGCAGTTTTCATTCATATGTTCTGATATCACAAAATATCATCTACTGTTGTTCCTGAATCTTGCAGTTGTTTATTCAGTTCATTGAAATGTGCTGTAAAATCTGTAAAAAACAGGAGGTTGGTAAGCCAGACCATATAAGTGAGCTGTGGATAATCCTGCCCCTTTTGAATCATAAACAGCCTAATTTTATCCAAGCATGCTACATATCTCTCCAATACTCGTCCTGTGCAAAATTACCACAAGTCTTGCATGATTATTTACATCTGTGCTTTTATCCAAGCACATGGAAGAGCAGGCAGACTTTTGTAAGTCAGTAGTGATCTGCTAACTAACATCACTTGCCATGCGCAAGACTCGATCTTTAAAAGTATTTCTGCTAAGTGGTATCTCAGAGATGCATTGCAATAAAATGTATCTTAGTTTGGAAAATCATTAAAAAGGGAATTACTACCAGCCAACATGGCCGTTTTCAGAAAATCCCCACCAGAGAGGGGCTTACCAAGTTTTGCTTGCTTCTGTCAGATGGTTTATTTGAGAAAGATATTTACAAAAACTAGTAACTGGGTGAGATATTTTCTCAATTTCTCTTCAATAAACTGTTTCCATTCATCGTCGATGCAATCCCTTAGCATTGTGGCCATAAATAAACTGTTCAATTTTTGGTAAATGCTCGCGTGCCCACAAAAATGGCTCCGCGTGCCGGCGGTGGCACGCGTGCCATAGGTTCGCCATCGCTGGACTATAACAATGCTTTTTTATCAACATTATGTCATTAAGTGAGGAACAGTACTGTGATAGATCAGGTAAAAAAAAAATCTTAAATAAACTTAAATAATAACTGCTAGCAGGAATATATGCTACAGAATATTGCAATCACAATTTAGGCTTGCTCTCACAAACTTCTAGATCGGTACAAATTATTATAATTTTTAGTCGCATTAGAATAATGTGATCAAGAGAACAACAATTGCCCTTACACTGTTACACTACAGATGCGACGTCGGTATAAGAAGAGTCAAATGGCGAAATGGATATAATTGTTTCTCGTATACAACGATTTGAATGTTCGATTTTACGTTTGGTGTATTCTACCAAAAAACGACTTACATTTTCAACGTCAATTTCCAAAACATTAGAAAAAAAACAGTTAAATTAATGACTAAATATAGAGACAAAAAGAACGTACCTTGCACAATGAAAGAAAGCAATATTACAACATTAGTTGTACACCCCACACTTTTCTTCATTATCTGTTTAGGCTCTTTTCATTAAACACATTTTCCTTCTAAGATATAAAGATATGCCCTGCTAAATAACAGTTCATATTTACTTTTAGTCCCTCCTATTTAACATTAGATAAACAGCTTAGCTTTGAAAAGTCAAATAGACGCCCATAATAAATAAATTAAAAGGATGATAATAAAGTCAATGTTCTTCCTTACTTTTATTTCTTCAAACTGGTAAAACTATGCAGACAAAAATATTTAAATTATGTCGACTATATTATCATCTGTCCAGAATAATAACATTTTAATGTCCTCAAGTTTTTTTAGAACAAAAACTATTTATGCACTTTATATAAAACCTGTGGAAGGAGGGGCGATGGCGCTCCATCTAAAGTGATTACTTTGATGGATGAAGTTTGCGTTCAGTTTAATGCAGAATAAACATTTGATTTATTTTAGTTTCTGGTTGCAAGAAAAAAAATATTAGTAGTAAGGTAGTAATTAGTAGAAGTAATGGTAAACACAATCGTTGATAAATAATTCGCTTATTTAGTTACGTCAAACCTTACTTCGTCCATGAAAAGCGTTGGCGTTGATATTAGATTATGTGTAATGTCTACTGATTCTTTATTTCAGACAAAACCACCGTTTAAAAAAAAAAGATGGTAAGGTAGGCCCTACTAACCAGTGTAATGGATTTATTCTGAGTATTAGAGCCATTGACAATGAAATCGGTACGATACAAACGTACACATATGTTTTGTTCATTTCCGCTTTCGTTCTGTGCTTCGGAGTACACTTCATATGCACACCAACTTGTTATTTAAACCATTTATTGGAACTCTAAAAATGTTTTGTAACTTTGACTAATGGTAATTTTGCAAACTTGTAGAACAAGAAAAAAAATTGTATATTTTCAAATTGTAATTCAATGCTATAAAGGAAAATAAGAGCGAATCCTCTTCAGCCAGCCTATGAAATTTGAGTCAGATAACGAGCATCGTTAATGCTATTTTTAATGGGCATTATTCACAAGTATTTCCGGGTCACGTGATGTACTGATCAGGAAGTGTTTGTTTACATAATGATAAAGAAGAAATTATAAGAAGTTGTCTTAGTGTGATAGGATTCCGACGTTAAATCTTCACTAAAGAAAAATAAACTATGTTTTCATCGATATCCGCTGATAGATACAAACGTCTTAAATGCATGGCATGTCAAAAGAAGACATAATAACAGAGTATATTATGTTCCAAACACTTCGTAAACGAAGACGGAGATTTCCTTGTCAAGTTTAAACCTTTCACTGCTAGGCCTAAGCGACGGTAAGTGTACTTGCCATTGGCCTAGATCTTCTTAGCTTAAGTCAATGATAAAATGATCTCATAAAATTTAAAAATCATTCTCTTATGCAGTTATGCATATTTCAATTTGTATGTGTGATTAGATAATACCCTACAACTGTGTTGTCAACTCATTAATTGCCAATTAACTTTATACTTTAATAACCCGTAGGCCTAGCTATCTAATAATGATAATGAATAGGCTATTTTTATTATAAAATGCAATCCAATGCGATATTTGCTATCTGCTAGGATAATGAAAAGCCAATTAAACTATTTATATATTAGGCCTACAAGGCTATATAATATATGTAGGCCTATAATAGGCTAGTCTATATAAAATTATTTAAATTAGGCTTAGGCACGAGCTTCTGCTTAGTCTTTAGGCTGAACGGCTAGGTAGGCTAAGGCCGGCAAAGGCAATCATTAGTCATTAGGTCTACTACATTTAAGCCTACACTATATACTAGGCCTATATAATATATAGATCGAGTTATAGGCTAACTATGGGCCTATCATATATATATATGTCATATGTAGGCCTATGTCCTATGTATAAATTCCATATTGATTAGGCTATACAATATGATATGACTATATGACCTGTGTTACTATGACTATAGTCTGTAGTATTATTAGGCTTAGCCTAGACTAGAGCTGGGGCTAGTGCTCTGCCTTGGATGAACATTAGACACATCCCGGTGCTGCGTTCATGGACCTATAGTGCCTATAGGCCTAATTCATATTATAATAATTAACTCCCATATATGTTTAATAACCTATATCAATCGGATATAAATATTCAGAGTTATATAGGCCTATGTACAGAATTAATCCATTTTGCATCTATTACTCTTGTTGTTAAAGTTAAAATGGTACGGTAACAAAAGAACAATGTGGCCACTTAATTAATAAGTAAATTAAGAACTGAGCAGTATTTTTGCAATTACTGTGTTCCCCCCCCCTTTTTCCAGTACTATTTATCTTCTTCCACATAGTGAAGTAGAAGGCTTCTTATTATTTTTAATTTATATTTTATGTAGTGGTCAGCTAAAAAGTGGATCATTTCATATTCATTTTCATCACATAGTCCTACCATTGACCGATAAGCATAATTAAATAGACATATTATGAATTTGGGCCATTTCTTTTTCTTTTAGTGTTAAATTTTGTTGATTGTGCATATGTTTATTGGACATAAAATAATTAATTACACTAATAAAATGAAATAGCTAACTAAATTATATTTAGTTCCATTGCATTACTATAAGTATAAGACAAATTAACATACATATGTTAAAAGTTTGGGTATGATTATATGTTTTATAAATATTTTTTTTTTTTTAAGTATTATCTTGAAAACTATGTATTGTAGTTGTAGTACAATTTGGAAAGGGAACATTTATGCTGTAAATGTAATATGTTGGTTTATAATTTTTTTTTATCTATTTAGACTGAATGTGTCAATCACTGAAACAAATGTCTATGTGGATCATCAAATACAAAATGATGTTAGCTGCCAGACATGAGAAAAAGTTATTGCATCAGTTTATGACACTGCTTACAGAAAATTTAACCATGTGCTGTTAAAGAAGACTGTGTTTCAATTATATCCAGTAAAGGATGGTCAATAATATATTTTTCAAGGAAGAAAAAGTGCTGACATTATACTCAGATTTTTTATTGTATTAAATTCAAAAACAAAAAAGAAAAATATTTTTAGTTTCTTTTTTAATTTTTTGAAAGTTGAAATATAATTATATATATAAATAATTCTCAATGAAACATAAATTACAACAAAATATGTGATGTAAATAAAGATAGAATTTTATTTAGATGTAGACTAATATTATGTATAGAGGAGGATGGTCTTAGGGTTCAACATATACAATTCTTTTTCCTCTAGGATTATATTGCAGCTAAACTTCCAAAATTGTACTTGCAACAAGCTGTCTTCGTGCACCCTGCATCAACATTCTGCTTCAATAACCTGTTGGGAAACAAAATGTAACACGTCATATACATTTTTCTTCTAAATTCAATAGGCCTAAAGTAAAGTGCCTGTCGGACCCAAATTGGTCCATAGGTCAGGTGAGGCAGCATTCACCAGTTTCTGTGGCCACGGCATACTAGGGGATTGTTTGGACAGCACTATGCACAGCTGCCTTTAATTTACCCAACTAATGTCGGGTACCCATTAGAGCTGGGTAGACTTATGGACACCCCAACATAGGAAAAATTCTAGACTTAACCAGGATTCGAACCCAGGAACTTTGGTACACCAGCCGAACGTGCAGCTGCATGGCCCATGCCCCTATTCAATAATTATAATGTCAATTGAAAACAATACATCCATTAAATTTGCAGATAATAAAATTTTCTTATATTATCCTTATATATTAATACTATTATTGCTTAACTAATATATCTAATGCAGTAACAAATAGGTATAGCTGACACTTTGTAACAATTATAATACGATTTAACCTGATATAAATAAATGTTGGATTTATATACTGGTAGGCCCTATTATGTCCTATATTTTTATAAATACAATATTAATATATGTATATAGGATTTACTTGTAGCATTTTTATCTGAATTGAAACATATATCAAATGTTGAAGTTGAAGGGAGGAATATTCTTTTACATGAAAAAATATTAATTAAGTAAAAAATATATATTACATAGTCTAGGCCTATATCTACAGAATAAAAAAAGTCATTTAGTTTTAGTTTTATTTCATATTAATATATAGGACTATATAGCCGTCACACCAAAATGTGTATTGGCTTCATCATACAATATAGGCTAATCCTAAAATACTACAGCAACGCACTGTGGAGCGCGTAGAGCAAGGTGAGGCACGTAGCACATCTTGGTCATCCACTGCATCTGAGCCCATCGCCGGTCATCTAGACTTGTTCTTGCCACTGGCAACTGGTGGGCCCGGGCGAGAGAGTGAGGTCGACGCCGTGCAACTCTTCTTCACTTTAAACAAACAAACATGCGCAAATCATTAGTCATCCATCGGACTACAAAAAAATGGTCATTGTCGAACACGACGGACGAACAACAACAACAATAGGCCTATAGTATGTAAGGCTACTGGCATCAAGCTTTACATTTGTATTTTTAATAGTTTTAATTTTATGTAGTTTAAAAAACTGTTCTAAGATAAATAAGACTATTCAAAGCAGTGGTGCTGATATATCTATAGCCTAATGATGGCCTAATCTATAACTATAGCCTATATACCAGCTGCAGCATGCCAATGAATATTGACTAATTATTAATAGGTTTGATTAGGCCTATATCTTATCACATGCCTCTAAAGACTATAGGTATAGGATAGGGCTATAGTATATGGGGGATATACTCTCCTATCAATGACAATTAAATTAAAATTAAAGCTAGGTCTACAATATGTCACGAAATGTGACTACAAAAAAAAAAAAACTAATCTGAAAGTCTAGCCTAAATCATCATACCGGACATACCATAGCCGCCATAGGCAATAGGCCTACTAAATGACTCAAATATGATGATTAGGCTAAATAATTTCATCAAATAAAATAAGTCCTCATAGGTCGGCCTTAAATCAGTTTAATTTCATCAATGCCTAGGCTACAATTTACTTTACTTTACACTTTAATAAAGTATTTACGTTAACTAAACTAAACTGTCAACTTTCTCTTCTTGTACAATTTTAATGGAACGTAGGCCTAATAAAAATGAGGAAGACAATTAAAAGTAATAGGCCTACCTACTTTTCCTGAATTGTCGAGTAGGCCTATGCTGTTCACATGACAGACATTTTCTTCAATGTTGCTTCCACTATTCATACATATGGTAATTATACCATTACAAGTCGTACTCTGTAGGGTAGGCTAACTCTGTAGACTGTAGGCCTATAGCATACTTCGATGTCGATAGTGTCGACTGTCGCTTCGAAAGTCACTCACCCAATAGGCCTAAATCTCTCCATGATTAAACAATGCTTGGCTTTTAAAAACCATTTTCATGTGGATATGTTATAATCACACCCATGTGCAGTGTTTAAGACATCTGTGCCGTTATATAATGTCTCTAAATTCAATGTTTTTAATAAGCATTGATACAGATAAAATAGAGGCGAAAGACGCCATTATTTGTTTGTAGTCTGTACAACACGTGACCAAAATGCTATCGCTAAGGACTTGTGAATAAAGCCCATTTGAATGCGTTGAAATCTGTATTTTAGAATTATATTTTACCAAGAATAAAGTAATAGCGTGTACTTGAGTTGGAATGTAGTCGGAGATTCTAACATCAATTGACAAGTCTTAATTAAGCGTGGCCTTTTGAATGGGCATTATTCACAAGTCCTTAGCGATAGCATTTCGGTCACGTGATGTACAGACTACAAACAAATAATGGCGTCTTTCGCCTCTATTTTATCTGTATCAATGCTTATTAAAACATTAAATTTAGAGACATTATATAACGGCGCAGATGTCTTATACACTGCACATGGGTGAGATTATAACATATCCACATGAACATGGTTTTTAAAAGCCAAGCATTGTTTAATCAAGGAGAGATTTAGGCCTATTGGGTGAGTGACTTTCGAAGCGACAGTCGACACTATCGACATCGAAATATAGGTTATATAGGCCTACAGTCTACAGAGTTACAGAGTACGACTTGTAATGGTATAATCACCATATGTATGAATAGTGGAAGCAACATTGAAGAAAATTTCTGTCTAAAATGTGAACAGCATAGGCCTACTCGACAATTCAGGAAAAGTAGGTAGGCCTATTTAGGCTATTACTATTACTTTTAATTGTCTTCCTCATTTTTATTAGGCTTACGTTCCATTAAAATTGTACAAGAAGAGAAAGTTGACAATTAAGTTTAGTTAAGTAAAGACTTTACTAAAGTGTAAAGTAAAGTAAAATGTAGCCTAGGCATTGATGAAATTAAACTGATTTAAGGCCGACCTATGAGGACTTTTTTTTTTTAATGAAATTATTTAGCCTAATCATCATATTTGAGTCATTTAGTAGGCCTATGGCGGCTATGGTATGTCCGGTATGATGATTTAGTATTTAGGCTAGACTTTCAGATTAGTTTTTTTTTTTCGTCACATTTCGTGACATATTGTAGACCTATCTTTAATTTAATTGTCATTGATAGGAGAGTATATACCCCATATACTATACTACTATAGCACTATAGCCCTATCCTATACCTATAGTCTATAGGCATGTGATAAGATATAGGCCTAATCAAATCTATTATTAATTAGTCAATATTCATTGGTATGCTGCAGCTGGTATATAGGCTATAGATTAGGCTATAGATATATTATCAGCACCACTGCTTTGAATAGTCTTATTATCTTGTAACAGTTTTTTAAACTACATAAAATTAAAACTATTAAAAATACAAATGTAAAGCTTGATGCCAGTAGCCTTATATACTAAAGGCCTATTGTTGTTGTTGTTCGTCCGTCGTGTTCGACGATGAACATTTTTTATATCAGGTTAAATCGTATTATAATTGTTACAAAGTGTCAGCTATACCTAGTTGTTACTGCATTAGATATATTAGTTAAGCAATAATAGTATTAATATATAAGGATAATATAATAAAATTTTATTTTCTGCAAATTTAATGGATGTCTTGTTTTCAATTGACATTATAATTATTGAATAGGGGCATGGGGCCATGCAGCTACACGTTCGGCTGGTGTACCAAAGTTCCTGGGTTCCCAGAATTTTTCCCAGGTTGGGGTGTCCATGACCCAGCTCTAATGGGTAAACCTACCTGACATTAGTTGGGTAAATTAAAGGCAGCTGTGCATAGTGCTGGCCAAACAATCCCCTAGTATGCCGTGGCCACAGAAACTGGTGAATGCTGCCTCACCTGATCTATGGACCAATTTGCATCCGACAGGCACTTTACTTTAGGCCTATTGAATTTAGAAGAAAAATGTATATGACAATGTTACATTTTGTTTCCAAACAGGTTATTGAAGCAGAATGTTGATGCAGGGTGCACGAAGACAGCTTGTTGCAAGTACAATTTTGGACGTTTAGCTGCAATATAATCCTAGAGGAAAAAGAATTGTTTATGTTGCACCCTAAGACCACACTCCTCTATACATAATATCAGTCTACATCTAAATAAAATTTTATCTTTATTTACATCACATATTTTGTTGTAATTAATGTTTCATTGAGAATTATTTATATATTATATATAATTATATTTCAACTTTCAAAAAATTAAAAAAGAAACTTAAAATATTTTTCTTTTTTTTTTTTGAATTTAATACAATAAAAAATCTGAGTATAATGTCAGCACTTTTTCTTCCTTGAAAAATATATTATTGACTATCCTTTACTGGATATAATTGAAACACAGTCTTCTTTAACAGCACATGGTTAAATTTTCTGTAAGCAGTGTCATAAACTGATGCAAGAACTTTTTCTCATGTCTGGCAGCTAACATCATTTTGTATTTGATGATCCACATGGACATTTGTTTCATTGATTGACACATTCAGTCTAAATAGAAAAAAATAAATTTATAAACCAACATAATACATTTACAGCATAAATGTTCCCTTTCCAAATTTTACTACAATACATAGTTTTCAAGAAAATACTTAAAAAAATAAAATATTTCTAAAACATATAATCATACCCAAACTTTTAACATAATATGTATGTTAATTTGTCTTATACTTATAGTAATGCAATGGAACTAAATATAATTTAGTTAGTTATTTCATTTTATTAGTGTAATTAATTATTTTATTTCCAATAAACATATGCACAATCAACAAAATTTGACACTAAAAGAAAAAGATATGGCCCAAATTCATAATATGTCTATTTAATTATGCTTAACGGTCAATGGTAGGCCTATGTGATGAAAATGACTATGAAATGATCCACTTTTTAGCTGACCACTACATAAAATAGTAAATTAAAAATAATAAGAAGCCTTATGCTTCACTATATGGAAGAAGATAAATAGTACTGGAAAAAGGGGGGGGGGATTGGAGTAGGCCCTACTTATTTAAAACTATAAAGGCATTAAGTTTTGTTGAATCATGTAAGTTTGAAGCAAAATTAAAAATTAATATACATTATAATATATATTATATATTCACTAATATCAGTCCTATTTCTTTGGATGATGATTCCAAATAAATCCATTAGTCCCTCATCAATATTACCATTTAAATAGATTGAAATTTATTCTGCACCGCCCTCTCATCTAACAATACCGGTAACAATAATCAATTAAAGTTAAACACAAAAGTATAAAGAACACAGTAATTGCAAAAATACTGCTCAGTTCTTAATTTACTTATTAATTAAGTAGCCACATTGTTCTTTTGTTACCGTACCATTTTAACTTTAACAACAAGAGTAATAGTTGCAAAATGGATTAATTCTGTACATAGGCCTATATAACTCTTAATATTTATATCCGATTGATATAGGTTATTAAACATATATGGGAGTTAATTATTATAATATGAATTAGGCCTATAGGTCCATGCAAGCAGCACCGGGATGTGTCTAATGTTCATCCAAGGCAGAGCACTAGCCCCAGCTCTAGTCTAGACTAAGCCTAATAATACTACAGACTATAGTCATAGTAACACAGGTCATATCATATTGTATAGCCTAATCAATATGGAATTTATACATAGGACATAGACCTACATATATATATATGATAGGCCCATAGGCATAGTTAGCCTATAACTCGATCTATATATAGTGTAGGCTTAAATATAGTAGGCCTAATGATTGCCTTTGTCGGCCTTAGCCTACCTAGCCGTTCAGCCTAAAGACTAAGCAGAAGCTCGTGCCTAAGCCTAATTTAAATAATTTTATATAGCCTAGCCTATAGGGCCTACATATATTATATAGCCTCCTTGTAGGCCTAATATATAAATAGTTTAATTAGCTTTTCATTAGCCAAGCAGATAGCAAATATCGCATTGGATTGCATTTTATAATAAAAATAGCCTAATCATTATCATTATTAGATAGCAGGCCTACGGGTTATAACATTTAGGCCTAATAACAATAAATAATATTTTGGTCTTGGTTAAAGTTAATTGGCAATTAATGAGTTGACAACTCAGTTGTAAGTTGTAGGGTATTAGCTAATCACACATACAAATTGAAATATGCATAAAAGAATGATTTTTAAATTTTATGAGATCATTTTATCATTGACTTAAAGCTAAGAAGATCTAGGCCAATGGCAAGTACATTTACCGTCGCTTAGACCTAGCAGTGAAAGGTTTAAACAAGGAAATTTGCGTCTTCGTTTACGAAGTGTTTGGAACATAATATACTCTGTTATTATGTCTTCTTTTGGCATGCCATGCATTTAAGACGTTTGTATCTATCAGCGGATATCGATGAAAACATAGTTTATTTGTCTTTAGTGAAGATTTAACGTCGGAATCCTATCACACTAAGACAACTTCTTATAATTTCTTCTTTATCATTATGTAAACAAACACTTCCTGATCGTACATCAGTACATCACGTGACCCGGAAATACTTGTGAATAATGCCCATTGGTGTGATCGTGAACTTCCGGTTCTATTTTTAAATGTTCAATTATTTTAGGCATTTCCGTAAACGAAAAAGCTTTTGCTGGTTATTGACAGTTGATTTCAACCTCGACGGCTAGTTCTAGTCACTTAGAATTATACAAAGGATACAATATTAGTTATGAGGAATCCGTTTTTAACATCAAAATTAATACTCAAGTGTTAGTCGCATGTATCTTGTTTATAAAATAAATTAGTCAAGAGTTGCGTTTTCTTGGTTATTGAAAAACAAAATTCGTATTCATAAAAACGAATAACAAAACTTCTTTTGCATTAAGCAATAAGTTTGATATTATAAAAAGGTGATTATTCCCTTCTGACTTTCACAATACATTGTTTTCTTTTGTAAACATCTTTTTGAAATAAAAGAAACTTTAATCCCCGACAAATGTTCGTACAACCAGTAACCTAGCACACAGACATGTTTCGAATAAAATGATCGAATTCGACCGGAAATGTTTTTTTCTTGTGAACTTTTATGCATGCATACACGTTAAGACTTGTCAATGATGCTGCAATCAGCCGTCTACCACAAATAGCTTAAGAAAATTGCACTGGACGACCCCCCTCTCCCAACTCTGCTCGAGACACAAATAGCTATATAGCTTCTTTTATGTGGTAAAGCCAAATAAATATATTATATTAATATATTGATGTATAGTGGATATCTTATTAAAGAATTATGTGAATACCTTTAACTGATAACTGGCACGCTATTACTTTATTCTTGGTAAAATATAATTCTAAAATACAAACTCCGACGTATTCAAATGAACAATCGCATTAACGATGCTCGTTGACTGAATCAAATTTCATAGGCTGGCTGATGAGGATTCGCTCTTATCTTACTGTATAGCATTGAATTACAATTTGAAAATATACACTTTTCTTTCTTGTTCTACAAGTTTGCAAAATTACCATTAGTCAAAGCTACAAAACATTTTGAGAGTTCCAATAAATGGTTTAAATAACAAGTTGGTGTGCATATGAAGTGTACCCCGAAGCACAGAACGAAAGCGGAAATGAACAAAACATATGTGTACGTTTGTATCGTACCAATTTCATTGTCAATGGCTCTAATACTCAGAATAAATCCATTACACTGGTTAGTACCTTACCATCTTTTTTTTTAAATGGTGGTTTTGTCTCAAATAAAGAATCAGTAGACTTTACACAGGAACTAATATCAACGGCAACGCTTTTTATGGACGGAGTAAGGTTTAACGTAACTAAATAAGCGCATTATTTATCTACGATTGCGTTTACCATTACTTCTACTAATTATTACATTACTACTAATATTTTTTTTCTAGCAACCAGAAACTAAAATAATTCAAATGTTTATTCTGCATTAAACTGAACGCAAACTTCATCCATCAAAGTAATCACTTTAGATGGAGCGCCATCGCCCCTCGTTCCACAGGCTTTATATAAAGTGCATAAATAGTTTTTGTTCTAAAAAAAAACGAAAAAAACTTGAAGACATTAAAATGTTATAATTCTTAAAAGATAATATAGTCGACAGAAATAAAATATTTTTGGCTGTATATTTTCTCAGTTGAAGAAATAAAAGTGAGGAAGAACATTATCTTTATTATCATCCTGTTAATTTATTGTATTATGGGCGTCCATTTGACTTTTCAAAGCTAAGCTTTTTATCTAATGTTAAATAGTGAGGGACTAAAAGTAAATATGAACTGTTATTTAGCAGGGCATATCTTTATATCTTAGAAGGAAAAGGTGTTTAATGAAAAGAGCCTTAACAGATAATGAAGAAAAGTGTGGGGTGTACAACTAATGTTGTAATATTGCTTTCTTTGATTGTGCAAGGTACGTTCTTTTTGTCTCTAAATTAAGTCATTAATTTAACTGTTGTTTTTTCTTATGTTTTGGAAATTGAAGTTGAAAATGTAAGTCGTTTTATGGTAGATTACACCAAACGTAAAATCGAACATTCAAATCGTTGAATACGAGAAAAAAAAATATATCGATTTCGCCATTTGACTATCCTTATACCGACGTCGCCTCTGTAGTGTAACAGTGTAAGTGCATTTTTTGTTCTCTTGATCACATTATTCTAATGCGACTAAAGATTATAATAATTTGTACCGATCTAGAAGTTTCGATTGTTTGTGAGAGCAAGCCAAAAATGTCATTGCAATATACTGCAGCACTTATTCCTGCTGGCAGTTATTATTTAAGTTTATTTAAGATTTTTTTTGTTTGTTTTTTCCTACCTGTTCTATCGCCATACTGTTCCCCACTTAATGACATAATGTTGATAAAAAATGCATGTGTTAAAAAAACATTTTTTTATATCTTTTTTTTTTCCATAGCAAACATACAAATGGCCGACAAACAGTTTTATAAAATTGCTTAAACCTTTTTTAACAATAAAGATAATTCAATTATGTTTACTTTATTGCTTTGAATTTGCATTATATATATTTCCATGCTTGATTATGCTTATAGCTTTATTATTTAAAAAAATATGAATTTTCTACTAAAAATGCATATAAAATGTTTATATTGACACATGAAAGTTCAAAAATAAAAGAAAAATTATAAACGAATCTTCAAAATCATGCATGGGATTAAAGAAAACATAGTGATAAAGAACTGCCAAGTTTTAACCTTATGTGATGATTAATTACAGAGGAGTAGCAAAATGACAAAAAAAATGAAAAAAACTAAACAAATTGAGAAAAACCCGAAAAATAAAGAAAACTGTGCTCTAAAATAAACTAAACAAGCATGTTTGAATGTGTTATATTAGTATTTTGAAATTCAAATCGTGTGTAACAACTGTATTTTGTTATTAAAGCAATGGTTAAACTGTCTCAATATGTAAAAATCTCAATTACGCCAAAAAAAAAATTTTTTAGGCATAATTAAACAGGTGTCTATCCTTTATATCCCAATTCAACAGTCGTTTAAAATTGGACAATACTTCTGGCCAAGATCCTGTCTTATACTTGGCGCCACTCAACATGCTGTTGTAGCACTCCGCAGGTTGGATATTCAGCATGCATTAGACTAATTTTCCCCTTATGCAAAATTTCACACAGATCATTCACGGAGCGTTATTATCTCGTATTCCTGCACGTTTAATATCAAGACATCAGATGCATACCAAAATTAATAATAGGCCTAGGAAGTACATTAATATTATATTTTAAGCAACAATTTTATTCTTGTTGATTTTGCTTTTTAATACACAAAATAATAATGCTTTTATTTTAAATTACATTTAATCTTTTTTTTAACAAGAAAAACTTTCTTTTTTTCTAGAAGCATTATCTGATGAAGACATACCATGTATTTTTCGTAAGGTAATCAGTTATATCATACGTCGTTTCAATGTGCTGCTATAATATAATGGTTTAAAGAAGAATTATTTTGTTGAAGAAACAATACATTAATACAATGTTATCTCTAACATAATGAAAAATGTGAAAAAGGGATGACCGCCGATTATAAGTATGTACAAGTTGAAAACTTTCTTTGCGACTCGAAAACTGATGGTGGAGGATGGATTGCGTTTCAAGTAATAGTTTTAGTAAACGCTTCATTCCCTTGTTTAAATCAAATAGTTGTTTTTTTTTTAAAGTCGTTTTAAACTATCTAATTTACTTTCTGACGTTAAAATATTCCTTTAAATGATTATTATTACCCTAGTGGTACAGCGACTAAAAGAAAATAAGAAGTACGAAATCTTGGTTTAAATTATAGCTGGGAATTGAACCGAACCCGAATGAAACACGCCGAACTCGAACCCTGCCTACCAACGAAACGAGCACTCTGTGAACAAACCGATCCAAAAAGTTTATATCACTTAGTACAAAGCTAACCGAACGAACCATCCGCAAACTAAAAATAGTCTCAGATTATTTCTAAATAAACAGTTCGCGAACGCCAGATTTTTCTTTTTTATTTGTCTTAAAACCTATTAAATAATTATATATATATATATATATATATTTATCATCACTCATTTACCAACACTCAAACATTCATGTAAATATAATTTTATATCATTGTGTGTTAAATTAAAACACGGGTCTTTTTTCATAGAACACAATCCGTCAACCCAAATTCTGAATAATCTGCCCGCCAATTTTTTTTTTTTCTTCTGCTGTGACATTCTCCAATTTACTTACATCAACCCACCCCCTGCCAGTTTTTTTTATCTTACAGTTGCTCGTGACGTAATATAAACAATTGGTAATTTTTAAATAAACATTAAATACATGTTTTCAATTCCTAATTTGTTTATTCGAACATTAGCGTAATATATTTGTTCCACTAACTAAAGTAGCGCAACTTGGTGCAAAGGTTCAGATTTCTCTGTTAAACAAATACTCTTTTCTTCACTTATGTTTTGCATTTTGTTCATTTGATAATGCGGCTATTTTTTTAAAATATGTAAACTAATCATGTAAGAGTCATTTTTGGTGCAAAGGTTCAGATTTCTCTGTTAAACAAATACTTTTTTTTTCACTTATGTTTTGCATTTTGTTCATTTGATAATGCGGCTATTTTTTTAAAATATGTAAACTAATCATGTAAGAGTATTCATGTCCCCCTATTTTAACTATCAAAGTGGGTTAAATGGAATGGACATAAACATTTTTGATAAATAAATTTAGCTTGATTTGGGGTTAAACGCCTTATGGCATTTAGGGTAAAAAACGCCATTACACAATTTAATAAATAATAAGTGAAAGTTAAAACAAAATGTCCTATTTCATAAATTTTTTTCAATAATAAGAACATTTAATTTGATTACAATATCCCCACCCCTATCTCAGCCTAAATAGCTGTTAGGCTAGTAAAAGAAAAATCCAATAGTTTTTTATAAACTCACCCAATAATCTTCTTTATATAAGGAGCGTCTGTAATGTATACAATGCATTTGCAGAGCAATTGGTTTCGATCAGAGCCAAGCCATATTTAGAAACTATAAAACATCACTGTACTGATATTAGATAGTTTATGGCAGGGGTCGGCAACATGTCAAGATGCGGCTCTCCAGTTCCATGCGCAAATATTGATAATTATAGATCTATTATTTCATTTTCAAAACTCATAAATAAATAAAAATAATATAGAACAAAAAATATATATACTGCAAACAGGAAAAATCTGCAAAATGTCTTCAAATGTAAAACACATGCAGTGGAAAACATGCAAGTGGAAGACATTTAACTGGCTTCTGCTTTATCACTTGCTATGGATGAGTCTTGCGACATAAAAGACACGGCACAATCACAAGTTACCTTTTCGTCAGTTATATGTCGTCCTAATGTCCAAAAGAAGAACTGTTAGTATTGCTGCCACTCTCAGGGCAAACCCGTGGAGTAAATATAGTAAATAATGTGCAAAAATGCCTGGAAAACTATGAAATCGATATTTAAAAAATCATTTACATAGCATCTGACGGAGCCAGAAGTATAATAGGAATACATAAAGGGGTAACAACGATTCTTAGGCAAAATGTAAACCACAAAATTTTAACGTTTCACTGCATAATTAACCAGTAGGCGCTTTCTGTCCAATTATTTCCGGACGAAATAGTTGAGGTCATGAACTTGGTAATTAAGATCATTAACAGCATTTTGGCAAAAGCACTCTGCTACCATCGCCAGTTTTAGGAATTTCTTGAAGAAATAATACAGTGCAATGCAACTTTTGACACGAATTATTTCAGCATGGCTATAAACCAAATAAAGATTTGAGAAATTCAAAACAAACACAGTAGGCTACTCTGGCGTTCATAGTAAATCATAGTAAATCCTCTCAACACATTATATACAAATGAGATCAACATTGAACCATTTGGAATTGATGCTTCACAGAGCAAGTTAAAAGAATTGGAGGTCCAAAAAAGCATGCACGTCACGCTGCACAACTGGACAGCTCTAAAAGAAATGCCGCGAGTTGAGGCATTCATATTTGACGCATAGAATAGTCTTCCAGTATGCTATAGTGAAGTGAATAAGTGGGCATTGGGAGTGCTGACGACCTTCGGGTCAACATATTCGTGCGAGCAAGGGTTCTCTTGCATAGAATATAATACAATTAAAAAGTAAAGTAAGAAGCCAACTAACAAATACAAATCTAGAGGCGTGCTTGAAAGTTGAAACTAAAAACAACAAGTTATGAGCCAGATTTAACCAAACTTTCAAAAGGCAAGCAAGTCAAATGCTCCCATTTATGTAACTATTGTAACTATCTATTATTCAATAATTATAGTTATATTATTTGATAACTAATTTAATTATTCTAGCAGAGCTAGCTAAAATACTTTAATATGTTCTATGTGAGACATGTGTATGTTTTATATGGATAAATATTATTTCATATTTAAAGCTATTTATTTAAAATTAAAAAATCAAATTTAGGCTATATACCTAATCCTAATCAAATACCATAGTATTGAAACAAAAAAATGTTAGTGGCTCTTTCAAAACCGGGAAATTTTGTAAATTGTAACTTTTGGCTCCTCCGTCTCAAAAGGTTGCCGACCCCTGGTTTATGGCGATTAGTTTTACTGTGGCTCGCCTATTACGTATTTTTTTTAATGCATGAGCTAGATGGTGATTCTTTAGACGACTATAATTGATTCAACCATATTAAATGTTGTTCATATACATACAAAATCTGTTTAGGGTAGAAAAAAACAACTCATATTGTTGGCATTATTGTTTCATTGTGATCAGAAATTTAATATATATATATATATATATATATATTATTACGTCGAAGAGTATAGATACTCAGGGGAGAAACCAGAAACGTTTTTTTTAGGGTGGGCTGAAGTTTCAAAATCAGTAAAAAAAAAATAATGGTTGAAAAAGTTAGTTTTCAACAATTTCAGGGGATGGGAGGTCGTAGCGCCCCCCCCCCCCCTTCAGCTTTCCACTTGGCTTCGCCCCTGAAAATACTCAGCGATAAATGGATCAGTTATTTACCAGCATGATGTTTGCTTGAAAGATATTGCGCGTATACAGATATTGACATTGTTAAACTCACAAGGATTATATAATTTATTAAAAGAAAAGTTCAACTAAAACATATCAAATATTACAAGTAATATTATAGAAGGAAAAAGAAATGATACAAAACATAAATGCATTAAAAAAAAAATAATTTTAAAACTAATGTTTTAATCAAAGTAATTTATTTTCTATACACAATTTTATTTTTCTAAACAGAGACGTGCTCACAGGGAAACTGATTTTTTTAGAAACTGGACAGAATATAAAACAGGATTTGGCGATCTTTGTTCTGATTATTATCTCGGGAACGAATGGCTTCATAAAGAAACCTCACGGGTAATGTAGCGTTTATATTATAGACTGAACATTAAAATATTGATAAACTTTCATTTTACCCTATTGATATTAGTATAATCTTTACATTTTCCCTTTGATATATGCAACAGAAAACGATAATGCAGTGGAACGATTTATTTGATATATGCAACAGAAAACGATAATGCAGTGGAACGATTTATACAAATAAGCAATAACAAAGAGTAGGAGATCAACAATTTTTCAAATTGCTTTCTTTAAGTAATACTTATCAATGGTCTATTCATAACTTTGTGTAATTGTCAGTCATACAATGCAGCTTGTATAAAGTCAGATGCAAAATCAGGTCATTTAGCAAGGGTTGAGAGAATCATCATCAACTACTTTACTGTGCTGTGCACATAGTTGTAATAAAATTATTATTGACACATCACATTTACTTGTTTAAACTCTTTTTGTTCGGCAAATTACAAGTAACAATCGTTTTGAATTGTTATTGATGTCTGTCGAAATACTTCAATACTATATGTGCACCTAAAAAATAGTAGTGTTTGCAATTTGTAGATTTAAGGTAATCTTGTTATATATATATATATATATATATATATATATATATATATATATATATATATATATATATATATATATATGTATAAGAATCAATTATTACTCAAATCCTCTGACAAATATGCTTCAATTGTGTTCCACATATCTACATCAGAGAAGTAATATTTGTTTATTAACAACTTATCATGTCCTTGGCAATTTAACAAACTATACAACATAAATAAGACACACTTTTTTTTCGAAATATAAGAATTTGAATACGCGGAGAATAAGGCGACTCAGCTGACTCAAAAAAAATGTAATATTAATATTGACTAAAAACAATAACGAGTATCGGAAAAGAAAGTGTTTCCATGAAGAAATTGTAGAAGATGATGTAATGTCAGATACACAAATTTCATGGTTTAAACCTTCGTGTGATCAATAGATTGTGTCCTAAATAACACAAGTAGACGATTTTAGCATTTTAAATTATGGCTTCCACATTTAGTTGTGTAGGTTCACAAGACTTAAGTGTTGACTAGAATAGGAATCTTGATCGAATTTCAATGTAATAAGACTAACAAAATATATATTTTTATAACGATTTTTATTTAGACACCTTTTAAAATTAATGTTTACTGTTTCTAATTGATATATACAGAATAAAACAATGTTTTATACCTATAGTGTTAACATTAACTAATAGAAACTTTTAATGTTTGGTAGTGGTAACTTTTTCTTAAATTTTAACTTCCCTAAGTGATTCTTTAAAATTTTCTTCATTTACCTTCAATAAGTCTATTTTTTTTTTGTTTCTGTACATCTAAATTTACAAATGATAACATACTGGTGCATGCATTTCTACAGGCACAATATGAATTAAGAATCGATATGATCTACAAAGGAAAACAGTACTATGCCAAATACACGAGCTTCAAAGTGGACAATGAAGAAAATAAATTCAATATGACCCTCGGTGAATTTTTTGGTAATTTAGGGGATGATTTTGGTAAGCACAACGGATCGCGATTTACTACCTATGATAATGACAACGATTTAAGCAACCAGGAAAATTGTGCTGTCCTGTTGAAGGGCGGTTTTTGGTATAAGGCATGTGCTGACGTCAATTTAAACGGAGAATATTTTAACTATAACTGGCGTAAAGGGGTCACGTGGTATTCTTTGACTACCAATTTCGACCAACTTACCTCTGTAGAGATGAAGATACGGAAGCGTTGATTAAACTCAAAGACATGTATTGGCAAACAGATGCTCAAGAAAGCATTGCAAAATTGTGTTAACTCAAGTTTAATAAAGATATTTTGAAAAAGTTGTTATACTTTACAATTTCACGGGGAGAAGAAAGTACAGAGAAGTTAAAACATAGTTTATTTCAGTGTCGCGAGTTGTAGGAGATTTTCGCGCGAGCCTCACGTGTGACGTGTATTTATGTGTTATTATTTGATGTGACTAAATTATTTAACAATATTAGTGGAGTCAGACTAGTGAGCTTGTCATTCCATCAACATAATGGGAGTGGGGCGAGAGACAGACTGATAGATTAAATGTATAATTCTTGTGTTTTTTTTTCTAAAAAAATATGTGTTTCCCTGTCGTTATGGTTCATATCAATAATCTCTTTATAATCTGTTCATAGTCATTGTCTTCTTTATTTGACATACTTAAAAGAACATCTAACGCGTTTTCATTTGTTAGTGTTCAACATAAAAGTAATGCAATATAAAATCGTTGATTTAATTGAGATTATCATCCCATATACAAAAAAAAATATTATTACAATTGCCCATTCAAAACCCTCCTGCATTACTTCCCTTGTTATGTCTCTATATATATAATATATTTACACTTTTTTTACAGTTATGTGGTGGCTGAATCTTTATTAAAAATTGTTTATATAAACATCTGGTGGTCTTAAGCAGGGTCGAAACTACATAACCTCATAGCGGTGACTCTGTGTAACGGAGCACAGATCCGAAAAGTTCCACATAGGAACGTCGTGTAGCTGGACTGGTGAGGCCCGCATGCGGGATTCCCGAGTGAAAAGGCAATGCACGATATGACTCTGCTCCGGCTAATAACGTAGGACCCCAGTCCTTCATGGCTGGGGAGTGACTCCTAGCCTCCGCAGTAGTAGGTTATGGTCCAGCGCGATGGAGCTTGTTTCCAATACAGCAGCATTGCAGCCAGCTGTCCTCTGATGGCTAGCTCAGACTTTAGGAGAAAGTCGTGCTAAATGTACCTCAGCGACATTGAGGACAAACACCAGCAAACGGTTTACTTGACCCTTTACTCTGGGTCTTGCAGGTAGTGTGGCAGAGGCATTGCCGATCGTTTGTTTTACTACGTCACTTTAGCCCCCCTGGGCGATCGCTCCCCCTGGAGCAGACAAAAACATGGCTTGTACAACTGAAACGAATACCCCGAGTCTGGGTATAACTCAGTTGAGCTGCCTTGGTCACTTGCCAAGTCGCGTTGGGGCATTGACCGATAAGTCCGCGACCAACGTGAACTGTCAGTTTCCAGTCTCTGTCTCGGATGGAGTAGAACCACGCGGTTG
The DNA here is from genome assembly GCA_949126835.1 of Anisus vortex. NCBI lineage: Eukaryota > Metazoa > Mollusca > Gastropoda > Planorbidae > Anisus > Anisus vortex. The sequence continues at coordinate 31,611,340 of OX421492.1, forward strand.
TGAAGTCTTAGGAAGTGGGACCGCTCATATGAGGGTAGAGGTGTTGGCAGGTGAACCTTCTAGGGCAGGACTGCCATTGCAGGGGCCCAAGGTACACACTATCTCTTTCCGTACGGGAAAAGCAAAGTCTGGGAATGGTGAAAACCCGGGCGCTGCTGTCGCCAAGCAGCAGTCGAAAGTCACCCTCTGCCAAGCGGAGCACAGATCTGACAAGTTCCACCTAGGAACTTCGTGTAGCCGGACTGGAGAGGCCCGTTCGTGGGATTCCCGGGTGAAAAGGCAACACACGATAGGACTCTGTTCCCAGGAAAAGCAGAAAAGCAGCTGCCGGCCAGCCAGGGAATCTAGCCGCTCTAGACGGGAGCATTCCTGGAAGACTGGAGGCCAAAGCGGCCTACGTAATGGCAGTAAAACCAGGGCTGGTGGTACCCTGTGTCCCGGTGTACATGACATACATCCGGGAATCCCACATTGGGTGGTCAGGTCAGTCACAATAAGACCGCGTTCTGCCAATCCCCGACGGTGACTCCCGCGACTAGTGATACGGCGCACAGATCCAACAAGCCCCATCTAGGGGTTTCGTGTTCCCGGTTTAGGTGGGCCCGTGCGCGGGCATCCCGAGCTGAGAGGCGTAACACGATAGGACTCTGCTCCCAGCGAAAGCGGAGGAAGCCCGACGGTAGACATGACCTAGGCAAAGGCTCGCACCAAAAGAGCGCCCAGCTCCGGGTGATGCACCTGAAAGTGTTCGGCCTGATCCCCAAGTCTCTAGAGATCCTAAAACTCTTGCATGAGTATGATATTGACGTGGCAATGTTCCAGGAGTGCAAAATTGGTAAGAAGAGGGTGGCATCCTTATCGGGATATACGATCTTCCGATGCACCTGCTGATTGGGGGGCAGTGGAGGGCTGGCAACCCCTGTCCGAAGTTCACTACAAGCTCGAGTGGTGAACCGCAGAACGGGCAGTTGCAAGACCGATATCCTAACCCTGGAGGTGTTGACGAACGGAAAGGCTTAAACCCTGACCAACGTCTCCAACCCTACGAAGAAGGATTTGGACCTCACCGTGGAGGCACATCTTTCTTGCACTTGTATTGGCGGTGATTTCAATGCGGCATCACCGGCCTGGGGCTATGCTGTCGCCAACAATTCAAGACGACTGGTGGAGGAGCTATGCAACAGCACGAAGCTGATCCGATTACAGGGTACCAATACCCCAGCTACCTTTTTCCACACAGGAAATGGTAGTGAATCGAGGCTGGATCTCACGCTCGTGAGTGCTGATCTGGCTGCTAGCACCTCTATGGAAGTCTTGGGTGATGTTGGGAGTGATCATTTGCCCGTGTTGGTCACTATCAATATAGGAAAAGCAAGCAGCGAACCTTCCGGGCCCAGGAAGTGGATCTACTCGAAGGCACGCTAGGACGAGTACAGAGCGCGCACCAATCGTGCTCTTGAAGAAGTGCTTATCGAGATTGGGCCTATCGACTCAGTGTATGGTACGATGGTTAAAGCCATACTAGGGTTGCCAGAAAGAAGATACCAAGGTCACATGAGAAGCGCAAGTTCAGACCGTTTTGAACAAAAGCCCTAGGAGAGTTGGTCCGCAAAAGGAGGGCTGCTTGCAAGCTCGCAAGCAGGCGGAAGACGGCAGAGAGCCGTCGAGAGTACAACCGTTTAACGGCGGAAGTGAAAGGGGCTATCGCGGAGGCAAAGTTGTCGAAATGGACTAATACATGTGCTGGATTGGACCTTGCCGAAAGCCGGCAGGCATGGAACCTAATCAACCACCTTGTGCGAGCTGAGGTAGCTAGCAGAGCACCAGCTTCGTTGGCAAGAGCAGGGGCAGTGCCCATGGTATCGGATACCAGGCGGGCTGAGATGCTCAACCGACGTTTCGTAAGTGTCGGAAAACTGGGTGGAAGAACGAGTGTGTCTGCTGGGCTAGATAAAGTCCGGAAGGCAAACGAACGCCACATGACGGGAGAGGGTGAGGTTAGCACATTCACGGTGCCCTTTATTCGGCAAGAACTGGATTATGTTTTGAGACGGTGCAAAGCGAAAAAGGCCCCAGGGCTGGATGGGATTAGCAACGAGCTGATCACTCACCTTGGGGCTGTTGGCAAGGGCAAACTCTTGGAGCTCGTAAACCGATCATGGTCTGAAGGTGTCCTACCGAAACAGTGGAGAGAGGCTTTGGTGGTACCCATCTTGAAGAGGAGTAAAGACCCGGGTCAGGCCGAAAGCTACCGACCGATTTCCCTAACATCGTGTGTAGGGAAGGTAGCTGAGAGATTAATCAATAGTAGGCTTGTGAGGTTCCTAGAGGATAATCGACTGGTTGCCCCCACTCAGGCAGGCTTCCGTAGTGGAAGAAGCTCGATGGATCAGGTGACGCTCTTGGACCAGAAAACGGCTGACGGGTTTCAGCGGAAAGAGTCTACACTAGCAGTATTCCTGGATTTTAAACAGGCCTATGAAAAGGTCTGGCGGCCGGGGCTGTTGTTGAAGCTACAGAGGCTAGGAATCGCCTCTAACATGTACAATTGGATAAAGGGGTTTCTAGCCCGAAAGATAGTTGCAACTCGTTACGGGAAAGCGGTTTCTCGGAAGCGCGTCCTGGAGCAAGGACTGCCCCAGGGCTCAGCACTGTCCTGTACACTGTTTCTAGCTTTAATCAACGACCTGCCGAACTATCTGGGAAGCTCGTCGCTGCTTTTCGCAGACGATCTTGTGGTCTGGTCGACCGGGAGGGAAGCGCATGCTCTACAGCGGACCCTCCAGCAGGATTTGAACGCAGTAGCCTGTTACGCCAAGCTGTGGGGTATGGAGGTAAACTGCCTAAAAACAGTTTATTCGCTCTTTACCCTTGGAATCGATATCCTCAAAGAGCCGATCGAGCTGAACATTGACGGCCGCGCTCTGGAATGCGACCAGAAGCCGGTCTATCTCGGAGTGACACTGGACCGAAAGCTAACGATGTATGACCATGTGAGGTTAGTCCAAGAGAAAGCTTCTTCTAAGCTGAACATTGTCAAGAGACTGGCCACTACTGGCTGGGGTGCGAAGGCGAGTGTGTTGAGAAATCTTTACCTAGGAGCGGTAAGATCTCAGATCGATTACAGCCTCCCGGTGCAAATCTATGCGTCTGATACTGCTTTGAAGACGTTGGACTCTGTACAAAATCAAGCCCTCAGACTAATATGTGGAACGTTCCGAACCGCCCCGACATCGGCTGTTGAAATCATGGCAAACGTGCCGCCTCTGAATGGGAGAAGGAAAAGGGCCGTTATTACTGCTTACGAGCGGTACAAGCGGTTGGAGGAAAGGTCCCCCCTCAGGATGCTCGTGGATTCCTGGGTGGGAAGAGCTCGGATCTCAATGCACCACGCACTGAAGCTCAGCGCAGAGATCGGACTCCCGGTCCACCGCATGCCCATGCGGACGGGAGTGGAACCTCCTCCTCACCTATCTTTCAACCTGCCAGAGATACGGACGAACCTGATGGAAGCAGTCGGACCCAGCGCTTGCCTGATTGAGAGGCGCGCAGCTGCTCTAAGGACGGTACGTGCATACTCGGGATTCGTTGAGGCATACACTGATAAGAGCGCGATCAGTGGGACCGAAGCGCGTTCTGGGTATGGTGCTCTTGTGTCGTACCCGAAGGCAGAAGAAAAACGGGCTAAGCTAAGTGGGCCATGTGGAGCAATCTGCATCTTTGATGCGGAGATGGAAGCCATCAGAATTGCTGGTGTGGCAACTGGGAAAACGTTCAAAGAAACACCAGCTGCTGATGTGGTAATCTTCACTGATGCGCTTTCAGTACTCCAAGCCATCGACGGCTTGGGAACATGGCCCGATCTGCTTGTCCGACTATTAGCTGCTATTTCCAATCTGATCCTCAGGTACGGGGTGAAGGTCATTTTGCAGTGGATTCCAGGTCATGCAGGAGTCGCTGGCAATGAGATAGTGGATGCCTTGGCCAAGAAGGGATCCCTGACACCCACTCCGGCGGGTCCGTCCACCTTCGCGAGTGCCCGCAGATCAATTCGTGAGTGGGAGACAAGACAGTGGTGGAAGAATTGGGACGAGTCTGACAAGGGTCGAGGTGTGTGGCAGCAACTAAAACGGCCAAATCGAGCTGATCCGTGGTGGAAGCTCCGCAGGAGAGAACAGGCTACGATATCCCAGTTCCGTACAGGGCACTGCCCTATTGATGCCTATTTCGGACGATTTAGGCCCAATTTCGATTCGCGGTGCCGACATTGCTTTAAAGCAGAAGAGATGGTCGAGCATTTGCTTTTAGACTGCCCTGCCTTGCAGGAGGAAAGAGTAGATGGGAATGGTCAACAGTTTATATATTATTTATTAGCCTACCTTTTTAGAATTACAAAAGTAGCTACTATTTACTATATATTTTATTACATATTTATATTTTTAGCATTGAAACTTCTAAAAAAATGGTGTACCTTTTCAAAAACGTTATTGGCAACAAAACAAACCGCTTAAATGCTTAAAATGGACAACGACTAAATAGCATAAAATTCCCATAAGTAAGAACACTACAGCGAAGTTTTAGTTTTGCCTGTGATATGTTTGAAGTGGAAGACAATCAATATTGGAGGCTCTGTTGACAATATAGGTCTGGTCCCCTAACAGCCAGCAAATATCGATGTTCTGTTGACAATATAGGCCTGCCACCCTAACAGCAAATATTGGATGTTCTTTTGACAATATAGGTCTGCTCCCCTAAAAACCAATATTGGATGTTCTGTTGACAATATAGGTTTTCTCCCCCAACAAACAAATATTGGATGTTCTGTTGACAATATTGGTTTGCTCCCCCAACAACAAATATTGGATGTTCTGTTGACAATATAGGTTTGCTCCTCCAACAACAAATATTGTATGTTCTGTTGACAATATAGGTTTGCTCCCCCAACAAACAAATATTGGATGTTTTGTTCACAATATAGGTTTGCTCCCCAAACAACAAAATATTGGATGTTCTGTTGACAATATAGGTTTGCTTCCCCAACAAGAAATAATGGAATTTCTGTTGACCATATAGGTTTGATCCCATAACAACACATATTGGATTTTCTGTTGACAATATAGATAAGCTCCCCCAACAACTAATATTGGATGTTTTGTTGAAAATATAGATTTGCTCCCCAACAACAAATATTGGATGTTCTGTTGACAATATAGGTTTACTCCCCCAACAACAAATATCGGATCTTCTGTTGATAATATTGAATTGCTCCCCCAACAAAAAATATTAAATGTTATGATGACAATATAGGTTTGCTCCCCTAACAACAAATATTGGATGTTCTGTTCATAATATCGATTTGCTCCCCAAACAACAAATATTGGATGTTCTGTTGACAATATAGGTTTGCTCCCCCAACAACAAATATTGGATGTTCTGTTGACAATATAGGTTTGCTCCCCAAACATCAAATATTGGATGTTTGGTTGACAGTATAGGTTTGATCCCCCAATAAACAAATATTGGATGTTCTGTTGACAATATAGGTTTGCTACCCAAACAACAAATATTGGATGTTTGGTTGACAATATATGTTTGATCCCCCTACAACAAATATTGGATTTTCTGTTGACAATATAGGTTTTTTTCCCCAACAAGAAATAATGGAAAGTCTGTTGACAATATAGGTTTTATCCCCCAACAACAAATATTGGATTTTCTGTTGACAATATAGGTTTGATCCCCCTGCAACAAATATTAGATTTTCTGTGGACAATATAAGTTTGATCCTTCAACAACAAATATTCGATGTTCTGTTGACAATATAGGTTTGATCCCCCATAAAAAAAATATTGGATGTTCTGTTTACAATGTAGGTTTGTTCCCCCAACAACAAAGATTATATTTTATTTGACATTATAGGTTTGAACCCCAATCAACAAATATTGGATGTTTGGTTGACAATATAGGTTTGCTCCCCCAACAACAAATATTGGATGTTCTTTTGACAATATAGGTTTGCTCCCCAAACGACAAATATAGTATGTTCTGTTCACAATATAGGTTTGATCACCCTACAAAAAATATTGGATGTTCTGTTGACAATATAGGTTTGCTCCCCAAACGACAAATATAGTATGTTCTGTTCACAATATAGGTTTGATCACCCTACAAAAAATATTGGATGTTCTGTTGACAATATAAGTTTGCTTCCCCAACAAGAAATAATGGAATTTCTGTTGACCATATAGGTTTGATCCCCCAACAACAAATATTGGATTTTCTGTTGACAATATAGAAAAGCTCCCCCAACAACAAATATTGGATGTTCTGTTGACAATATAGGTTTTTTTCCCCCATCAACAAATATTGGATTTTCCGTTGACAAAATAAGTTTGATCCCCCTACAACAAATATTGTATGTTTTGTTGACAATATAGATTTGATCTCCCAACAACAATGATTGGATTTTCAGTTGACAATATAGGTTTGCTTCCCCAACAAGAAATAATGGATTTTATGTTGACAATATAGGTTTGATCCCCCATCAACAAAGATTGGATTTTCTTTTGACAATATAGGTTTAATCCCCTATCAACACATATTGGATGTTCTTTTGACAATATAGGTTTGATCCCCAAACAACAAATATTGGATGTTTTGTTGACAATATAGGTTCGATCCCCCAACAACAAATATTGGATGTTCTGTTGACATTATAGGTTTCATACCCCACCAACAAATATTGGATTTTCTGTTGACAATATAGGTTTGATCCCTCAACAATAAACAAAAGATGCAAGTCTATATTAACATAAACAAAATTGTGCCTAGACGATCTAATGCAGCGGTTCCCAAACTGGGGGGCGCGACCCCCTTGGGGGTCGAATGACCATTTCGCGGGGGTCGCCAAAGACCTTCGGAAAACGTATGTTTTTGATGGTACTAGGAGCCGAAACACAATTTATCTTTCCGTCTCCAAGAGATTCCACCTACATGCAGATACATCCGCATACTACGTGTAGGCTACTTGGCATAATGTCATCAATACATGTGTATGTGACAAGGTCGGCACCATAATGCACGCATGCGGACCAGTAACACGTCTGTAGAGAGTTGTGTTAAAAAGCCTCTTCTCCGTTAAAAGCAGCCATTGTGTTAAAAGCAGTAGGCCTAGTATTGGCGATAAAACGACCGACACTTCATGAATATTTTGGAATTTAGTGTAGATTCTGTTCGGTCTGGATTTAAAAATAATTAGTGACCAAAAGTAATCGGAGCTCACTTTATGATATATTGACAAATATTAGCAACAAAGACAATGTCGCGCCAGTTAAAAGAAGTAATAAAAAGCCTCAAGCTGGGCAGCCCCCAGTAAATTAGGTGTTGTCCCGCCACAGTTTGCCTGCCTTGACGGGTGCGTAAGGCTTAGGGCACGCACATGTTCGACAAGAAGACTGCAACTCAAGTACCCAGTGTCATGTATATTGTTTTTCCAAAAATTGGAACACGCAATGTTTATTCTTCTTCCCCCCCTCTTTTTCTCACTAAACTGGATTGTGTGGGTGGGGCTTAGGCTTCCGATCGCTTGACGTTTAGTAGGAAGACAGACAAAAGATTCTAGGTAATGTTGGGATTCTGTGTTGATCTTAAATTCTCAGGGTCTGGGAACGACTCATTATTAAATAGGGGAAGTTCCTATCGTTTTGTTATGAGTTTTGTAATGATACCATGATTTTCACCCCTACTGGTAATGGGTCTATCCCTTGCACCACTTGAATAGTATTTAATGATTTGTTTTGTCTGAAAGACAGAGAGTTTCAAAATATGTTCCTTTGAGAACGTTTGTGTTTGCACTATTTTATTCTAACTGTACATAATAGATATATTGTATATATTGAACATATTACCTGAATTAAACTATCAACAACAGTTACACTGAAGCTTCCTTGTCAAGTTACTATTCTATTGTGTTGTATACATTACTATAAGATTTATCTACTACTCTAATGTCCAGGAAAAGAACTGTTGGAACACAAATACTGAGTTTGTGCCCAGGACTATAAGAAGAGTTCGTGTAATACTGAAACATAAATAATAATAACTTAAGTCTCCCCTCGGACTAACGAGAATTATCAACAGGATCTACACAGCTCTGGCCACAAGAGGATTGTGGATGTAACACCAGCAATAAAAAAAATTTTTAAAAAATTCACGACGACATTAAAGTTTTAGTTTGCATTATCTTGTATTGGCCAAATTCAGATTCTTTTTTTTTTTGTGGGTAAATATAGGCTAAATTTTTGGAAGGCTAATTTTAATAGGCATTTAAAGGATTTTTCTTATTGATATTTATGTACCCATAAAAAAAATGTTAACATTAAAATTACCCAAATAAATAATATTAACGGCATAAGAATTCTAATTGTCTACAAGAATCATAACTGTATATTGCTTGTCATCAGTGTTATACTTAACAATAATCAAAACTGACAACAATCATTTGCTACAAAGAAGAGTATCCAACTAAATTATGTTGGTTTCCTTTTAATATTATTACCTAATAATATATAAGTTTTATATCTTATTAAGAGTTTAAATTTACAAAAGAAAAAAAGCAAGTTTAATTTTTGCATAATGTTTTTTTAGAAACAGATTAATACATGTCTTTTTAAATTTTGGACTACTAGTGATATAAATTATAAAATTAAACGAAGAATTCATTTGATAAAATACATTCACAATAATGAATGTTGCTAAGACAAACAAGTCAGAACTAAATATCGCGGCAAATATTTGTTGAACAAAGATAGGGATTAATACAAAAACCATAATTAACATACACAAAATTAAAACAGTTTTAACAGATTTAATTTCCGCTTTTCTTTTAGTTATGGTCTCACTTGATAATAAATTGGATTTATTTTTAGACGAAAAGGAAATTTTATTTATAGTCATAAACGTACTTGTTCCTATAACAATCATTGGAAGACCACAATTCAATGACACACCAGAAGAATACTGATAATCAAATAGTAGTCCATAATTTAATACGACATAATCTTTCGATACTACTAAAGGTATGGTCCTATTGTAATAATCTAAAAAAATAATATCTCGTGTGAAAAATATCGGCGATCGAATGAGTACATTAAAAAGTGTTATTGCAAAAATACAAAATTTCATACGATAATATGTGACAATTCTTTTTATTTGAAAAGGAAAACATACAGCTAGCATTCTCTCTATAGAAACTAAAGCCACTAAATGTATACTTGTTGACCCTGTCACAACATTAAATGAATCAATATATGCAAAATAAAAAGCCGCTATATATGAATACCAATAAAAATCTATTACATAAAAGGTGAATAATAGAATAAGATATGCTTGTGTAAAAGAATAAATAAGATCACATACAGAAAGAGCCAATAATACCGAATTCGTTGAGTCTTTCATTTTATGATGTGATAAAATATTTATGTTGAGAATACTTCCACCTATACCTAATAATGAAAGAACATTGCTTACAAAAGTGAATAATGCAAGTGTCAATACAGTGTATTGTTCCCAACATTGCTGTTTTCATCAAGGTGAGCTTGAAAGTCACTTGAGTTGTTCATTTTAAAATTGTATAATTTACAACAGTTCAGTAAGACTTACACTCTACAGTTCCTGGTTAATTCCTCTGTAAAAAAGAGGTTAATGAAATTATTCGATATGGTTTCAAGCATTTTTAAAATACTTTAAGCACCCCATAATTTAAACATTTTTAGTAAATAATAAATGCGTAGTTTGATGCATATTACTTTTATTTATGTCCAGGGGCGAAGCCACAGGGGGGGGGGGGCTGAGGGGAGCTAAGCCCCTGTTTATGTCAATCCTTTCAGGTAAAGTTGTTTATATTAATAACATAGTTATATCCCTGCCGTCGACCTATCCCTGCCGTCCTGGATGAGTTTTTGGACCTAGTGGACGTATTAATCTTCTGTCTAGAAGAAAAGTCTATATATACATATATATATACACATATATATATAAAATATTAATCAGTGTTGGGAGAGGTGAGCAGTACATCATGATATAAGAGATGCAAATATCATTACCTTGCACAAAAGCAATAATTTCATAGGTATATCACTCATTAGCGTTGTCGGCAAGATCTTTGCACGCATGATCCTTGCCAGGCTACAGAAGCTAGCTGACAAAATATGCCCCCGTTTTCGACCTTGTTAGTAGAGATGGACCCATCTCAATTCTGCCAAAAATTAGTTTCTCACCTAAACTTTTAAACCTGATCCAGTTTCCCGCGACAATATAGAGAGCACTGTACAATGTGGTGGCGGCAATTCCAGCGCTTTTACCATCCTCCCATGAGTTAAACAAGGATGTGTTCTTGCCCCAACTCTCTTTGGGATCTTCTTCTCAGCCTTGCTAAACAATGCCTTTAGAGATTTACTTGCATACCCGGTGAGATGGAGGGTTTTTAAGTTTTCCAGGCTGAGGTAAAGCGATGTATCTGTAGAAAAGCAGTCAAATACTTGCTGTTCGCGGATGACGCCGCCTATTTGTCACCCACACAGATAATTACAATAAGAAAGACTAACGTAATGTTCAAGAATCTGACCTACCCAACATCTGCATCAATGGTACCAAATTAGATGTTGTTGATTAGTTCACTTACATTAGATCCACTATCACCACCGATATATCAATGAACACATAATTCAGCCAAAGTATTGACAAGGCAACTTTATCAAGGCTAACGCAAACAAAATGGGACAACAAGATGATGACCATAAATTAAAAAAATTGCCGTGTATCGTGCATGTGTGATCAGCACTCTCCTGTACGCCAGCGGAACTTGGACCCTGAACGTCTCACAAGAAAATAGACTCTCTTCTTTCAACGTGTGCTGACTCAGACGCATACTTGGGATCTCGTGGAAGGACTGCATAACATACAGCGTTGTCTTGTAAAGGGCTAACATGCCTATAATGGTCACTCTCCAACGCCTACGACGTCTCTTATGCAGAGCCTTTACAAGCTTATCTAGCGCCCCAGGGCCAAAGTTTCAGCGCCGTCACCGCTGTAACTGCTTGTTTAGTGCCATATTTGCTATATTTAGACTACATTTACCGCCCCCTGGAAGTGTCGCTCCCGGGCATATGTCTCCCTCTGCCCCCCCCCCTTATGTGAGGGCACTGCTCCTAGGGCTTGGCCATGTTGTAATGATGGGGGATGGTCGAATCTTTAAGGACCTGCTATATGCTGAGGAAGTCGCTGAAGGCAAGAGAGCTATAGACCGTCCCCAACTGGGAATACTTGGCGCAGAAAAGAAGTGGTTAGAGAAGTAGGGCCTACCCTACACACTGGTACAAATGCTGAAGCGGGCAGACTTTTTTAATTGCATAAGTAAAAAAGGCAAAACAATTGGATATTACCTATTTTGTTAATAGAAATCCTTGAATGAAAAATAAAAATGAATTACATTTAGGGAAATAAAAAATATGTTTTATGTTTTGATGAAATGAAAGAAAAAGTAAAATCTAATGAGAGCACATTATCATAAAAGTATATGATTAAAATAAAATTCTAGACATCTTATCCTACTCATAATTATTTAAAAAAATATGTGTCTCTTATGTAATGCCACATCAACATTAAAAAAGTAATAATCAAAATTAATTAAGCTTATAATATTTACTACGGCTATGCATTAAACATTAAAGTACATGTTTACATAGTTAATAAACTGTTCTCATAATGCACTGAGTCATGAACTCTTTTCTGCTCTATAGGCCTATATAAAAATTATATCCACTTTTATATTTTCTCCTTAGAAAATCTAACATATAATATGTGAGTGTAAAAAAAAAAAACACAAGCCTAATCATACAATTGCTAAACATGTTCATAAGGTAATAACTTATATCGGCTATATTATATTTTTTTTTAAAATCTCGCCATTAATTAAATTTAAAATTATAGTATGTTGTTTTTATGACATTTTTATGCATTAACCTTCCAAAGATTTTGTCTTTTGTTACAAATCACACATAAAACAATGCGACAAAACGAGGTAAACTCACAATAACACTGTAAATCATGGACATTTGACAATAATTTACTATAGGCATCATAAAGTGTTAAATAAATAAGCTTTTAAACTGATTTGTGTGGGTTGGGAAGATATGGCTAATAATTTAATAGAATGTGTGTCCAGTGTTTAACAGCTATGTACCAAATTTCAGAAAGATTGAATGACATAAATTGATTCAATTAGTTTTTCAAAGGTCAAGTCGGTCGCCAGAAAACAGTGTTTTTCGAAGTTAATAAAAAATACTTACAAATATCAATATCAAATTTACGAATATCGGAGTTCAACTGTAACATTTAAGTAAAGTAAAAGTATCAAGTACAAGTGAAACAACGTTCAAACCTTTCAAAGGTATACTCATAACAATTTAGTTTTCATACCTTTATTTAAATGTTTTCAAATATATCTGGAAAAAGCTTTTGATAGAATACAATAGTATACAGGACAGACCGTTATTTAAAATCTTCATTAGCAACAAATCCTAGACCAGATATCTGTGTAACTTTTATTTAAACAAAAAATAACAAAAAATATGCATGTCGGGTCAGAAACGCGCTGTAATATTCGTAAATGTACAGTTTTGTTTTAACTTACAACTGCAACATTGTCATCTTTCCATAATGACTTACAGTTATACTCACATATATTTATTAAGACAGACCTACTACCTTATAAACAGCTCTATTATAATACAATGCATCATTAACCTGATAGTAAAGACATAGTAGATGGAATAATAGTAACGATGTACAATGCGTTCCTTCATCGCGTTTATTTTATTGAATAACTATTAAGTGTTAAATAATTCTTAAACTCTAAGAATTACTAATATCTTGATAAACAATTGCAGTGACCAAGTTCATTGATTTTATAAAAGACACAAGATGCCTTGAATTATGTATCTCTTATAATAAACAATGTCTTTTATTGATTACATAATTTGTAACAATCTTGAAACAATGATACCTTGTTCACATCTTTATCCATAACTAAAACAGTTCGCTTCCATTAACAATGAAATAAAATAATTTTGATCTTGAAGATTTTATTACAATTTAGTGAATACAGTGACTTTTATTTAAACATGTATCATTTATTTCAATTATTCATTTAGTGGTAATTTACAAATTATGTGCTTTTTGTTTCTTTGACTCTAATAGAAGGCTTGGTAAATATATAATTACTTGATCATTAATAAAATAGAATTACTGGGAACACGTTGTCCCCTAAAAACGTGCAACTAAAATTTTAAAATTATAATACAGACATACATACAGTATCGTGTAGTAGTAAATAAAGTATATTTCAATTCGAAATTAAATGAATCGAAATTGTTGGTTTAAAAAAAAATCATACATAGGGGCCTACTTTAAAAAAAAAAAAATTTTGTTATTGTAGTTTACACCAAGAAAGGTAAAGAGACAAGAGTATAAATAAAAAAACTAACATAGTTTGCCGAAAATAATGTCTTCAATAAACATATATAACTCAGATATTAATATGACTAGAACGCTAATCCCTGTCAGCCCATACAGCCTTAAGTTCCCTAGGTCACCGAAAACTTAAGAAGTGATAGAGCTTGTTTATTATTTTAATACCTTTTGTGCTGGTAATAATAGTATAAACATTTGAAGTCAAACAATAAAACTATAATTTGCTTGTCTTCAATCGTCCGTTGTTTACCATACATAAGGTAGTTCTAGCTTTTACTGCAATGTGCGAATTTTCCGAAAACATATTCTGTATTTAAAAATAGAATAGTGTTCGTATTAGGGCATAGACAACCTGCAACAATTCAATTTATTTACTAGCGTGGTTTAAATAACAATGTTTTTTTTTACGACGCAGATTTAGCGCAAGACGTTTTGGCGCTTCTTATAAAAAACAAAACAAAGTGAATAACTCAGTACATAATGTAAAAAAGAAAATATAATAAAATCGTTTGTTTTGGTCTAATATAACGGATGGTATTAGTGTAGCAGTATCTAAAGGTTTATTATTTTATTTCTAGAAAGCTTGAAAAATGTTTAAAAAAAAAGATTTAACAAGGTCATAAACAGGTTGTCTATGCCCTGTTGATAGGCAGCAAATGTAAAGTAAATACCCTCCGGACCAATTTGAATATAATCGAGCGCGGAGGCCGAGCGGCAGCGCGTTCGACTGGCGATCCGAAGGTTTTGGGCTCGAATCTTGGTGGAGGCTTGGCTATTGCTATGATTTTCTCGGGACTTGCGGGTGTTTTTGAGTCAACCTAGCTCTGATGGGTACCCGACATTAGTTGGGGTAAAGTGAAGGCGGCTGGGCCTTGTGCTGACCACACATCCGCAAGTGCCCACAGAAACTGGTAAACACAGCCCTATGATCAAAGCTTATATAAGGCCTTGGGGTCAATGTTGTTGTCATGTTTTTATTGTATTTATGTTATTGTTCTATTTTTTTAAATCTAGTATAGTTTTAACTATAACCGCAAGGCTCGTCGCTTCATAGTATGGTGCTCAACACAGTGGTTTATTTTTTTGTTATTGCATTGACAAATTGGAATAAGACCATCACTATATGATTAAGGCCGATCGTTACGTTAATGAAGACGAGTACGTTTTTTAAACAAATGAAATTATTTGAAATTATGAAAATCAAAATGCATTATTTTTATTTGTCTGTGTGTTGATTTAATTTTGTTACACTGACCTAATATATGTTAGAATGAATCAAATTTTAATATTGATTTTCAAATGGATGTATTATTATAAAGTATCAGAAAAAGGATCATATTACAGTGCATTCTGAGTATTGTTTTTTCTCGTATTATTATGTCGTATTTAGAATTTGATGCAACATTAGCTTTAAGTTTAATCTTCTTTCCCCAAGATTTGCTTAACTGCGTCGTTTTATTAATTGCTTTGCAGGTTGTTTTAACCCAAAGCTACTTTCTACATCTGTTAATGTTGACGAACAACATGCACATTTTTAAAGGTCTAAATAAAATTAAAGTAAGATATTATGTTTAGGTTTTTGTTTTAATCGTTTACTCGTTTACTCTTACATTTTGTAAATGGTACTGTTTAAAAAAGCTTTCATTGCCATTGTCAAATTATTTGATTTAGCAAAGTATTTAATAAAACTACTGCTTTTACTGACAAAAATGCTAAAAGTAAATATGTAATTCTTTAAGGCGATCAAAGAGTTAAGAAGTGTCAACTAATCAGCAATATATATAATTACCGTGTGTTTATAAATTTATATACAGTATATATATATATATATATATATATGTATATATGTCCATGCAACTTTTGTTATTGTTGATGCGACAGGTGTGACATCGTTATATTTATCAGAGTGCCGACTGTAATATCTTTCTTTCAAACTATAATAATTATATCAAGGTGGGTTTGAAGCACACAGTTGTTCATTCATTGACAGAACAAGTAGTAAACAGATACTTGGATCTGTCTTTTTTCACATCCCAGAATTACATCATCTATCCTAATATTCTGTATATGTCTTTAGCACCGTATTTTTTCCACTCTCGAAATCACTATCTTTCTGACTGCCCGTCACACATTCATGACCCCTCGATACACATCACTGGTCACCCGTGCTGACCTCTTCCGTGTCAATGGACAATCTCCTTTTTGATAATGTATCCTTATGCTATTTATGTTAGTGACAACATATATATATATATATATATATATATATATATATTGTCATGTATTAAGGTGTTTATATAATCAAAACATAAAGCTAAATACAATGAGGTTTTCTAATTGTGTTTTTAAATGGGGAAACTTAAGTTGTTCGTAAATAAAATGATAAAATACTTACTTAAATAATGCAAATTTATATAATTTTATTTTTAATGTAACATGATTAGACATTTTTTATAAAGATTTACACGCGTTTTAAACTTTACATTCATAACCGTTATATTTATTAAATAAATATTTTAATATTTTATACATTATTTCATAAAACTATTTCATTGACAATGTTTTTATTATTCAGACTAAATAAAAGAACAACATAGACTCACTTTTAGCGCTTTGTTACATGTTAGTACCAGGCTGTTGGTACTGGTAAGTACAACATCAAAATAAACATATGTGACTATATTGCGTGATTTTTCATCTTTTCTCCTTAGCCACATTTTGACCAATCAAAAAAAATACAGTTGCATTGATGAAATAATGCAGATTCAGTTTTTAAATATGATTTAATCACTGCTTTTTCTTTCTAATTTGCTGTCAGCAATTTAGAAAATAGTGTTTATAAATAGTATTTACTCGTTGTATGAATATATATATATATATATATATATATATATATATATATATATATATATATATATATATATATATATGTATATACATCTGTTACGCACAGATAGTGTAATTGCCCTGTACATATAGTTCATGGAATGGGCAAGTATAATTTTGCCGTCAATTAAATATAATTAGACCTAATAATGTGTAATTTGAAAATTTGAGCTAAATGTTAATATTTTATTATATTTATAAGTTTACAACAATCCGTAGTCAGTGACAGTTTAATGTAGTGGTCTACATGGTACACAGCCGTAGCACATGGACCTGTAACTTACTATAATATACCTAAGGTCTATAAATCTATATTTGGCTATATTTTTAACAAAAAAAGTTAGTTGTTTAGAAAATGATGAAGCTGTTTTTGATGAATAAACAGCCTTTATCTATATTTAAAGCTATCAGATATTGAGATATAATATTATGAAATAAATATAGTTATTTAATTTGTAATATAACAAATACACTTAAATATTCCTAATATACTTATTTTTCTTATAGACTAAAATAAATAAAAAACACGATTTATTTTTTATAACATTTTTTTTTAATTCAGAGGAGGATAGTCCTACAATATTAAAGATACAAGATTAACTAGAACTAATCATTTTTATTAGGTCAGGTCCTAGACTATAATTATTAAGTGAAACTGCTTACTATTTAACATGAATTGTAGGTCGATATATAATCTTAATCGAAAACACTATATTTGTTTAAACATACCCAGTCATTTATTTGTGCTCACTAATTAAAATAATAAGCTATTTTACACTACCCTCCCCGCTTTATATTTGTCATTTTCATTACACAGCTTATTATTTCAACGGATGTAATATTTCTCCTAAAATTATTTAACAGCTAATAATGCATCAAAATACTTATAGTAAAATGTAAAATAAGATTCATTACCACAGGATATATTAATATGAAAAAAAAGAAAAAAAATATGTGAAATATGTTAAACTAGTTTTCAAATGCATACAATTGTTTGTAGATCTCAAAATCTTAATTATATTTTAATCGTAAATGTCAGCTTTTAAAATATAGCTAGTTTATATGTGGAAGGGGGGGGGGATAGAAATTGTCTAAAAATTGTTCGTTGCAAACTTCATGAACTTGGATAAAAGTTGCCCAGTACATGAACTAGGCAGTTACACTATCTTTGCGTAACATATGCATATTGTTAAATTGTAGCTTTCACTCCAATTCTTTTGGCGGTTGACTAGGGTTTGATTTTTAAGGCCAGCGGGAACTCACTTCGTTCTGAGAGTGATAAACAGTCTGCAGCAATTTTTCCAAGTTTGGTTAGTCTGTCCTGATACCATTCAAAAGTTCTCAATAATAATATTAATTCAAAAACCAACTCCTTGACTGTTTAATTTAATAAATGAAGAAACTTTATTATTACTTGCAAATCAAACGATGTTAGTGAAACAAATGCACATGGCGATAATTGGTATGTAAGGCGTAGGTCCTACTGTCAGTGGTGCCTAGCGGAAAGAGAAAGAAATAGTCCGCGTCTCTATCTTTTATAGTACCTAGGAAGCCCGCGAAATTGAATATCCCTCCGCGTTAGCTCTAACTGGTTTACGCTGGTTTCAAGAGTGATGCGTTTATAGCCTAATTAGATTTTAGTCAACAAAGAAAAATAAACAGTCGTGTCCCGACAATTAAAGTATTTTAAAAT
Organism: Anisus vortex; assembly: GCA_949126835.1. Classification (NCBI taxonomy): domain Eukaryota; kingdom Metazoa; phylum Mollusca; class Gastropoda; family Planorbidae; genus Anisus; species Anisus vortex. The sequence continues at coordinate 31,629,449 of OX421492.1, forward strand.
ATAAACTCTGTCGAGGGATTAATAAAAGGGTGTTTTAAACTAGGCCTATGTATGCACTGTAACCTAACACCTCCCTTCCACAAAAAGAAAAGAAAATTTGTCATCTGTGATGGGGAATTTTCTTTTAGCCATCACGTTTCCTAACAATAATAGTACGACTGTCAGTATAGATGTCCAAAAAACAGTTTAAGTAATAGAACAATTTAAGTGCGCATTAGGCACTTTTCACAATAAAAATGTAGTGCTCATTAGGCACGAACAGTACAATTGTTTATAAGGAACAAAATAGGTGCTCATTAGGCACATTTAACAATAAAAGATTAGTGCACATTAGGCACAAACAATACAAGTATTTATATAACAACAAGGAACAAAGTAAGTCATTATGCACACAATAAAGTAAAAACAATCAAGAACAAGAACACATATACGTCAGTCCACGAAAGAGTGATGTCTTCTCTCGTATAACGAGTATATACTGATGTATTGTTGACTAGGATGTTGTATGTTACCTTATCCATAAGTTACTTATATCAACCTTAGTTACTACTTAAGTTCATACGTGTTTCCTTATAGTTTGTTTTACCATTGATCTGTTCCTTAACAACCATGTTATTTAGTAATCCTTTGCTACAGATATCAGACAATAACTAGTCATAGATTCTTACCCAGCCTAAGTATTAACTTTACCTACATGAGGTTACTCAGGTTTTAATAATCTTAATGACAACCAAATATTTTAATAATATTCCAAATACTTTAATAATATTTTAGTTCTTAGTTCTTTTTATCTTATCTATCTTATTTATAGACAATTTTAAAGAATGAATGATGTAGTGTGAGAGTTTATATCTCTAATATTAAAGTATTATTTTAACCCATAGATTTATTGATCATTAAAAATGATTGTATTAATACTGAATCAGTTTACGTCAATAATCATTTATTTAACATTAATAGTTATTTCTAACCAAGTAAGACGTTAGCTATTCGCTCTTTATAGTACAAGTTTAGTGTTTTTATTTACAACGGAATTAGTTATTCATAAAATAGTAAAATACCAGTGTCCGTAGAGACATTTATTCAACAACTCTAGTTAAATGTACAGCTCATTTAACCTTAAATTTTTCAAGAAAAAACCACAGTGACCGTAGTTAGTTAAATGTTATTTTAACTTAACTTTTACCTTTTAAGAGTATAATTTCTTAAGAGTATAACCTTTGAGTTGATGCTTTCAGAGTATTTACCTCTGTAACTAAATCTTAGCTTTCATTTCATGTTTTAAAAAAATCCAGTTATTAAGTCTTTCCATTGCTTACAAGATTTTTAATTCAATGTTTAACTTTTATTTAAAAGTTTAGTCATAGCATTTATCTCTTTAATAGAAAACATTAGGTTTTATATATATATATATATATATATGTATATATGTCCATGCAACTTTTGTTATTGTTGATGCGACAGGTGTGACATCGTTATATTTATCAGAGTGCCGACTGTAATATCTTTCTTTCAAACTATAATAATTATATCAAGGTGGGTTTGAAGCACACAGTTGTTCATTCATTGACAGAACAAGTAGTAAACAGATACTTGGATCTGTCTTTTTTCACATCCCAGAATTACATCATCTATCCTAATATTCTGTATATGTCTTTAGCACCGTATTTTTTCCACTCTCGAAATCACTATCTTTCTGACTGCCCGTCACACATTCATGACCCCTCGATACACATCACTGGTCACCCGTGCTGACCTCTTCCGTGTCAATGGACAATCTCCTTTTTGATAATGTATCCTTATGCTATTTATGTTAGTGACAACATATATATATATATATATATATATATATATATTGTCATGTATTAAGGTGTTTATATAATCAAAACATAAAGCTAAATACAATGAGGTTTTCTAATTGTGTTTTTAAATGGGGAAACTTAAGTTGTTCGTAAATAAAATGATAAAATACTTACTTAAATAATGCAAATTTATATAATTTTATTTTTAATGTAACATGATTAGACATTTTTTATAAAGATTTACACGCGTTTTAAACTTTACATTCATAACCGTTATATTTATTAAATAAATATTTTAATATTTTATACATTATTTCATAAAACTATTTCATTGACAATGTTTTTATTATTCAGACTAAATAAAAGAACAACATAGACTCACTTTTAGCGCTTTGTTACATGTTAGTACCAGGCTGTTGGTACTGGTAAGTACAACATCAAAATAAACATATGTGACTATATTGCGTGATTTTTCATCTTTTCTCCTTAGCCACATTTTGACCAATCAAAAAAAATACAGTTGCATTGATGAAATAATGCAGATTCAGTTTTTAAATATGATTTAATCACTGCTTTTTCTTTCTAATTTGCTGTCAGCAATTTAGAAAATAGTGTTTATAAATAGTATTTACTCGTTGTATGAATATATATATATATATATATATATATATATATATATATATATATATATATATATATATATATATATATATATATATATATATATATATATATATATATATATATATATATATATATATATGTATATACATCTGTTACGCACAGATAGTGTAATTGCCCTGTACATATAGTTCATGGAATGGGCAAGTATAATTTTGCCGTCAATTAAATATAATTAGACCTAATAATGTGTAATTTGAAAATTTGAGCTAAATGTTAATATTTTATTATATTTATAAGTTTACAACAATCCGTAGTCAGTGACAGTTTAATGTAGTGGTCTACATGGTACACAGCCGTAGCACATGGACCTGTAACTTACTATAATATACCTAAGGTCTATAAATCTATATTTGGCTATATTTTTAACAAAAAAAGTTAGTTGTTTAGAAAATGATGAAGCTGTTTTTGATGAATAAACAGCCTTTATCTATATTTAAAGCTATCAGATATTGAGATATAATATTATGAAATAAATATAGTTATTTAATTTGTAATATAACAAATACACTTAAATATTCCTAATATACTTATTTTTCTTATAGACTAAAATAAATAAAAAACACGATTTATTTTTTATAACATTTTTTTTAATTCAGAGGAGGATAGTCCTACAATATTAAAGATACAAGATTAACTAGAACTAATCATTTTTATTAGGTCAGGTCCTAGACTATAATTATTAAGTGAAACTGCTTACTATTTAACATGAATTGTAGGTCGATATATAATCTTAATCGAAAACACTATATTTGTTTAAACATACCCAGTCATTTATTTGTGCTCACTAATTAAAATAATAAGCTATTTTACACTACCCTCCCCGCTTTATATTTGTCATTTTCATTACACAGCTTATTATTTCAACGGATGTAATATTTCTCCTAAAATTATTTAACAGCTAATAATGCATCAAAATACTTATAGTAAAATGTAAAATAAGATTCATTACCACAGGATATATTAATATGAAAAAAAAGAAAAAAAATATGTGAAATATGTTAAACTAGTTTTCAAATGCATACAATTGTTTGTAGATCTCAAAATCTTAATTATATTTTAATCGTAAATGTCAGCTTTTAAAATATAGCTAGTTTATATGTGGAAGGGGGGGGGGGATAGAAATTGTCTAAAAATTGTTCGTTGCAAACTTCATGAACTTGGATAAAAGTTGCCCAGTACATGAACTAGGCAGTTACACTATCTTTGCGTAACATATGCATATTGTTAAATTGTAGCTTTCACTCCAATTCTTTTGGCGGTTGACTAGGGTTTGATTTTTAAGGCCAGCGGGAACTCACTTCGTTCTGAGAGTGATAAACAGTCTGCAGCAATTTTTCCAAGTTTGGTTAGTCTGTCCTGATACCATTCAAAAGTTCTCAATAATAATATTAATTCAAAAACCAACTCCTTGACTGTTTAATTTAATAAATGAAGAAACTTTATTATTACTTGCAAATCAAACGATGTTAGTGAAACAAATGCACATGGCGATAATTGGTATGTAAGGCGTAGGTCCTACTGTCAGTGGTGCCTAGCGGAAAGAGAAAGAAATAGTCCGCGTCTCTATCTTTTATAGTACCTAGGAAGCCCGCGAAATTGAATATCCCTCCGCGTTAGCTCTAACTGGTTTACGCTGGTTTCAAGAGTGATGCGTTTATAGCCTAATTAGATTTTAGTCAACAAAGAAAAATAAACAGTCGTGTCCCGACAATTAAAGTATTTTAAAATATAAACTCTGTCGAGGGATTAATAAAAGGGTGTTTTAAACTAGGCCTATGTATGCACTGTAACCTAACACCTCCCTTCCACAAAAAGAAAAGAAAATTTGTCATCTGTGATGGGGAATTTTCTTTTAGCCATCACGTTTCCTAACAATAATAGTACGACTGTCAGTATAGATGTCCAAAAAACAGTTTAAGTAATAGAACAATTTAAGTGCGCATTAGGCACTTTTCACAATAAAAATGTAGTGCTCATTAGGCACGAACAGTACAATTGTTTATAAGGAACAAAATAGGTGCTCATTAGGCACATTTAACAATAAAAGATTAGTGCACATTAGGCACAAACAATACAAGTATTTATATAACAACAAGGAACAAAGTAAGTCATTATGCACACAATAAAGTAAAAACAATCAAGAACAAGAACACATATACGTCAGTCCACGAAAGAGTGATGTCTTCTCTCGTATAACGAGTATATACTGATGTATTGTTGACTAGGATGTTGTATGTTACCTTATCCATAAGTTACTTATATCAACCTTAGTTACTACTTAAGTTCATACGTGTTTCCTTATAGTTTGTTTTACCATTGATCTGTTCCTTAACAACCATGTTATTTAGTAATCCTTTGCTACAGATATCAGACAATAACTAGTCATAGATTCTTACCCAGCCTAAGTATTAACTTTACCTACATGAGGTTACTCAGGTTTTAATAATCTTAATGACAACCAAATATTTTAATAATATTCCAAATACTTTAATAATATTTTAGTTCTTAGTTCTTTTTATCTTATCTATCTTATTTATAGACAATTTTAAAGAATGAATGATGTAGTGTGAGAGTTTATATCTCTAATATTAAAGTATTATTTTAACCCATAGATTTATTGATCATTAAAAATGATTGTATTAATACTGAATCAGTTTACGTCAATAATCATTTATTTAACATTAATAGTTATTTCTAACCAAGTAAGACGTTAGCTATTCGCTCTTTATAGTACAAGTTTAGTGTTTTTATTTACAACGGAATTAGTTATTCATAAAATAGTAAAATACCAGTGTCCGTAGAGACATTTATTCAACAACTCTAGTTAAATGTACAGCTCATTTAACCTTAAATTTTTCAAGAAAAAACCACAGTGACCGTAGTTAGTTAAATGTTATTTTAACTTAACTTTTACCTTTTAAGAGTATAATTTCTTAAGAGTATAACCTTTGAGTTGATGCTTTCAGAGTATTTACCTCTGTAACTAAATCTTAGCTTTCATTTCATGTTTTAAAAAAATCCAGTTATGAAGTCTTTCCATTGCTTACAAGATTTTTAATTCAATGTTTAACTTTTATTTAAAAGTTTAGTCATAGCATTTATCTCTTTAATAGAAAACATTTGACTTAATTCTTAATTACCTTTCACAAGAAAAGAGTATTTTCCATTTATTTTAGTAAGTGCAACCAATTTAAACCTTAAGCTACCCGTTTAAAGTTCAACTTTAGAGTTCTAGCCAGGTTTGTTAGATATTACTCCTCAAGCACATTACCATTATCACTCTCTTTTTAAAATTTTATGTTAAAATTTTAAGTTCTTTTGATTTAAAGGTTTTCAAGTTTAAGGATGCTCTATTATTTTTCTAAAGATGTGTACGCATTGACTTTTTTAGTGCAAGTTACCTCTTTTTAATTTGTAAGTGTATACATTGAACCTTTTTAGTGCAAGACGTTTCTTTACTATTTAGTATAAGTGCCATCTTTACTATTTATCTTAGTATAAGTGCCATTGTGTAAACGTTGACCTTTTTGGAGTTTTTACCGAACAAAATATAAACCTATCAAGTTTTAGTATTGTTGATTAACTCACCATGTTTTTTTTTATCACTTACCGAAAGAAAACACCTCACAGTAGTCATAGTTGTCAGTTGTCATAAGTACAGACAATACAGACACACATATAAACGCCATAAGGGAAAAAATGATAATACCAATAATCAAATGCAATTCAAAATGTACATTACTCATTGAATTAATGCGTGTTAGTTTTTGTGTTGCAAATTGTTATGATACTTTTCTCTTGTACATTAGCAAAGTGTAATTGTGCAGTGTATAAAAGTACATCTCAATAAATTGTATTATATACATGGGGTTTTGGGGAAAAACACAATTGTTTTTTAAGATATATTTTCTTTTTAATACAACATGCAAAATATAATAAAAATCATATCAAGAAGGCATCCACAGTTGGCTTAGCGATCAAAATTGGGTTACCATTAGAATACACCTCCCTAGGGAAACTAGACCCGTTCCGGTATAAGTACAAGTCCTTATCACGGTATTATTGTTACCAAAGCCTTATTTACTGTGCAACTAGACCCGATTATGATTTTCCGTTGTTTGTACCCAATACTGGTGTACTAGAAGAAGTGGTTTTAAGTGTTTCGAATGCCGAAATACACTGTGCAATGAGTTGTGCCCTATACGGTGCATTGCTGAGAATGTTAGAGAAAACACTAAGCAAAGAACATATCTGATCATTTTGATCATCTGATAAGTTATCTAATGTGATTCTGAAATTTCGCGTTGTAGAATATGCTTTAGTTTTGCTCTCGGCAAATTCATTATCTACCGCGGTGGTCTGGTATGTTTGAAACTCGCTCTCGGCTAAGTTACCAACCATTAAGGAATTCTCTCCCTTGACCTGTGCAACTGGTGCCATTGGCAATACATTAGTGCATTTTAGCTTCTCAGTTTCTCTACTATGGTACTGTTTTAACATGTTTACATGTACCAATCGCTTGGTTTTCCGGCGGTCAGGTGTTCTAATCAGATAGTTTACCTCCCCAATTCTCGAGTCGATGGCATATGGACCAGTGAATTTAGCACTAAGGGGTTGACCGGGAATAGGTAAGAAAACCAAAACTTTTTCCCCTGGTTGAAAAATTATGTCCCTAGATTTCCTATCATACCAGGTTTTCATTTGGCTCTGTGCCTTTTGTAAATGCCTTTTTGATACTTCATAGGCATCATATAATCTATTCTTAAAATAATTTAAGACATAGGTGAGCAGGTCAGTTTGCTCATTTTGTTTCAACAAATATTCCTGCAACATTTTGAGTGGACCCCTTACCGTGTGTCCGAATATGAGTTCAAATGGACTAAAGCCTAGTAAATCCTGTACGGCTTCTCGTGCAGCGAATAACAAAAGAGGCACAAAGGTATTCCAGTCTTTCTCATTCTCTGTGCAGTACGTACGCAGCATGGTTTTTAGCGTGTGGTGGAACCTTTCGAGAGCGCCTTGCGACTCTGGGTGGTAGGCGGTTGCTTTTCGATGCTCAACACCAAGACTACTGATAATTTGCTCAAACAGTTTCGACGTGAAGTTCGTTCCCTGGTCTGACTGAATAGACCGAGGTAGCCCGTATCTTGTAAAGAACTCCACGAGTGCGTCAGTGACCTTTCACGCGGTGATGTTCCGTAGAGGAATTGCTTCAGGGAATCTTGTGGAGGCACACATTATGGTCAGTAGGTACTGATGTCCTGATCTGGTTTTCGGTTGTGGACCAACACAGTCAATTAGGATTTCACTGAAGGGTTCCCCGAATGCGGGTATAGGGTGTAATGGAGCGACTGGTATCTTCTGATTAGGCTTGCCTATCAGCTGACAAAAATGACAGCTTCTGCAGTATGTCACGATGTCTTTATGTAATCCTGGCCAGAAAAAGTAGGGGAGAACCCGACGATAGGTCTTTGAGACTCCCATGTGTCCAGAATAAGGCAAATCATGAGCGATACGCAGGATATCATTTCGATAACGGTTTGGAACGATGATTTGGTGTGTTTCGGACCAACCTTCGTTAATCTGGTCGTCGCGTGGTGTCCATTTACGCATTAGCAGGCCATCTTTTATGTAGTAGCACACTGCTAATTTCTCTGCTTCAGGTTCGGTGACAGCTTGCTCACGGAGCCTGGCAATGTTCACGTCGTCTTTTTGTTCCTGGATGAGTTGATGTCTAGAAGACATGTTGATATTGGTCTCAGAGGTGGTGCCGTGGAGTAGGTTGGCGAACTGAGTCGTGCCAATATCTGACTCTCGCAAGCTGGAGTTCTGTTCCGCTTGGGCTTCTCTGGACTCTGCTTTCTTCTGCTGCTTTCTTTGTTTCATGCCCCTAGTGACGGCACAAGTGGGGTGTGCAGTGTTACTTTTGCCCACACCAATGTCACTGGACGAGTTGGGGTCTTGTACCTTTGCTGAGCCTAAGGATGATAAGACTGAATCTTTCTTTATGCTATTCAATATCACCTTACCTCCAGCTAGGTTATTTCCAATGAGGAGTGCTATACCGTCAATTGGAAGGGCTGGCTGTACTCCGACAACCACAATACCATATATCAGTTCCGTTTCTAGCTTATCGTGTGTAGTGGCACGCTTGTCTCGCCCATCTCCACACCTCTCAGGAGTACCTTTCTACCTGTGAATTAATCACTGGAAAGTGGTAATATACATTCTAGAAGAAGCGACTGGGATGCACCCGTGTCTCTCAACATTAGAACTTTACTCCGACAGCTTCCATCTCCTGGCATGGATACATAGCCTTCATGGATGAACAATCTGAATTCTCTCAGAGTGTTGTTCTCTGGTGGACTTTTACTGGTCTGTTCTGCCTTTATCTTCGAACTATCATCAGCTAGCTTGTTTTTCTGTGGACTTATGTTAGAGTTTGTAAATATAGTTAATGTAATTTTACAATCATTCTCATTATTACGTTTTACAGTTTTATGCACTAACTCGACCTTTTCTTTGGCTTCACCACCGGATCTCTTGTCTCTTATGTGGTTTGCTCTCGTGCGTCGCTTGGGCTTGCGTGACCCATCAGCACATGAGTGAGGGGAACTCTCTCTCACTACCTGACTACTTTTCATATGATCTTCCTTCTGTTTGGCTTTGCAGATTGGAATAGACCCATCTTTTATTGTCACACAATTAGCTTTTAGCTTGATGTTAGAGGTTTCGTCATTTCCTCTTAAATTCTGTCTTCCGCTTTTTGCCTTCCTATTGCCATTTGCTTCACATACTGGTTTGGGTGTAAATATGTCCTCTCTACTTAGAGTAACACAAGTAGCTGCAAATACCTGTTTTGGTTTTGCTGGCTTCCCATTCAGTACAAAACAGTTTTGTTTAGTATGTCCCTCTTTCTTGCAGTGGGCACATACAAGTTTCATAGGTTTCACATTTCTATCATTTGCATTATTTACAGTCCTAAAGTTATTGGAGTTGTCCGTTTTATTACGCCTGTCAGAGTTAAATTTCTGGTTATTGAATTGCTCTGGTTTATTTCTAGATTGTTGTGATTGTTGTGAGTTTTCTCGGAGATCTCTTGTAGGATATGGATGTAAAAGTACAAAGTCATCCGCCAATCTGGCTGCTTCTGTAGCTTTAGCCACCTCCCAGTCTGCAATGTGCAGCTTAATATCAGTTCTTGTGCAGTTTAGGAACTCTTCAAACAAAAAATAACCTCTTTAAATTCTTCATAGTTATTATTTACTCTCCTGGAGCGTAGCCACCTGTCCAGATATTTTTTCTTTTGCCTAAGAAAATCTGCATAGGTCTGTTGACTACTTTTTTTTAGTTCTCTAAACTCTCTTCGGTATTTTTCCGGTCTACCTTCATAAACACGTAAGACCTTTTGTTTAATACACTCATAGTCATTGCTTTCTTGTTCACTCAGTGCCAAAACAACGTCCTTTTCCCTTCCTTCAGTTAATGCCGATCTAAGAATTAATGCCATTTTATCCTTAGGAAATTCATAGTCTTTAGCATTTTTCTCCAGCAATAAAAAAAAATCTTCAGGGTCGAGGGTAGAAAATTTTGGAACATATTGTAAATACTTGGCCAGCTCAATGTTTGAGATGTCTTTATTTGGCGGGCGAGCATTAAGTGTTCTGCTCTCTGCCTCTATTCTAGCCATTTCGATTCTTTGTTGCATTTCTATCCTAGCTAGTTCTATCCTTTCTTGCTGAGCAGCTAATTGTATTTCTTTTTGCTGAGCAGCTATTCTTTCTTGCTTAGCAGCCTCAATTTTTGCTAGTTCTATTTGTAATCTTAATTGCTCATTCAGTTGCAATGCTTGATCATTATCTTCATCTACACGTACATTCTCAGTGTCATTCTCGCTCAATATCTGATCAGTTTCAACACCATCAACTATTAGTTGGTTGTTATCTGCCAGGCACTCCCTGATCTGCTGTTGTAATTTAGTACGAGTAGGGGTAACCTGCGTAACAGATATCTCTAAGCCATGAGCCAATTCTTTGAGTTGAGTCAGCGTTAGCCTATCTAACTCATCAGTAGTAAACATTCTATTAGCATCCATTGTGCTTGATCAATTAGAAATGTTACTTAAAAAGAAATTAAGATCCAACTTACGTGTGTTAGAATGTCCAAATTCACTACACAACACAGTCCTAATTATTAGACAATAGTATGAGTTAAAAATTATTTCAGGAATTTACTTGAGTACGAATGCTGAAAAACCTTGTAACGATAGTATGATGAAATTCTCGTGATTGCAGAACGATAACTTGTAAACAAAATAGACTCTGATGCAACATGTAAATCAAATCTTCCAGCTGAATATTCGATTGTAGCAGTGACAGTGATTAGTTGTAAAACTGTAGTCTTGAAAAATTATCCTCGTAGTTGTGTAAAGCAACTTGTGTAAAAATATTTAGCTCGACGAAGCCCCCTTCATGTATAGTAAATAGAGTATCTCCTTCCTCACAAACAATAAACTTCTCCGTGGCGGTTCCTCAGTATTAACAATGATTCATTATTGAAGTGCTTGTAAAAAATTGCGCGGCAGACATCGTTATATTGTTGTGACGTGTCGCCTTGATTTTTCCAATAATAATCTTGCTACTTGAAAAAATTATAAATCGTTATTACCTTGAGTATTTGAATATAATATACTTCCAGACGTTAGACCTCTTGTAATGCTGATAAACTATTTGCCGGACAGAGACAACATGTTAAATTGTAGCTTTCACTCCAATTATTTTGGCGGTTGACTAGGGTTTGATTTTTAAGGCCAGCGGGAACTCACTTCGTTCTGAGAGTGATAAACAGTCTGCAGCAATTTTTCCAAGTTTGGATAGTCTGTCCTGATACCATTCAAAAGTTCTCAATAATAATATTAATTCAAAAACCAACTCCTTGACTGTTTAATTTAATAAATGAAGAAACTTTATTATTACTTGCAAATCAAACGATGTTAGTGTAACAAATGCACATGGCGATAATTGGTATGTAAGGCGTAGGTCCTACTGTCAGTGGTGCTAAGCGGAAAAAGAAAGAAATAGTCCGCGTCTCTATCTTTTATAGTACCGAGGAAGCCCGCGAAATTGAATATCCCTCCGCGTTAGCTCTAACTGGTTTACGCTGGTTTCAAGAGTGATGCGTTTATAGCCTAATTAGATTTTAGTCAACGAAGAAAAATAAACAGTCGTGTCCCGACAATTAAAGTAATTAATTTTAAAATATAAACTCTGTCGAGGGATTAATAAAAGGGTGTTTTAAACTAGGCCTATGTATGCACTGTAACCTAACAATATACATTTATTTATTTGCATGATTGATTTTGTTATCGACTGTAAAGATTATAACAAGTCATATCTGGTCCCAAAAAAAATATGTACTTTAAATATGATCATTTCAAAGTAAAGGCCGACCGAATTTCTGCTTGGTTTTGACGCCAAAACTGATGTTGACTTTTGATCATCACCCGAATATCCAATTTAACTTCCAAAATTCAGTCTGCAAATCTAGTGCTGCATCTATTACTCTGCTTATTGATAATTTCATTCAGTCATAAAGTTGCGAATTAAAAAAATTGACGTAAATAATAAACGGATTATTTAATCATCAAAATAAGTCAAACTTATACAGCTTTTTAGAATGTTCTATGGTTCACTTAAATAGAGTACCCATACACTAGTTAAAATATTACGCAAAAATGAGCACTCTTTTAAAATTTATTGTGTTTTCTACTTCGGTTTATATCTCGGTTTCGGCCAAAGTTGTATTGAAACTGTAGGTTTCGTTTTCGGTCGAAAATCAATTTGTTTAGGCCGAAACTAAATATGTCGGTCGAACTTTGTTCAAAAATAGAAATATGCTAATCTTAATTATTTTTTACTAATTAGTTGCCTTTTTTATCATATAACTGAAATTACATTTATTTGAATTATTAATTTTTATTTTACAGCTAGCCAACAATAACAATAGTAACTTTAATGCTCAATGAACTGGAAAAAATCAAAATTTTACAAGATGAATAACTCAAGTGACTTTCAGAATAACTTTGATGGAAACCAGGATGACCCTCTCAGTTGGGATACAATGCGAATAATTAAATTTGTATCTTGTGCTTTTATAGGCAACGTTCTTGTATTATTAGGTATTGTTGGAAGTATCCTCAACATAATTATTTTATCACATCATAAAATGAGAGACTCTACCAATTTGATATTAATGGCACTTTCTGTTTGTGATCTTATTTACTCTATTACACAAGTATTTTTTTTGTTAACATTTACCTTGGAGTATATAGATTTCTATTGGCTTTACTGGATAGCGTCGTATTATTATACGTATTTTGATTCATTTAATTTTATTGCAGTATCGATCAGCATACATTTAGTGACTTTAGTTTCTATCGAAAGAATGTTAGCTGTATGTTTTCCTTTTCAAGTGTCAATAATTATTACACCTGATCGAATGAAAATTTGTATCTTCGCAATAACACTTTTTAATTTTGTAAATCGGGCTCCATTATTTTGGATATTTGATATTCGTTTTATAGTTTATAATAATAGAACTATGCCAACATTTATTTTCAAAGACTATTTTGCTCAAAATGTTGACATACTTAGGGATTTTTCTCTGTACTTTGTTCTGTCAGTGAATTACGGCCTTCCAGTAATTGTTATACTAACTTGCACATTTATGACATTGAAGACAATTTCTAATTCATCTAAAAATAAATCAAATTTATCATCAAGTGAGGCCATGTCTAAAAGAAAAAAAGAAATGAAATCTGTAAAAACAGTTTTGATTATATGTATGATAGTAATATTTTCTGTATTAATTCCATTCTTTATACAGCAGTTAGTTACCTCGATTTTAACTAATTCAAGATCATTGATAATTATATTTTATATAATCGTAAATGTATTAGTGCAAATTAATTCATCGTTTAATTTTATTGTTTATGTTACAAGTAGTCCAAAATTTAAAACGACATTCATCAATTTATTTCTAAAACATAAATAAATACGAACAATAAAATACGAGTGATATTTTACAGGGAAATGAGTTGTAAGTCACATTTGGGTCATTTCTATTTAAAATAACTTCATAAAGCAAATTTAATGCCGGATGTAATGTTGAAAACCGTTTAAAAGTAGTCTTTTCGCTAATAATATTTTCTCTAGTCCCTGTCCGAATAAGTATTCTAGACAATTAAAATTTACAATGATCATTTTGGTCCGAAGGCTATTATACTATAGCATTTTTATATTTTTGGCGAATTTTAAAATTTAAAATACTGTACAAATAAAATATAACTATTATTTCATTAAATCAGTACATTAACCCCTCTCATTTCGTCCTAGCACAATTAGTATTTTTTCGTCAACTATGATTAAAATATTATACATATTCATCTTTCATATACATTTATCTAATTGTATCAATATTAATGTGTCAGGTGAAATGTTTCAGACATATAGTGAGATTAGGGCTCTGGGTGGAGATTCTAAAGCCGTAATTCATTTATTTCAACAAATCGTATACAAAGATGTATATGTGTCACAATACAGGAATAAAATACCCAGATTAAGTATCACCTTATTTGTCAGTATCCATTAATCTACAAAACATGTAGGTATGTATTTTAGATAATAATTTGTATTCCTTTTATATCAATGCAGTAGAGAAACAATTTTTTTCGTGATTATTAAAAAAAATAGTAATTGTGTAATAATTCCATAGCATATTTTCCATAAGTGTATTTTGGAAATATAGTCATTTTCTGTAGACAGACAATGCTCAATTGCTAATGTTTTGATTTTTTTAGAGCTTTTATAATTTTCATCTTTTTTTTTTATAAGTATATCTATTCAATACAAGCAATCATCATACAATGTGATTAAATTAATTTAGAACTTTTAAAGACTGATCTAAATACAAAATGACGAAACCTAGTCTACTTTTTTTCCTGTTATAAAGTGTCACATATTGGTAGCTCCAAATATTAGGACACATATTACTTATTCCCTCTCTCTCTCTCTCACTACGCAAGTTTTGTGGGCTGGGCCTACGTTTTCCTTTTCCTTGACTTTTAGTAACGAATGCTAAAGATTCTTATTAATTTTGGGATTCCACGTTTCTGCCGACCTCAAATTTTCCGAATGGCTAGGAATAGTTTATTATTTCTCATACGGGGGAGTTCCTATCATTTTTGTTATGAGTTTTGTAATGATACCATTATTTTCACCCTTCCCAGTAATAGGTCTGTTCCCCGCACTACCACAAGAGTATTTAATTATTCGCGTTGTCTTTTCAAAGCAGCCTTTTTTTCTGCAGAGTTTGTGCGGAGAGTTAGTTTTGTAGTTTCTTTTCTTTGAGCTTGTTATGGACGCACTATTCTATTATTGCTGTAAATACTACACCTTATATATATACTTTACCACCAGAATTAAATTATCAAAAACATTTACTTTGAAGCTTCCTCGTCAAGTTACTATTCTATTTTATTTTTGTTTCATTGTTTACAATACGATAATATATTCAGTTACAACTACAACGTCAAGGAAAGGAACTGTTAGAACGCAAATCCTGAGTTTGTTCCCAGGACCATAAGGAGAGTTCGTGTAATACTGAAATATAAATAACAATAACCAATAAGTCTACCCTAGGATAAACGAGAATTATCAACGATATCTACACGGCTCTGACCACAAGGGGATTGTGGACGTAACAAAAGACACATACCTTTAAACTTTGCTTTAAATTAATAGTGATGCTAATATTATTTTTGATTTTTATGTATGGTTACTTCATTGCTGTGCATCCCTTTTTTTTAGGTACTTCGATAAAACCCACTTCCGCCATTTTTTTTGTTTACCAAAAATCATACAAATTTGAATCACAAATTTTTTTGACCTAATTTCACCTAGTCTGTTAGATTTTATATTTAATGGTTTTCTACAACATTTTAGCCCAGAAAAGTGCTTTATTTTTGTTAGTGACATTTTGAAAATTATTAATATTATTTTTTCTTCACTTGGAACTACTTTGAATTTATCGGAAAAAAATCGGTAAGTCGGCGAATTTGTAACTTTTTTAATTAGAATGTGTAACTTTTTTATTATTAATATTAACAAAATTTAATGAAAATATTCGTTTTTGACATGTTAAAATACATCAAAATGTGAATTTTCATAAAAATCCGTTGAAGCAGAAGTTGTTTTTTTTATTTCCAAAGTTTTTATATATAACATATAGCAAAAAAATGTTTTTGGTTAAAATTTTTATCGCCAAATTTACTCTAACAAAATTTAATTTTAATTTTTCCATTTAGTATGTATAAATATATTAGCTGAAGTCAATTTGAATATTTTTTCTTGAATCAGATTTTAGATAATAATATATTAAACTTTGATGATAGAATCTATTTTTAGAACTTGCACGTTTTTGTTTTTCTTTTTTTAAAACAATTTACAAAAAACACGTGGTATTTTTTTAAAAGTAGGATTACATTTTACAATATAAATAAACTGAAAAATACAACAAACCAGCATACTCCGTGTTATTTTTGAGTCAGTATTGTATATGTATATTAGAAAAGCCATGGCTGGGCCTAGTAATATAGGGCACAGGTTTATGGGCTATGGCAATAACTAGAGAACTATGACTAGGCCTAAACTATAGCAATACTGTAGTCTATAGCCTACTATGCCTATATATAAAAAAATAGCCAATCGCGTATTTAGGCATATTCCACATGTTCCATTGGAACAGGGGCCCCCACACATCCCAAAAAGAATTTTTTTTTAATATGTAAAATAAAATTCATTTATCCCCTAAAATTTTATTTTAAGCGCTTTAATCCAACCAAGCCAAGCGCTACATAAAATGCATTTATGTATTTTACAGAATTTAACATGAGTCAATTAACGGCAATTTTCTGAGGTAGGCCCTATGGAGGGCAGGGGCGATGCCACGAGGGCACCCACATAAATTTGAGAACAGTGCCCCCACATAGATGTGTGAACATGGGCGCCTACAATCCTAATTACGGCCCTGTATATAGCCAGGAAAAAGGTCATAGTCATGACTAGGCCTAGTCATTTTATAGCATTGAATAGGCCATACATATAGCCTATAGGCATAGCCTAGGGCTATAGGCCTATAGGGAGGCGATGATAAGGCGTACTTTTGTACAATATTAGCATTATAATAGGACTGTAATAACTGTAACTATCTATAAGTAGGCTAGGTCTATAGGGTATAGTATAGTAGGCCTATACTGCTATAGTCTATACATAGAGCCAATAATTAAACAATAGTGTATATGGATATGGCCATGAATAAGCCTAGCATATAATACAGTCACTAGTACTACTAGTAGGCAGATAAATAGGACATAATATGTCTAAAGGTCTATTAAAATATCTAGGCTTTAGAACTTATAGGCTAATTATTTTCGTAATAAAGTAGAGGGTCTTATACTATAGTGACAATGTAATTATATATTATTTTTATTTTTACACAGGAATGCAAAAATATTATTGCAAGGGCCATATGCCTATATCATATTATAAATTATTAAAAATTACTTACAGATATTTAAAAAAAAATATTTAAAATGCAATAAAAAAAATAATTTCTTTCCTTTTTCAGCTTTTCATATGGATCTAGCATTCAAGTTGAACATATAGAAATGAAAAGGGAATGGAAGAAACAATGTTAATATAAAAAGTTAAAAAAGACCTGTGTCACTATGTTTTTTTTTTCAAGATAGTAAAAAAAAAAAAATCACATGGTCCCTGTGACAAAAATGACTAAGAAATAAGGATTATTATAACCTATAAATATGTAATCACATATGGTGAAAATTTAATAAGACATGAATTGTTTATTGTCCATGTGGAAAAAAAATAAGATGAGCTCTGCCCATTACTTTAATAAAATAATGGACATTGTAAGAATGTTGTATTGATATTTCATAAAATACAACATTAAAAAAATTGTGGAAAAGTAATCATTTAATAGTCAAATTGCATGCTGTTTTCAGTATAGGGAACATAACATCAAAGTTTTTAATATAATAGTTTTTATTAAAAATAATAGGCCTACTCTTCCAATGAAACACATTGTTAAAAATATTTTACATTGCACAAATGTATCATTGTTCATGACACTTATGGCACACTGTTATGTGGTTCTGCTTATGGTAAAAGTATATTTTTGAACTTCATGCCAAAATAAATATTAAAAAGAGGGGGTCTGGGAGAGCTAATCTTTTAAATGCTTACGGCTTCTGGTGCACTAATTAATCCATCCATGCCTAAATAAAAGTGTATATTAATTTCAATTTTGGGAGAATTATTATGAATATAAATTAAACTGATAGATAAATAAAAATGGTTAATTTTATATTGAAATAATGATGCACGGTGGCCTAGCTGCAGCGCATTCGACTGGCGATCCGATGGTTTTGGGTACAAATCATGGTGCGGGCTAGGATTTTTCCCGGGACTTATAAGGGTGCCCCTGAGTCTACCCAGCTCTGAAGGGTACCAGACACTAGTTGACATAATTTTTACCTTTAACAAAATCAGGAAGTAATACACAAATATATTGCCATACATGGGCAAGTATAGAAATGTTGATAATTTTCAAAAAAATAGGTGGGGGTTATAAAATAAACATTTAGGCCTAATTCAATTATAAAACCTTTGCAAATTTTTTTTTTTTAACTGCTAAAAAAAATCCTTTTTTTTTTTCAAAATGAGGGCCCAACCACCTCCTCTTTCACAGTGGCTCCCCCCAAATAGTTTTTTTCAAAATTGGGGCCCAACACCCCCTCCTTTTTCACAGTGGCTCCCCACCCCCTTCGCACACACAAACTCACTTTGTGCTTAGACTTGGGATGATGTTAGAATATTTGAGGAGTGGGTTTGACAAGTCATGTTACAAACATTATTTAAATACATTTTACCCAAATATAGGGAAAAAATGTAAATATTCTTTTAAAAAATATATTTTCAATACCATTACAAGTCTCTCACCCCCCCTCTCCCCCATGTGGCTACGCCCCTTGTCTAGAAAAGTATTTGTATACAGTTGGGGATCGGGGGTGAAGAGGCTTTCTGATGGGTAAAAAACCTCAGATCTATGTTTATTTTTATATAGGTCAGTGAGGTGAACTTGTGTTTAATAGTAAAATACTAAATTCTGGAGAATACGATGATCTGGGCCCCCTCCCCAATCTACACCTATGTAAATAGCTATTTTTTAATAAAAATAATATATAGTAGAATAAGTGTTTCAAATTTCATACATTTATCTTTTACGGTTTTTAAGTTATAGCAATTTAAACAGCTCAAATCATGTTTTTTGGTCACACTATTTTTTTATATTTAGATGGGTCAAATAGGCTTAATTTTCGGACACTTAAAAAATTAATAACTTCGTTAATATTTCATGTAGAAACAAAAATGAGGTGTCATTGGAAAGCTTATACCAAACTACATTTAACTAAATAGGTTTTGTTTCAATTTTATTAATTAGAAAAATTTTGAAAATTTTATCGAAGTACCTACTGAGTTTTCTTCTTCTTAAAGTTTAAAGCTAACATTATATTTAAAGACAAAAAGCAAGTTAAAAACTGTGTATCTTCTTTTTCTCTTTCTTTTTCTTTCTCTCTAATTCTCCTTGTGTAAAACTTGAAAAATTTCTGACTAAACTACATGTCATTCTAACCTCCATTCAACGTCATGCGCAGTTGTTTGAAATAACATAAAAAAAATTGAGTTTTTATAATAAAAAACACAAGAAATCTTGTCTAACCCCTATAACAATTTATTTACCGAAAAGATTGTACTTGAACAATGACTGATAAAGCGTTAAATCTATATTAGACCACTGGTTGAAGAAGTGTTAAACCTATATGTGGACAGTGGCTAATGAAGTGTAACAAGGATTATTGCAATTATTTCCTTTCAACATTTGCTTTTCTTTTCATATATATATTTTTTTAATTACTGTAATATAGACTTGGGCCCAGCTGTGAGACATCACTACTTCGTTTAATGAATAATGTTCTTTGTAGTGCGGACCGTTGTGATCTGACACTCATAATCCTACTAGATCTTAGCGCTGCTTTTGATGTAATTGACCATGGAATACTCCTGTCAAGACTTCAGTATGAGGTTGGCATCACTGAGACTGCTTTTTGCTGGTTCAGTTCCTACTTGGCCAACAAGAATCAGCGAGTTATAGTCACAAGAAACTCCCCTTATCTGTGGGGTACCGCAGGGTTCAGTTTTAGGGTCCGTCCTATTCTCCGTGTATACAAGTCAGCTTGGCAATATTATCTAGAGCCATTGTGTATCTCGTACATTTTTTGCAGATGACACGGTGCTTTACATGAGTTTTCGCCCTGGTTCGTCTGCCTGCGCTGCCGCTGTTGGTGATGTGGAAGAGTGCTGTCAAACAGTTAAGGCATGGATGACTGCAAACCGACTTAAATTAAATGATGACAAGACTTCAAGACAGAGGCAATTATCTGTGGTTCTGATGTCAGTCTTCGGAAAATCGCTATTACTGCGATCAAGGTTGGGGCTTCCAAGATAACGTAGTCGAACACGGTTAGAGACCATGACCTTTTTTATTGATAATAAAATATTAATTGTTCCACATATTGGTGCTGCGGTGAAGGCTTGCTCGTCTCATCTACGTGCCCTGGGTTAGCTGCGACCTCAACTCAATAGAATGACGGCCATTACCGTAGCAGTCTTTCTTATCCAGTCAAGGTTTGATTACTGCAATAGTTGCCTGTGGGGTTAGCCCCAGAACCAGCTGCCCAGATTACAGAGAGTGCAGAACACCGCGGCGCGCATTGTTGCAGGGGTGAGGAGGAAATATCATATCTCCCCAACACTAAGGGAGCTCCACTGGCTCAGGGTGATAAAGCGAATAGAGCACAAAATCATGTCCATTACATACGGATGCATCAAGGGCATTGCTCCTTTCTATCTTCAAGAGCTTATATCAAGGCATGAGCCATCTAGGGAATTGTTCTCTTCAACACATTAACTCCTCAAAAATTCTAGTTTGGATGGATACAGAAAGAAGTACCTGGAAGTGCGCTCAATTAAGTCAGTGGCGCCTACTCTATGAAACAGTTTATCTCATACACTGAGATAATTTTGGACAAGAGAATATTTGTAAAAGAACTTAAATACCTTTCTCTTATGGCTAATACATCTGCCACTGCAAATCACACAAAGAGAGCACTGAGCATGCTAATTTAATAGCATGGATAGAAGCGCTGTAAGAAATGTCCATTCTTATCTTATACTGTTTTATTTTAAGTTTCTATGTAGTTTTTAACAAGTATTTAACTGTTTCATTATAAATAATGAAAATAATAATTTTATTGTTTATTACTTGTGATGCTAAATATCCAACAACTCTTTTAATTTCAATTTAAAGCATCACTCTTATTATTGTTTTTTTTGCGGCTCAGAGCATCTTTTGCTTCGATTTGTTCAGGATGGATGAATGAAGCAGTTTCTTTTTGTCTTCTTTTCGTCTTCCTCCAGGTTAGCTAAGTTGTCGGCATTGTCGTTCCCTTTATTTTGAATTGTAAGTATATTTGCAGCAAATTCTATTGCTTTTCTTTATGCTAGTCATATATTTTCCTATGTTGCTTAAGTTGTCTCTTATTTTTATAGGGTGGAAATGGTTGAGAGGTTTTGTAGCTTCCATTACAAAGTGTTCTATTTTTTTAATTATGTTTTAGATTTTTGACTTCTTGAATACAATTAAATTTATGTAGTTCTTTGGTTGAGTTTATTTTGTTTAGATTTTAGAGGGTGAAGTACTGATAAAACTAATTTGGTGAATTACTTTCAAATTTTGGTGTCGCGTCTAGCTTCCGTAGAGCTTAGGATATCTACATCTCCACTGCTATATTGGAATAGTTCTAATTGCTCCTGTTATTGAAGCACTAGGATTTGAATTTTGTATATTTTTCGGAGGTTCGATTTGGCTGCAGAGCACCAACTGTAGTTCGATATTCTAAGGTAGACCTATTATAACTGTTGTCTATTTTCCTCAAGATGGAATCATTTGCTTCACTTTCTGAGTCTGCTATTTGTTTCATCAGTGCGAGTCTTTGTATTCTCTTTTTATGTGTGGTTTCTATGTAATGTTTTAACAAGTTAGTTTGGGTCGATCGTCCCAATCGCCTCATCGCTGGAGAAGTATTGGAACCACCAGTAAGCTAGAAACAAGAGCACAGCTGTGGGCTTACGCATTGGGGACAGCCCATGCTGCACGCCCGACGGACCGGAAACAATGTTCGCCTTGATGCCCATACCTATAGTATGTGACTGGCTCTGTCGGACGACATTGCAGGTATACTGTTATGTGTTTAGATTATATCTTGTTTCCCTCCTATGTAACTAACTGCACCACTGCCAGGGCCTTAGTCCTGACCTCTAGTTGAACTCTGCTACTGTTGCGTCAATAAGTGTTGTTTACTAGAGTGTACCTAGAGCATTCTTTCACCGTCTGGAACATGTTAGAAAGATATGTTGACAATTTTTGTGGGTTATTCTTAGCCTACTTTTGTTCCAGAAATCTCTAACATGTATAGTATAAATATAGGAGATTAGCGTGATAGAAGGGACGTTTTTACATCGATGTAGTATTTTTGAGTCTTGGTTTAAGCATATTGTAAACGCATCAGTGGCAGAGCTGTATTGTATCTTTTATGTACCTGTACGCATTATTACATTGTTGTTTTATTCTGTTGTAAGGATATTCGTGAGTTGATTTTTCTTTTCTATTTTTCTTTTGATATTAATTTGACTTAGTAAATAAATTGTTTTAAAATTGGTATCGTCTGAAGTGTTGTGTTATTAAATAAATTAGTTTAATTTTCATTAATTAAGTTAGCTACAAATAATTAATATTGTTTGTTATTTATTACAACCTCTTTAACGAGACCACTTAATTTATATTTAATACTACAGGAGGTCTGTAATAAAATTGGGGGCTCTTCCTACGGATATAAATATAATATAATATATATTCATAGAAAAGAAATTGAAAAAATTTCTTTTACTTTTCTTTAGATGATACCAAGTTTTATACATTGTAAGTGCTGACCAAAAATTTTTTTCTGTCTTAGTTGATTGTTTAAATTAAGGTTAAACATTAACATGGATTATCAGGCTTTCATTGCTAATCCATCTTTGCAAGAACTCGACCAATGCAGCAGAAAGGATCTGTTGGCTATTTCTAAACTTTTAGGACTCAAAATCAAATCTAGTGCTGTAAAACAAGTTATTAGAGATAGTATAGTCCTACATTTTGTCAACGAAGAATTTTTTCCAGAAGAGGCGTTATCCACAATTAGTAGAGAAGGAAACGAAAACACACCCAATGTTGTAGATTTAGAAATACAGCTAAAAATTAAGCAGTTGGAAATTGAAGCACAAAAAGAAGCACACTTAGCACAATTAGCTTTAAAAGAGTAAGAAATATAATTAAAGAAATTAGAAATAAGCTCTAAAACTCCAACAGATCTTCCTACCACCAATCAGAATGTGGACCCAGCTAAATACTTAAAACTTAGTCCACGTTTTGTGGGAAATGTGGATAATTATTTTGTTCAATTTGAACTTGTTGCCAAAAATTTTGCTATTCCTGAAACGCTGTGGTCCTCGCTGTTACAAACTGTTCTGACTGGTAGGGCTGCAGATGTGTTCTGCTCACTCACTGGGGAACAACAAAGGGACTACCAAGTTGCTAAGCAACTAATTTTGAAATCTTTTGAACTTGTCCCTGAGGCGTATCGAAAACAGTTCCGTGAACTGCTTAAACTGGATGGCCAGACCCACGTTGAGTTCTTACGAGAAAAGCAGCGAAGGCTAGATCGCTGGCTGACATCTAAAGAGATTGGTACTGACTATGCAAAGTTCAAGAACTTGAGTCTGATGGAGGAGTTTAAGAATTGTGTCCGGCTGGACGTCCGAACACATATGGCAGACCATGGCAAAGATGATGTGTACAAGGCAGCAGTGTTGGCCGACGACTTCGTCATCTCACATCAGTTCGCAAAGTCCACAGCCGATGTCAGACCGAAGCAGCCGAAACTGTCCGAAGAAACAAACAGCACTTCAATGAAAAACACTCATGACAAGAAGGTGACACAACCGAAAGCCTCATGCATATAATGCAAGAAAGAAGGACATAAAGTGGAAGAATGCTATAAATTTAAAAGGAAAAACGAAAAAGCTTCTCCGAAACCTACTTTATGTGCCGTGTCCTATACAACAGAACAATTTTTACACACTCAAGCTAATGATACTAAGCCTGCCACACCAAGCTCTACTGACTCTAATACATCGTCAAAATGTCCTCAATACACAACAAAGTGTTCTACTACATCGTCAAGATGTTCTCCACACCCATCCGAGTGTTCCACTACATCGTCAAGATGTCCACAATAGACATCAAAGTGTTCTACTACATCGTCAAGATGTGTTCCACACTCATCCGAGTGTTCCACTACATCGTCAAGATGTCCTCAACACACGTCAAAGTGATCCACTACATCGTCAAGATGTCCTCAATACACGTCAAAGTGTTCCACTACATCGTCAAGATGTCATCAATACACGTCAAAGTGTTCTACTACATCATCAAGATGTTCTCATGACTCCAACAAGAGTTTTTCAAATACATCATCAAGATGTTCTCACGACTCCAAAGAGAGTTTATCAACTACATCATCAAGATGTTCTCATGACTCCGAATCGAGTTTATCAACTACATCACCCAGATGTTCACAAGACTACAACACACGTTTGTCAACTACATCACCAAGATGTTCTCAAGACTCCATCGAGAGTTCTAACCAAGTCCAGATGTCTACATCAGTCACCCCTGATGTTTTAGAGGAGTTCAAGCCTTTCATTTCGGAAGGATTTATATCACTACCAGGTGATCATACCAGTCTGCGACCTGTAACAATTTTGAGAGACACAGGTGCCTCGCAATCGTTACTGCTTGAAGGCATTCTTCCCTTATCAAACGCAACTGCAACGGGGAAAAGCATACTCTTAAGAGGCGTAGAACTGGGTTGCCTAGATGTACCTCTCCATCTCATTGATCTCAAGTCAGATCTTGTTTCTGGACCTGTGGTTGTAGGTGTCCGACCAACATTACCATTGGAAGGCACCTCGTTGTTGCTAGGCAATGACTTAGCTGGTGGGAAGGATATCGCCGAACCCATTGTTACTCATGAACCTCAACTATCTGCACCTGAAGAAGAAGATCCAGAATTATATCCAGCATGTGCGGTAACTAGAGCCATGAGTTCACAAATCTCCAAAGACAGGAGTACTTCCAAAAATAAATCAAACATTGAAGTGGACCTTGAGACCTCATTTTTCTCCAAACTCGACGAAGATTTGATATCAATCTCAGAAAAGCCAGTATCAACTCGAGAACAGTTAATCGAGGAACAGAAAAGGGATCCTGAGTTAGACAAACTCCGAGAAAACGCTTTGTCACCAAAAGAAGCTGAAGAAGTACCTATATGTTACTACGTCAAAGATGATGTACTTCTAAGAAAGTTTCGACCACCAGACGCATCTGCAGATGAAGACTGGAGAGTTGTCCATCAAATTGTTGTGCCTGAGAAATATCGTGCTGACATTCTGAATATGGCACACGATTCTCCACTGTCGGGTCATCTAGGCGTCAACAAGACGTATCAGAAGATAACAAGTCACTTCTTTTGGCCTGGATTAAAGAAGCACGTCATTGAATACTGCAGATCGTGTCACCCTTGTCAAATGGTTGGCAAGCCAAATCAAACGATTCCTGTAGCTCCTCTCAAGCCGATTCCAGCATTCGAAGAACCTTTCAGTCGAGTCATCATTGACTGCGTTGGACCTCTTCCAAAAACAAAAGCAGGTCATCAATACCTACTAACCATTATGTGTGCTTCGACAAGATTTCCGGAGGCAGTTCCTTTGAGAAACATTAAAGCTCCTAACGTTGACAAGGCACTCACAAAATTCTTCACTCTATTTGGTCTACCTAAGTCCATACAGTCGGATCAAGGATCTAATTTCAAAGCCACTCTTTTCAAACAAGTAATGGACCAATTGGGCATTAAACACTGCATGTCAAGTGCATATCATCCTGAGTCGCAGGGGGCCCTTGAACGCTTCCCTCAGACCCTGAAGAACATGATAAGAACCTATAGCCATGAACATGAGAAGGACTGGGAAGAAGGAATACACATGCTACTGTTTGCAGCCCGTGAAGCCGTCCAGGAGTCTTTAGGCTTCAGTCCGTTTGAATTGGTGTTTGGCCATACGGTTCGCGGTCCTTTAAAATATCTCAAAGAAATGTGGATGTCTCCGACACCCACTGAGTGACTTTTAGACCATGTCTTAAAAATTAAAAGTAGACTTTATGATGCCTGTAATTTAGCCAAAACAAATTTAAAGGAAAGCCAGTCTAAAATGAAAAACTGGTATGATAAAAAGGCCAGATTTAGATTGTTTGCCCCAGGGGACAAGGTTTTGGTATTTTTACCTTTACCTGGTCAACCATTACAAGCTAGATACTTTGGTCCATATGAGATAGAATCAAAAGTCAATGATTTAAATTATATTATTAAAACTCCAGACAGGAGAAAGAAAAGGCAACTTTGCCATGTAAATATGTTAAAGAAGTATGTCAGTAGAAATTCAGAAACAGATAGCAAGAATGTATCTGACCAGGTACAGTGTAATTTAAATGTAACCCCTATTGTTCCTCCTGATATTGTAAAGGAGAAATTTGGTCAGTACAAATTGCCAAATTCTTTTATACTTAAAAATTTGGATCAAAAGCTGTCACATCTGCCACTGAAAGAGAAGATTGTAATTGAAAATGTAATTAAGGATTTTTGTAATATATTTCCTGATGTACCAAATAAGACTAATTTAATTGTACATAATGTTGATGTTGGTGATGCAACTCCGGTCAAGCAACACCCATATAGAGTTAATCCTGAAAAGTTAGAAGTTCTTAGATCTGAAAAAAAGTATATGCTTGATAATGACGTTATTGAACCAAGCTCAAGCAATTGGAGCTCACCTTGTGTTTTGATCCCTAAACCAGACAAAACATTTAGATTCTGTACAGATTATAGGAAAGTAAATACTTTTACAAAATCTGATTCCATTCCAATTCCTAGAATTGATGATCTTATTGATCGTATTGGTGATGCCACCTACATTACCAAGATTGATTTATTATCAGGATATTGGCAGGTACCTCTATCAGACCGTGCCAAAGAAATATTAGCATTTGTTACATCAGATGGGTTGTATCAATATAAGATTATGCCTTTTGGGATGAAAAATGCCCCTTCTGCTTTTCAAAGAATGATTAATAACCTCATTGCTGACCAGGAGAATTGCAATGCCTACATTGATGATGTAATTATTTACAGCAAAGATTTTTCACATCATGTTAAGCAGTTAAGATCTCTTTTTGAAAAATTGTCAAAAGCCAATTTAACTGTTAATTTGAATAAGAGTGCATTTTGTCATGCTCATGTAGAATACTTGGGTCATGTTGTGGGACAGGGTCATATACAACCTGTTACTGCTAAAGTTGAAGCTATTAAAGCACTCCCTACTCCCACTGATAGAAAACTACTTAGAAGATTTTTGGGAATGGCTGGTTATTATAGAAAGTTTTGCCAAAACTTTTCCTTAATTGCCAATCCTTTAACAAATCTGTTGAAAAAGAAGGTTAAATTTCTATGGACAGATTCTTGTCAAAAAGCCTTTGAACAACTTAAAGTTGTCTTATCTCAATCTCCCATTCTATTGGCTCCTAATTTTCAAAAACAATTTAAATTACCAGTAGATGCCAGTGACATTAGGATAGGTGCTGTATTTTTTTTCAGGAAGACAATCTTCATATAGACCATCCAATATGTTTCTTTTCTAAGAAGCTTAATACTCATCAAAGAAATTACTCTACTGTAGAAAAAGAATGTTTAGGACTTATCCTATCCCTTCAACAATTTGAATTCTATGTTAAGGGCTCAAATTTACCTGTACTGGTTTTCACCGACCATAATCCTTTAACATTTTTACACAAAATGAGTTGTAAAAATCAACGATTGTTAAGATGGAGTTTATTTTTACAGGAATATAATCTAAATATTCAACATATCATAGGCATTGATAATGTTATTGCTGACACATTATCCCGCTGTTAAAAAAAATATTATTATGTTTATTATTGTACATCCGGTAACATCCTGTTTAATGTACTACTACAGTATATTTAGTGTATCTTATACATTTTTAATTAAGCTGTAAAAAGATTTACATTTCTTACTAAATTATGTAAACTTTTTATTTTTAGGAGGGAGGTGTTATGTGTTTAGATTATATCTTGTTTCCCTCCTATGTAACTAACTGCACCACTGCCAGGGCCTTAGTCCTGAACTCTAGTTGAACTCTGCTACTGTTGCGTCAATAATTGTTGTTTACTAGAGTGTACCTAGAGCATTCTTTCACCGTCTGGAACATGTTAGAAAAATATGTTGACAATTTTTGTGAGTTATTCTTAGCCTACTTTTATTCCAGAAATCTCTAACATGTATAGTATAAATATAGGAGATTCGCGTGATAGAAGGGAAGTTTTTACATCGATGTAGTATTCTTGAGTCTTGGTTTAAGCATATTGTAAGCGCATCAGTGGCAGAGCTGTATTGTATCTTTTATGTACATGTACGCATTATTACATTGTTGTTTTATTCTGTTGTAAGGATATTCGTGAGTTGATTTTTCTTTTCTATTTTTCTTTTGATATTAATTTGACTTAGTAAATAAATTGTTTTAAAATTGGTATCGTCTGAAGTGTTGTTTTATTAAATAAATTAGTTTAATTTTCATTAATTAAGTTAGCTACAAATAATTAATATTGTTTGTTATTTATTACAACCTCTTTAACGAGACCACTTAATTTATATTTAATACTACAGGAGGTCTGTAATAATACGGGCTGGCCTCCACGATAATGATCCGAAGGGAATTAAGCAGTGGTTTGGCTGGCACCCGGACGGACCTTGGTGTGCCCCCCCCCGCCCTGGTCAAGTCCTGAATATCTTTACACCCTGGACGGAAAAGACGGAATGCTCCCAGGTATTTTTTAGGCATTATAGTTTGAGTCGAGCGTAACATTATAGGTATGTAAGATTGCCATTTATACAGGGATTGATTGTCTAGGGTCAGTGTGAGGCTTTACTGATTTGTAGATAATAAATAGAGATAATTATATATGTAGGATTGTTTTAGTTACTGAATTGCATGCCCTATTCCTTAGACACTAGTTTGAGTTTGAGTCTAGTGCATCTTCTAGTATAAATTAAGAGATGCCTGTATATTCTTCTGTATTTATTGGAGCGAGGCCGTCAGCCTAATTCTGTTGTGTATTTTCAAGCAATATGCTGTTTTAGATAATTAATGAAAATTGGAAATAATGTAAGTGACAGTACATGAGGACTACATTATGAATAGTTGCTGTTTTACTTTTTTTTTCATGTTGACTAGAGCTTGACGATTTGTGAAGTACTATATGATCTTGTTAAACATTATGTGGCTTATATTATGATTGTTTAATAACATGAGGATTAGACCTTCTTTCCATACCTCATCAACTGCTTTTCTAGGTCTACCCAAACCATGATTGTTGAGGGTTTTTTCATGGAAGCAATTCATCTACTTCTCAGACTGTGTGAGCAATTTGTTCTTCTGTTGATCTACTTTTCATAAATGCTGCCCGTTTGTCTATCAATAAATGTTTGTTTTCAATGATCCATCTGAGCCAATTGTAGACTATTCTTCATATAATATTGAAGACGCAACTGATTAAACTTTTTAAGCGGTAACTGACAACTTAGTTTCCTGGTTTTGCCGGGGTTTTGTATAGGGATCATGATAGCTTTTTTCCTTATAGTTATAATTTTCCCACTTCAAGCTAGCATTGAGTATCTGCATTATTTTTTCTAAGCCATGGTACAAATATATATATATATAAGTATATATATATATATATATATATATATATATATATATATATATATATATATATATATATATGGTCATGTATATTAGTTTCCAAGTAATGGAACACGCAATGTTTATTCTTCCCCCCCCTCTCTTTTTCTCACTACACACGATTTTGTAGGCGGGGCTTAGTCTTTCCGATCGCTTGACTTTTAGTAAGAAGGCAAGAGATTCTGGGTAATTTTGGTATTCAGTGTTGACCTCCGATTCTCAGAGTGTCTGGGAACGGTTTAAAATTTCTGAATAGGGAAGTTCATATAATTTTTATTCTGAGTTTTGTAGTGATTCCATTTTTTTCACCTCTCCTAGTAATAGGTCAGTCTCTTGCACCACTTGATTAGTATTTAATGATTTGTTTGTCTGAAAGGCAGAGAGTTTCAATATAATTTCTTTTGAAGACGCTTGTGTTTGCACTATTTTATTCTAACTGTACATAATACATATAGGCCTATTATATATATAACTGTACATATCACCTGAATTAAATTATCAACAACATTTACATTGAAGCTTTCTCGTTAAGTTACTATTGTGTTGTTTACAATACTATAATATTTATCTACTACTCTAACGTCAAGGAAAGGAACTGTTAGAACACAAATCCTGAGTTTGTGCCAGGACTATAAGAAGAGTTCGTGTAATACTGAAACATAAATAATAATAACTAAAGTCTATCCTAGGACTAAATAGAATTATCAACAATATCTACACAGCCACAAGGGGATTGTGGACGTAACAATATATGTATATATATATATATATATATATGTATATATATATATATATATATATATATATATATATATATATATATATATATATATATATATATATATTAGATAATTAGATTTGACTTTGATTTCCAAAAGCGAATGTTTATTTGTTTTTATTCTGTGTGTGTAGGCCTACTTTCGGAAAAATACTTTTCTGCAAAGCACGATATTTAATCAGTTGTATTTTTTTTAATGTAAAAGACAATTGGTTATTATTAGCACAATAAACGTCATGAAAAGAATTAGTTTTATACAAACGTTAGTGTGTAAACGAAGTCAAATTAATGTATAATAATTTGACATTTAATAATAAAATAGTGTGTTGTCACTCTTAAGCACCCAAGTGCATAATTTGTTATTATCTAAACGTTTATGTGCTAAGCTACAGTATGTTAGCATGTGAAAGAGAATAAAAAAACCTTTTAAAGATCAGGTCGTATACAAAAAAGAAAGCAAAGAAGAATATTTTTTGAAGTTTATAAAAAAAAGATATAAAAAGGAAGAGCATACTTTTTTCTTTTATTTCTCTTTGTGTGCATTGTAAATGTTATGTTTTACTACGATCTTTTTTACTTCATTGTGTTTATAAGAAAAGTAAACATTAAAATTGAACTTGTAAAAATAAACATGTTTGTCATTTAAAAAAAAAATGTAGATTTTTTTTCCATGAAATAATGTTACTTACTAATTGAGTCATTTTAAAACGACCATTCTTAAATTCTGAATCTTATGTCCAAATAATGTATTATTTTTATATTACTCATTATCTTTCTATAACATACGGAAAATACCGGGGGGGGGGGGGGAATAACACTGGAATAGAAACAACAGTTATGAACTTTGGCCAGACTCTATTTCACCACCTGTATCATAAAAGGTATCGGCCAACAACACACATTTTTTCTTTAATGTATTTGTAAAATTCCTTTAAAATATTAATCCATTTATTGTTTTGTAAAAACTACATTTTTTCTCTGTCAAAAAAAATTTCTTTATTAAATAATGTTGACGGAAATATTGGATGCTGTAATTAATCTGTGGATAATAAATACTTTTCTTGTTCTTTCATTATTGTCATTTTACTTTTTTTACTATGTATTTTTCTTAAAGGACTAGCATTGAATTTGATAGTGTCCAAAATACATTTTCTTAAAGTCGAAAAGTCAAAGAAAAGGTAAAAAATAACATTATATTCAGCCATGCTGACTTGTGAAACTGTTATTATTATTTATTTATAGCCCTAATAAATTCATTTGTAACATTTTTTAAACGTTTTATAAAATTATGAAAACAATGACATTCATTTTCAATATAAGCTACTTTTAGTAAAATTGTAAAATGTAAAAGATATTACTGAATTAGTCGCATACATTTTTTTTCTGATATACAACAATTTTATCTACTGTACGAGAATCTGTTCACATTGACATCCGTGGGGACAGAAGAAAAATCATTACGAAACGTCGCGTCTTCACAATCACTGACCGCAATAGCACCACATAGTGCTAAAAAAAATGGTTGCAAATATATAAATAACAAACGGAAGTTTATTTCACTTTGTGATTTTCTTAAAGGACTAATATCATGTACGCATATGTTGTGATTATCACCATTAACCAAGTTCTGGTCACAAAGTTGTACATCCTTTTCGATTGAAAGATATCTTATCGAAAATGGAAAAATAACATAAAATTTACTGGAATCGACCACACATAGGTATACGTACAATGTGAATATGTCCACGAAACCGAATAATTAGCTACAATAAACATTAATCAAGGACCCATGATTATAACAGACTAGTTTTTGAAATAACTTTAAAACCTTCAATATTCCAAAGCATTATGGAGATAGTTATTTTAGCCTGACTTGAAAATGTCATATTCAAACCAAAAATGACATGTAGGAAAACACATGAAGCTCACAATGGAAAAATTCAACTAATCAAAACGATTATGGGGATATTTCTGGTCTGAGACTAAATCTTAAATTAACAAAAGTAAATAATAAAAATTGATTCAATACAAGTGAAGATAAATATGAAGTAAATGCTCAGAAACGAGAAAAGCCTGAGACTTAAGATTGTTTCCATGAATCCTTAATTATTATTACACATTTTTAGACAACATAGCCGCAGTTATCCATTGTTGGTAATATTCACAGCTATAAAAGATAAGTAAATGAAAACCATGAAAAAGGTTGCATTCAAGCAAGCAAAGTAATTGCGTCAGACAAAGTACTAATGCGACATTACACTACTGTGATAATTATATATGACCCTAAAAAAATAATAAAGAATAGTTTATTATTGTGAGTGTCTGTTAAAAATGTCTCTTTGCACAAATTCTCTAGACTTACTTATCACAAAAAGCAACAGTTCAATTCAATTCAGTTCAATTTCCGCCCCTACAAGATGAATTTCTGCAATGATGGCTGCAAGGATGTAAAGCTATGCAATGTTTTTATCAGGACTTGACTGCTTTATAAAATACACGTCAACTGTCAAACATGAAAATAATGATGGACTGTCTAATCTGCCTTTACTGGCAAGTCCAAAAAAAAATATTCTGTTCTTATTAGTAGACCAGTATTTTTTTTTATGAAAAGTAACTCAACTCTAAAGGAACACAACTGAGTCATAATGACTAAAAGTGGCAAAATAGGAATTACGCCCCTTTGTAAATTAGCAAAATGAATTATCAATATAAAAACAATCCATTATTTCAAGTTGTATTTCCAATGAATTAACAATCTGGATGACTAAAACTATTTCATGAAGGACACTTAGTAATTTTAAAACTAAAATAAATATCAAGGCCAAAAATTATAAAAACGCAAAAGTAATGTCAAAGCTATGTGTTGAATAGACTAGAAAAAAGTATAATCCTTTACAGTCTCCATTTTATCAATGATAGGGCATAGTAGCTGGGCAGCGCGTTCGAATGGCGATCCGAAGGTTCTGGGTTCGATTCAAGGCGGAGGATAGTTTTTTTTTCCAGGAACGTGAAGGTGTCCCTGAGTCTACCCAGCTCTGATGGGTACCTGACATTAGTTGGGCATTGTGCTGGCCACACATCCTCTAGTATGTCGTGGTC
This sequence comes from Anisus vortex, assembly GCA_949126835.1. Classification (NCBI taxonomy): domain Eukaryota; kingdom Metazoa; phylum Mollusca; class Gastropoda; family Planorbidae; genus Anisus; species Anisus vortex. The sequence goes on from OX421492.1 coordinate 31,662,976, forward strand.
GCAGAAACTGGTTAAAACTGCTTCATCAGCCCTATGATCAGTTTGGTTCGAAGGGTACTTTACTTTACTTTACTTTTATCAATGAAGATAGTCTAAGAACAATGACTTAAACAATGCCGGGTCATTCATGAACATCATGTTCTTAATTATATTGAAGCGAATTTAAAATGGGTAGAAGTAATATCATCTATTTCGACAAAACTCAGTAACTAACACGGACGTACTAAGAACAATATAGGCATGACTCGATATTACAATATAGTTTGTAAGTGACATTGAACCTCATTTCACGCCAGCGGAATCCCAATGCATCACTATTTATTGTTTTTTTCAATCAGATTAAAAGTGCTGCATACACACATTCTACAAATGGACAGCCAGAATGATTCTTACAAACTTCACTGCATACCATTAATGTATCGAAGTATGATAAAAAAAAAATGATTCATTTGTATGTTTCATTAAATAAAATTATAAGCTTTATTAATAATTTAAAAAAGATGTTTTTATTTTCTGAATGTACGTATAATGCTATTTCGTTACCAGTTGCCCATATGGACTGAACTGGCAGCTTTTAATATTTAAACCGCTCAACAAAAAGAAAAAAAAGTAAAAATAAATTAAATGTTTCTAAAATAAATCTGCTTTCCACACTTCGCTAGCGATGAGCAAACAGAGGCGTACATAAGTGTTTTTGAAAATGTAGTAAAAGGCTGTCAAACAATTTGATACGAAACTCAAATTTCCAGATACTGAACTCTATACTCCTTTAATAACAATATCAGTATTTGAGAGAAAATATTTCCAAAACACACATATTTTGCCACCAAATGGTCCAGATTTTACAAAAATAATTTTGATTTATAAACTAGTACTGGTGGCTGCTGTTTGTTTCACGTCATACAAATGCTTGTCGAATCTACTTAAAATGATAAAAAGAAAACCATAAAAACGAAGTTTTTATTATACTCCCTTTATTTGCAAACTAAGTTTACCATCATGTAATTAAATAATTGATTGACTACTGCAAATGAAATGTACAGAAAAATATCTGTGTCGCAAATCTAAAAAATATCTTCTTACTCCGTATGAATTGTTCTAAAAATAATCTTAGCGCATAATTTTTTTCTAGCTTTGCGCCGAAAAACTATAAAAAGTTGCACAGGAATTTTTAAAGTGAAACCAACATTTTTTCTTATAATTTCCTTTTAAGAAATGAATATTGTCATAAGTGTAGTATTATTAAGTTGTTTTAACTGGAAATTTGATAGAATGTATTGTTAGTCGCCACGAGTCTGCTGTTTGAATTTCAGCTCGATCGGACCAAGGGAAGTGGTCGAAAAATCGAAGCCAATTCTTGCTCCCACGACGATTGCAATCAGACAGACAGGAAATGCAACTTAAAATAAAGCAAGTAACAAGAAAACCATAAAAACGAAGTTTTTATTATACTCCCTTTATTTGCAAACTAAGTTTACCATCATGTAATTAAATAATTGATTGACTTCTGGAAATGTACAGAAAAATATATGTGTCGCAAATCTCAAAAATATCTCCTTACTCCGTATGAATTGTTCTAAAAATAATCTTAGCGCATAATTTTGTTTTCTAGGTTTGCGCCGAAAAACTATAAAAAGTTGCACAGGCATTTTTAAAGTGAAACCAACATTTTTCTTATACTTTCCTTTTAAGAAATGAATATTGTCATAAGTTTAGTATAATGAAGTTGTTTTAACTGAAAATTTAATAGGATGATTTGTTAGGCGCCTCAAGTCTGCTGTCCAAAATTCAGCTCTATCGGACTACGGGAAGTGGTCACAAAATCGAAGCCGATTCTTGCTCCCACGACGATTGCAATCAGACAGACAGAAAATGCAACTTAAAATAAAGGGAGTAAAAATAAACTTAGCGCATAATTTTATTTTCACCGAAAAACTATAAAAAGTTGCACAGGCATTTTTAAAGTGAAACCAAAATTTTTTTTATACTTTCCTTTTAAGAAATGAATATGTCATAAGTGTAGTATTATTTACTTGTTTTAACTGAAAATTTAATAAAATGTATTGTTTGTCAGGGCAAGTCTGCTGTCCAAATTTCAGCTCGATTGGACCACAGGAAGTGGTCGAAAAATTGAAGCCCATTCTTGCTCACACGACGATTGCAATCAGACAGACAGAAAATGCAACTTATAATAAAGGGAGTAAAAAATGACATAAACATCTTTAGTTGTATCACAATGTTCTGACCATATAGCTACTGATAGTGTTAACAATACTAACGTGATTTCCTTTGTGGATTCCGGAAAATTTAACTATTGATATGGTAAAGCTAGAAACAATTTAAAGACCGACTGAAAATAACAGCCAAATATTTCATTGCAGTTAACAAACATCCTTAGTTAATGACATATGAACAAACCTAAATACCACTGTGGGAAGCGCATGTTATCCATTTTCTTTTATTGTTAATCTTTCACAATTTCGGTTGTATACCTTTCAGGTTGCTGCATATAAGTTTACCCTTTTTAAAAACTTCATACTATTTATTTTATTTTCGTTGTAAACTTCGTTTGGTTGATAAGATCTTTATAGTGAATAATATGAGTAAAAGTAGACCTACACATATAAAAGAGCTTTTGACCTACAAAGACCTGATTACGATACCGCAAACACGATATTTCGCTGTAGTAATCTTAGACTTCATTTTATTTTGTTCTATTAGCGAGGTGCTCAGTGAACTTTTATATGTTCTTAAGAATTGACAGCTGCATTTAATCTTAGAGTGGGAAGTAAATTATTGCATTGTTGTTTGAAACCTTGACATAATTTTTACATCTCACACCACTTTAAGACCTTATAAGACATTTGCAGCAGTCAATATTTCGCTAATTGCAAAAAGTGATATAAATAATTATGGATATTTTGTAGACTTTATTTAAAGCATTGTCATTTAATTTGTAAGGATGAATCATACACAACACACATTGTATTAATCTTACTTAATAAAAAAAATGGTATAGGTAATTTGTGAATCGGTACATTTTTTTTATATTTTTCTGATATGCTCTAACATGTCACATAGTTCCATACTTCTAATCTTGCATCCATAGATGAGAATTGGAAGTACTGTCTGGTCAAATAAATCAATTTGGCTATTGTCATGTATATTGTTTTTCCAATAATTGGAACACGCAATGTTTATTCCTCTCTCTCTCTCTTTTCTTACTACACACAATATTAGGACGTTTAGTAGGAAAACAAAAGGTTCTAGGTAATGTTGGGATTCTGTGTTGATCTCAAATTCTCAGAGTCTGGGAACGACTCATTATTTAATAGGGGAAGTTCCTATCGTTTTTGTTATGAGTTTTGTAATGATACCATGATTTTCACCCCTACTGGTAATGGGTCTATCCCTTGCACCACTCGGATAGTATTTAATGATTTGTTTTGTCTGAAAGACAGAGAGTTTCAAAATATGTTCCTTTGAGAACGTTTGTGTTTGCACTATTTTATTCTAACTGTACATAATAGATATATTGTATATATTGAACATACCACCTGAAATACACTATCAACAACAGTTACACTTAAGCTTCCTTGTCAAGTTACTATTCTATTGTGTTGTATACATTACAATAAGATTTATCTACTACTCTAATGTACAAGAAAGGAAATGTTGGAATACAAATACTGAATTTGTGCCCAGGACTATAAGAAGAGTTCGTGTAATACTGAAACATAAATACTAATAATTAAAGTCTCCCCTAGGACTAACGAGAATTATCAGCAAGATCTACACAGCTCTGGCCACAAGGGGATTGTGGACGTAACAATACATTAAACTCTAATTTTGAAATACAACCCAATAACAACCTGATGCAAAGCTCAGATAAAGATACAGATAAAAACACTTTCCTTGTCCCTTATAATAATAATAATAATACTATTGAAATTAGTATAGTGCTGCCAACAAACATAATGTAAGCTCAGTGCGCATTTAACATAACAACTAGGAACACGGATACAATCTATAGGCCAAGAGATAAAAAAAAACTAAATGATGATTCAAACCATTATGCGAGAACAAATGCATATAAATTCTCTTTCTGCCTGGGTAGCCGAGCGGAAGCGCGTTCGACTGGCGATCCAAGGGTCGTGGGTCCGAATCCTGGTGCAGGCTACGATTTTTTCACAGTATTTGAGGGTGTCCCTGAGTCTACCCAGCTCTGATGGGTACCTGACCTTAGCTGGGGCAAAGTAAAGGCAGCAGTGCATAGTGCTGGCCACACAATCACCTAGTACGCCGTGGCCACGGAAACAGGTGAACGCTGCTTCACCGGCCCTATGGATCAATTTGGTCTGACGGGATACTTTACTTTACTTACTTTTTCTTCCCGAGTGGCATTCGGGCATGGAATGGGTTGCCTGAAAAAAACAGGAAAGCAGGAAAACCAGTAACTTAGCATCATTTAAAACATTAATAACAAGAAAACCATAAAAACGAAGTTTTTATTATACTCCCTTTATTTGCAAACTAAGTTTACCATCATGTAATTAAATAATTGATTGACTACTGCAAATGAAACGTACAGAAAAAATATCTGTGTCGCAAATCTCAAAAATATCTCCTTACTCCGTATGAATTGTTCTAAAAGTAATCGTAGCGCATAATATTTTTTTCTAGCTTTGCGCCGAAAAACTATAAAAAGTTGCACAGGCATTTTTAACGCGAAATTAAAATATTTCTTATACTTTCCTTTTAAGAAATTAATATTGTCTTAAGTGTAGTATTATTAAGTCGTTTTAACTGAAAATTTGATAGGATGTATTGTTAGGCGCCACAAATCTGCTGTCCAAATTTCAGCTCGATCGGACCACGGGAAGTGGTCGAAAAATCGAAGCCAATTTCTGCACCCAGACAGACAGAAAATGCAACTTAAAAAAAAGGAAGTAAAAATGCAAGACATCTTGTCTTTTTCCTTTAGTTATGACAATCTAATTACCCATATATTTATATCCCCATTTTATTTCTAAATTTTTCACAACAACAAATAATAAAATATATTAATTTTTTTTCATTTTGTTCTTTAGAAATAAATTAAAAAATGTCTTTTTAAATTTGGGACTACTGGTTACATAAACAATAAAGTTAAATGAAGAATTAACTTGAAATAATACATTAACAAGAATAAAAGTTAAGAATATTATCGAGATCTTTTCACTGAAAAAAGGATAAGCTATTTGCTGTACCAACATCGGAACTAATACAGAAAACATTACCAGCATACATATCATTAAAACAGTTTTTACAGAGTTCATTTCTTTTTTTCTTTTAGCTATGACATCACTTGATGATAACGTTGATTTATTTTTAGACGTAACCGAAATTGTATGTAAAGTCATAGATGTACAAATTAAAATAACACACAGTGGGATACCTGCTGACACAATATTCAACATGTAATCGAAATAATTTGTAAATATATCATAATTTTGTACAAAATATTCTCTTAACACTAGTACTGGCATTGTTCTATTATTGTAATCTATATACATAACATATTTCGGAAAAAATACAGGCGCACGAATGATGAAATTGAAGATTATAATTGCAAAAATAAACACTTTAATGCGATATGGTGTAATAATTCTTGATACGTGAAAAGGAAAACATACAACCAACATTCTTTCTATAGAAACTAAAATCACTAAATGTATGCTGGTCGATACCGCAACAAAATTTAATGAATCGAAAAATCCCATATAATAGGTCGATTTACAATAATACCAATAGATATCAATATATCGTAATGTTAGTGAAAGAATAAAAAATACTTGTGTTAAACAGTATATTAGATCACAAACAGAAAGAGCCAATAATACAAAATTTGTCGAGTCTTTCATTTTATGCTGTAATAAAATGATTATGTTTAGAATACTTCCACCAATACCAAATATAGCAAGAATGTTGCCTATAAAAGTACTTGATACAAATGTCACTATTGCCAATGTTTCTAAACTGACAATTTCATTTTCGTGCTGATCAGTAATGTTCTGAAAGTTACTGGAAATATTCATTTTTAAGTGTTTGATTTACGCCAGTTAAATTCAATTTAAAGCTTGATTCTGATGACTGTAATAAAAAAGAATGAATAAATAAAAGCATTGAATAATTAGTTAAAAATGTATTATTTAAAAAAGTTTTATCATTCATAAAATGATACACACAAACCAGGGTAGCCGAGCGGCAGTGCGTTCGAATGGCGTACCAAAGGTGCCTGGTTCGAATCCTGGGGCAGGCTAGGATTTTTTCTCGGGTCTGGAGAGTGTCCCTGAGTCTACCCCATCTCTGAGGGATAACTGACCTTAATTGGGGTAAAGTAAAGGCGGCTGTGCATTGTGATAGCCACACAATGGATCAATTTGGTTTTTTATTATTAAAATATAATATTATTAAAAACAAATTATCTGCTTCTTATACTGTTCTTTTTTTTCACCCGGACAAGGCCGGGCTATGTAGCTTGTTGTTTATATAATAAACAAATATTTTGCAGGACGTTTCCAATTTATACATTTAACTTTTGGCCCGATTAGTCAAACGGCTTATTAGCCTATAGATAACAAACTATATATATATATATATATATATATATATATAACACGTATAAACAATCTCACGGTAATTGTAAATCGATTAAACCGTACTTTATCAAAACGCATATTATTATTAAGGCTCCATTATTATGCAAAAGATAATGAGTTTCGTTTCTAATATTTCTTAAACAAATTAAATATAATTTACATATAATTTATTAAAATATTATTTTTCTACATCTCCTATTTAACATTGATTCATTTTTTTCATCAATGACCTGAAATTTATATATATATAATTATTACAAGTAATAGGCTAGCGCTTAAATATTACAAAAGGAGATCATAGAAAGACCAACAATACTAATTAACATGTAGATTGTAGCCTTTAGAATTTTAGAAATGCTAGTAGTGCAGAAAAAAAAAGGAAACTCTGAGAGCTTTTCACACCCACATAATCTGTAACAGAGATAAAACGGTTTAATTGACCAGTTTAAATATGTGAACATTTTATATTTATAAATTTGCCAGATCCAGAGATCATTTTATTTTACAGAAGTTATTTAAATGTTTAGATCTGTAGGGCTACCTCCAAATCTTCATTTTGGAGGACAAACTAGGTAAACCTGCAATAATATATATCACACCCATTTCCTGTAGCTGTCAACATTTATTCAAATACAATCAAATACCACAGAAAGTACATTAATCATTAAAATATATATTGTAAATTATTTCTACACAGGTCAACTATGCACAATACAATTATGACTTTATAATTTGCAAGTAAAAAATACATTAAACTAATATAAGTAGGTAAAAAAATAACTTACGTAATGAAATATACTTTATACCTACCATTATATTATAAAAAACATTGAATTATACCTACCTTTCTATTATACCTACCATTCTATTATGTATAAACTACCATTATATTATGTATAACTAATATTTAGGATGCCTACCACCAAACATTGTTTATGCCTACCATTGTAGTATGCTTCCTATTGTAGTATGCCTACCATTGTGTTATGCCTACTTTCGTGTTATGCCTACCATTTAAGTATTCATACCACAGAATTATGCCTACCATTGTATTATGCCTACTATTGTATTATGCCTATCAATGTAGTATGCTCACCAGTGAATAATACCTATCAATGTAGTACAATGATGTAAAGAGAATAAACACATTGACATCAATGTTGATCTGAAAATATTCATTAACAAAATATAGTATAAGGATACAAGCACACACGATTTTGTAAGCAATAACTTTAGTTCGTAGATTCGTTCATTTAATTTGGAAGTGAAATATTTTTTATTTACAAGGTACTGTATGCATGTCTATTTTTATACTTTTAGCTACACGTATTTAGGGTATAATAATAAGAACTTGCTATAATTGTTTTCTATATTATATATTGATCTACTAAATACATGTATATCAAGCCTGCCAACAGAGTCAGAAAATGCATAAAAAAACGATGTAATTTGTAAAATTCCCGTAAATAAATAATAACGGAAAGAAAAAAAATGTGCATGTTCAATTAAAGTAAAGTTATTAACTTAATTTTGCAAAAATCTTCAAGATAGAAAAAAATCGCCTAATTCATTGTTAATGGTTATGGATACCAAATGTGAACAATGTATAATTGTTTCTAGTTTATTACAAAATATGTAATCAATAAAAGACATTGTTCAATTGTTCATTGTAAGAGATAAAGAAGACAAGACATCTTCTGTCTTTTATAAAATCGATAAACGCTGTCACTACATTGGTTTATCAAGATATTAGCAACACTTAGTGTTTAAGAAATTTCTAACACTATAAAGTCATTATATAAAATGGACATGATAAAGGAACATACTGTTTATCGCTAATATTATATCATCGTTCTTTTTTTTTTTTTTTTTTCTTTTTTAGTCTTTACTGAAGCATTGTATTATTATAATAGATTCATTTATAAGGTAGTAGATCTGTCTTCATAACTAAACTTTAGTCAAGTATATATGTAGGTTTTTATTAAAGTAATCAATAGACTAGTGCTTATGCCCGTCGAAATGACGGAGAAAATAATGATTACAATATATTTCGTCAGAAGATAAAGAAAAAGATAACTAACTTTATTACTATAGTGAAGTATTCATTTAATGAGAAATATCGAGTAAAAATGTTTGGTGTAAAAAGATGCGAATGTGGTGTAAAACGGATGTGACGTGAGTTAGAGACAAATTGGGAGAGATTGAAGAAATAATCAAGAAATATGTCTATGCTATTAAAATAATAAATTGAGGTGTTATAAAAAAAAATTAATTGAAGCTACAAGTTTGTGGATATATTACTATAATTAAAGATGTGTTTACATGTGTGAAGTATTTTGTAAGTCAATAATTTGAAGTATACACGTTACCATATGATCAACATAAAAAACGGCAAAAATTACTTAATAAATAACAATAAAATATCGGGTTGACCGATCTGAGTGAGATCGGTCTTTATAGGGTGAAATTAATAATAGTGTTAGAATATTTGATACATATCTTTAACATCAAAGATCTTTAAAACAATAGAGAAATTGTAAACAATAAGATACATGCATATAATTTAGGCTACTATTTACAGGGAGTATATTTAATCAGGTATGGGCCTACAAATGTATTTTGTATTCATCTCTTTTCTTTTTCATTACAATATCTATTGTAATCTGCTTTAAGGGATTTCATAAGAACAATTACTTGGTGATATAATTTAATTAATGCCCATTGATAAGCTGTTATTAGTAGAACAACTCCATCTTCAATGAGATTCTTTATGATTAATCAAAATTGCAGAGCATAACAGCGAACAATAGCCACAACATCTTCAAAGTGTTCACCGTAGTCTCTATTCAAGCCTGGAAACGAAGAGGGTAGAATAATACTTTCACCAATATCAGCATTATTTTTTTCTTCCAGATCTTGAAGAAAACGGGTGACTCCTATGTATTTGTCAGAATATATCTTCTTTTGATTGTTTTTGATCTACTGAATACGATCGCGTTCCAATCGAACGTACGTATCCACGAGATACTGCTGAAAAACCGGCCTCCAAAATGCAGGGCATTGAATTTAATTTCTCGCATATCAGGAACCACACACAGTCAGCTTGAGAATGTAGGTTTTTGGTAAGATGGGGTGGAAAAGCAATACTAAGCCATTTTAAAGCATGTACGGTGCTGTCGGCTCGCATAAGGCGTTTTTATAGGCATATCAACAGAGAAGCCTAATCTCCCTTTAGAAAAAAACAGCGGGTAAGTAAAAGGCTCTACGCGGATGTCTAAATTCTTCAAAGTAAATTTTTTTTGGACACGCTTATGAAACACCATTTCGTTATCTGGATTGATTTGATCTGAATTTAATGTAAGGACAGTACATACTTCGCCGATAAAGGTGCATTATATTTTTTTTATACGGATCCTTCTGGCGATGTGAAAATAAGCCGCACATACGGTGTTGCATGTCCTTCTTCAGTAGCATGACGGTTGACCTTTTCTTCCACTTCTCTCATCATAATAAAAGTTTGTGCAAGAGAGTTGCTTGATCTAATGATTTATTCCAATGAATTAATTAGAGATTGACTGATTTCATGATTGAGTGGAAGTTTCAGTTGCTCGGTGACGGCGTCATCTGAATCTAAGAAGTACGCCTGTACGTATTATGGACTTTTAAATTCACCCTTAACATTTTGTGTTGGATTTACTGCCATAATATTCATCTTCTGGTAGACTTGTCCTGCTGCTAGGAAGCTGTAGATTCCGTGACTATTGTTACGTCCACAATCCCCTTGTGGCCAGAGCTGTGTAGATCTTGCTGATAATTCTCGTTAGTCCTAGGGGAGACTTTAATTATTAGTATTTATGTTTCAGTATTACACGAACTCTTCTTATAGTCCTGGGCACAAATTCAGTATTTGTATTCCAACATTTCCTCTCTTGTAAATTATGGTAGTAGATAAATCTTATAGTAATGTATACAACACAATAGGATAGTAACTTGACAAAGAAGCTTCAGTGTAACTGTTGTTGATAGTTTATTTCAGGTGGTATGTTCAATATATACAATATATCTATTATGTACAGTTAGAATCAAATAGTGCAAACACAAACGTTCAAAAGAAAATCTTTTGAAACTCTCTGTCTTTCAGACAAAACAAATCATTAAATACTATCCGAGTGGTGCAAGGGATAGACCCATTACCAGTAGGGGTGAAAATCATGGTATCATTACAAAACTCATAACAAAAACGATAGGAACTTCCCCTATTAAATAATGAGTCGTTCCCAGACTCTGAGAATTTGAGATCAACACAGAATCCCAGCATTACCTAGAACCTTTCGTTTTCCTACTAAACGTCCTAATATCGCGTGTAGTAAGAAAAGAGAGAGAGAGAGGAGAATAAACATTGCGTGTTCCAATTCTTGGAAAAACAATATACATGACACGCCCCCACCCAATGAAAGAAATAATGTACCATAATTACCCAAGTAATACTCAACATGGTACATTTTTCGTACTTAACACTATCGTTTTAACAACCAACAATCAATGGAAGATTATAAGACAATTTAAGCAAACATGGCTCACTGGCACAACTAAATTATAAAAAGTGTCACTACCCAATGGTAATTGTGATTATAACGTGATGGACAAATATTTCCCCGTTAGTATTAATATTAACTAATGTCTCAACAAGTACAAATAATTCAAAAATATTCTAGTCATTCTTATTTTAACTATGTACAGTTGTGTGGATTTCCACCAAAAATTTGCAAAAAGTTTTAATCTATTAAACAAATATAACATTGCTCAAACTCTTGTCAATTTCCAACAGTTTACTTCTAATATACAAACCAAAAGATAAGTAATACATAACTCGAATCAAACTATAGGTTACTTCCCCTTTAAATTACAGTGTCAACTTGACATTAACATGGTTCATACCTAAGATGATGATACTTCCCCTTTTCTCAAATATGAGGAGAAAATACACTCTAGTTACGATTACTACAGTAATCTAAATATTAAAATGTAATCCACTATTATGCGTTTTTGGCAAATTTAAAAGTTTAATATAAAAGATTGTTCAGGGTTGAATGAGTGCTCACCTTTAGGTACCTTTGTTTCCCTCCATTCCCGGATATATGGAATATATAACAACCTATATACAACATAGTGAATATCCACTAGTTTTTTTTTCATTCTATTGCCATGATATAACAATTTAGCATTAGTTTTCCAATATTATCTATTAATTTATACCAATTAAGATTACATCTCTTTCTAAGATAAAAATTGTACATATTATTATTTAGTTCCATTCATTAACTAAAATAAAAAACAAGATAATAAATCAATTAGCTTAAAGTTTCCCACTTAATTGCATGCAATGACCATTAACTTTCATCCATCCATATCAAGTAGATACATGCATATATATTTATTGCATAGTGCATCAAAATTTAAATGGAATTTCTTTTCCATAATAAAATGAATTGAATCAAATGAATTTAAAATATATCAGAACATCAATATTATACATGATTATAAAAATTATTAATACTTTCAAAAGACTTGACTTCTGCATGATACAAGTATTCTATAGGTATTCCATAATCAAAATTCAAACGAATGATAGGTTATCATGACACATTCTTAATGAATAAATGAGATGATCTGAAAAAGAAGTATGGGGTTATTCAGTCAATCATGTAGCACCCGAGATAGATTATCAGCTATGACCTTGTCTCTATCTTGTCGATGATACGGGAAATGGGATACCAGTCGGTCTCTGTCAAATTACTTAATTTCCCAAAGTCTCTATAAAACTGCAGTGTGTGGTCGGCTTTTGGTACCATCACACAGGGTGTAGACCATTTGCTATCGCATTTTCCTCCTATGTCATTTTCTAACATATACTTTACATCTAATTTAATATGCTCAGGTCTGATGGGGTCAAATGGATGCTGTTTAATAGACCTGGCACCCTCGGTTAACACTACATCGTGCTCTATGACATGTGTCCTACTGGGAACATTTGTAAACATTGACTTATTTTCATGTACCAGCTCAATAATCTTCTCCTTATCTTCTACCGGAAGATGTTCTAGCCTTGTATCTAAACTCTTAAGGGCATCTGTATTATTAAGTTTACTTTCTGCTAACTTATATTCTATCCTAGATAAATCCGTCGGGACTCTAGCTAACGAAATCATGGGGACCTCCCGTGGTTTACTCTTTTCCCTGGAAACATAGGGCTTAAGTAAATTAATATGGCATACCCTCTGTTTTTGTCTCCGGTCAGGAGTCTTTATCAAATAATTGACCTCGCCAAGCTTTGACTCTATCTCATAGGGTCCACTAAACTTTGCACTTAAAGGCTGATTTTGCAAAGGTAGAAACACAAGAACTTTGTCACCTGGTGCAAAAGTTCTAGCTGTAGCTTTACGGTCATAGTTCTGTCTCATACGCTCCTGCATCTGTGGAAAATGAATCTTCACATGGTTAAAAGCATGATAAAGCCTATTTTTAAATTTATCTACATATGACAAAAGTCCAATCGGTTCACTGTCCGTTAGCCAAGTTTCATGTAGAAGTTTCAACGGACCTCTGACTGAGTGTCCATACACAAGTTCGAATGGGCTAAACCCCAGGGATTCCTGAGTGGCCTCCCTTGCAGCGAACAGTACATAAGGCACACCCTTATCCCAGTCTTTCTCGTTTTCATAACAGTACTTTTTAAGCATCGATTTTAATGTCTGATGAAACCTTTCCAGAGCTCCCTGGCTCTCAGGATGATAGGCACTTGATAGCCTATGGCTTATCCCTAATTGTTCCATGACTTGTTTGAAAATGTTCGAAGTAAAGTTAGTCCCCTGGTCGGACTGTACTGTCTTCGGTAGGCCATAACGTGTGAAGAAATTTGTCAGGGCGTCTACCACCTTCACTGTTGTTATGTTCCGCAACGGAATGGCTTCCGGGAAGCGAGTGGATGAACACATGACTGTGAGCAGGTATTGAAAACCGGCTTTTGTTTTCGGCAACGGGCCCACGCAATCAATGAGTATATGACTGAATGGTTCGTCGAACGCTGGTATCGGCTCGAGTGGAGCGACAGGAATTCGTTGGTTAGGACGTCCTACCATTTGGCATACGTGGCAAGTCTTGCAGTATTGTTCGACATCTCTTCTCAGTCCTGGCCAGTAGAAGTAAGGGAGGATACGGTGGTGCGTTTTCCGGACTCCCATATGACCAGCGAAAGGAAGATCATGCGCCATACGCAGTATATCTTGACGATAGCACTTAGGTATTACAATCTGGTGAATACTGTCCCACTCGTTTGTACCTGAGTTGAGCGGTTTCGACTTTCTCATCAACACTTCATCTTTCATGTAGAAACATTCCGCCATTGCATCTGCAGTCTTTTCATCAACAGCTTTCATTCTGAGTTGCATTATTACTTCGTCATTCAATTGTTCTTTCACCAATTTCTGCTTTGGTGACAAAATGTTATCGTTCTCGGTTGCATCACCAGTTGTTAGTTCAGCAAAGAACGTAGCACTTAAATCGATGTCAGGTGTTTCTGTTATCACTGTTTCATTCGCATGTGTGTCTTCAGAACAGACAAACACATCTTTCGTTGCACTACACGGCGTAGCAGGAGTCTTTACCGACTTCTTTTTCTGCATTGCTCTTGTCAGTGCACATGTTGGGCGTTCATTGGCAGGACGTAGGTTTTTGTCCTCCGCCATCTTTGTCTCCAACACTTTAACCATGGGCTCGACAGTGACTCTGCCGCCCATAATGTCATTTCCTAATATCATGGAAACGCCTTTGACGGGTAGTGCGCGCCACACTCCCACTACGATGTTACCTGTAAAAATATCCGACTCGAGTTTTATTCTGTGCAGTGGAGCTTCCACAGCCTCCATACTAGCACCTCTCAGCACAACAGACTCACCGGTACTGGTGGCATCTGTTAACGGCACACTGCCCTCCAGGATCACGCTGACAGCAGAACCCGTGTCACGTAATATCTGTATTTTCTTCTTGCTGAGTACATCGACATCTGTCGACACTGTCCCCTCGTAGACAAAGGGTCGAAAATCGGATAGGTCGTCCTCTTCCGGGACTTCAGGAACCATCTGTTCCTCACGGCCTTCTGAAAGCATAATAGATTGAGTACAGCTATTCTCTTTTACCTTAGATAGACTGTTCTCAAAAACCATCGACTCCACAACTATGGGCGATGCCGGCCGCATTTCTTTTGAGTTTCTTGACCCTGTGTTGCACACTTCTTCTTTCTGCTTGCTATCTTTCTGCACTCTGGCACAGTGTAGAATAGCACCTTGCTTCTTGGTAAGGATCCAACAATCTTTCTTCATGTGGCCCTCTTTCTTGCAATTGAAACATACCACCTTTGCTTTATTTACATCTGTCTGCTTCCTGAAATGAACTAAGTTACTATTATTATTTACACCACTGTTCTTATTATTGTTTTCACTTGTCTCTTTTGGTTTACTAGCCTCCTTGGGCTCTGGTTTGTGCACTTTGGGTTTGTCAGCATAATATGGCTTTATGCTGGCGTGAATTATGGCATAGTTATCTGCCAATCTAGCAGCTTCATGCACATCTTCAACCCCTCGGTCTGAGATGTGGGTTTTAATATCCACTCGAATACAATCATTGAATTCCTCAAACAATATTAGGTTCTTGAGTTTATCAAACTCACTTACATTCTGTGACCTTAGCCACTGTTCTAACATTTTCTCCTTTTGTCTCAAAAAGTCTACATGAGTTTGATCATATGCCTTTATTCTGTCTCTAAATAGCTTTCTATATTTTTCTGGTGTCAGGGAATAACTTTTTAGCACCCTATCTTTGATTACTTCATAGTCATTTATTTCCTCGGGTGTTAAACTCAACACTACGTCCAATGCTTTTCCTTTGTTGAGAGTTGACCTTAACAATAAAGCCATCTTATCATCAGGGAACTGATAATCTACAGCTATCCTCTCAAAAAGCAAAAAGAAATCTTGAACATCTTCTTCTCTGAATATAGGCAAGTGTTGCTTCATTGCGCTAATATCCATACCATTGCTGTCCCTACGATGGTCAGGTCTGTTCATGCGTGCCATCTCTATCCTTTCTCTGCTTTCAATCCTAATTCTTTCATTTTCCCTTTCAGTTTCTATCCTAATTCTTTCATTTTCCCTTTCAGTTTCTATCCTAATTCTTTCATTTTCTCTTTCAGTTTCTATCCTCATTCTTTCCAATTCCATTCTCTTCATAGCTAATTGGAATTTTAGGTTTTCACTCAACCCTTCATCTTCATCATTGTTTGATGATCTAGATGACATATTTCTTACCTCGTCTCCGTGGGCAATTACCTCGCCCCCACTGGGAGCTACATAACCTTCATTGATATCGTTCTGTCCCACTTCAACTACACTACCAGTGTTCATGGCATTCTGCCCGTTCAAACATGTCATAATTTCTTTGGTCAAACGATTACGATTAGGTCTTGCCTGTCCTGCCTCAATCCCAAAGGACTCAGCTAATTCTTTTAGTTCAGCAAATGACATGGCATTAAGTTCCTCACTTGATATATTCGAAGCCATAGTATAGCGTTCGAAATATTTGTTATAGTAGAGTAGTATATATTGTATAATAAAATATAAAGTTCCAACTTACGATTTGTCCAGAAATTTGCACAATATAATATTAAACACTTCGTGGAATCTTCACACTTCCCAAGGAATAAAAACGCAAACCAGTTCTCTCCTCTTTTAAAAAAAAAATAGTTTCACAGTCCTGAAAACGAAACACAAATATGCCGCTCTCAGTACTACTAATGTCACAAAATATTTATAGGTCAGGAAAAAATATAACTCAAATTTTCCAGACGAGATCAACAAATTTTTTCCAATCCTAGATCAAGAAAAGTAGAACTCAAATCTACCGAACGAGACTACCAAATCTTGTCAATCCTAGGTCAGGAAAAGTAGAACTCAAATATACCGGGCGAGACCACCAAATTTTGTTACGTCCACAATCCCCTTGTGGCCAGAGCTGTGTAGATCTTGCTGATAATTCTCGTTAGTCCTAGGGGAGACTTTAATTATTAGTATTTATGTTTCAGTATTACACGAACTCTTCTTATAGTCCTGGGCACAAATTCAGTATTTGTATTCCAACATTTCCTCTCTTGTAAATTATGGTAGTAGATAAATCTTATAGTAATGTATACAACACAATAGGATAGTAACTTGACAAAGAAGCTTCAGTGTAACTGTTGTTGATAGTTTATTTCAGGTGGTATGTTCAATATATACAATATATCTATTATGTACAGTTAGAATCAAATAGTGCAAACACAAACGTTCAAAAAAACATCTTTTGAAACTCTCTGTCTTTCAGACAAAACAAATCATTAAATACTATCCGAGTGGTGCAAGGGATAGACCCATTACCAGTAGGGGTGAAAATCATGGTATCATTACAAAACTCATAACAAAAACGATAGGAACTTCCCCTATTAAATAATGAGTCGTTCCCAGACTCTGAGAATTTGAGATCAACACAGAATCCCAGCATTACCTAGAACCTTTCGTTTTCCTACTAAACGTCCTAATATCGCGTGTAGTAAGAAAAGAGAGAGAGAGGAGAATAAACATTGCGTGTTCCAATTCTTGGAAAAACAATATACATGACACTATTGATTGTCAGATCGTCATCTACGTTAAACGAAGCCAATGCGAAACATGAATTTAAGTTCCTTATCTAGTATTTTTTTTTCCTCCGCTTTCTTTTTTCTTCCAACTGTCGTTCTCGTTCTTTTGCAGTTTCTTCCTCTAATTGTTTTGTCCTACGCTTTCTTTGATAATCTAATCTCGTTTCTGTCTCATCTATAGTTTCATTTTCTAGTTGCTGCAATCTACACATTTGTTTATTCTTTAATTGTTGTTAATGCACCTTAGCTAGGCTGCTCTGTTTCGTTTTATATTTGTATCCACTGAATCATTTATATCCGAAGTCATGCAAGAAATAATCTTTGAAATAATGTTTGCTTCTGCACTATCATCAGCAGTGGCCTCACATAGAAAGGGGCATATGCTCGGGGCTACACTTCTAGGAGGGGGGGGGGGGGGTGGCGGCAGATATTACCTAAATATAGTATTACATGAAGCAGTTACAGTATGCAAGTGTGCGTAGCTGAAACTTTTGCCCTGGGGCGCTACATAGGCTTATGTCCATGCCTTTCTCTTTTTCAAGTTTAAAATATAATTATTCTTTTTTCGTCTGCCAAGCATTTTCCTGAAGTTGTAAATGTTATAACTTTAAAGACTGTATAAATTATTTACCATCATAACTATGCAATTAACGATATAAGTTTTAATTTATTCCACAACTTTAATAGTTCCCTAATTGTTTGATGTATCGGTAAGGGTTAGGCCTAAATCAATTTGGACTCTTTCAATCATAATATAAACTATCAAACTAATCTTACCCCATCTTATCTTATTTTTAAAAATATTAGACGCTCCTTCTATAAAGAAGATTATAGCGTCCTAGGCTCATCCGTGGTCCGAGTCTAGTCTAGTCTGGCATTTTTTTTTATCTATTTATAACACTACAATCAACCAGTGCAAAAACAAATTAGTTTTGAACATAAATTAAATACACATTTAAACGATAGAAAAAAAGATATTGTTAATAGCTTTAAATCTTACCCATCTCAGAAACATAAACTATCTAGTGTATCCGTGAATACAAATAATAATATATGTGTAGAAGAATGCATCGCCACAAATCGTAAACACGTGGTGTATAGAGAATGTAGATAGTTAAAAGATGTTTACGAAAGCTCACTTTCAGTTTAAAAGAAGCATATTAAAAACTAATTGGAGGGCAAAATACAAAGTTAAAACATATCTTACATTATTTTTTTTTGATGATACAATGTCATGCTGATTTTATTTCATTGCGCGGCGAAAATGGTAACGATTTAAATGCTTTTAAAACGGGAATTACCGAAGCGCTGAGAATAAATTAAAGTAGTCTCGACTGTGACGTCATAAGAGTTGTAATGAACGCGATCGCGCTATATGGGGAATCCAATGACATGCTTTTTTTTTTCTTTTAGCCCAATTTAAAAGCTTTTTTTAGAAATAGTCAGTGGTTTTTCCAAAAATTGAGGGTCAAGCAGAGGTTCAAATCAAATGAGATTGATCTAAAACGCATTTTCTCACCAGAATACATCAATAGGACAGTTTTCGCGAAAATCGTAGGGCCCGTTTTCGAGAACGCTGACACAAACACACAAACAAACAAACAAACCCACAAACAAATATACCCCCAATTTTTTCTCGTTTAATATTATTAGATAACGCCTCAAAACAAATGTATCAACAATAAGAAAAGGATCCTTATAAACTATACAATAAAAACTGTAGTGATAAATTTTCTTTCGGTATTTGTTATTTCTTATTGAAATCATTGTAAAGGGAGGTCACTCTCAATTGGCATCCAGATTAGAACTTTTGCATACTGTGATTATCAATAGGTCTATGTGTGGGCAGCTTGAGTTTAATTCGATTTTTATGTAATGACTTAAATCTAGTCTTTTTTTTACATGGGCCTAATTTAAAGATTTCCCTTAGTCTGTATTCCTACGCAGGAGGTAGTCCCTTCTATTTTATGTATTTTAAAAATATTACAATGCATATTTTTATTTATATTTTTACTTAGTTTACGCTGCCTAGTTAGGGTTTACAATTTTATCTTTTTTCATTGATACTAGTTGGTTAGGGTAGACTTTGGTTATTATTATTTATATTTCAGTATTACACGAACTCTCCTTATTGTCCTGGGCACAAACTCAGGATTTGCGTTTTAACAGTTCCTTTCCTTGACGGTATAGTTGTAAACAAATATATATATTATAATATGGTAAACAATGAAACAAAAATAGTAACTTGACAATAAACCTTCAGTGTAAATGTTGTTGATAATTTAATTCAGGTGATAATAAAAATGATAGTTTTAACATAAACATAAACTTCCCTGTACGATAAATAATAGACTATTCCTAGCCATTCCGAGAATTTGAGGTCTGCACATGACAATATCATCGTCAGAGAGACATGAGATCCCGCTGGGCTTAATAAGAATCGTACCTAGAACAAACACAGCCAACTCGTTGATACAACGTTACACCGATAATTGATAATAAAGTACAAATTGGCTAGCAGGATTAAAAACATGTGAACGTGAAAAAATACATTATCTATATAAGAATATAATCATTTTAACGTTTACCTTGGTTCTGAAAGAAATCGTATAATTTTCGATAATAGTCAAGATAATGATATTGTTTTACCTTTAGCTTATATCACATGAAAAAACGTCTTGAATAAAACGAATGATGTGTTGTAGAAGTCTCTAAGTGTGTTTAAATCAGTATTTCTCCATTATAAGTACGGGTCTGGTCAATCAGTGTAAGACTGTCAATCAGGTATTATCGTCCAAAAAACGTAAAACAGTGTTCACCTTACCAAAGTTTATTCTTCCAAGTTTTCCACTTTAAATACAAAAAAAAAGAGTCACCATCTTAAGAAAGGGATACGTACAATGTATCTAACTCCAGGTCGGCTTTTTACCTTAGATACACAGAGTGCTTCATCTGAAAAGTGATCGTCTTACATAAAAAGGGATCGTCACAATATAATTCGCTAAGCAGGACGTTCAGGCTCCTTCATTTAGGCGCAACCTTTTTGGCGCCACAGTTTTGGCACAGGACGTTTTGGAATAAAACATATCATATCATTTAATAAAAAGTAAGTTTTCTTGTCATTAATAGTTTTTCTTTTGTTTGCTTTATTACGTATGAACTCCACAATAATTATAATAGTAAAAGTCATCATCATAAACACGTTTCTATTATTACATTGTTTAATAAATTCATTATATAGTACTCGGCAATGATAAGATATTACAGAATATATAGACATTTTTGACAAAATAAATGCATAAATATTTACATTATCAAATGTTATTCAAAATAACTTTTCCTATTGCAATTTTAGACATTCCATCTTCTGTTTGCAATCTAAACATTTCCTCTCTTATTCAGTTATCACAATACGATACCGTTGATTAACGTGAACAATAAATAAATCCAGTTCCCTATTGTTACACTTTTATTTTGTGGCATTCATAAGTTTAAAGGCAAACTGAAGAGGTTTTCCTCAAACTTGAGTTTATCGTTGACTTCTGTAGTATATAATATATTATCGTTGACTTCTGCAGTATATAATATAGCAATCATTTTTTTTTTTACAATTTTGAGATTAAAATATGATTTGTAGGCCTCTATTTAAAAGCATATATGTGATAAGATTTGGAATACCTAAGGAAAGCAGTATTAATGATTTTATTTGAATGTTCAAATGCATTTTATAGTTGTATTTTTCAACATCTCCTAAATATGAAGCTAATTGTCTTTAGAGAAAAACTTTTAATTCTGAACATCGTTCGAAAATTAACAGTGATTATTCTTGGTTGCCTGCGACAAATCCTAATTATAAGATGGGATGACTTTATCCCAAATGAAGAAGTCGAAAAAAGAACTAGCCAGTGAGACTATTCAAGGAACTGACAAGGTGGTTTCGGGGCGTTTGCAAAATGCAATGAAGTGCAGAGTGCAAAATATTTTCACTGGTCATTATGGTTTTGTAAATGACACTGTTTAATACAGCTATGATTGTCGTTGTCATTATATTGGATTTAGCAAAGTACAAGATAAAGCTACTGATTGTTTTGACATAAATATCACAATTAAAAATGTATTTCTTTAAATTAATCACAGAGTTAAAAAAGTGTAAGCGTCGAAGCAACCAATATATATTATAATTGAGAACCATACTTTAAAAACAATTTATACAATTCATCAAAGACACTTGTCGTAACGACATATATCGACTTGTTCAACCTTATTCCTGCTGACTCCAACGATAGCAATTTAGTTCGATCAGGAAATTTCAATCTTATTTCTTTTATTTTATTACGTTATAAAAAGTTAAAATAAACGTGTTTACCTTTGTCTTTATGTCTTGATACTTTTTAATCTATAGACATACAAATTAACAATGAAGTCGTGTAGAAAAAACTCATTTAGCTGAATGTTTATAATCAATAACTAAGGACAGAATATAAACAGTAATAATGATGGCCCACAAAATTGTATACTGTATACTACATATTGTCATTATAAAGATGTGATTTACATTAGGAAACATTTTTTTGAAGGAATGTTAGCTTAAAATATATCTACTCAGTTTTAAAAACTTATGTTACAGGAAACTAAGTCTTGTTCTAGAATTCAAAGAAATGAACGACACAAGTGACTTTCAAGATAGCTTTGATCAAAACAGCAATGAAATTATTAGTTGGGAACAAATTTCGATTTTAACACACGTGTTATTCACTTTTGTAGGCAACCTTCTTTCATTATTTGGTATAGTTGGAAGTATTCTTGACATAATTATTTTATCAAATCATGAAATGAAAGACTCAACCAATTTGATATTTTTATCTCTTTCTGTGTGTGATCTTATTTACTCTATTACACAAGTATTGTTTATTCTAACATTTACCTTGGAAATGTTCGATTATTATTGGTTTTTATTTATATATGCTTATTATATGGTGTATTTCGATTCATTTAATTTTATTGCCGCTATGACAAGTATTCATTTAGTGGCTTTAGTTTCTGTAGAAAGAATGTTAGCTGTATGTTTTCCTTTTCATGTGTCAGGAATTATCACATATTATCGTATGAAATTGTGTATTTTTGCAATAACACTTTTTAATATTGTTATTCGAGCGCCGATATTTTGGCCGTTTGATATTATTGTTACTGATTATTACAACAGGACTATGCCAACACTAGTTTTGAAAGATTATGTAGCTCAAAATAATATCTTACTTATAGATTATCAGACTTTCGCTGGTGTGTTATTGAATTTCGGTCTTCCAATGCTTGTTATCGTCACGTGTACTACTATGACAATAAATACACTTTCAGTTTCATCTCTAAATAAAGCAAACGTATCATCAAATGAGGCCATAGCTAAAAGAAAAAAAAAAGAAATGAAGTCTGTGAAAACAGCTTTAATTATTTGTTTGTTAATAATGATTTTCGTACTAGTCCCTTTCTTTATTCAACAAATACTATCCAGGCTTTCAAATACAAGTATGGTAATCACCGCAACGTACATTATTGTGAATGTATTATTTCAAATAAATGCTTCGTTTAATTTTATTGTTTATGTCACAAGTAGTTCAAAATTTAAAAAGACATTTATCAATTTATTTCTTAAGCGTACAATATGCATAAAATAAAATATCACTTTATAGTAATTTGTGTTTGGTTTTAATCCATTTACACATATTTGGCCAACATTTGATTGAAACAAATTTTACGAATACAGTAATGGTGATATAATATAAATTTACCACTTTGGACATTACCAATAATTATTTAACTTTTGTTCGTACCGGACAAGCAGCTTAAACATATATATATATATATATATGTGTGTGTGTGTGTGAGTGACATCATGATGTTGTTTATTAAAAGAAATAAAAAGCACATTTTAAATTGATTCAGATTTTTTTGACGAAATAACTTCAGTGAGGTTAAGATAATAAGTTAAATTACAAAATCAACTTATTGACATTTGTTTATTGTAGATATTATTCTGAGAGTCACATCACATTAATCATGTTTAAAAAGCCATAGAGCAGAGAGTATAATATATGTTTAAATGTTTACATTTCCTCCATGTGTACATACATTTTTCGTTAAGTTCAAGTAAGCTTATGTTAACATTTGGCGCTAGAAAACATCAGACTATCTATATAGTGTTGACATATTGAATTGTTCTTAGATTAATATGACAATTTAAAGCTATATATTTCAATTACGTTTTAAGTCGGTTTTAAAATATCTTAAGCTTATCGTTTAAAAGTTGATTTTTCCTACCTGAAATGTTGCTAATATAAATTATTGCTGGAATTAAGTTTTTTATATTAATCAGTATGTTAAATATTATATTGTTTTTGATATGGGTAAACAAGTTATATGCTAAAGCTATTCATATATGATACATATTTAAATAAATGATCGGGTATTATTAATCATTTCATTATTATTTAAAAAAAAAAAAAATTTAGAACATTGGTTAAAATAATAGTAGAGCAAAATAAAATAACACAGTTTTTGTATATCAATACTTAATTTGAACTTTAATTGTGCCTTGCAAGCATGTTGTTTTTCGTTACCCACATACTAATTGAAAAAACAAATACGAAGGCACACAATTACGTATTTAGAAAAAAAAATCTAACAAATAAGAGAACCATAATATTGATATCATTTTATAAATAGAGAAATGCACGATTAAATAGAAGTTAACACAATTATGGTGTTTATATTCATTTATTTATTCATTGACCCTAATGGTTTAGTATTTAGCAGCCCACATTGTAAAAAAAAAGTGGTTAATACTGTTACGTCTCAATGTCTGGGAGGTTGTATATATAAAAGACTTCGTTGATCCTTTGAATAATTATTCCTGTCACACAGTTGCAATGCCCAACTTCCATTTAAACACTAACAAACGACGACAGCAGGAAGATTTAAAAAACACACTATCTAATTCGATACGACAACATATTTATTATACATCAACAATATAAAAGACAAGAACAATAATACATTTCAATAGTGATCGTCACAACAGTCTCTTAACGCTTGACTGACAGACTTCCTGATACACCTTACGGAGAGAGCACATGTTGTCTCAACCCAAGACCCCTATGGACAATCGGACAATGGTCGCGTTTAAAACAAAAGCAATGTGACCAGAAGTCCACAGGGGAGGTAAACAATAAGGAAGAGGGTATAAGAGTAAACTCCTACTGACTTTCTATTTCACACCTTACCTCCTTATGATAACAAATTTATTTTATAATTAACTTTTTTTTTCGTGATAAAATAACAGGGATTATGGGGGATTGATGGAAATAATTATCAAGAAGAATAACCTGTGAATATTTAGTACCGTTTAATTATAACATTATAAAATGACCTTAAAAGGGGTAGACCTACAATAAAAGGTTACTTACTTTTACACATCAAATACAACATCATAACTGAAAAATAGGATTTAAACTATAAGTGCGCACTTAGCCTATAATTAATTCAAAGAATACAATTGAATACAATGGTACTCCAGGTTATGAACGAAGAGAGACAGAGAGGAAGGTTTAACGTTGCAGACAAACGATCACTAACAGCAGAGGTCTCCGAACTACGGCCCGTGGAGACCTTTTTGTTTACTAGAAACGTCTGCTTTTTTTGGCATCCAGGAAACAATTTCACGATTCCCACTATTACAGGTGTACATGTGTAGTGTATCAATGTGTTATTAAATAAAAACTGAATAAAATGATATTAAATAAATAATTATAAACCTCATCGATGTTTTCATTCTTTTTTTTTTTTTGTGGTCGGCCCCCGAACTGATGTTTGTTAGTTATTGCGGCCCTCAGGCTGAAAAGTTTGGAGACCCCGTCTTACAGTACAAACGGAGACCTCGCAGTACTTAGCGCTAGCCTAGTAGGCCTATTCTTGTTTTGCATGCGTAACATTCGATTTCAACGGCTTTCATACACAATAAAAACATATTTTTTAGCAGTGGCAGTTTTTCTCTTTCATTATTGTCCTCGTTGACCCCATCATTTATGAGTTAAAAGAACTGTAGATGTGCTTCAAATCAAGTATCACAAATTTATATAATGGAGGTGAAGAAATAAATAAATTATGTAATAACAAAATGGCGTTCGTGTGTGTTAACATCGCTAAACAGTACAGAATGGGTAAGTAAGTAAAGTACCCGTCGGACCGAATTGATCCATAGGTCCGATGAAGCAGCGTTCACTGTTTCTGTGGCCTTCACCCAAATTAATGTCAGGTAACCATCAGTGCTGGGTAGATTCAAGCCCCTCAGACCCGGGAAAAATCCTGGACTGCACCAGGATTCGAACCCGGGACCTTCGGCTCGCCAGTCGAACGCGCTGCCGCTCGGCTACCCTATTCTGCAGGGATCAATGAAACCAAGGGGAGAGATCAAATGAGGGGTTACCATTGGCGTGGGGTGGTGCCTGGGAGGAGACATAAAAGAGGGTTAAATGAAAAGCGTCCTAACTTATACAGGGACAGACATAATAAGTCTTGATAACTATGTTTGTCTATTAATAATATATATAAATGTATTTAAATACGTATATATATATATATATATATATATATATATATATATATATATATATATATACAAGCTACATTGCCCGGCGTTGCCCGGGTGAAAAAAAAAGGACTGTCTGAGGTGCAGATAACAAATTTATAAACTACACTTACTGAATACTTTTAGGAAAGTAAATAAATATTGTAATAGGGTAAAAAAAATAGTCAAATATTCTTATTTAACAAAATCTATACTGCCTATAGATTTACAATGTCTTTTGTTTTTTAAAGTTTGAAAAATTAATTGTCGAAAAAAAAAAGTATAGTCTAACTGGAGAATCGAACCCTGGTCGCCCGTATAGCAGTCCACTACGTTTACCACTGAGCTATCGAAGACACATGTCCGAAGTCCGATGTGAAAAATTATTAGACGGTATATTGGGCTAGGCCTAGATAGGTCAGTGACACACGTGTTTTCAAATTGACCAATGGGGATCCTCGCGGGGCTTAACACTGTCTTTTTATATATATAGATATATATATATACATATACATATATATGTCAATACATATACAAGTAAAAAAAGAGAAAGCTAATATTTTTGTTACGGCCAAAGCCATAAGTACGCCAGTTCGCAAACTGGCTGGCTACTTCGCACTTTGGCCGAGGCACGTGGAAATTGCTAGTGCATACTCTACTTTGGCCAGCCATTTCCATACATGGTCTAAGTCTAGTGTTTTAAACGATGTTAAATTGATATATTTCCTGATTTGTTCAAGAAACTTATTCCATGTCCAGATGCAACTGTTTACATTCTGACATCACGACTGTGTAGAACATTAGTTACCAGGCTGCTATTTACGTAAGTTTCGGCTCGCCCTAAGGACGAAGTATTGTATTCAACTATCAATTGATTGAGATATTTTTTAAAATCTAA
The DNA here is from genome assembly GCA_949126835.1 of Anisus vortex. Classification (NCBI taxonomy): domain Eukaryota; kingdom Metazoa; phylum Mollusca; class Gastropoda; family Planorbidae; genus Anisus; species Anisus vortex. The sequence continues at coordinate 31,689,861 of OX421492.1, forward strand.
ATCGATTACCAAAATTGTAGACTTGTAAATAATGAACGCTATCTTTCATTTGAAAGGTCGATGTAGCACAAGTTAACTGCCAAACATAAATTTAATTCTGGTGGAAAGTCTCGACTACCATTAGAGGCAAGTGCAGAATAAATAATAAACATTGATGATCACTATTAATTGGACATTTCGGACTCCTATTTGTGCAACAGTAATTTGAAGGGAATACACTCATGAATAAGTAGAAGTGTTTGAAGTTTCAAGGCGCATAAATGAGTCATACTTGCTAAAAAAATCCTAAATATGAATTACGCCCCTTTGTAAGCATTGAAGCAAGTTTTTCGTTTTTCATTGAATTTGTAGGGATAAAATATACAGCAAACATTGTAATCGTCTTACCTAATACAATGTAATTGGTAATTTGTTAATTTGTGATTTTTGTAACTAGAAAATTGACTCAAAATCATATTATCTGTCTTTTTTTATTCAGTAGTGCTAGATTCTATATATTTATTCAGCATTGTATCAGGTGTAAAGTAATACGAAATTAGTTCTAGAAAATTAATCGTTGGAATTGAAAAAAATATGAACATTTGACTGCTATAAAAAAGAAGATTAGATTGTCATAAAATAAAGCTTCTCTACCCTCCCCCACAAGAAATAACCCGCAGTTTAAAGGTATTTGTTTTACTATTTATTATAGTTTTTTTTACATTGTGTTTCCTCACGTTGTAATTTAAGATAAAAGAAACACAAAATAGCATTCAAATGTTATAGCATTAAAACTGGATACAAACTCATTTTCTAATCATGCTAAAGAGAAACCCAATAATCTACTTTCAAGAAACGGAAATATAAATCAATCAGCCTTGAATAATTTTTAAGTGCTGATTTTACAAACTTATGCATGTTTATTTAGAATCTAATTTTTATTTTTTTATTACTTACAATCAATTGAAAAATAAACAACAACTCAGAATGCTTTTGTGCACATACATCGCGATTGTTCAACATCAGTCTTAAAAAAGTCAGTTTCCTTTGACGTTGTGATAAATTATTTTGGGTGGCACGGTTGCCTACACCAGAAAATACGCTGAGAAGAACACTAAATGTTTTATTATATTTGGGAACTACCGAACATAAACAGTTAGAATGAATGTCCAAGTTGCATTACCAAATACTGAAGAAATAATAAACATCATTCTAGCTGAAAAGGCAAAAGATGAATTACGCCCGTTTGAAAAGAAAATACGAAAACATTATCTATACAACAAGAATGCATCAAGATTTGTGACTTGTCTGGAAAATTACAGCCTTGCTACTAAAATATTTGTGATATACAATAGATTCGAGAATAAAACAGAACTGACCACAAGTCAGAAGAAAATAAAAAACACTTTTTTTAGGTGTGCGCTCAAGCGTGACCACTCAGCTTACTACATAACGGAAAGACAGAAAAATACATAGAGCAGGGGAAATTTGGGTTGGAGAATAAACGCACACCAATAAACACAGGAAAAAAATAATTTAACAAAGAACTAAATAAAGTTATGGTGTGATTTAATGTAGATTATTCTAGAACATAACACTAGATCTATATAGATAACAACTCTCATCAAACTCAGCATTAGTCAAAACAAAACCAAGGTACTGGCTCAAAACGCTGTAATTGTGCCATGCATCACTATTGGTGGCCATCCACTAGAAGTAGTTGAAGAGTTCTGCTACCTTGGGGCCAAAATCTCAAGCAATGTTCTCCTAGATGGGGATATCAATAGTAGAATAGCTAAAGCCATTCGTACTATGGCAAAATTTAAAAAAAAGAGTATGTATGAACTCACAGCTCACACACTCCAGTAAGTCACTAGTTTATCGAACATGCGTTCTGAGTACCCTGCTGTACGGCTGTGAAACATGGAGAACATATTCCTGGCAGGAGCAAAAATTGAACACCTTCCACCTACGAAGAGCAGGGTGTCAAGACATCCGCATTACTCTTAGTAACAGACGTCTCAGCTGGCTAGGTTATGTTCGCCGAATGCCACAGGGTCGACTTCCACAGGACATCCTTTATGGAACATTAGCTTCGGGACAGAGACCTGATGGTGTTCCAAAACTGAGATTTGCGGATGTCTGCAAAAGAGACATGAAGCACCTCCAAATTGACCCAAACGGGAGATCATGGCGCAAAATAGGCCCACCCGGAGGCCAGGAATTAAAGAAGGTTCCAGGCTTGCGGGAGAGGAGCGCGCCAGGAACAAGAGGGTGGTGAAAATGTGTTCCCCTCCGCTACCTTCATCTGCAGCCAGTGTGACCGTCCCTGTACGTCCAAGATTGGCCTCTTTAGCCACATGAGGGCCTGCAAGGGAATAGGATCGTCTCACAAGACGTAAAATGCCGACGACGGTTATTTTCTGTATGTTTAGGTTTAGAGTTATTAAAAGTCCGCGTGGTTAAAAGTGTCCGTGTTTAAGTATTGAGTGTCTCTCTGTCGCGTGTTGAAAGGTTAAAACACCAATTTATACAATATATGAACGATACAAAACATATAAGAAGAAAAAAAAACGATGATTGACATCTTCATCGTTAACGAAACTTCAGTAGCCATTTCGCTTTTATCGATTCCCTTAATCTCATTTCTTTGTGTGTATAATCGAATGTTCGTAAACTGTATTACACTTGTATTGCCCGAAATAATAAAGAAAATAAGGCAAGTGTAAGGTTGAATAAAGTGGTGTTTTTATCTTGCCTTTAAGTTTTTATTAACGTTAAAAACCGTATTCAGAAGGTCCGAAACTGATTTAGCGAAACCGATGTGGCGCAGATGCTGCTTTGGCGCCTTCTAGATTTATTTCGCTAATAACTCAGCAAGCAAGTTGCCAACCGAAATTCGTGTTTCGGCCGAAGCCAAAAAGTTAGCTGTCAGTTTGCTTTCGGTTTCGGCCGAAACTCATATTGCCTTGCGGTCAACAGCCAAATATCTATTTCAACTTTCAAAGTTCAGTATTACATTATATACTAGTACAGACAACAGCTACAATTTACTCTATCGTCGGCACAGCCATTGATTTATTGTTTTAAATTTGATTTCATTGTTAAATGTGTATGTCTATATATTACTATGTATAATGTCATGTATATTGTTTTTCCAAGAATTGGAACACGCAATGTTTATTCTCCTCTCTCTCTCTTTTCTTACTACACGCGATATTAGGACGTTTAGTAGGAAAACGAAAGGTTCTAGGTAATGCTGGGATTCTGTGTTGATCTCAAATTCTCAGAGTCTGGGAACGACTCATTATTTAATAGGGGAAGTTCCTATCGTTTTTGTTATGAGTTTTGTAATGATACCATGATTTTCACCCCTACTGGTAATGGGTCTGTCCCTTGCACCACTCGGATAGTATTTAATGATTTGTTTTGTCTGAAAGACAGAGAGTTTCAAAATATGTTCTTTTGAGAACGTTTGTGTTTGCACTATTTTATTCTAACTGTACATAATAGATATATTGTATATATTGAACATACCACCTGAAATAAACTATCAACAACAGTTACACTGAAGCTTCTTTGTCAAGTTACTATCCTATTGTGTTGTATACATTACTATATTATTTATCTACTACCATAATTTACAAGAAAGGAAATGTTGGAATACAAATACTGAATTGTGCCCAGGACTATAAGAAGAGTTCGTGTAATACTGAAACATAAATACTAATAATTAAAGTCTCCCCTAGGACTAACGAGAATTATCAGCAAGATCTACACAGCTCTGGCCACAAGGGGATTGTGGACGTAACAAAATTTGGTGGTCTCGCCCGGTATATTTGAGTTCTACTTTTCCTGACCTAGGATTGACAAGATTTGGTAGTCTCGTTCGGTAGATTTGAGTTCTACTTTTCTTGATCTAGCTGACCTATAAATATTTTGTGACATTAGTAGTACTGAGAGCGGCATATTTGTGTTTCGTTTTCAGGACTGTGAAACTATTCTTTTTAAAAAGAGGAGAGAACTGGTTTGCGTTTTTATTCCTTGGGAAGTGTGAAGATTCCACGAAGTGTTTAATATTATATTGTGCAAATTTCTGGACAAATCGTAAGTTGGAACTTTATATTTTATTATACAATATATACTACTCTACTATCACAAATATTTCGAACGCTATACTATGGCTTCGAATATATCAAGTGAGGAACTTAATGCCATGTCATTTGCTGAACTAAAAGAATTAGCTGAGTCCTTTGGGATTGAGGCAGGACAGGCAAGACCTAATCGTAATCGTTTGACCAAAGAAATTATGACATGTTTGAACGGGCAGAATGCCATGAACACTGGTAGTGTAGTTGAAGTGGGACAGAACGATATCAATGAAGGTTATGTAGCTCCCAGTGGGGGCGAGGTAATTGCCCACGGAGACGAGGTAAGAAATATGTCATCTAGATCATCAAACAATGATGAAGATGAAGGGTTGAGTGAAAACCTAAAATTCCAATTAGCTATGAAGAGAATGGAATTAGAAAGTATGGAAAGGAGAGAATTGGAAAGAATTAGGATAGAAACTGAAAGGGAAAATGAAAGAATTAGGATAGAAACTGAAAGGGAAAATGAAAGAATTAGGATTGAAAGCAGAGAAAGGATAGAGATGGCACGCATGAACAGACCCGACCATCGTAGGGACAGCAATGGTATGGATATTAGCGCAACGAAGCAACACTTGCCTATATTCAGAGAAGAAGATGTTCAAGATTTCTTTTTGCTTTTTGAGAGGATAGCTGTAGATTATCAGTTCCCTGATGATAAGATGGCTTTATTGTTAAGGTCAACTCTCAACAAAGGAAAAGCATTGGACGTAGTGTTGAGTTTAACACCCGAGGAAATAAATGACTATGAAGTAATCAAAGATAGGGTGCTAAAAAGTTATTCCCTGACACCAGAAAAATATAGAAAGCTATTTAGAGACAGAAAGAAGGCATATGATCAAACTCATGTAGACATTTTGAGACAAAAGGAGAAAATGTTAGAACAGTGGCTAAGGTCACAGAATGTAAGTGAGTTTGATAAACTCAAGAACCTAATATTGTTTGAGGAATTCAATGATTGTATTCGAGTGGATATTAAAACCCACATCTCAGACCGAGGGGTTGAAGATGTGCATGAAGCTGCTAGATTGGCAGATAACTATGCCATAATTCACGCCAGCATAAAGCCATATTATGCTGACAAACCCAAAGTGCACAAACCAGAGTCCAAGGAGGCTAGTAAACCAAAAGAGACAAGTGAAAACAATAATAAGAACAGTGGTGTAAATAATAATAGTAACTTAGTTCATTTCAGGAAGCAGACAGATGTAAATAAAGCAAAGGTGGTATGTTTCAATTGCAAGAAAGAGGGCCACATGAAGAAAGATTGTTGGATCCTTACCAAGAAGCAAGGTGCTATTCTACACTGTGCCAGAGTGCAGAAAGATAGCAAGCAGACAGAAGAAGTGTCCAACACAGGGTCAAGAAACTCAAAAGAAATGCGGCCGGCATCGCCCATAGTTGTGGAGTCGATGGTTTTTGAGAACAGTCTATCTAAGGTAAAAGAGAATAGCTGTACTCAATCTCTTTTATATGTCCATCTTTCTTACAGAATGTACAGGTAATTCTCTTTTGTACAAAACTTGAATTCTCTTGTTTATCGGCTTTTTGTTTACTTTTATCCTCTGTCGATCTTAACTTCCTCTCTGTATTACTGTTTTGAGTCCTCAAACTTGTTCTGTCATTTTGAACTAGCCAATACTAGCCAATAGTGAGAAGAGATGTTGAACAATACTGCAAAACTTGCCAAGTATGCCATATGATAGGACGACATAATCAACGAATTCCTGTCGCTCCACTCCAGCCGATACCAGCGTTTGACGAACAATTCCGTCATATACGCTGGCGAACGTTCATTTTCCTACGCAGGACCGTCCGCTTGGAATCACCTCCCTCTACAGCTTCGCCAGAGCCCTAACTATGACACCTTCAGGAGCCGGCTGAAGACTCACCTATTTCGTCAGCAGAATTAGCGTATTACTACATATTTCGTTGTCTGTCTGTATTCTGTAACTGTCGTCTGCGCATAGAACTGTCACCAACGGGATCTGCGCTATATAAGCACCGTTATTATTATTATTATTATTATTATTAAATGTTGTTGATTTAAATCAGGTGATAACTCTGATATTTGCAATTATATACAATAAATGTAGTATTTACAGCAATAATAGAATAGTGCCAACACGAGCTACCACTCTGTACAAACTACTGGCTTCTTTAGCCGGACCCTAGCCTTAAATACTCGCGGAGAAGAGCGGGGAAAAGACCTGTTACTACGAGGGGTGAAAAGAAAGTTATCATTACAAAACTCATAATAAAAATGATAGTTTTAACATGAACACCCCTGTACGAGAAACAATAGAAAATTCCTAGCCATTCCGAGAATTTGAGGTCGGCACGAGAGTGGATTCTTAGAACAGTCTAGGCTTAGTACCGCCCAAAAAACTTGCGTTGGAGAGAGAGATAGGCAATAAGTAATGCGTGTTTCAGTATTTGGAACTATTAATATGTGACACGCCCTTAGCCAATGAAAGAAAAATGTATGTACCATAAATACCATGGGAATATCTAACATGATACATTTTTCGTACCTAACACTATCGTGTTGACGCCTATGTTTGCTTCTTTACATTTAACAAACATCAATAAATGAAAGATCATAAGACAATTTAAGTAAAACATGGCTCAGTGGCATAATTAAATTATAAAAAGTATCATTAACTAATGGTAATTTTCATTATAACGTGATGGACATATATTTCCCCGTTACCATACAAATTAACTAATGTCTTTACAAGTACAAATCATTCCAAAATATTCTAGCCATTCCTACTTTAACTATGTACAGTTGTGTGGATTTCCACCCAAAATAGTTAAAAAAAAATTAACTTACTTAAACAAATATAACATTTATCAAACTCTGGCAATTTCAATAATTAACCTCCAGTGTACGAACTAAGATATTTAAATCTAGAACTCATCACTAAATTCAAACTATTGGTTTCTTCCCCTTTTTTCCAGAAATACACGTATCGATAAATTACAATGTCAACTTGACATTAACTAATATATATTAAAGGGTAGGTCAAGGTTCATACTCAAAGTGATTATTACTTCCTATTTTCTCAGATATGACGAAAAATACAATCTAGTTACAATTTATTTCCCTTCTTACTACATAAATCTAAATATTAAAATGAAATCACTAGAGTTAACTATAGATTACTTCCCCTTTTTCCCAGAAATACATGTATCGACATATTACAATGTCTAATTGTCATTAACTAATATCTATTATGCATTTTTGGCAACTTTAATAGTTTAATATAAACGAATGTTCAGGCTTGGATAAGTACACACTTTTAAGCACGTTTATTTCCCTCCATTTCCAGATATTTGGAAAAATGTATATCATAGTATCAATCTCTTTCTGAGAGATAAAAATTGTACACATTATTAACAAGCTTTATTCATTAACTAAAATAAAACAACAAATCAATTATCTCAAAGAAAAAACAATAATTCAGGACAACTCTCTCACGGTGACTTTGTGCAGTGCACTGATCGTAAAGATTTCTTTGATTTATGATTTATTAAGTTTCCCCACTTAATTGCGTAGAATGACAATTACTTCCATCCATCCAAACCAAGTAAATACATACATATTTATTTATTGCATAATACATCAAAATTTAAATGGAATTTGTTTTCTATAAAAAAAATGTATTAAATGAATGTAACATATATCAGAACATCAATCAGAAAATATAATACGAATCATTTAGTACATGATTATGAACATAATTCTTACTTTCAAAAGACTTGACTTCTGACTGATACAAGTGCTCTATGTGTATTCTATAATCGAAATTCAAACGAGTAATAGATTATCATGAAACATTCCTAATCAACAAGTGAAATAATCTGAAAAAGAAACATTGGGTTGGTCAATCGATCATGTAGTACCCGAGATAGAGTATCAGCTATGACGTTGTCCCTACCACTCAGGTGTTTTATGTTTAAGTCATAGGCTTGGAGGAATAAGCTCCATCTAACAAGCCCCTTGTTTTGCTTGACCCTGGAGAGAAAAGTCAGAGGGTTATGGTCAGTCAATATTTCTATTTGTACCCGGTGCTATTTACATAGAAATCAACCTGTTTTAACCCCCAGAATCACCCCAAGAAGTTCCTTTTAAATCGTGCTATAATTTCGTTCATGTCTATTAAACTTATGTGAGTGGTAGCACAACGGGTGCTCCTCTCCTTGGTCGTCTTGCTGAGTTAGCACCACTTCCATCCCATAATCGCACGCGTCTACTGCAATTTTAAAGGGTCTATCAAAATGCGGGGTCACCAAAATAGGTGCCTCCCTGGATAACATTATCTTCAGTTCATCAAACGCCCTTTGGCACTTATCAGTCCAAACAAAGCAATTGTTCTTCTTTAGTAAGTCAGTCAAGGGGCAAGCTACTGTAGAGAAGTTTTTGCAAAACCTACGATAATACCCAGCCATGCCTAGGAAACGTCGGAGCTGTTTCCTTGTCTGTGGCACTGGGGCATTCTGAATATCTTCTATTTTAGCATTAACTGTTTTAATCTTCCTACCACCCATTACATGTCCCGGATACTCTATAGTGGCCTGTCCGAACTGACTCTTAGCCAGGTTTATTCTTAAATTGCCGCCATTCAGTCGTTCAAACAAGTGTTGAAGTTGACTGACATGTGTCTCAAAATATTATGTACTGTACACAACTATGTCGTCGACGTAGACATTACACTGGAAAATACCGTGATTAAGGGTGTTTATAAGTCTTTGAAACATCGCAGGGGCATTGCGAAGTCCGAAGGGCATGACCTTATACCTGTAAAGTCCGTCAGGTGTCACAAAAGCGGCTACTTCCTGTGCCCGTGGCATCAAAGGAATATGAAAATACGCAGAGAGAAGATATTTTTTGTCACATACGTCGCGTCTACTATTTTATAAATGAGGTCATCAATACGAGGAATGCGATATGAGTCGGTCTTTGTCAAATTATTTAATTTCCTAAAGTCTGTACAAAACCGCAGTGTGTGGTCGGCTTTTGGTACCAGCACACAGGGTGAAGACCGTTCGCTATCACATTCTTCCACTGTCATTTTCTAACATATATTTTACCTCTGCCCTGATATGCTCAAGTCTGATGGAGTTAACTCTATATGGATACTGTTTGATAGGCCTGGCACCATCGGTTAACACTACATCGTGCTCCATTAGATGTGTCCTCCTGGGGACATCTGTAAACAGTGACTTATATTCATGTACCAGGTTAATAATCTTCTTTTATCTTCTACCACAAGATGTCCTAGCTTTGTTTCTCTGCTCTTAATGGCTTCTGTATTATTAAGTTTTCTCTCTGCACACTTGTGCTCTATCTTATGTAAGTCCGTCGGGACTTTAGCTAATGAAATCATGGGGGCCTCCCATGGTTTACTCTTTTCCCTGGAAACATAGGGCTTAAGTAAATTAATATGACATTTCCTCTGCTTTTGTCTCCGGTCAGGAGTCTTTATCACATAATTAAAGTTGCCAAGATTTGACTTTATCTCGTAGTACCCACTAAACTTTGCACTTAAAGGTTGATTCTGCAGAGGCAGAAACAGAATAACTTTGTCACCTGGTGCGAAAGTTCTAGCTGTGGCTTTCCGGTCTTAATTATGTTTCATACGCTCATGCATCTGTTGAAAATGAATCTTTACATGGTTAAATGCATGGTAAAGCCTTTTTTTTAATTTTCTACATATGACAAAAGTCCAATCTGCTCACTGTACATTAGCCAAGTTTAATGTTGCAGTTTAAACGGACCTCTGACTGAGTGTCCATACACAAGTTCGAACGGGCTAAACCCCAAAGATTCTTGAGTGGCCTCTCTTGCAGCGAACAGTACATAAGGCACACCTTTATCCCAGTCTTTCTCGTTTTCATAACAGTACTTTTTCAGCATCGACTTTAAGGTCTGATGGAACCTTTCCAAAGCTCCGTGAATCTCAGGATGATAGGCACTTGCTAGCCTATGGCTTATCCTTAATTGTTCCATAACTTGTTTAAAAATGTTCGAAGTAAAGCTAGTCCCCTGGTCGGACTGTACTGTCTTCGGTAGGCCGTAAAGTGTGAAGAAATTTGTCAGGGCGTCTACCACCTTCACTGTTGTTATGTTCCGCAACGGAATGGCTTCCGGGAAGCGAGTGGATGAACACATGACTGTGAGCAGGTATTGAAAACCGGCTTTTGTTTTCGGCAACGGGCCCACGCAATCAATGAGTATATGACTGAATGGTTCGTCGAACGCTGGTATCGGCTGGAGTGGAGCGACAGGAATTCGTTGGTTAGGACGTCCTACCATTTGGCATACGTGGCAAGTCTTGCAGTATTGTTCGACATCTCTTCTCAGTCCTGGCCAGTAGAAGTAAGGGAGGATACGGTGGTGCGTTTTCCGGACTCCCATGTGACCAGCGAAAGGAAGATCATGCGCCATACGCAGTATATCTTGACGATAGCACTTAGGTATTACAATCTGGTGAATACTGTCCCACTCGTTTGTACCTGAGTTGAGCGGTTTCGACTTTCTCATCAATACTTCATCTTTCATGTAGAAACATTCCGCCATTGCATCTGCAGTCTTTTCGTCAACAGCTTTCATTCTGAGTTGCATTATTACTTCGTCATTCAATTGTTCTTTCACCAATTTCTGCTTTGGTGACAAAATGTTATCGTTCTCTGTTGCATCATCAGTTGTTAGTTCAGCAAAGAACGTAGCACTTAAATCGATGTCAGGTGTTTCTGTTATCACTGTTTCATTCGCATGTGTGTCTTCAGAACAGACAAACACATCTTTCGTTGCACTACACGGCGTAGCAGGAGTCTTTACCGACTTCTTTTTCTGCATTGCTCTTGTCAGTGCACATGTTGGGCGTTCATTGGCAGGACGTAGGTTTTTGTCCTCCGCCATCTTTGTCTCCAACACTTTAACCATGGGCTCGACAGTGACTCTGCCGCCCATAATGTCATTTCCTAATATCATGGAAACGCCTTTGACGGGTAGTGCGCGCCACACTCCCACTACGATGTTACCTGTAAAAATATCCGACTCGAGTTTTATTCTGTGCAGTGGAGCTTCCACAGCCTCCATACTAGCACCTCTCAGCACAACAGACTCACCGGTACTGGTGGCATCTGTTAACGGCACACTGCCCTCCAGGATCACGCTGACAGCAGAACCCGTGTCACGTAATATCTGTATTTTCTTCTTGCTGAGTACATCGACTTCTGTCGACACTGTCCCCTCGTAGACAAAGGGTCGAAAATCGGATAGGTCGTCCTCTTCCGGGACTTCAGGAACCATCTGTTCCTCACGGCCTTCTGAAAGCATAATAGATTGAGTACAGCTATTCTCTTTTACCTTAGATAGACTGTTCTCAAAAACCATCGACTCCACAACTATGGGCGATGCCGGCCGCATTTCTTTTGAGTTTCTTGACCCTGTGTTGCACACTTCTTCTGTCTGCTTGCTATCTTTCTGCACTCTGGCACAGTGTAGAATAGCACCTTGCTTCTTGGTAAGGATCCAACAATCTTTCTTCATGTGGCCCTCTTTCTTGCAATTGAAACATACCACCTTTGCTTTATTTACATCTGTCTGCTTCCTGAAATGAACTAAGTTACTATTATTATTTACACCACTGTTCTTATTATTGTTTTCACTTGTCTCTTTTGGTTTACTAGCCTCTTTGGGCTCTGGTTTGTGCACTTTGGGTTTGTCAGCATAATATGGCTTTATGCTGGCGTGAATTATGGCATAGTTATCTGCCAATCTAGCAGCTTCATGCGCATCTTCAACCCCTCGGTCTGAGATGTGGGTTTTAATATCCACTCGAATACAATCATTGAATTCCTCAAACAATATTAGGTTCTTGAGTTTATCAAACTCACTTACATTCTGTGACCTTAGCCACTGTTCTAACATTTTCTCCTTTTGTCTCAAAAAGTCTACATGAGTTTGATCATATGCCTTCTTTCTGTCTCTAAATAGCTTTCTATATTTTTCTGGTGTCAGGGAATAACTTTTCAGCACCCTATCTTTGATTACTTCATAGTCATTTATTTCCTCGGGTGTTAAACTCAACACTACGTCCAATGCTTTTCCTTTGTTGAGAGTTGACCTTAACAATAAAGCCATCTTATCATCAGGGAACTGATAATCTACAGCTATCCTCTCAAAAAGCAAAAAGAAATCTTGAACATCTTCTTCTCTGAATATAGGCAAGTGTTGCTTCATTGCGCTAATATCCATACCGTTGCTGTCCCTACGATGGTCAGGTCTGTTCATGCGTGCCATCTCTATCCTTTCTCTGCTTTCAATTTCTATCCTAATTCTTTCCAATTCTCTCCTTTCCATACTTTCTAATTCCATTCTCTTCATAGCTAATTGGAATTTTAGGTTTTCACTCAACCCTTCATCTTCATCATTGTTTGATGATCTAGATGACATATTTCTTACCTCGTCTCCGTGGGTAATTACCTCGCCCCCACTGGGAGCTACATAACCTTCATTGATATCGTTCTGTCCCACTTCAACTACACTACCAGTGTTCATGGCATTCTGCCCGTTCAAACATGTCATAATTTCTTTGGTCAAACGATTACGATTAGGTCTTGCCTGTCCTGCCTCAATCCCAAAGGACTCAGCTAATTCTTTTAGTTCAGCAAATGACATGGCATTAAGTTCCTCACTTGATATATTCGAAGCCATAGTATAGCGTTCGAAATATTTGTTATAGTAGAGTAGTATATATTGTATAATAAAATATAAAGTTCCAACTTACGATTTGTCCAGAAATTTGCACAATATAATATTAAACACTTCGTGGAATCTTCACACTTCCCAAGGAATAAAAACGCAAACCAGTTCTCTCCTCTTTTTAAAAAGAATAGTTTCACAGTCCGAACGAGACTACCAAATCTTGTCAATCCTAGGTCAGGAAAAGTAGAACTCAAATATACCGGGCGAGACCACCAAATTTTGTTACGTCCACAATCCCCTTGTGGCCAGAGCTGTGTAGATCTTGCTGATAATTCTCGTTAGTCCTAGGGGAGACTTTAATTATTAGTAGTTATGTTTCAGTATTACACGAACTCTTCTTATAGTCCTGGGCTCAAATTCAGTATTTGTATTCCAACATTTCCTTTCTTGTATATTATGGTAGTAGATAAATCTTATAGTAATGTATTCAACACAATAGGATAGTAATTTGACAAGGAAGCTTCAGTGTAACTGTTGTTGATAGTTTATTTCAGGTGGTATGTTCAATATATACAATATATCTATTATGTACAGTTAGAATAAAATAGTGCAAACACAAACGTTCTCAAAAGAACAATATTTTGAAACTCTCTGTCTTTCAGACAAAACAAATCATTAAATACTATCCGAGTGGTGCGAGGGACAGACCCACTACCAGTAGGGGTGAAAATCATGGTAACATTACAAAACTCATAACAAAACGATATGAACTTCCCCTATTAAATAATGAGTCGTTCCCAGACTTTGAGAATTTGAGATCAACACAGAATCCCAGCATTACCTAGAACCTTTCGTTTTCCTACTAAACGTCCTAATATCGCGTGTAGTAAGAAAAGAGAGAGAGAGGAGAATAAACATTGCGTGTTCCAATTCTTGGAAAAACAATATACATGACATAGTTAATGTTTACACTATCGGTATAAGACCATTACTTGTTCAGTTTATATTGTTACGACCACAATCCCCTTGTAGTCAGAGCCGTGTAGATATTGTTGATAATTCTCGTTATTATTATTATTATTTATATTTCAGTAATACACGAACTCTTTAATAGTCCTGGGAACAAACTCAGGATTTGCGTTCTAACAGTTCCTTTCCTTGACGTTGTAGTTGTAAATAAATATATATTATAGTAGGTGTCTAAATAAAAAAAACAAAAAAAAAACATTTTTTTTAGTTTTATTACATTGAAATTCAATCAAGATTCCTATTCCAGTCGACATATAAGACTTTTGAACTTATACAACTAAATGTGGAAGCCTTAATTTAAAATTACAAAATCTTCTACTAGAGTTATTTAGGACACAATCTAGTGATCACACGATGGTTTAAAGTTTAAACCATGTAATTTTCGGGCCTGACATTCCATCATCTTCTACAATTTTTCAATGGAAACTCTTTCTTTTCTGAAACTCGTTATTGCTTGTTGTCATTATTAGTATAAATTTATTTTGAGTTAGCTGAGTAGCTTTATTTCCGCGTTTTAAAACTCTTATATTTAAAAAAAAAGTATGTCTCAGTTATCTTTTTATTGTTTGTTAAATTGCCAAATGAAATATAAAGTTGTTAACACACAAATATTACTTCTCTAATGTAGATGTGTGGAAAACTGTTTTAAGTTTATTTTCAAAGATAATTCGAGGAACAATTAATTTATATATATCAAGTGTAACAAGATTACCCTAAATCTACAAATTGCATACACTACTATGTCTTAGATGGACGTATAGTGTTGGAGACTTTGGAAAGGCAACGAGTAAAATTCAAAACGATTGTTACTTGTAAGTTGCAAAAAATATTATTATAATTTAATTACAACTATGTACACAGTACAGTAAAGTCCTGGAAGCATTATGACAATTCTCTCAACCCTTGCTAAAAGACCTGATTTTGCATCTGACATTATACAAGCTGCATTGTATGACTGACAATTACACAAAGTTATGAATAGACTTTTGATAAGTATTGCTTAAAGAAAGCAATTTGAAACATTGTTGAGCTCTTGCTCAATATAATTTGCTAATTGGTATAAATTGTTCCACTGCATTGCCGTTTTCTGTTGCATATATCAAGTATAGGGGAAATGTAAAAATTCTGCTAAAATCAATAGAGTAAAATGAAAGTTTATCAATATTTTAATGTTCAGTCCATAATATAAACACTACATTACCCGTGAGGTTTCTTTCTGAAGCCATTCGTTCCCGAGATAATAATCAGAACAAAGATCGCCAAATCCTGTTTTATATTTTTTCCAGTTTCTATAAAAATCAGTTTCCCTGTGAGCACGTCTCTGTTTAGAAAAATAAAATAAATTGTGCATAGAAATTGTGCATTTTTTTTTAAAATTTAGATTGTTGAATGTAATTATGTTTTGTAGCATTTCTTTTCGCTTTATAATACTATGTATATTGTAATTGTTTTAGTTGAACTCTTCTTTTAATAAGTTATAGAGATATTTTAATTTTAAAAAGTCAATATATTTATACGAGCTATATCTTCTAAGCAAACATCATTCTGTAAATAATAGATCGATTAATTGCTGAGTTTCTCCAGGGGTGAAGCAACGATGAGGGCTAAGGGGGATAAGATCCCCACCCCATCCGCCTGAATTTATTTTAAAAAAAAATATTTTTTCAATTATTAAAAAAATATGTACTAAATTTGCAAAAAAATTGATACATATTTGTCACGCACAAGTTCAGCCCACCATTAAGAAAGAATTGCAGCAAAATTAGTGACCTATTGGCTTTACATGTAATTATTTGTTGTATAATGTATACACATTTTAAAACGTAGGCCAAGTTTTGTATTTCTATTGTGCATTAACGTTTGTTAGTCTTGATTTGTGTATTAATTGAAGCAGTGCTTTTTAAAAAAAAAAAAAATAGGTGCCAGTACTCAGTGATGGATTGCCTAACTTTTAACTACCAGTTCGCATTTCGATGCAAGCTAAATGACAACTGCAAAGATGCTAAATGTCTAAAACAATTTTATTGTGTAATTAACCAACTTAAATTGTTTTATTATTACTTTATTAGTATACCGTTTACATTTGTTATGATTTGTAAAATTTAACTAACAACTTATTCAAGTTATTCTTGATTTACTTTTTAAAAAGTGTGTTAAGTTATCTTATGTTTTATAGGAATGAACCCTGTTAAAAATGAAAATGAAATATAAATGTTTAATAAATTATTCATAATAAATTCCAAAGTTTGATCAAGTTCTCATCTGATGTATACTCCCGACTGCGTTCTTCGCTGTTGGTATCTGTGGCTGAATGCAACCATGAATCAACGTATCTTATGGGGTCAAAACGAACGAGTGGTGGTCCAACTAATCTGATCATTTACATTGAAGATACAGTTGTTGTCATCAAAGAACTTTTTGTTGGAATGATGGTAAGATTCATTTGCGAAAATCCTTTTTCCGCTTCGCTTGAAGAAATTGGGATTGTACTGAGAGCAATTTGCAAAGGAAGTAGTTTATCCGGAATGTTTTTTTCGATCAGATATTCACGTAATCCGCGAATCATTATTATTTCGTTCAATTGCAATCTTGTTGACAAGTTTTTCATTTTCTGTTTCGCCAAATGTTAAGTGAGTACCAATGTTGTCTGGCCATTGACAAGTTTTAATGAGGCGTGACCTTTTCAAATGGAAGAGGTCACGTGCTTCCGGTTCTATTTTAAAATTGCTTATTATTTTAGGCATTTCCGTAAACAAAAAAAGAAGCATGCTTTTACTCGTGTTTGACAATTTAATTCAACATCCAGGGCCAATTCTAGTCTTTTAGAAATATTCAAAAGCTAAAATATTAGTTATGAGGAATCCGTTTTTAACATCAAAAGTTAGTAGGTGATAATTAATAATCAAAGTGTAAAATGAGTAAAGTTAAATTTAGATTTGTTTATAAAACTAACTTCAAGAGTTGCGTCCTTGGTTATTAAAAAAACACAATTCGTAGATTCATAAAAATATAAAACGAAAATTCTTTTGAATCAAGCAATACGTTTGAGGTTATAAAAAGGTGATCTATACGCTAGACATTCACAATCCCTCGTTTACTTTTGGCAACATCTTTTGGAAATGAAATATCATTTAATCTCTTACATCTTTTGGTACAACCAGTAACGTAGCACACAGACATGCTTTTTTAATTAAATGATCGAATATGAACGGAGATGTTTTTCTTGTCGACCTTTTTATACATGCATAATCGTTAAGACTTGTCAATTGCTTTGTATCGAGCACTCGAGCCCAATATGCCAACTCAGCATCTTCACTAGAAAGCAACATTTGTTCAATTGATTCTTCATAAACTATAATATACATGGACCGCTTGCTTTAGTTTTTTATGCTCTTATCTTCTTGTTTTGTAATTCCCGATTCTAAATAAAGTAGTGCGATACAAGTTCCGTTTTATTAAATCGCATTTTTTCGACTTCAAATTAATACTTGTTCTACTATTTTTCCTATTATCATTGACTATAATAAGATGGACCGCTTGCTCTATTTTTTAAAGCTTATTTTCTTTTTCCGTGCGCATACAACACTGATCTATAAATGTTTCCGCTGTATACAACTTACGACTTTAATTTTACTTCAGAAAATCATAGCGATTAAATAAATCGGAACTAGTATAGAAACTACTTTATAGCAACTACTTTTTTTAGAATTGGGAATTAAGAAAATCAGTGTTTCGAGTCATCATATAGCAGAAATACTAAAGCAAACGGTCCATGTATATTATAGTCTATGGATTCTTGTAGTTTTTCTTTTGTTGTAAAAAGCTTTTACGTCAATTGATGGATCACTGGTACAGTTTTTGGTGTGAAGTGAAACTCCTTTGAAAAGGTTACTATCTACAGCAGCGGCCGCAATTTTTTATTAAGGGCCTGGAATAATTTGCCTTTCTTAAAAAATCTGTATAAGAGCCTTGATTTTTTTATCTGCTCTGTAAATGTCTATGTTGCGCTCTTGCAAATCCAAACTTAACTCTGACAAATCTTGGAGCGCATCGCACATCAATTCGAGGTTAGTACAAATTCTGTAGAAGTAATATTTTGCTGCAAACCTTCATACATGCATTGATCTCTTTGTTTGAGTCAAGTTTTGCTTCTTCAAAATGTTGTACCTAAACTTCATAATCTTCCTAAACTGCTAAAATAGAACAGAAGCTGCTTGCCACCTTTCGCGTGCTTAACATTCTTCCAATTTTTTACAACTCAGCCTCTAACAAACGAGCACATATTTGCAATTCTCTGCAATTTTTGGGTGAAGAATGTAAAAACTGTATACAGTTTATTAATGAATGTCTTACATATGTTGATCCCTGAAACTTGTTTTACGATATCACCAACTGAGAGTTCCAGTAGGTGATTTGCAAAATGCCAAACTAGAACCGATGAAACTTTTCTTTTAGCAATGTCTTGACGCCACTTTTGCTTCCCAACATCACAGCTGCTCCATCACATGCAAGAGAAACTAAGTTCCTTCTTAGAAAGTCTTCTGTTAACCTAAGCAAATATGGCAGTGTAGTAAAGAAGCAAAAACTCCATTTGCGGTTACACTTTCGAGTTCTACCAAATCCAAAAATGCATTTACTTTTGAGATAGTTCCACTGTCTGCAAGACAAACACAAAAATACACAATTAAAGTCGATTTTCGGCTAAGTGTGCGTAGTTAATTCGTCGATAATCAATGAAATTTTATTGTTCGACCGTACAATTTCTTGGAACAATTTTTTTTCTCATTTCACAACTAATGTGATTCACTATAAGCTTATTTAAGCAAGCATTGGTTGAATGAAGAATACAGCCCATCTCAACTCCGTTTAGTTCTTTCAAATCTATTTCAGATTCGAAATTATGAAACGATTGGTTTTCTTTGGCTACTCTATATGCTGTACGAAACATCTTTGCAGTTACGATTTTCTTACGAGTTAATGCCTTTAACAACACGTTCTCAATAGGTGCTGCCTCGGCTTCTGTTAGGACCTTAAGCGCAGCTTTGTGTGCCGCAGTTTCTTTATGATCGAATAATTTATTTCTTAAAGACATAAGCTGTTGTTGTCGATTATTACGGAAGTAAATTATTTTATTGTCGGCCCAATCCTTCGATACCTTGATTCCCATATTTGACTCGACTCTGAGATGATTGCCAACTTTCTTTTTCGGCAAGGGATACAAGCACGTTTTTTATTATTATGGATAGATAGCCAATCATATTTCACAAGGAAATAATGTCTTTGATCCAAGATCCAGCAGGAAGGCCAGTCAACATCTGCAGGCTGCAGTTTTCTAAAGTAACAGGGGAACGATACCTGACGGCTTAAATTATTATTTTTTAACTACGCTCGTTTTAATTTCTTTAAGTCTTAATTATTGCATTACGTCTTAAAAACAAGCATGATCGGAAATGGGTTAATAACTATTGACGTAACATTACGAGTGTGTGCTGAAAGCAGTTTCGCATTTTATATTTTAATTCTTATTGCGCGCAATTTTAAAATAATTTAATTTTAACAAAATTAATAATATAATAAATTAATACAAAACTTTAAAATACAAGAAAAGTAATATTTTGTTCCCCACATTGAAAAAGGTGCCGGTACGCCGTACCGGTGCGTACCGCACAAAAAAAGCACTGAATTGAAGCTCAATCAATCAGAGTTTCAAAAGACATTTAACATTTAAAATTGGAATCGAACTCACTTTTAGAAGTTCGGGTTCAATTCGTTAAGGCACTAAGTTAGAGTTTGGTTCGGTTTACAAATAACTTAAGTTCGTTTCAGCATTCAGTAATTATGAAACTCTTTTTTTTTGTTTTAGTTTTAAAAATATTCTTTTGTGAAGAAAAAAATAATATTTTATATACTAACAAGAATAAAACAAATGTTTTTTAACAATCATATTCACCTGAGTATGGGCGTCCGTAAAAAGTTGTGTAAGGGGGGAGTGAAATTATTTGTTTTTGTTTAAACTTAGCACGATGGCTCCACAAGGCACACGTGGGTACCATGGTGTGGCGATCGGTTTATATATATATTAGTCTTATAAACAATTTTAAATTATTTTTATTATCCCCACCTACACCTGTTACAGAGAATGTTCACATTATGTGTTTAATCTGAACTCTAGCCACCAGTCATCATTGACCACTCATATTAAGCAATCGTTGCGTAACTAAAGAGAGGGGTATTGGGAGTCGGCAGGTGGGTAGGATGGGGGGTAGCCTAATAGCAAAAGTTTGAATATGCCCTAAACTGACACTTTTTACTTAATCTCTACCTTCGGCATCCTTCAATGAACAACAATGAAAAATGAACAATATTTATTTGCCACATAGTACATAGGTACAATAAAAGCATAGTCAAAAACATAAGAAAATTATAGCATTTGTGAATAATAAATTGAACAATAATAGTAATACCAATATTAGTAATAAAAATGAAGGTAATAAAAAATTTATTAATTAAAGGTATCCTAAAAAAAAATTCAGGGGAGATAATTTAGTTTATAATACAATTTTTGGGGGGAAAAAACAAACAAAGAAAAAAAAAATAATTTTCTAACATAGACATACAGGTACATCACTTTCATTAGACCTGCACAGCATTAACATAGTGAGAACGAACATTTAAGAAATCATTCACAATTTTTCTTGCGGCTTAGTATATTACATTACTTCTACGACTATCTCTCATTAGCATAGTGACAAACCAACATGTTAAAATACTTAAACATTTCTAACCTTTTTTCATTTTTTAAAAGCAGATACTAGTATTTTTGAAAATATGCTTAGATTTTTAAGTTCTTTTAGAGAGCTAGAATTAAGCAGTTCCGACATTTTTTCTACATTAGGTCTGTTATAGTAATAGTTTTTTAGATACATTTTTCGTTGGGCATTGAAGTGCACACATTGAAGTAAATAGTGAAATCCATCTCCTATATCTTTTAAGCAAAGGGGACATAAACTTAAATTATAATCTATTCTGGAGTGGCGACCCAGTTCAACAGGGAAATTATTGTTACTTGTTCGTATTTTTAGTATATAGATAGCTTCTTTCAGATGTAATTTATTTAAAAAGGGTGGAATATTTTCCCAGTCAGATTTATATTTTAGAGCGCTATATAATTTACCTTTATTGCTTATTTGCATACTCTCATAAAGTTCTTGTTTACTTTGATCATTTATACGTAAGTTAATTATTGATTTTGAAAGTTTAGTATCTATTATATCTTGTTCTAACCAAATATATCCTAATCCTAGTTGTTCTAGTTGTAACTTTATATTGGCGAACCATTTGCATTTTTCAACCAGGTGCTCTTTAAGTAAAATGTTATAAATTATTGTAGAAATCCTGCTTTCTTTGCCAGTCGCTATTTTGATCCAGAAGTGTAACATTCTTTTTTTAATAAATGATCTGATATAAAGTTTGCCTGTTTCGCCTAGGACTACATAATTTGGTGTTTTTGTGTTCAATTTTAAAATCATCTTAAAATATCTTAGTCTAATATTTTCTAAAATGTCACAATTTTCCATACCCCATAGTTCGCAACCGTAGGTTAGTATAGGTAGTACTGTTTGATCAAATAGATCAATTTGACTATCTATGGGAAAGCTTAGTGTATGGCATTTTCTGAGAAGATTGAACATAGCATTAGTACCTTTCATCTTTCAGATGTTTGCTTAACCCTTCCTGTACCGACCCGACCTACTTCTATCTATGCTGCCTTCAGTTCCGCTATATACGCGCCCGGGACTGTAAGGGTTAATAATGTCATGTATATTGTTTTTCCAAGAATTGGAACACGCAATGTTTATTCTTCCCTCTCTCTCTTTTCTCACTACACACAATATTGTGGGCGGGGCTTAGTCTTTCCGATCGCTTGACGTTTAGTAAGAAAACAAAAGATTCTAGGTAATATTGTGATTCTGTGTTAATCTCAAATTCTCAGGGTCTGGAACGACTCATTATTTAATAGGGGAAGTTCCTATCGTTTTGTTATGAGTTTTGTAATGATACCATGATTTTCACCCCTACTGGTAGTGGGTCTAACCTTGCACCACTTGGACAGTATTTAATGATTTGTTTGTCTGAAAGACAGAGAGTTTCAAGATATGTTCCTTTGAGGACGCTTGTGTTTGCACTATTTTATTCTAACTGTACATAATAGATATATTGTATATATTGAACATATCACCTGAATTAAACTATCAACAACATTTACTCTGAAGCTTCCTTGTCAAGTTACTATTCTATTGTGTTGTCTACAATACTATAACATTTATCTACTACTCTAATGTCAAGGAAAGGAACTGTAAGAACACAAATACTGAGTTTGTGCCCAGGACTATAAGAAGAGTTCGTGTAATACTGAAACATAAATAATAATAACTAAAGTCTCCCCTTGGACTAACGAGAATTATCAGCAAGATCTACACAGCTCTGGCCACAATGGGATTGTGGATGTAACAATAACAATTGAAAATAAACATTTTAAATAGGCGTCTTATGTATCCGCACCCCAGGTACCAATTTCCCTATTTATGTCACTGCTAGGTATAATATTATTATTTAGTTAAACACATATGAGTAAATGTATTGTAAGCACTAACTCTGAGGGGCGTTGAAAAAGTAAAAAAAAAGAAAAGGTATTCGGAGTTGTTGTTTTTTTCCAATGCATATATATATATATAAAGAGAGTGTTTGTACGCATACGGATACCCATTGGTCAATTTGAAATCACGTGAGTTTGTGTTACTGATCTATTTTTGCCTAGGCATATATACTGTCTAATAATTTTTCACATCGGACATGTGTCTTCGCTAGCTCAATGGTTAACGTAACGGACTGCTACGCGAGCGACCTGGGTTCGATTCTCCAGTTAGACTTAACTTTTTTTTTCGCCAATTTTTTTTTCAAACTTTAAAAAAAAAGACATTGTAAATCTCTGGGCAATTTTGATTTTTGTTAAATAGAAATACTTCCCGATTTTTGTACCCAATTACAATATTTATTTTAAATTACTTTCCTAAAAGTCTTCAGTAAAAAAAATAATAATTTATATATTCGATTAAGATCTATGGTTTCTTTTAATTGTAGTTTATAATTTTTTTTATCCTCAACTTATACATTTATGTTTTTATTTTGTTTTTAACTCGGGGAATGCCGGGCAATGTTACTTGCATAAATATAAAGAAGACTGTGTATGTTCAAGCAATCCTATTAGTTTATTTAAAGGCACGTGAGGAGGAAAGAGTCCGCAATTTAACTACACATAAAATGGTCCAGGGTGTTCAACAGCATAATGGCTGAATGAAAAAAAAAAAATTTTGACGTCGGTGCGTGCGTGTGGGACATACAGTTTGAGCTGATGACCTCGGGTAGAGCGGGACAGCTGTTATATGCGACCTGGCTGCGTGGACATTTCCACGTGGCGGTTCACGATCTTGTAAATTGTGTATTGATAATTAATTTTCTTTGTTTAAAAAACTAACCCATAAAAACAAAGTTCTTATTATACTCTCTTTCTTTGTAAACTAAGTTTATATTTAATTTATATTTTGATAGATTAAAGACCAAGTGAACAGCTTTTTCTCGAAGGGACGAGATTTGTAAAAGTCTCATACGGAAGTGACGTGTTAGAAGGACAATCAATAAACAAGACACGACCCACAAAATCTATATTTAACCATTTTGTTAAAAAATAAGACCGGGAAAAGATTCAAAACACGTGGAAATAGATTCAAAACACGTGAAAATATTAATTTTTCCTTGTCGGAATTCCTTCTCTGACGTCACTAATCTTTGTTGCCATATCAAATGGCTACGAGATTTGGATTTTTCCTACGCACATTTAAGTGCTAATATTGAACTAATTACTTGAAAGTTAGGTTTAATATTTTGTATAATTGATTTTATTAGCATTTGGGTACTGAATACAATATTTGCTATCAAAATAAACGTTTATCTCAATTTTGATAAAAAAACTGTTCACTTGGTCTTTAAGTGATATCATACCTTATGAATTTCCACACTAAAATTTTGCGCATCGTTTTTTTTTTCTAGTTTTAGCCCGCAAAAACCATAGAAAGATAACTCGCTTTGTATCGGTTACATTGTGTCGTTTTCATTCTATTTATTTCGTAAAAACGAACATATCCGAAAAGTGTATTTACTTCCGTCTCTTCCGGTAGAGGCAGCCACGTTTTACGTAAAATATTTTCTTCGATTCGCAAATTGGTCCAAGGTATTCGTGACTATTCCAAAAGGTTTTGATGCTGAAAATTTGATAAAATGTATTGTTAGTCGGGACAAGTCTGCTGCCCAAGTTTCAGCTCATTTGGACGACGGGAAGTGGTCGAAAAAACGATGCACAGTTTTGCAAGATTACAGACAAGCAAGCAGACAGACAATGCAGGTTAATATAAAGGGAGTAAAAATAGGATGACTTCATCATTTGCGTTTTCTTAGCCAGTATGACTAATTATTTGATACTTAAAACAATAATTAATCTTTTATTAGCTGTTTCCATTCAAATTAATGTTGCACTAATAGGAACATAATCCGAAATTCCTATGCACAAATTATCATTAATGTTATTATTTCTTCTGGCCTTACTGATGATGGTAGTCGGGTCAGTTACTTTTATGTTTGGTAGTTGACTTTTACTACATAGACTAGTCAAGTCCAGATAGCAACATTAAATAGTGTTGATTATTTGCAGCTACCAATGCAAGAACAGTAGGGGTTTGTGATTATTAAAGTGATGAAAGTGTCTAGACTATATAACATAGGCTCTAATGGGCAGGAGCTTATACCCTCCCCCCCTCCCTCACCAAGAAGGCGGTGAGAAGATCTTGAGGGGTGCTTATATTATATGGGTGCAAAGAGAGCGTTGAAGGCCAGGTGGGGTGTATATAGGTACTTGAAATAATTTAAACACCTCTGCTATATCAATTCCAAAATTTACATAAACATTGATAATAATAATAATGGTGATCTTTAAGTTTGGCGGTTAAGAAACAAAGCATTGATCGACAGTTTCACAATTGACTTTTATTTCTACTATGTAATTGTGACGTAAAAGTCCTTAAAAGACTTTAATTCTAAAAGGGTGTGATGATGAGACTGTGTGGCTGGTAGGGTGCACCAGTAGCTGCGAGTCAACACACGATTAAGCTACTCTTACAGAATTGGCATAGAACAGAATGCACAATCGAAGCGAAGTCACTAAAAGTGAAGCTCGATTCCGCCATTTTTTTTCGACGGAATGCAGCGGTCGCTAGAGACGCTACTATAGTAAAATGAGAAAGGATATCTAGGCGTACCATAAATATATACAATAGCCTATATATAGGGCCTATATTATATTTCATTATAGGCTTACTTTTATATAAATTTGACTTAATTACCCATTTTCTTTTCAACATTATAGGATTAGACCTATATGATGTAAAATTATATTACCCGATAATGATATTTGAAAAGATAGACTAGGCCTAGGAGTAGCTCGGTATGATAATCAATCGTTTTCGCATCATTGTTGCAGTTTATTACAGATCAGTTTGTGTAACCTTTGCCTGAAACATTAGCTTTGGGTTTTCGAACTTGTAGATTTGAAGAAAAAGACATTGTAAATAAGCATCAATATATAGTGTAACCAGGACCGCTGCGTTTAAACAGTATGGCGTCGGTAGTAATTCCGGAAACAGAAAAATATGCGATTGCGCATTCTGTTCTTTACCTATTCTGTGGCTACTCCTACCTCAACTGGGTCGTTAGTCTATCGGGTAATGACGGCCTCTGGGTGAATAAGACTTATTATGTCAGCAAAGATGGATATTTATAATTAAAGTGATGTTTCTCTTGCAGCCCACCTTCCTTGTTTCACGTGTTCACAAACACACACACAATTAGAACAAGCGAGCTATTATTAAGTGATAAGATGAACGTCTTTATTGCCAGTATTAATGTAGTGGTCGTAGAAAATACTTTGGAAAAGAGTCATACTTAGGCTTACATGTAGTGGTATTTCCTTAGAGCATGAAGTGTCCAAAACACATTAAGAATAACTCATGGATATAAACGTTAATACATGGAAATGAAACATAGAGGTATGAATCTACAACACAGTAACTCCAAGCTAAATATGATCTAAGTAACATAACGTGTAATGACATTTCAAAAAAAAAAAAAAAAACAACAGTGGACGAAGTCTGACTATCGAGAGTGGAGTATATTATGTGTTTCTAAACGTCCTGAATGACGGTCAAGGGCGGTCCTTTCCTGTGTGATCGTAAACCCATAGTCCAATAATTGCCAAGTGTAAGCCCCTTTTCTACTGTCACTTGTCAAAGAGTTAATCAGGGAGTGTTTCAAAAAGAACAACGTGGTTTATCTCCCATTGTCATCTCCCCTACTAGGCGGTAACTAACCTTCAGCCTATTTCCTCATTGAATCGTACGTATCATTGGCGATGTCAGAGTGTCTGGTTTAACATTTGCATTGAAATGCAAATTACTAGTAATGTAGATTACAACAAATTAATTGAAAAGCCAAGACAATAAAGGATGTTGTAATTAATTATTGATTAAAACATTATATTGTTATGACTTAAATATCTCTTTTTTTTCGGACATTTTTTTTAATGTCTAGGGTTTCTATTTGATATGTACACAACTAATAAAAAACAGAACTTAAATATAATTAATTGAAATTATTAAATTTTGGTAAGTGGCATTTTTTTCTTATGTGCTCACTTCCCTAATATGGCATGGTGGCCGAGCGGCAGCGCGTTCGACTGGCGTACAAAAGGGCCTGGGTTCAAATACCGTGTGAAGGCTAGGATTTGTTCGCGGGTCTTGGGAATGTCCCTTAGTCTAATCAGCTCTACTCGGTACCTGACTTAAGTTGGGGTAAAGTAGAGGTGGCTGGGCATAATGCTGGCCACACAATCCCTAATTATACCCAGGCCACATAAACTGGCCAACGCTGCTTGTCCGGCCCTATGAATCATTTTTTTTCGACGGGATTACTACTTTACTACTACTCACGCCACTATGTGTTTTACTTATTTTTCTTTTTAATATCGAATAGTCTATATTTTTTCTCTACATCGCATCTAAAACTTTAGTTTTCATTTCATACTGATTTGGTTGTCCTAATGTCTATGCAAGTAGGCCTATTTTTACATAGAAAATAAGTGAAAGAATATAAACCATACAAAAAAGTGCACAGTGAATCAAAATTATGTGTTTTTAGCATTAAATAAAGGCAATGGGAAGGAAAATAACTGTGACCAAGGTCATTAAACCAGGATTACATGTAATAGAAAGTGTACTAAGACATTCAAAGAAGAAGGGGGATGGGGAGGGGTAGTCGTGGCCTCAAAAATATTATATCAATTTAATGTAATTGTAACATCCACTTACATGAACATTGGGATTTTGGCTCGTTATAAAGTCTAAAAATTTACTCTCTCAACTATCGTAAAAATACCTGATTTTCTTGATTATCCAGTTGATGGGGACCAATATAATTAATTGTAGATTTATTCCAAAAAGAAGTCTGACGTCCAATTAAATTATTGTTTTTCTAAGTTATTTTTCAGATGTTTTCTTCATTGTGAGTTTTTATTTGTATAATAAAAGCAGTCTGTCTAAGGCAAGTTGTTCAATAAAGAAGGCGCCACAGATTTACATTAGCGCACTCAAAGAGTTTCTTTTTGTGTTTATCTACACTGGAAATTCTAAAACGTAGCTGTGATAAGGAGTGCATCAATTTTGATGGCGTGTTATTTGGTATGAGTTATTTCATGCATCTGTAGGTAAGGGACACAATTGTTTGATTAATGATCTACATCACGTAAAGCCAGTGGAGCTCTTGTAGAACTGGATATGGTCCTGCTTCTTTATCCCGACACAGTACGTGCTGCAGTGTTTTGTACCTTCTTAAGTCTCTGCTGCTGTTTCTTGGGCAAACTCCACAGGAAACTATTGCTGTAATCCAACATTAACTGGTGTCATGTGTACATTATTCAGGAACGAGCCCTTATGTGTGACAAGGAATCGAATTGCTTTTAGTTAGGTACCTTTATGTGTGACTAGAACATGTGTCTATTTTCCTGAGGATGTCACGAATGGTTAATTGCAATCCTGTGGATTTGGGCTGAGATACACAGTACGAATAAATCAGTCTCTGTTGGCAGGTTTAGTCTAAATGGGTTGTCCTATTTATTGTTCTTTAATTCAATTAACATGAGACAACAATTATATTTATATATCTATGTATAATTTCGTTGGTGTTAACAAACGAAATCTAAAACTCCAATCACATTATATAACAACATACTTTGATTAAATGATTCAATGAAGTATTGGCGCATTGTAAATTCTAAATTTGTATGCTGTTATGTGTTTAGATTATATTTTGTTTCCCTCCTATGTAACTAACTGCACCACTGCCAGGGCCTTAGTCCTGACCTTTAGTTGAACTCTGCTACTGTTGCGTCAAGAATTGTTGTTTACTAGAGTGTACCTAGATCATTCTTTCACCGTCTGGAACATGTTAGAAAGAGATGTTGACAATTTATTCTTAGCCTACTTTTATTCCAGAAATCTCTAACATGTATAGTATAAATATAGGAGATTCGCGTGATAGAAAAAAGTTTTTTTACATCGATGTAGTATTCTTGAGTCTTGGTTTAAGCATATTGTAAGCGCATCAGTGGCAGGGCTGTATTGTATCTTTTATGTACCTGTACGCATTATTACATTGTTGTTTTATTCTGTTGTAAGGATATTCGTGAGTTGATTTTTCTTTTCTATTTTTATTTTTGATATTAATTTGACTTAGTAAATAAATTGTTTTAAAATTGGTATCGTCTGAAGTGTTGTGTTATTAAATAAATTATTTTAATTTTTATTAATTAAGTTAGCTACAAATAATTAACATTGTTTGTTATTTATTACAACCTCTTTAACTAGACCACTTAATTTAAATTTAATACTACAGGAGGTCTGTAATAATGCACTTGAAAATCTATTGCATATACTGTTATCTTATGGCGTGTGCTAATAATTCAATCAAGCGAGAAATATGTACGCCAAGTAGAAATATGAAAAATCCTATATATAAAACATAGATTAAGGCTAATCTTTAGACTTAGTCTTTAGGGCTAGAAGCCGCCTGTATCGGGCGTACTTCCTTCTGTCTCTCTTCTCGAAATCAGACTAACTCTAAAACGTGTATCTAAACTGTTCTGTTTTCTTTTTCAACCAATATTTCAAGAAATTAAGACAAAATCGAAAAGGTACTTCCTCGAATAATACGTATAGTGCTAAATTCGAAAAGGAAATATAGTTTTACCTCCTCCTAACTGGCATTGCAGCGTCTACTGTGACTTTACACGCCCAAACGTGAGTGACAGTCTCTATTGCACTTCTGGCACAAGAAGGCAGAATCAATCGTTGGTGGTCTTCCCTTCCATTTGGTACACTTATCGTCAACGCTTGTCTCCAGCTGGACCTATCTCAGACAAGTTCATCTAAGCTGTTTGTGTCTTTAGATAGGGCTTTGAAGTATCTCTTGCAGACATCTTTGAATCGTAGGTGGGTCCGGCCTGTAGTCCTCTTTCATGTGGCTAGTTTTGAGTGTAGGATGTCTTTAGGGATTCTGCTAACCTCCATCCTACACAAATGTCCTAGGATTCTGAACCGTTGGAGGACTAGAGTTAGTATGCTTGGCCTATTAGTCTGCCGAAGCACCTAGTTATATGTGACTAATTCTTGCCAGTAGTTTCCGAGTATGAGTCGGAGACAACGCATGTGAAGGGCTATCAATCTCTTCTATTTTTAGGAATATAAGATTATGGTTTCGCTGGGATAGAAGAGAGTGCTTAATGCACATGCATTGTACACGGCAACCTTGGTTTCTATGGTCAGCTTTTTTTAATTCCACACTCTATGTGATAGTTTGCCAATGTTGTTAAGGCATTGTCAATCTGTATGCAAAGTTCTGAATCTAGAGATACGTTGCTAGTGATGATGAAGCCAAGTTATGTGAAGTGCTCCACAGTCTCAAGTTGGCAGTCCTTGATGGTAATATAATAATATGTTAAGTGATTCAGCATCTTGACATTAGTCTTTTTAAAATGTATAGTTAGGCCAAAGTCGCTAGCGGCCTGTGTCATCTAAAAAAAGCATGTCCCTAATTAACGATTCTCGTATATTCTTTTTTGACTTCAGCCTGAATAAGTTATTTTCCCATTCGGAATGGGTGTGTAGCCCCTTGGTCACGGTTCCAAAGACATGTCTCAACAGGTTGGCAAAAAAGATGCCAAGAGTATAGACTTATAGAATTTTTTTAGTGCAGAAAAAAAGTGCATAGCTGCAGAAAAAAGTGCATGAGTTAGATTTAAAAAAAAACGAACATATTAATTATGTACGAGGGGAAATATGTGTGGACATTTAAAATTTATTTCTATGCCACATTTTAACAACATATACTCCTCTAAATTAAATAATATATGAAAGACATTTTCACATTACATCTCCTGGTTTTTAAGCTTAAGAATTTAGCCATATTTTTTTTTAGTTACAAAAACGAGATACATTCTAAACGTATCGTTTTCGTTGAATTAGCCTATTCATATTTTGAAAATATTCTATTAAACAGACTTATACTTTTTTCAAACAAGAAAGCAGTTTTATTGTTTGCATTTTGTTTGTTTTCGAAATAAATTGAAAAATGTTATTTTAAATTTCGGACTACTAGTCACATAAATAATAAAATTAAAGGAAGAATTAATCTGAAATAATACATTTCCAACAAGGTAAGTTGCCCAGATTAACAAATCATAACCTAATAAAAACGAATCAAAAATTTGTTGAACTAAGAACGGGATTAATACAAAAACCATAATTAACATTGAAATGATTAAAACTGTTCTCACAGACCTCATTTCTTTTTTTCTTTTAGCTATGGTTTCACATGATGATAATTTTGATTTATTTTTAGACAAAACCGAAATTGTATTTATTGTCATAATTGTACACGTTAAGATAACAATCATTGGAAGAAACAAATTTAATGATATAGCAGAAAAATATGTGTAATCTAAAAGTAAGTTATAATTTTCCGCCAGATATGTTTTCAAAACAAATGATGGTACAGTCTTGTTGTAGTAATCTATAAAAATAATATCTCGAGACCAAAATGTTGGTGCTCGAATAACAAAGTTAAAAATTATCATTGCAAAAATACTAAATTTCATACGATAAGTAGTAATAATTATTGACACTTGAAAAGGAAAACATACAGCTAGCATTCTTTCTACAGAAACCAAAGCAACTAAGTGAATACTTGTCATTACCGCAACGTTATTAAATGAATCAAAATAAGCAAAATAATACATCGCTATATAAGAGAACCAGAAGAAATCTAACAATTGCAAGGATAATGAAAGAATAAAAAATACTTGTGTAAAAGAGAAAATCAGATCACAAACAGAAAGAGCCAATAAAACCAAATTTGTTGAGTCTTTAATGTCATGATGTGATAAAATTATTATGTTGAGAATATTTCCAACTAAACCAAATAATGAAAGAACGTTGCCTACAAAAGTTAAAGATACATATGTCAATATGACTATTAATTCTGAACTGAGAATGTCATCTTCAAAGTCAATTGTGTTGTTCATTTTTTCAAATGTAGGAATTACTTCAAGTGAATCAGATGTTCATTTTGCATTACTGGATTAATTCTGTAATGAAAAAGTTTATAAATTGAGATATTTTTGTGTCAATCTGTTCTAGAACGTAGCAAAAGTTCAAATATGTAGTTTCAGTGCATATTTGATACATATTGATCAAATAAGTATTTTTATAACATTTTTTTAAATTATAGTTTGGTGACAAATAGGTCCTCACTGTTATGTAACATTAAACAAAGGTATATTTTTATATATGACTCCACTCTAAATCCTCTATCGCTAAATTTAACAATGTATAGATATATAGGCACTGTCGTACATACGTTTATTTTATTTAGATAAATACACATACTTTTTGTACACAAAAAGACAAAAAAAAATTGTAACAGGTCTGGAACGTGCCAATTGATTTAAGGGAAGTCCTTTGTTTATTAGGTAATTTGGGCGTGTTGTTTTCTATGTAATATTCACTTACCTAAATTATGTCTGGGGTAAAAATTACAATGAAGAGTATCGTTGTAATTTGGTAACCCAGCACAAGACAACAAGAATCAAATTACTGGGTCCTAGAAAAAATAAAATTATAAATATATATCATTTAATAGCATTTTACTAAAGCTAGATCTAAAGACAGAATTTGTTATTTTGAAACTGAATTTTAAATGCAGACTAGAATAAAGAGGCAACAACATTAAACTATACAAGGAGTTAAGTATAAGCCAATTAAAACAACATTTTTCTTTTGGTTTCATTCTAGCAAAGTGTTTTTATTTATTTTATTTTAATCTACATTGCTGGCGAATTGTCTTTCATTCACTACCAAATAATGTGTCGTCAGTCATTGTGCTATATAATGTGGACCACATAATAAATATAGAACAGAGTGCGCAATGAGCATTTTTTTCTGTTTTCGGAAGTAATACCGATGCCATACTGTTTAAACGCAGCTGTCCTGGTTACAAGTTACACTATATATTTATGCTCATATACAATGTATTTTCCATAAAATCTACAATTGTTAACACCCAAAGCTAATGTTTCAGGTAAAAGGTATAAAGGCCGGTGTGTAATAAACGGCAACAAAGAAGGGAAAACGATTGATTATCGTACAATTAAGCAAGTCCTACTACATGTCTTTCCTGACCTCGTAAAGGATAAACAACGGAAAGTTGTAACCTCATTTTATCTAATACTAGCAGGTATGTGCCCGGTCCTCCGAACCGGCTAAAAGTACAACTACAAAGTTTATATTTCGAATACGACACGAATTTAAACATGAAGGATTTTTTTATTTACCCCCTATAAAATTAATTACTTATTAAAACATTGTCTTAACAATTTAAATATCGCCCACTACAAATTACGAAACAAATTAAAACTTGAATATATTTTGTTCTATTCATTGATAAAGTACATTAGCAAACATTGAAGCAAAGTTTAACATGAATACGTAAAATTTGATGACGTCGTAATAAAAAGCCAGCCAACTTTTCCTGCGTAACCTCGCCGCACTTTTTTTCAGATTTATTTTTAGCGCGATCGATCGAATAATGATAAAAAGTTGTACCGGCATATTCAACGTAAAACCAAAACGTGTCTTTTATTCGCGCTTTTTGACCAAACCGACCACTGCGGTCATTTATTTTTTTGTAAAACTTTGACAGTGTCCACCGCAGTAACACAAAGTATATTTGTACAAATTTTCACGTCTTTCTGTCCAGTATTGAAAAAAAATTATACGGTATGTACATATCCATATACCCACATAGCCACATACTTGCACCTTTTGAGATTTATATATGTTACGCACAGATATTGTAATTTCCCAGTTCATGTAGGCCTACTGGGCAACTTTTTGCCCAGTTCATTAAAAGGGCAGGTGTATTTCTGCTCATTTCATGAACTGTGCAAGTAATTCTCTTGTAAAAAGTTTAAACAGATGGAAAAGGAAAAAAGCCTCGACCTTTAAGCCTATCCATTTAGCCATTAAGAAATATAATAAATAATCATTTATTGGTGGATCTAGACTATAACTTTATCGCCACACATTGCTTAAATTATATGTTATTGTAAAAAAAAAATACATTTAAAATGTAGACCTATATTAATCTTGGCTATCTCGGACATTTATATGATCACTCAAAATAAAAATATTTTTAACATTTTAATTAAAATAATAGCCTAGGCCTACATGTATGAAAAATGTATGTTTGTTAGGTCATTATAGGCATTCAAAAATAATTATAGTAATAGTTTATTTGATCATTTATTTAATGAGGGGAGGGGATATAGAGGTATTCTATTGTTTATCCCTTCCCTTTAGATTTTTTCCAACCCAAGAAATCAAAAATATCTAGGTCTAGGGCTTAGGCCTATGCTATAGGCTATGCTATGGTTTGCCATAAATATATGTAAATAAATAGACTGTAAGCCTGAAAAAGACAAACGTCATGGCTCAGGGCATGGAGACCCCTCCAAACATTGTCATCGATGGACACACCTTGGAGGTTGTCGAGAACTTCACCTTCCTCGGGTCCATTATCTCGAGTTCACAGTCCATCGACTTAGAGATCAACAGCAGGATTGCCAGGGCAGCCACAGTCATGGCCCAACTAAAACAGCGAGTGTGGGACAACTCCAGCCTCACCGAGAGGACCAGACTGCGCGTCTACCACGCCAGCGTACACAGCACTCTCCTGTATGGCTGTGAGTGTGAGTCATGGACCACCTACGCGAGGCACGAGAAGAAACTCAACAGCTTCCATATGAGGTGCCTACGGAGAATACTGCAGATCAAGTTGCAGGATAGGGTCTCCAACACAGAGGTGCTGGAGAGAGCCAACATGAGCAGCCTTCACGCTGTGTTCAGTGAGAAACGCCTCAGGTGGCTCGGCCATGTGAAAAGGATGAATGCAGGTCGCATTCCTAAAGACCTCCTCTATGGAGAACTGGTCGAAGGCCACCGGAAGATAGGGCGCCCAAAACTGTGCTTCAAGGACCTTTGCAAAAGGGACCTGAACGAGAGCTCAATTGACCTTGACACATGGGAATGCCAAGCTTCTGACAGACCAACCTGGAGGCTCGCAGTCAGGCTTGGCACATCCCGCGCAGAAACTGGGTGCATGGAAGCTGCCATCCAGAAAAGAGCGAGGCGGAAGGTTCTATTACAACAGCCATCCACCTTCAAATGCCTGAAGTGCGGCAGGTATAGCCACTCCCGAGTTGGCCGCCATCCATTCTCGGCGGTGCAGCTGGTCACCTTTTCCGTGAAGCTACACTATCGTCCCTTGGAGACGGATGGATGCCGACGACGACGATTATCTTATATATTACAGACTCTCCTTCTATAAAAAAGATTATTGCTGCCTACGTTCATCCGTGGTCCGAGTCTAGTATTGCATTTCTATAAATGTTTTAAATTTTAACTGATGTTAAGTTAATGGTTGGTTTGATAAGACGAAGGCAGCTTTAAGAGAAAATGATAATGAGATATAATAATATGCCTACTGAATAGGCTAGACTAGTTAGGCCTATGTTTGTTTTTTATTAATAATAAAATAATAACAAATTCTTATAATTGATCTAGTTTTTTAGGCCTCAATATAATGTTTTTTTTTAAGTCTTAAAATTGTAATCAACTTAAGCAAGCAAAATATAAGAAATTCAGACGTTTAAAGTATTATCGATAATAGATATATCGATATCGACAACAAACGCCAAAGAGAAAGAAAAAAAAACAACTTTTAAAATAGGCCTAGACTCTACATAGTTAAATTTTATTTCAAACTTTCATAGTAAATTTTGTTGTATTTTACATTGAGAATGTTTTTCCTGTAAACCGTTTTTGAAAAGGTTTTTAATTAGAAAAGGAATAAAAAAAAAAAAAAAACATTATTGCAATCGCAAATGGATAGGATAGCATAAATAGGGACCAATTTTTGTTTGTAAAATACAAAAAACATTAAAAATATCATAACTCTGTTAATATTCAAACTATAAACATAAACAAAACGGTTTTGTAAATGAAAAAATGAGCACTTTCCATTGATTTTCTTTTTGGGATGTTGTAAGAAATAGAAAATGTTACTTTTGAGTGCTTATATAAAAATAATTAAGTATAAAACGTCTTTTTTAACCAATGCCCAGTTCATGAAATTAGCAAAAATGTACCTGCCCATTCCATGAACTGGGCAAAGACCTTCCCATTTCATGAACTGGGCAAATACACTATCTGTGGGTAACATATATATGATGATGATGATATGATTAGTAGCCTTGCTTTAGTCCTAAGCTTGCTAAGAGTAGATATCAGTACAAAATTAAGCCTTTCTTATTTTACTACAGTAACGTTTCTAGTGACCACTGCCTTGAATCAAAAGAACATGGCGGAAGCCGAGCTTCCCTTTTTGTGACTGTACATATAGGGATTGCGCATTCTGTTCTATACATATTATGTGATGTGGACATCTTAGGATAAATAAAACAAATGCTAAAAGCGATCGTGATTTTCAGTAAATTTTTCATTGTCAGTTCATATACACTGAAATTTTCATAATATATAATTCTAATCATTTCCTTATCTGATAAGGGCGATGAAGGGCTCCTGATCCATAATCAATTCGCTTTACATAATTTCACTATGCATTTGATACCACACATAAAATGACAAAGGAAAAACAATATAGCCTGGTTTGTGAACAATGCAGAATCGTTATGAAAAGGCTCCCAAAAAAAATATTCTAGAAACAGATTTTGATCCCTGTAATCTGGTATTAGGTTCTGTTATTTAGGGCCTTTTGCATACAATTTGAGTTAGTCATAAGCGACAATAATTTTGTAGAATTTTATGTTTTTTACCTAATGGAAAACCGTTTTCCATGTATCCAATAATGTGCAAGAAAAAAGAAGAGTAAAAGTTCCCTCATGCATAGGGCCCGTAATGCAACGTTTGCACGTGTGGGGATTGTGTGGCCAGCTAAATGTTAAAAATAAAAAGTAAAGTACCCGTCGAACTGATCCATAGATCCGATAAAGCAGCGTTTACCAGTTCATGAAGTCTCGGCATACTAGGTGATTGTGTGGCCAGCACTATACACAGCCGCCTTTTCTTTACCCCAACTAATGCCAGGTACCCATCAGAGCTGGGTAGACTCAGGGACACCCTCCGGACCCAGGAAAAAATCCTAGCCTGCACCAGGATTCGAACCCGGGACCTTCGGCTTGCCAGACGAACGTGCTGCCGCTCGGCTACTGTGCCCACAGTTAAATATTGAGCTGACTTTTTTTTCCCAACTAACGTCCGACACCCATAATAACTTGATATCATGCCGACTGTAGATATTGCCTTTCCCAAAATAATTTTTATATTAATGATTTCATTGATTTGATAATTATCTTAAGTCATTTGCATTTTATTAAACTAATTATTAGTATCCGTTATTAGAGTTTGTTTAAGTCAGTGGACCCAATATATTTTGGGAAATCTTTTATTAAAAAGATAGTTAGTTGTTTTTTTCTAAGAGAGTCGGCTGCTAAGCCAAGATGACTGTAATAATAATATATCAAAAACGTTGAGTGTTACATTTAATGAAAAATTCCTTAAAGCATTTAACTAAGAACACATATTGTATGTGTTAATATTTATTACTCTTCCATGTGTTTGTATTGAAGTTATTAAAGTATTGATGTAAGTAAAACAAATACATCGTTTCTTATTAATTTGTTCTCAAATCTCAAGTCTGCATATGACTAGCAAATTGAATGATATTCACATCTGAATGCAATTAAAATTTTAGCATGCTTATTACATGCTACCAATACTATAAATTAAAAATAAGCACTAACACCGACTCTCCAGGCCCGGACAAAAAATTGCCTTCTTCAGGATTCGAACGTCAGATCCTTTTAAGATACCAGGTTAATGGCTACAACAATGCTAGCTGACTACTACAGAACACTCCCCTTTGAACAACAGTGCATGAAGAAAGGACTTACTTTATTCCAGTAAGGTAACTTTTGTAAAATATTGTTGAATAGTGGAGTCTTTTTCTCTTATTAATTTTTTGTAGTCTTTTTAATTATGAAATTACTTAAATATTAATATTTAGTATGTGTTTTCTTTCTAGAATGAAATCTATTTGAATAAAATAAATAGGCTGGCTAGGCTCGGAAGAAAGGCCTTTTACTATGACCACCATATCTTCTGCTATAAGACAAATGCCTTAATACAAAACATAATACATGAAATAGATGGGGAAACACAATCCGCCAGGAAACGATCAATTTAAGGAATCAAAATATGAGGACTGGCTAGAATGCAAAAAAAAACCAGCACCAAAATAGACTATGCCATATCCGCGAGTGACTATGTGGAATTCCCGAGCAAATCCTGCAATTGTGCCCACTCCAGTGTATAACTAAAACCTAATCTGACATCATGCCATCATGCAAGGAAAAGCTCTATGTCTTGAAAAGCATTTCACACAAAGAAATACATCTTTATCAAATATATGGGACTGCAAGTTGAAACTGTAAATGCAAATGTAAATACGGGACGCAAGAAAAGAATATACAGGTCTAAAGTAAAAAATAAGTTAACAGGTAGCATATTATTTTATTTCCAAAGATTTTATCTTAGCGTACGGATGATGGCTAGGTTGGAAGAAAGTGAAGTAGATATAACTGTTATTTTAGAAGACTTTAATGTAATAAGAATCTTATGTATCAAGGCAAAATATTGCTAATTAGCGCAAGGACCAGCATGAAAATTTACTAAAACCGAAAAGCTAGAG
Organism: Anisus vortex; assembly: GCA_949126835.1. NCBI lineage: Eukaryota > Metazoa > Mollusca > Gastropoda > Planorbidae > Anisus > Anisus vortex. Next base: position 31,728,282 of record OX421492.1, read on the forward strand.
AAATTATTTGTTTTAATTTTTTTTTTGTAAAACTGATATCGAAGAAAACCGTGGTAAATAAAATCAGACATTGGATTGTAGATTGAACAGGCCAACAAGCTACAATAACTTATCTTAACAGCAGTATAAATATAATTAATGCTCATTAAACATAGAGAATTATAGTTTAGAAATTATTTTTTATTATATTTCTCAAAACCAACAATACATTACCATATTTTCTAAATCTTTTTAATCCGACAAATTAAGACAATCAGATTATATCAATCTCTGACTCCTAAATTATAATATTTACCAAAAGACGAATACTTAAATAATAATCGTAATTCTAAATGTAATGACATCAACTAGGCATGCACTAGGCACTACGAGAACGAATTTTAAAAAAAGATGTGAGCTACCTATAGACGTTATATAAACATTTCTATTAACATTGCATTCCCAAATTAGGTCTCAGTTGTTTATCTTCAATTATAAATAGTTTTGTTTGTTAGATACAAAGAAAACTTTGAAAAAAACATATTTTTTTCCCGGTCTACTCTAATTGTATGCATTTTGTTCAGCCTTAACCTAAAATATAGTATTCTACCTAATTCATCGACCTGATTTATAATGAGATCATTTTTTTTTCAGTTATTATAAATCTCCAGCTAATAGTGTCATTTATTATATACAATTCGTTATCTATAGTTTGTGGAATAACAAGCAAGAGATCTTCTGAGCTAACAATTAATTGTGTAGAAGAATTTGCCTTTGTCTTTAAAACTAAACAATGGTATGATTGTATTAAATGATCGATCGGTGAAACAAATCTAATCCAGACTAGGAGATACTATATTGTATGAGCTTTGTGACATTTGGCTTCTTGCAAACATTAAGAGAATATATTATTATTATTATATTGCTAAAATTACCATTTACAATTTCATAGATAGAAAATGTTAGTTTGAAACTAAAATATGTTTAGTATGTGCCGTTCTTATAAATTGACTCACACAAAAATTTTTAATAAGGTACAATAAAGTGTTAGAAAATGTCAATTTAGTTTTACCAAGTATAGTGAATTATTTGAATGTATTTCTTTTAGCCTTTTTTTTTTCAAACGGTCTCTTAATATTATTTTTAAATTAAATTTGTTTACAATAGAAAAAAATAAGAAAACTAGAGTAAAGCTTCAACAAATAATCTATGACGTCACCGTAAATAAATGTAGTTAAGAAAAGAGAAAATTTCACAGTCATTGGTAGACTTAAATATGAAATTGTACTAGTTGTTCCTATTAACGAATGAGGCAATATTTCATTGAAAATAACTAAACTTGTTTTCCATAATTTGAAATTCCAAAAAAATTTATGGAAAGTGTGTTATATTTTAACTATAAAAGATATAAAAAATAAACCTGAGATTTTAATTTTTCTAAATTTATTTTATCCAAATAATCCCATACAGTTAAACATCCACGGATAATGTCTTAGCATCTCCCTTAGTGCTAAATATTTTATTGAATACCCTTTAATGGATTGTATAGAAACACAGAGTCTTCTTTTTCTACAAGTAAGAAAGATACAAGTCTCATAAAAACACAGATTTGCAGCTTAAGTCAGTGGCAATACACCATCAGCTCATAAATAGGGAATAATGCTGAATTTAGTTGTTGTTTTTTTTCATAAATAATCTTAGAGTTGACAAAGCTTTCAATATTCTTCGGAAAGCGCAGACACAGATTATGTTGGCAACAAGTCTATTATAACCGAATTCTAATCTTTAAAATACGAAAAAAGTGAAACGTGCTTGTTTTTTTATATTTTTTTTTTGACATAATATAATCGATGAATATTATTTTAAAGAACGGGAAGGTTTTTCACATTAGTATAATATACAAAATACATGCTTATTACCTCTAGTGTGAATGTTTTATTAATTATGTCTTATATTGTGTTTTACATGAATTGGTTCATCACTCTCTTCTTTTGTTTTCAACAAAGTTTATTGATCATAAATACAGAGACAGTTCTATATATAAAAACATAGTGTGAAGTTTAGACATCTTTACTTTCTTTCATTCGTTGTATTCATTCCATATGATTATATATTATTATTTATTTCATTCACTCGTTTCTTTCATTCCATTATCAGGCACTGAGAGAATCTGGGACAAGATAATCTTTTAAAAATAACTTAAGGACCTTTCTCTTTAGCTAGTTCATCTGCCACTGCAAATCACACCAAGAGCGCACTGAGCATGCTAATTGAATATCATGGATAGAAGCGCTATAAGAAATGCCCATTCTTATCTTATCCTTACATAGTTGTCTTGCCATTCTCACTCTCGCGCTTAACATTTATCTTAAGGTCATATATTAAATTTTTGAGGAAACATTCTAATAAAACATTCTTTACAATATAAAGGGAGGCTGGAAATCGGGACTATTTTGTACAAGTAGTTTTACATGGTCTCTTATCTTATACATAATAGACCCTTTCTATGCATACAGAAATTAAGTACTAAGTTTACAACAGGGATCGGCAACCTCAGGGAGTGGCTATCATGCTCTGAAAGGCTGCCCAAGGAGCACTAATTGGTTGGAAGGCACATGGTCCAAGAGTCATCACTGCGTCTTTCAGAACAAAGAGGAAAAAGATCAACATGAATCTTGTTCAATGCTATGCCCCTACCAACGACAGTGAAGACTGTATGAAAGATGAATTTTACGGTAGGGTGCAGAGCATCATTCAGAGGTTTCCTAGCAGAGACATAACCATGTTGATTGGAGACCTTAATGCTAAAATAGGAGACAACAACACTGGTTACGAAGAGGTTATGGGTCGAGAGGGGCTGGGAGAGATGAGTGACAATTGAGAGAGGTTTGTAGATCTGTGTGCTGCAAACAGCCTTGTCATCGGCGGTAGCATTTTCCCCCATAGAAAGATACACAAAGTCACCTGGCTCTCACCAGACCTCCACACCGGAAACCAGATAGACCATATATGCATTTCCAAGAAGTTCCGGAGGTCCCTGCAAGATATACGTGTCAGAAGAGGAGCGGACGTGGCTTCAGACCACCACCTTCTTGTTGCACGTGTCAAGCTTAAACTTAAAAGGATATGGGCAGGAGAATTAAACCAGCGAAAGAAGTTCAACACAATACTTATCAGAGACCCAACCAAACGCCAGGAATTCTAGCTGGCACTTGCAAACAAATTCCAAGTCCTGCAAGAAATAATTGATGCAGAGGAAGCAACAATAGACAAGGAGTGGAGGATAGTGGAAACAACAATAAAGACAGTTTGTCAAGAAGTATTGGGCCCACAGAAACGCAACCACAAGGAATGGATCTTAACGGTCTCCCTGAAGAAAGTAGAACAGAGAAGAGAAATTAAGGCAATACTAAACCATAGCCGGACACGTGCAGAGATGGCCAAGGCACAAGAACAATACACACAAGCAAACAAGAGGAAATATGAAAGACTTGTATACCATCACTAAGAGGTTATCTGGGAAGTTTAGTAAACCTGAAAGACCGGTGAAAGATAAAGAAGGAAAGCAGATAATCGATGACGAAGGACAAAAGAGAAGATGGGTGGAATACTTTAAAAAGCTACTCAACAGGCCAGCTCCACCAGACCCACCTGATATCCAGCCAGCAGACAAAGACCTGCCGATAGACTGCAATGCACCTACAAAGGAAGAAATACGCCAATCCATCAAGAAGCTTAAAAGCGGCAAAGCACCTGGACCAGATGATATCCCTGCGGAGGCATTGAAAGCGGAAGTGGTGACTACAGTAGAGCTCTTACACCCCCTCTTCCAAAAGATCTGGGAAGAGGAGCAAGTTTCAACAGAGTGGAAAGAGGGACTACTCATTAAACTCCCTAAAAAAGGAAACTTGAGCTCCTGCTCTAACTATAGAGGAATTACCCTACTATCAATCCCAAAAAAGGTGTTCAACAGGACTCTGCTTGGCAGAATGCAGGATGCTGTTGATACGAAGCTGCGAGATCAACAAGCTGGTTTCCGCAAAGATAGATCCTGCACTGACCAAATAGCTACACTGCGCATCATCCTGGAGCAGTCGCTCGAGTGGAATTCCCCCCTATATGTCAACTTTATTGACTATGAAAAGGCTTTTGACAGCGTAGACAAGGAATCACTTTGTAGGTTGCTAAGACACTATGGGGTCCTTAAAAAAATTACCTCTATAATTAAGAATTCTTATGAATGATTGAAATGCAGAGTGATCCACAGAGGCCACCCAACAGAGGCATTCCAAGTACGGATATGAGTGAGACAAGGCTGTTTACTGTCGCCATTTCTGTTTCTGCTAGCCATAGACGGGGTCATGAGGTCATCCACATCAGATAAGCATAATGGCATCCAGTGGACGCTATGTTCACAACTAGACGATCTAGATTTTGCGGATTACCTGGCATTACTCGAACATACCCAGCAACAGATGCAGGAAAAGACCAACATCGTGACAGAAAACTCCACTCGCCTTGGCCTTAACATCCACAAAGGGAAGACCAAGTTCCTTAAGGTCAACGCAGAAAACACATCGCCTATCACTCTCAATGGTGAAGCGCTAGAGGAAATTGAAGAATTCACCTATCTAGGCAGCATCGTAAATAAGAAGGGTGGATCCGATGCTGATGTAAGGGCAAGAATTGGCAAGGCCAGGACAGCCTACCTCCAACTTAAGAATATCTGGAGCTCAAGAGCAATATCCCTGAAAACAAAGTTCAAGATCTTCAACTCAAACGTGAAGTCTGTCTTACTCTATGGTGCAGAGACTTGGAGGACTACAGCTTTTAACACCAAGAAGATCCAGACTTTCATAAACTCATGTCTCAGGAGGATTTTGCATATACGCTGGCCGGACATGATCAGTAATGATGAGCTCTGGAGTCGCACAGGTCAACAGGCAGCCGATCTGGAGATCATGCAAAAAAGATGGAGTAGGTTGGGGCACACACTCCGAAAACCAGCATCCAACATCACCAGACAGTCCCTATCGTGGAACCCCCAAGGAAAGAGGAAGAGAGGCCGACCCCGTAACAGCTGGCGCAGAGACCTGGATGCAGACGTCAAGAGAACAGGCCATTCTTGGGGACAGTTGGAAAGACTCGCTCGGGTCCGGGATGGCTGGTGAGCCCTTGTTTGCCTATGCCCCGAGAGGGGTAGTAGGCGTAATTAAGTAAGTAACATGGGATATCAAGTTAAACATTTTCGTTTTTATTATGGGCTAAAGTAAATGATACCATTTTTTAACCCCTCTTTTAATGGGTCTGTCCCTCGCTGTATTTAATTAATTAAGGCGTTTCGCACACAGATTGCGGAGCAGTTTTCAAGATAATTTCTTTTGAGTTTGTGAGATTGTTGCTTGTGTTGGCTCTATTTAAATATTGCTGTAGATAACATATTTATTGTACATACTCGCAAATACGGAATTTACCACCTGAATAAAATATCTTCTTGACTGCATCATTTACACTAAAGCTTCCATGTTAAGATACTATTCTATTTTATTGTTTACAATACCATAATATATATTTATTTATAAACTACAACGTCAAGGAAAGGAACTGTTAGAACGCAAATCCTTAGTTTGTGCCTAAGACAATAAGGAGTACGTGTAAAGGTAAAATATAAATAATAGAAACCAAAGTCTACCCTAGGTCGAACGAGGATTAACAACACTATTTACACGACTCTGACCACAAGGGAAGTGTGGTCGGAACAGTATATATATATATATATATAGATTGCTTTAACTAACAAACACAATTAATTTTAAAACATTTTATGCTTCAGAAACAAATGGATCAATGTCTTTTTAAATTTTGGACTATAAGTGACATAAATAATAAAATTTAAAAAAAAATTGATTTTAAATATTTCATTGACAACATAAAATAGTGCGAGCATAATCAAGCGTGTATTTTGTAAAATCAGTGTAACCAGTTGTTGTACAAACATGGGAATTAATACAAAAACCATAATTAACATACATAGATTATAATTAGAACAGTTTTTACAGAGCTCATTTCTTTTTTTTTTTTTTTTTGAAATGGCAACAGTTGTTGATAATGTTGCTTTATTATTAGATTTAACAGTAATTTTATTTAGAGTCAATATCGTACAGAATAAAATAACAATAATCGGAAGGCACATGTTTACTGACTCGGTAGAGTAATAGCCATAATTGCTAATTAATTCATAGTTTTTAATAAAATAATCTTGATAAATAAGTGAAAGCACAGTGCTATTGCATTACCCTGTTACGTGACATGGACTCAGTCACTATTATAAACCATTATTATTCCCATTATATATTATTATTATGGAACATGGTATTGAAAATGTAATACAGTTCTAACATTCAACGCTTAGGCTGTAGTTATTATTAATATATGACCATTCTCTTCGCAATTGCATAGAGGCTACTAATAGCTTACGCTTAATTAAATTTCACCCTTGTTTAAAATGACAGTCGTGACAGAATGCTATTAATAGATTATAACTGGTTTAAACTAGTTGATCTATAGACATCGACTGTAATATATCCCCCCATTCTTCCCCACCTCCTCCTAGAGTTTTTTCCTTTCCCGCGGTTGAGATAATTTATGCGAGTAGGGTCAGATTCCAGCGTTTCCATTGGTTCCGCCACTCTGAGCTGACTACTAGTTCTCGCTGGTATTCCAGCCGCCCAAATCCATCAGCTCTAACTCCGATAGTCTGAGAGACGGTCGTAATATTGTTTGCTTTCTTAAATGTACTGATTTTGATGTTAGAAGTTGTTACGCTTCAAACGAAGTTTATTGAAACCTTATTGTTGAATTAATAAACCAGTTGATACTTTACTGAAGGAATTTTGGTCAGTCTTTTACTGTTCATCGTTTAAACTGTCGTTTGCTACATTGAAGGAGATATTTAATAATTCACTGTCAGAGATAGTGGTGGATCTGTGGCCTCACCGAATCAACACCCAAACACTAGATTAACGAAGCTTAGCAAGTAACAATCACAGAAGGTTGTCGCTAATGTAATAACCCTATAAAAATAATATACCGCGGCCAAAAGAGCGGGCATCGCATCACAAAATTCAAAAGGATTATAGCCAAAATACACATTGTAATACGATTGGATGTAATAATTCTGGACACATGAAAAGGAAAACATACAGCCAACATTCTTTCTATAGAAATTAAAGTCACTAGATGTATACTTGTTGTAACTGATAGAAAATTAAATGCGTCAAAGTATCCGAAATAATACACCGCTATATAAAAATACCAATAGAGATCAAAATATCTTAAGGTTAATGATACATTAATAAATACTTGTGTAAAAGAATAAATAAGATCACAAACAGAAATTTGTCGAGTCTTTCATTTCATGATGTGACAAAATAACTATGTTGAGAATACTTCCAACAATACCAAAACATGAAAGAACGTTTCCTATAAATGAATTTGAAACAAATATTATAATTTCGAGTGTTTTTAAGCTGATAAGTTCGTTTTGGGTTTGATCAAAATTAGAAACACTTGTGTTAATCATTTTTAATTAGTTGTAGGCCCTATTTATTTCTAGACAAAGAGATTAAAACTCTGTAGTAGGCCTATTACAATTTCTTTTATGTAAAGGTGCAGTTTATAATATAATTACAGTGTTAGCTAATACTTATCCAACTATAGGATCACTATTACAGAGTAAATATTTTATCTATGTGTCAGTTCATAACGTCGTAATTATGTGTGTGAATTTGTATGCCACATTGACCTTTCAGACCACTTGACCGTTTGATCACGTGAGGAATTTGAACTGTAAAGAAAAAAAAAGGGCAAGCGCTTAATGTCTTTCTTATCCCGTGCTAAGAAAAACAACACACAAGATCATTACTTTTGTTTTGAAATACTAGTTTGAAATGTATTTTTACTCCCTTTATTTTAAGTTGCAAGTTCTGTCTGTCTGTCTGCTATGGTGCAAAAATTGGCTTCAATTTTTCGACCACTTCCCGTGGTCCGATCGAGCTGAAATTTGGACAGCAGACTTGCCTCGACTAACAATACATCCTATCAAATTTTTTTAAACAACTTAATAATACTACACTTATGACAATATTAATTTCTTAAAAGGAAAGTATAAGAAAAATTTTGTTTCACTTTAAAAATGCCTGTGCAACTTTTTATAGTTTTTTGGCGCAAAGCTAGAAAAAAAATTATGCGCTAAGATTATTTTTAGAACAATTCATACGGAGTATGGAGATATTTTTGAGATTTGCGACACAGATATTTTACTGTACGTTTCATTTGCAGTAGTCAATCAATTATTTAATTACATGATGGTAAACTTAGTTTGCAAATAAAGAGAGTATGGTTTTCTTGTTATCTATAAAATTACATTATTCAGTGCATGTTTTAATGGTTAGTCTAGTTATACATACAAGAAATTATAATTAACAGTAAAAACAAAGTATTTATTTTCAAATTATAATATATAAACTCGCGTATAGGTCGCACTTTTTAATACTTTAAATTCCGAAAAAAAAATTAAGGATGCGACCTATATAGGCCCACTCTACATGGATTAAAAACGTTCTAAAAAACATCACTACTCTGTCATAACGTTTCAACTTTCACCCGTATCGGTGGTTGGTATGATGTATAATTACTAGGCTAACTTTCTCATTTTAAATATTATATCTTCATATAAATGTAAATGCAGTAGACCAATATTCTAGGTTTTCAGACCCCAAAACACTTTTCTTTTAAAATTTTGGACCGATTTATTATTGCCGAAGCGTAGCATAAGCCTAACTTTTTGTATTATTATTTCGCAAATTACAAAATGGAAATATGGAAACATGAAAATATGAAAATAATAGCAATGTGTGTGTAAATGCATATTTAGACCTATAATATAGGCGACAACGTGCATACTATTAACATAATGTGTGTTTTATTAAGGACGTAAGGTCTTTAGGCTGTAGACTACTAAATCAGTGTTTAACATTCTTGGAAAACTGCGTTAATTCTAAGCAATGTTACCACAAAACAATCGGTTTATCAACAAATTTCAAAACATTTCATTTCAAAAAAATCTCAAACTTATTTTTTTTATAAAATCTATAACAAATAATGCTTGAAATGTCACTATTGCGTTTTATTTTTGGTTAGAGCGTCTATCCATAATGTTTATGCTTACAGTTTATCTTGTGCCTTACGTACTGGTTCCATGGTTCAATCCATGAATTTAAGACGTGGAGTAGTCTATAAAATTTAGTTAAAAAAGAAAATATTTTAACGTTTCTTAGTCTAACTAATTCCTTTGCTCATTTTTCATAATGCAGGCGCCACTGAGTCGATACAGTGCACTTCAAAATATTTCTTTTTATGTCAAACCACTCTAAAAATAGTAACTTTATTTTAAACAGAGACTTAGAAGAAGAAACAAATTTATTTTAAAACAGGCCCTGTAACTCCATAAATGTAAGGGTTCTACCTAAACGCGTGTCAGTGGCAACATATAAGAAAAATAAGCCTAATCAAAGGCTGCGACCTATCCATTGGTGCGAACTATACGCGAGTTAATGAGCATACAGTGAACAGACAACATTTAATGACAAAACCAATGTCAACATATTTACAACCGAGTGAAAAAACAACAACCTACTATTAACAATTTTAAAAAAACACATTTGGAAGAACGTATTCCCCTTTATCCGGACAATCAAGATTGTTTTAAAAATATTTTTATTAAATACTTTGTCCTTTTTTTAAAAATAGTATTTGGGTAGGTGTAGCCACTTTAGTTGTTTTTTTTTGTTTTTTTACACAGATTCAAAGCTCTAAACACTGGAATAACAATTAAAATAATTTGCTCATTCACTAATATACTAATGCTATTTTAAAATAAAGCGTTTCAACACATAACCACAAATACATAACCATTAAAATTTGCTAAAAGAAAATACATTTAACATTAGTGTTCACTTAATATTTTATCAATATTTTCACATATTAATAGCTCTCTCTTAACGCAAGTTTAAGTTTTGTGTGAGGTACTAAGCCTACTCTTGTGCCGACCTCAAATTATCGGATTAGCTAGGAATAGTCTAATATTTCTCGTACAGGGGAGTTCATGTTAAAAACTATCATTTTTATTTTGAGTTTTGTAATGATACCATTATTTTCACCCCTCCTAGTAATAGGTCAGTTCCCAGCTATCCTCCGCGAGTATTTAAGGCTAGGCAGCCACTAGTTTTTACATAGTTTTTTTTGCAGAGTGTTTTGCAGAGTTTTCTGTAAATATATCTTTTGAGTCTGTTGGATGTACGCTTGTGTTGGCACTATTCTATTATTGCTGTAAATACTACATTTATTGTACACACTTGCATATTATCACTTGAATTAAATTATCAACACCATTTACACTGAAGTTTCCTCGTCAAGTTATTATTTTATTTTGTTGTTTACAATATTATAATATTATTAGCATATATATTTATTTACAACTACAACGTCAAGGAAAGGAACTGTTAGAACGCAAATCCTGATTTTGTGCCCAGGACAATTAGGAGAGTTTGTGTAATACTAAAATACAAAAAAAATAATAACCAATGTCTACGCTAGGACGAACGATAATTATCAACAACCTTTACACGGCTATAACCACAAGGGGATTGTGGTCGTAACAATATGTTTTAGAAGATATTGTCTTCATAGTATTATAATTTAGAAAGTCCATAAGAACTATTTAAACACAAATAGCTCAAAGTATTTGACTATTTAAACGTGAATTCAGACTAGTTAAAGCACGAAAACCACACCCTAATATCAATTGGGATAAATGAGTGTCAAAATAAAAATTAAGGTTAATGAAACGGTTTATTAATATGTTGAATTTAAAACATCTTTTTAAAAAAATTGTCCAAAAAAAAAAAATAATCAAACATTTTAGCTGAAAAATGTTTCACTTTAAAAAAAAAAAAATAGCCCAGTGATAAATGTGAAAGTAAGAAAAGACATATTGTCGCGAATATTCAGATATAATTTATATTATTTTTCTGAACAAATTGACTTTTTCAATTTTATCTTCCCAACCAGACTAGTTTTCGCAGACCAGGGCGCGTTTATTTCAAATGCAAATCTGGATCCAGAAATGTTATTTTATGCCTCAGCAAAAGCGAAAAAGAAAAGTTTATAAATTATTATTATTGGTTAGATGTGTAACTATTTAGAGGTAAATATAGATATATATTAGTTTGAACATACTTCTGTTTGCAATAGGAGTCCTGCTTTTCACTACAATAATGTCTTATTTATAGCCCAAGGTGTTTTTCAACTAACAATAAAACTTCAATCCGATAAGATAACCTTAGTTGTAAGTATCCATTTATCTACAAAACTTGTGTTTGCAACTATTAGTTCAACGCTCTAAATAATAGTATTCCTTACAATGAGTTTAATATAAGCTTATACATTTTATAGACAATTTACATTAGCAAAAAATAAACCCACTCTGTTGTTTTCATTGATAATTATGTAATAAGAAAAGGTTATACCATTAATGGTAGACAGTTAACAGGAAAACAATTGATGCACTTGTTAAAGAAATATATTTTCTTTGCTTCTCTATATCTACTGCAACTATATTAAATGCTTTCTACTGACTTCATTGATTTGATATAATGATACCATTGTATTTCTAATTCGCTACAGATCTCAAGCTTATAATCTCTGTCATTAGTGATACAATAGCTTTCTTTACCTTAATCATATAAAAACACTTTATTTTCCATGACAACAATTTATTTTCTAAAATGATTTTCCTTTTTATTCTACATATAAATAATGAAATATTTGATATAACCGCTGAATGAATGCACAAAATGTTTTGCAGAATAAAAATAGACACATGAATATGAATTTGCTATTATCAGAATAGGAAAGATATTTGCAGTTTATAAACAAAATGAACAACTCAAGTGTCTTTCAAAATAGTTCTGATGAAAACAGCAATGACATCAGTTGGGAACTAATAGCAATTTTGACACATGTAGCATTTACTTTTTTAGGCAACGTTCTAGCGTTATTTGGTATAGTTGGAAGTATTCTTGACATAATTATTTTATTGCATCTTGACATGAAAGACTCAACTAATTTAGTATTATTTGCTCTTTCCGTTTGTGATCTTATTTACTCTTTTACACAAGTATTTTTTATTCTTACATACACCTTACTATCGTTAGATTTCTATTGGTTCTCATATATAGTGGCTTATTATATGGCATATATTGATTCATTTAATGGCGTTGCAGTAGCTATAAGTGTACATTTAGTGGCTTTAGTTTCAATAGAAAGAATGTTAGCTGTATGTTTTCCTTTTCAAGTGTCAAGAATTATTACATATTATCGTATGAAAATGTGTATTTTAACAATAACACTTTTTAATATTGCAATTCGAGCTCCAGTATTTTTTACGCAAGATATTATTTTTATTGATTATTACAATAAAACTATTCCAAAATTAATTCACAGAGATTATGCAGCACAAAATATTTCTTTGCTTATCACCTATTCGTATTATTCTAGTTTTTTATTCAACTTTGGTCTGCCGATGATTGTCATTGTAACGTGTACAATAATGACAATTAATAAAATTTCTAAGTCATCTAAAAATAAAGCAACTCTATCATCAAGTGAGGCCAAAACAAAAAGAAAAAAGGAAATGAATAATGTGAAAACAGTTTTAATTATTTGCATGTTAATTATGATCTTTGTATTAATCCCTTCCTTTGTTCAACAAATCATTGCCTCGATTTTTACGACTACAACTTTTGTTTTCGCAATGTACATTATTGTAAATGTATTATTTCAAATAAATTCTTCCTTTAATTTTATTGTATATGTCACTAGTAGTCCTAAATTTAAAAAAACTTTTATCAATTTATTCATTATGCATACAATTTGCAAAAAATAAAATTGCATTTTTTTTTCAAAATGTATAATGTAAATTATAGTTTATCACCAGGAAATATTAATTGTGACAGGCCACATTATCCACTGACAATTAATTTCTTGACATTGGCGACATTCTGGGTCCCTAACAAGATTAACACGCAATTAAGAAAGGTTTTCAAATAAAATCCATTTATTTAAGATTAATGTACTATTATCGGTCGTCTGTACAAACATTACAATTATATCCATGGATAAATAAATGATTGAAGCGATAATGCACCTCTCTATCTATCATTATATCTATCATTATATCTACTGCATTTAGTACTTGTTTTGATACATATTCACATATGAACATTGCATACATATTCACATATTAACATTGCATACATATTCACATATTAACATTGCATACATATTCACATATGAACATTGCATACATATTCACATATGAACATTGCATACATATTCACATATGAACATTGCATACATATTTACATATGAACATTGCATACATATTCACATATGAACATTGCATACATATTTACATATGAACATTGCATACATATTCACATATGAACATTGCATATTCACTGATATTATTTACCTTATGCTTAAATGTTGGTTATTACATTCTTATTGCTAATGTTATCATTCATTGCTATCATTATCATTGCTTACATTCTAAGTGATGTAGAACGTGTGTGTTTCCCTACCCCTCACCTTGCTCTTGGTACCACGAACACTCCCCCCCCGTCCCTCCTCACGCCCTCGATTAACCCACGACAAACGAGAAATAACAATGTCATGCATACGAAAAAATACCTCTAATGGTTTGTTCCCCTGGTCAAAGTCACTTTGTAACTCAAACAAAGGCGCCGCCCGGGAGATAAGAATTGCCTTGGATGAGTTAGGGTTAGGGTTAGGGTTAGAGTCACCCCCTTCCCCACCCTTACCTCCGCCCCTCACACCCACCCACCCCATTACGTCACTATGCTATACCTAACTCCTTTTTTAAGGACACTTCGTAAAATGCGATTTAAGACATAAAATTAAGTAAATTGTTGCAATTTTTTCATTGAATATAAAGCACATATACTGATCTATCTGTTTATTATCTTCATTTGTCTACTTTTAGTAGTTGTTTTTATTGGCTCGAAACAAATTTATGTCGTGAGTTTGATAAAATTGCAGAAAAAAAGTCAAGTCTGAAAAAGTTATACTTTTTTTTATTTTTTATTAAAATGAGTGCCACAAATCCAAAAATATTATCATTTCGGGTCTTTCAATTGTATATAATAAATAATAAAGATAAAGGTAACTATTTAGCAATTTTTCACAGTGAACAGAGTATTTTCTGAGGTACAGACATCTTTTCAAGATGGCCGTCTGACATGCGATTTTAAGCATATCTAAGTCGACCTGTAAAATTCTTAATACCCAGAAAATTGTAATGTGATTATATTTATTTAACTTATGTTTTCTATCTTTCTAAAACTTACTTAACGGGAACTATTATTGAAAAAAACAACTTTCACCGCTATTTTTCTTAGAATAAGGGTGACCATAGTCACCCCTTATAATGTCAGCAATGACGGGGTGACTATGGCCATGGCGAGAATGTTTTTGTTCTTGTATTTATTGCACACAGTTAACATGTTCCGTTTATTATTCATTTTTGTGTTAACTTAAACATATTTGCATTGAGAAAGAACAACGCATCAGATTTTTAAAGCAACAAATGAACTTTTTTTATATTAGAAAACAATGTCTGTGATAAATTGTCAATGACATTTTTGGTCACACAGTAAAATAATTGTATAGAGCCATTATAAATACCAAACCATTGTATGTACTAAATTAAACAAATGTTGTTTATTTTAACTCACAGAACAAGTTTCCATGCTCGGGACTTACCAATCGACGCTACAATTAAACATCAATTGAAACTTGCATTAGTAGATCATAATAAAATAAACATTTTTTCAATTTTTTTTTCTAATTATTTTTTAATATTTAAGTTTTTTCTATTTCAATTTTGTAATACCATTTTTTCATTATTTGTTTCATCTGCCCTTTTTTTGTCTGAATATTAAACAGATTTTGCCAAGTAACGGTTTTATACCGCTGTTTTATGCTCTATACGGCACAGTCAAAAGGTTATCAATAAGTTCTAAACAAATGCATTGACACATTAATGTCATTAATTCCTGCATCAATAACACCCGTCAAAATCAGCCATGTAAGAATTAAGAATCGGTTAAATAAGAAAAAAAATAATAGAGAGCCATAGTTACCCCAGGCCGGGGTCAATAAGGTGACATCTGTTTAAGATATATGGAAACAAAGCTTAAAAGAGGACCATAGGTACCCCGTCTTACTGTATATGCTTAGAGTCTACATGTTTGTAGATTTAAGAATACTGTCAAATGAAGAGATGTTTTTCTTTTTGTATTTTTTTTCTCCTGTATATTATGAAACATCTACAATTTTAAATGTGATATGTTAAAATAATTAAGTTGCGGCTTTACAATCTCCACACAGAGTTTTAAACTCTATATTATTTTATGTCTTAAACATCTCTACTGACACCTTTATATTGATCACAGTTGACAAATGATCCTAAATATGACCCTCTACGACGAAAAAGGGTTATTTCGAGTTAATTTTTTAAAAAGTTGTGACAGGCGTGTAAGCTATTGATTATGGATTTTTTTATATTATTTCTTATTATTTATCCATTTCCGAAGAGGTCTGTGGTATTATTTTATTAAATAATAATAATAAAATATGAAAAAGCATTTCAATGTTAAAATTAAGTCTAAAATATCTAGAAAATAGTACAACTGCATTTTTAAAATCATGTTCCAGTTAGAGGCTACAATAAAAACATTATTAACTAAAAGACTGCTTGTACAATTTTTAAACACATTCCGCTGTGTAATTTGTCATTAAATTGAAGTTAACATGTATGTGTAAATCAAAATGACCCAAATGTGACTTGTGAATCATTTCCTGGTGGAGTGTCACAATTTTTTGTTTTTGTCAATGGTACTTTTCGTTGTTAACCATCAGACAATATAAAAATGTAAAAGTTTATGCTACTTCATTTGCTTGTAGCTAACATGAGTGTAACTTCTTTTTTTTTAGTCCAATTAAGACAGACACGATGTATAATATATATATATATATATATAACACAGCTCTTGCAGCACAAATAATTTTTAATCATATTATAAAATCCGTTACATAGAAATACACAGTTCCGTTTGAGAAAAACTTCTTTATAATTTCCAAACGCTCTAAGTCCATTTACTATCTAGTTACACTCATTTTCATACACGTCTTGTACAGACAAGATCTAGCAATTTACTAAAATATATTCATCTCTCGTCACATGACCATGCTCTCTTTTTAGAGAAGACACTTGCAATTCTCGTAACTAAATATAACATCGCAGTAGAATAATCTACGCATCATAAATGAAGATTTAAGTCCAGCAATATTACTTCAATCAACGGCAATAACTCGTGATTCTTAATATCAATTTTGATTACATGGGTCATTTCCCCTAGACTTTTTTCTTTCATTCATCAGACTATAGTAATATTAAATTATAATTAGAATAGAATGTTAACCTATAACAGTTTTGCTTATTTATATGTTTCAAAAATAAATTGATGAAAATCTTTTTGAATTTCGGACTAGTTGTAACATAAACAATGAAATTAAAAGAAGAATTTATTTCAAATACAACATTCACAATTATATAAAAGACAATTATAAATAAAATCGAACCAATTAGTAGCTTTAAAATGATCTGTTGTACAAAAAATGGAATAAAAACAGAAAACATTACTATCATATATATAATTAAAACCGTTTTAACAGATTTCTTTTTTTATTTTTTCTCTGGCCTCGGTTGATGATAAATTAGATTTATTTTTAGACAAAAGATAAATTGTATCCAGTGTCTTTAATGTACAAGTTAGTATAACAGTTGTTGGAAGGCCAATATTTACTGACTGAAATAATTATGGATTACATTTTATAATTATGTCATAATTTTGAGCAAAAAAATGCAAAGTGTTGGTATAGTCATGTTGTTATACTCTATACAAATAATATCATACGGCCAAAACATTAGGGCCCGAATCACAAATTTAAAAGTATTATTGTGAGGATACACATTTTCATTCGATCAGTTGTTAAAACTCTTGGCATTTGAAAAGGAAAACATACAGCCAACATTCTTTCTATAGAAACTAAAGTCACTAAATGTATGCTGGTCATCACTGATACAGTATTAAATTAAAATTAAAATCATTGTATGATACGTCAAAATAATTATGTTGAAGATACTTCCAACTATACCAAATAATGCAAGAACATTCAAAAACACAATTAGAAAGCATCTTTGTATTAAGTTTCATGTTTTGATTATGTAAACACATTAGATTTACAATTTTATTACAATAATATATTGTGTCTTTGCTACCCATTGATACATTTAACATTCAGTCTATTAGGAAACATATTTTGAGTTGCAGCATCCAGAAAAAAAGTCTATATCAATTGAGTACGCTTTTATATTTTTGTTAGGTTAAATTATGAAAATATTTGGCGTTAGTCCAAAAGAAAACATATTGCGATTGGCTTAAAATGAAGATATTGTAGCTTTTGAAGTTTTACTTTTATGCTAGTTAAATCAGTGCAATCATTGAGTTGGAAATATACGATTTGGTCACAAACCATTCTAAATACAAAAATCCAATTTTTTCATCCAGTTTGCATACGTTCGTGGCAGTTTTAAAATCATCATTTAAAACTAACAGTACACCTAATATTCATCAAATGTAATTAAAAATTGCTTTTTTTTAGATTAAAACCCTTCGCCATAAAAATAAAAACAAATTGGAATAAAACTACTTTTAAAAATGCAATATTTGACAAAATATAAATGTAGCAGCTACATAGGCAATATTAAAATAAACATAATTTAAAGTTTATGAACAAAATACTGCCTCTAAACAATCCCTATACCGACTAGTAGAGTACAATACAAACGAAAATTAGCAGTAGAAAGGACTGTGTACCGATTCAATCTTAGTCGCACATAATGGATTGTGCAATCGTACAAACAAACCACATGACTAAAGAAGCCAGAATTTAAACATTAGATTTCTGGAAGCATTATTATTATATTTGTAAATAAGTAATAATTTAGTCTATAATGTGCATTCCTTTCTTCACAATAGACAGAACAATACCAAAAATATTACAACATACGAAAATAACACAAAAAGAATGCTATCAAACAAAGCTAAAACGTAAAGTCAATAATTATTGTTGCAAATGACCTTCGTTTAAGACTCATTTTCGTTGCTTTCGTATAATATCTACTTCTATCTTATATTTTTAGATGTTATGTCGAAGTATCACAATGAAGTGCTTTCTATTGACTTCGCTAAAGATATAATGAGATCATTGTATTTCTTCTTCTTCTCAAACTCAGAATCTTAGTAGTTGGTGGTACAATTGCTTCTCTTTACTTCATTGATATAGAACACTTTGTTTTCCATAACAAAGTTCTATTTTATAGTAGGATTTTTTTCTTTTAATTTACAGCCAGACCAAGAGGTTATTTGATGTAAAGGCTACATAAATGTACATATTGTAGTACAACAATAAAAATTTGACCGATAAATATTAATTTTAAATCAGTGTTATCTGAAAAAGCACACACAAATTGCACCGAATAAAAAATTACCTAGTCAATTTTATTGATTAAGTAAGGTGAATACAATGTTTGTAGTATATTTCATCCTGTTTTTAATAAAGTATGCAAAATATTGATAATAGTTATATCACATTTAGCAATTAGCAAAATATTGACTACTGCAAATGTCAAAACATTGTTAAGAATACAATCACCTTAACAAAGTTTTAAAGGGGTGTGACAGGTAAAAATAATGTCAATGTTACAAAGAACAAAGCAATAATTATATTATTTCCCACGCTAAGATTTAATGCGGCGGTCGATTCTAAACAAAACATGTTGGCATAATTATTTCTAGGCATTTTATATTGCATTTAATTTTACTCAAGCACCTCAAGAAACGACCGATACATTTTTGTCCGCCAATCTACAAGCCAGAACAATTAAGGTTACTAATTTAACCTAAGACATAATTAGTATTAAACTTCAACGCTTGCCAGGCGCAAAAAATCCCGTGTATGCGCCAAACTCCAAGAAGTTTAAGGTGCGCGGACACTAGATCTATACTCTTTTATAAACCAGCGTTCCTTATTATATTTTATCAGCAGTGCACTTATCAGTGTTACTTTCATAAATGATTATTTACTTAATAGATTTTGAACTAACAGTAACATTATTATACCCTGCCTAAAATTAATATTTTTTTCCTCTTGTATACTTTTTATTTCACTCACTTAATAGAATTTTAGCCAGAGAGCACAAGTTAGAGATATGCATCAATCCATTCATGCTATTAAATTGTATGTGTGAACCAGCCTCTATGTATGTCAACGATAGAGACCGTATTTGGTCCTTTTAACGTAAGGTCAGATTATAGGGCTTGGTAACATTTTTTTTTTAAATGCACATTTTCGGGTTTTGACTAAATCGGATACCTTAACAACTTTATAATAACTTTGCATTAATAAATTAGAGTAATTAAGTTTATAAAATTGGACATTTACATATGTGTTTTTTTATCGCTTGACTTTTTTTTCTGTCAATATAGCAGTTTTTTAAACCATAGCAATACATAGTTTTGTATTGTATTAGCCTTTCCGCCATATAATATTTGGTATCGTTTTAAAGGGCTACATCAGGAGCGTCGATACAGTATAGCAGTAGAAACGTCTTCACTACGAGATTTACGTCACAAATCTTCTTCTCAATTAAGGCCACAAATTCCAAATATGCTATATTTAACAATGAAGTTATTTCGATCAATTAGCTTCAAGCCGAACTTTCGTCGTGCAATGTCTTTTATTGATTGCATAATTTGTAATAAATTAGAAAGAACGATACATTGTACACACTTTTGTCCACAGTCGTATCTATAACTAAAACAATTTACTTTCATTTACAATGAATTAATCACTTTTTCGATCTTGAAGGTTTATTCAGAGTTAAGTGAATATCGTGACTTTTATTTTAACGATTATCGTGTAATTTTTTTTTCAATTGTTCATTATTTTAGAGGTAATGTGCAAATTATATAGGGCCTATATATTTTTCAATTTCACTGACCCATAAAGCAGGGTTGATAACCGTGTATTCGATCAATAGTAAGTTAGCAATCCTGGGAACAAAGTCTGCATATTATCTGTTAAAGCATGTAACTAAAATTATAAATATGCACATGTATACATACAATAGACATACGTGCCCTGTCAGGATGTGTTTACGATTAGGACATCAACCTGGCAGAAGTTGGGCGATGAGAGGGGTGCGGAGTCGTAGGTGAGTGGGGTAGTAGTGGCAGGTCGTCGTGGGGTAT
The DNA here is from genome assembly GCA_949126835.1 of Anisus vortex. Taxonomy (NCBI): domain Eukaryota; kingdom Metazoa; phylum Mollusca; class Gastropoda; family Planorbidae; genus Anisus; species Anisus vortex. The sequence continues at coordinate 31,748,780 of OX421492.1, forward strand.
GAATTACCGTGACTGGAATCGCCCTGGAATAATTATTATTTCTCTCTCTGGCTCGTTAGATATTATGACGGACACAACAGATAGTTCTAAGTAGGCAAATAAATCGCTGGTTAAGTTGTTTATTATCATTTCAATTCTTCACTCAATGGCAAGATACATATACACATTTGCACAGGCTTCAGTTAACACTCAACACATGGTACTGCTAGGTTGTCCAACATTAGTCAAACGTAGCTGTGTTCATGAAAATACTTATACTGACAAAATATATATCTATACACATGCAGGCGGTATATCCTATGAAACGAACTGAATAAGTGGAGGCTTGAATCAGACAACCTTCTCCACCTAACGCTTGAGCCGAAGTGCCCTAAAACTAGTTAAGCGCGCTTTCGTGAAATTTAGTCACGTGATCAGTGGTCAATTTGATTGGATAGCTACATTAGTTTAGAATTACATATGTTCTGGTTGGCTGGTTTGAAATATACTTGCATAAAGGTTTGACTATTGGGGGGGGGGGGAATTAGGAGTGGGTGTAGGTGAACAATTAGTACCGCCGACTTTTGCGGGTGGGGCCCAGGGTAAAGGGGGGGGGGGTGTGGGTAGACGTATACGGAGATACAAAGGATAAGATAATGACTTATCTCCCTTGATGTACCTGTGTCTATTGGTTCTGGTCGAGTGCAGCCCGGGGCGCTTACGTATGTGCGAAACGCTTCGCTCCAGATGTCACTACGACGAGTGGATCAAGGGCTATGCCCCCGGGCGCTGAGTAGGGGACGAAGAGGGGAGATAATGAAAAAGGTAAAGCAGTGGGTGGGGTGTGTACAGGTGGGTGGGGGTTTCTACAGGTGGATGGGGGTTTTACGTGTATGCTGAGTTTAGCAAAATAAATGAGTAGTTACTATCCAAATACAACATGAATCATAATTGACAGCATAATAGAATATATATATATATAAATATATACATACATTAAAGAATACACACACATACAATCACACATACAAATAGTGTAATACCAATTGGCTGAATCAAGTAGCAAACTCTGAATTCGGGAATGAAAGAGTGTAGAGAGGGTTAGAGAACAGGTGAAGAAGGGGTGGTTGGGGTGTTCCTATTGCTTGAGAGAGGGAGAGGGTAATAGCTCCAGGCCACTCTTCTACTCCCTAATCTAACTCTACGCTAACCTATGTTTCTAGTTCTATACTACTTCTGCGCTATGATCTATCCATGAGTGCTAATAAGGTTACGGTTCAGTCCAGAATCGTGACAACTCACCCGGGCAATTTGGGAATCTACTCAGAAAGTGGATTCACATCTAAATTATTGTCTCTGGGGTATGGGATCTTATTGAGAGTACCGGGATAGTATCTGCGAGTGGTATCTTGGCGTGTCCACGTGTTGGTGGTGGGTCTGTGACGGCAAGGGGTCGGAGGGAACAAGGGGACGCGTTAGGTTATCTTCTGAGGGGGGCGAGTATGGCGCTGGGTTGTATTGTTACCCAGCCCATCGGGTGTTTTAGGGTTAACGCTAATCCTCGTCGTCGGGGTGGACTCGAAATGGGTTTCGACCTAAGAAACATTTTAACAGGTCGAAGGCAAATGTGGCGTCTTCGTTCCAATGTAATTTTGGACGTGTGGTAGCATTCAGTAGATCGAATAAGGGCGTTGCGACTTGCCGGAAGCCGCGTATAGCATTCCTTTCATAGTAACTGAACTCGTTAAGTATACGCTTTAGCTCGCTTCTAGTTTGGGGCAGTTTTGCGTTGCGGAGCCTGTCTTTAATGGACACGAATCGAGGAGGGCGGATCGGGCTGTGGGTGGGGCGCGGTGGCTCGTGGCTCACCTGTGTGGGTCGGGGCGGGAGTGGTCTGCCTACGATTGGCCTACCTAGTAGAACGTCTACTTTCCCGTCTTTAGTCACGGCTGCTTCGATGGGGCCTGCTGTAAAGGCGGAGTCGGAGTGTACGACTGCCGTCGGTAGACGCAGGATGTGGGAGTCATGGGATGGCCCTTGGAGTCGCACATAGCGGCATGTGTAGTCGCGGGGGTCGGTCATTGATTCCGTTATTAGGGCCTCATAGCTGAGCCCGGAATCGTATGTACAAGAGCCCAGGTGGCCATTGATTCGGACTATCTCGTCGACACAGTTGTGACGGGGTTCATGGGGTCCGTCTACTGAGGAGATGGAAAATACGTGATGGACTTGATCCATATCGCCGTATGTTTCCTGGCTATTCCACGGGGCGGTGGTTTCGGTTATGTGGTTGGGGTGAGGGGCTTCTGTTTCTTGTCCTGCCGGACCGTTAGTATTCTGCTGGTCGGCGCTTACGTGTTCTGTCGTGGTGTAAAATGCACCGGCGGCCAAATAGGGGGTGGGGTCGCGTCTGTTCCTGTCGTGTGCTAACTGAGGGGTGGGTCTGGTGTGGCGGTGGTCTCCGCTTGGGTTGTGAGGACGAGATCGCCCGTGGTGGGGCGTGTGTGGCTGGGGAGCGGTTGATTGAGGGGGAGGGTTGACGCGGTGGTTGTCCCCATAAGGTCGGTGCGGTTGTGGGTGCCTCGGGCGGGAGGATGACGCTATTAGGTTGGACTGCAGAAACCTATCTGCGCCCTGCAGGGAGGGGTTTAACCCGGATATTCCCTGTTGGATTAAGAAAGCCTTTAGCTGGGGGGCATTTGGGATTCTATCTGTTCAGTCATAAGAAGGGTGACCATGCCTTCAAAGGATTGTTCTATGTCCCCTAATTCTACCCACTTAAGTAAGTAGGCCTTAATTCGCTCCGCGAATTGCGTATAGTTCTCTCCTGACCGTAGCGTGGACGACCGAAACTTCTTTTGATAATGTGACGCGTGCAATTGGTGTCGATTTAGCAGCGCGTTTTTCAGTGCAACGCACGACTCCGTGTCTTCTGTGGCCAGTTTATAATAGGTGCCCTTAGAGTGGAGACAAGGATCCTACAATGTAATTCTGGGGGGACCTCATTTAACTCCATACAGTCGCTAAACCGTCGGAGGTAAATGTCGAACTGTTCTAGTCGGGGGTCGTGAACTTCGGTCCATAGAGAAGCATGTCGGGGGAGGGGATGGTTGCTAAATGGCGGAGCTAAATGATGAGGGGGAGTTTGGGTTGTCGCTGTTGTCGGGGGTCCTAGTGCTTGCTGCTAATTCAGCTAGTCTGAATTCATGTGTCCTGCGTGCCTCCTCATCTAATCTATTCTCTTCTCTAGCTCTATCTTCCCTAGCTAATTGTTCTGCTCTCTCCTCTCTAGCTAATTTGATATTGTTCTCAAAAACTCTTCTATGGCACAATAGCGAATGGTGAGTAGTACAGGAGAGAATGGTTATTGTATTCACCATCCACGGGATCTGTGTACTGCTTTGTTTGTAAACTTTTTGAGTCTAAAGGTTCCACAAGTTTGGCTGATAAAAATGGGTTCAGTGACTGGAAAAAAAACATTAAAGTTGATAATCATGAACAAAGTCTCCTCTTAAAGACTGCATGTTATATACATAGCTCGTCAACTACAAAGGCTAGAAGAGGAAATAAATGAAGAGTACAGTTACTGAGAACATGTTTTAAGGCGAGCAGCAGCGGTTATTTGTAGGCCTACTATAGCTGAGCTTGGTCTGGCTTTTAGAGGGACAAATGAAAAATTTGGATCTTTACAAAATTGAAATTATCTAGGGTTGCTGGAGTTGGTCAGTCAGTTCAATCCATTTGATGGACACAGATCATCATGTAGTAGTGGTTCATTCGCTTCTATTTATAAACTGTGACATTTTTTCTAAGTGTTTTTAGGCATAAACGTATACATTAATTATTTACATCAGTTTTGGGTATGGTCATGTATATTGTTTTTCCAAAAATTGGAACACGCAATGTTTATTCTTCTCTCTCTCTCTCTCTTTAGGGCGTTTAGTAGGAAAACAAAAGATTCTAGGTAATGTTGGGATTCTGTGTTGATCTCAAATTCTCAGGGTCTGGGAACGACTCATTATTTAATATGGAAGTTCCTCAAGTTTTTGTTATGAGTTTTGTAATGATACCATGATTTTCACCCCTACTGGTAATGGGTCTGTCCCTTGCAGCACTTGGATATCATTTAATGATTTGTTCGTCTGGAAGACATAGATTTTCTAGATATGTTCCTTTGATGACGCGTGTGTTTGCACTATTTTATTCTAACTGTACATAATACATATATTGTATATATTGAACATATCACCTGAATTAAACTATCAACAACATTTACTCTGAAGCTTCCTCGTCATGTTACTATTCTATTGTGTTGTCTACAATACTATAAGATTTATCTACTACTCTAACGTCAAGGAAAGGAAACTGTTAGAACACAAATTCTGAGTTTATACCCAGGACTATAAGAAGAGTTCGTGTAATACTGAAACATAAATAATAATAACTAAAGTCTCCCCTAGGACTAAAGAGAATTATCAACAAGATCTACACAGCTCTGGCCACAAGGGGATTGTGGATGTAACACATGCTGCAAGAGAACAGTTAAAGCATAACCAAAGATGCAGTAAATAAAGGTATAGAACTGTGCAGCAAGTGGGAATTTGAGATCGCTAGTCCTGTGGTAATGATATGCTTGAAGCTGGTAACTTCAAACTGGCCGTGGAATGAATCAAGAACAGAATATCCATACCTTGTCTGTTATCTATTGGAAAAGACAGCTCAAATCAATTGAAAATCGAGCAATCTCTGCATTGCATATCCTAAAAACAAGATCGCATACATTTAGAGGGGGTGAATCGATAGTAACAATTATATTGATTTACATTTAAAAAGGACCGGCAAAAGAATTTAGAGGTTATTAATTACTTGAATGCAAACGTCATCCCGTGGAGAAGGCCTACAAATAATCTGAAAAAATTGATAGATATGTACTTAAAACTCAAGCAGATCTAAATAAAACGAGGTACGGTGGACAAGCGCAGTGCATTCATCTGGCGTACCGAAGGTCCGGGTTCGAATTCTGGCTAAAGCTAGGATTTTTTTCACGGGTCTGCAGGGTGTCTCTAGTATGCAGTGGCCACAGAAACTGATGAACGCTGCAACTTCTGTACCCATTAGCCTTAAATCGGCGAATTGTGGGAACCACCGATACGCTCCGTTTAAGAGTCTGATGTGCGTCTGTCTTATTCGACAATGACCTTCTTGATGTAAGGGACCAGAGATGCCAACATATAAAATTTTGTTTTTAATAAACTAGAATGATGAACTTTATCGAATGCTTTGGAAAAATCTATAACTTGGTACAAGAGACATCTCACCGTGAACAACGCAGAGCTGTCACCATTTTTCGGTGTAGCACTGCACCGTCCTTGAGTCCTGTTAGGACTCAAAAACGGTGCAATCCATTGAAACCTTCACAACATATTAACTTTTTCAATTTAATTATTTGTTTGATGTTGGAAGTAAGAAAATATCATTTAAGTTAGTGCTGGGCCTACTTACTTTACTAATGAATGTTATTCAAAATATTAGTTCCTTATCTTATATTTCTGATATTCGGAAAGTAATTAATTTTTACAAATTATTATATATTTTATGAACCAGAAAAATAAATTATTGTCGTATATTGCCCAGGATTTTAATATCTGTTGTAATAAAAACAAAATTATTAATTCGTTTGTTTTAAATTGTGCCATACTTAAAAAAATAATAGGTTAAAGATGTAAGAAAATGTGTAATAAAACATCTTTTCTTCAATGAAAACAATTACTAAAATCACATACAATGTTTAAAAAAAAATCAAATTCTGAAATAAAATTGTGTTCTCAGATGTAGAGATGTATAGTATCATTATAAAACAAATACTACAATTTATAATACTACAACTATAAAGTTAAAACATGTTATAATTAATCTAAGGTTGTTATACTTTAATAAATTTACAAATTTGATGTCATATATTACACATTTAGACATATTCATACCATTGTTTTTAAAACAGATTGTAGGCTTCGGTGGCTATGTCTTAGTAAAAAAAACATTTGCTTATTGCCCGTTATGTTTAAAGGCGTTTACACATTCTTAACACAAAAGCAACATCTGTAGGCCCATTGTAGGCTAAAATTATAAGCAAAATTATACTTTAAGAAGCTAATAGCTACGGTATTTTTGTGAATTATGTAAATAACTAGTATGTTTGTTTAGCTAAGGCTAAATCTCTTGTTGCTTTAAAGAACTAAAAGCATACTGTTAGAAATTGTTTACACTATTACACATTTAAAAACTGACTTTACCTAATAAAATTACAATTTATTCAATCATAAATTACATTAAACGACAAAAGGTCAACACACAGGAAACAAGGAGTTATATGTATAAAGAAACAGTTTATATGTGTTTAAAATTACAACAATATTAGTAGTTTTGAAGAAATATAAGAAACTAATCATTGGGCTAGCAAATTGTCAAGTGAATACAAAGTTGAGAATTTTTTACCCTTCATCAGTCATCGTCCACACATTGGTTTTGCACTTCATCAGCCAATGTCCACATTAAGGTTTCAAACTTCATCAGACAGTATCCACATATAGGTTTTGCACTTCATCAGCCAGTGTCCACATTAAGGTTTCAAACTTCATCAGACAGTGTCCACATATTATAGGTTATACACTTCATCAGCCAGTGTCCACATAAAGTTTTTAAACTTCATCAGACAGTGTCCACATATAGGTTATACACTTCATCAGCCAGTGTCCACATAAAGGTTTTAAACTTCATCAGACAGTGTCCACATATAGGTTTTACACATCATGAACCAGTGTCCATATATAGGCTTTATACTTCGTAAGCCAGTGTCCACATTGTATACTTCATCAGCCAGTGTCCACATATAGGTTTTACACTTCATCAACTAGTGTCCATATATTATATGTTTTACACTTCATCAGCAAGTGTCCACATACAGGATTTAAAATATGTGTATTATTTCTCCTGTAAAACTGGGAGACTCATTTCTAGCTTTATATGCTGTATGTTTAAAACACTTAAGTTACGGCTCTAGTATCTCCAACATGAAATCTTATATCACTATGTGTCTTAAACATTTAACTTGCTATTTTTATATTGATTAAATTTTTAACAAATCTTTGAACACATTTTTAATATATGACCTTATATGAATATTCTTTAAGCACAGTTAACAAAGGCTCCTAATTAACGGTTTTGCTATTTTTGTTATGTTTTAAAAATAAATTGATGAATGTCTTTTTGAATTTTGGACTACTTGAAACATAAACAATAAAATTAAAGGATGAATTAATTTCAATTGTAACATTTACGATAATACAAAATACAGTTATAATTGACTGCGAATCAGATAAAAAGGAATCAACTAGCTGTTCTACAAGGAACGGAATTAATAAAGAAAAAATGACTATCATACACAAAGTTAAAACAGTTTTCACAGATTTCATTTCTTTTTTTCTTTTAGCTATGGCCTCACTTTATGGTAAATTTGATTTATTTTTAGACGAAAAAGAAATTGTATTTAATGTCATAAATGTACAAAATAATATAACAATTGTTGGAAGGGCAACATTAACCGGCACACAACAGTATTGAGTCCAATTTATAATTATGTCAGAATTTTTAACAAAATAGTCTTTTAAAACAAGTGTTGGGATAGTTTTATTATAATACTCTATAAAAATAATATCTCGATACCAAAACATTGGGGATTTAATCACAAAATTAAAAAGTGTTATTGCAATAATACAAACTTTCATTCTATCAGGTGTAATAATTCTTGACACTTGAAAAGGAAAACATACAGCCAACATTCTTTCTATTGAACTTAAAGTCACTAAATGTATGCTGGTGGATATAGCAACACAATTGAATGAATCAAAATATGCAAAATAGTACACCGCTATCCAAATATACCAATAGAAATCAATATAATATAAGTAAAATGATAACAAGAAAAATACTTGTGTAATACAGTAAATAAGATCACAAACAGAAAGTGCCATTAATATCAAATTGGTTGAGTCTATCATTGTATGATGTGATAAAATAATTATGTTGAGAATACTTCCAACTATACCAAATAATGCAAGAACGTTGCCTATAAAAGTACATGATACAAATGTAATTAGTCGGAGTGTATCCCCATTGACGAGTTCATCCTTCTTTCCATCAAAGTTATCTTGAAACTCACTGGAGTTATTCATTTTGTAAAATATTTGATTTTTATTCCAATTGAATGAGACTTAAAGTTAATAGTATTAAGGTTGGCTAGCTGTAAAAACACAAAACATAATACAGTAAGATAAGTAAAGTATACATAATATATAAATATATTGTAATTACTAGTCAACAATACTTTAAAACTCTATTTTGCTGATGCTGAAAACAAATCAGACAAAGAGTCACTAATAAAATCACATTACAAACGCTTTGATATTTTATCTGAAGTTGTTTTTGACTACTTAAATTATTATTTAACCAATTTCAAAGCATGATCAGAATTTGCCTAAGGAGAAAAAAAGAAATATCACTAACTGCAGTAATATATATATATTTTCAGGTTTTACTTAACAGTACTAAACCAAAGGGCTTACAGAGCGCCCATGTTGTTATTTTATTTGGTCCTAATATTTACAAAAAAAAATTGTCGGTGATATTTTTAATGCAATAGTGTCGAAAATATTAACGCCCAGCGTTATGCGGCGGATCCGGTGTATAACGTTCAGCGTTATTGTACAAAACCGGTGTATAACGTTCAGCGTTATATGGCAAATCCGGTGCATAACGCCCAGCGTTATTCGACAAATCCGGTGTATAACGTTCAGCGTTATGTGGCAAATCCGGTGTATAACGCCCAGCGTTATGCGGCGAATCCGGTGTATAACGTTCAGCGTTATTCGACAAATCCGGTGTATAACGTTCAGCATTATGTGGCGGATCTGGTGTATAACGTTAAGCCGAATGTGTGTAGGCCCTATAATGCCAAGCGTCATCGACAGACCCAAATTTACGGAAACATGTGAGAGTTAAACTATATTTATGACTTATAACTTTATGACTTTATAGGCCTACTAATCTATAGGCCTACTATTATATAGCCTACAGGCTTTTATTTAGGATCATATGATTCATATGCCTAGTTAAGTCCTAACCTTAACCGGGCCTAACCGTAACATCAATTTCTAATTGTGATTATAAGTGACATAGGCTAAAAAACCTTTGTGTTTGAATGAATTATAAACAATGACAAAAGTTACAAAAAAGTCACGTATTTAACTAAAAATATATCGTTTTACTATAATTGAATTAATAATAATAAAAAAAAGGTGGGGAGGGGTAGGGTAGAAGCTGCGTTGCCCCTGTTGACAGCACACGTTACTAACCACTGGGCCAAGAAAACTTGCTGAAAATTTAACAAAAATGTGTAATTGAGCATACAGGGCCAGCTAAACACTAATGCGCATGCGCCAATAGCAGTGATTATAATATAGGTTACTAAAATTTGCCGTATAACGTTTTGCGTTATACGGCAAATCCGCCGTATAATCACTCCGAAAAAATGCTAATAATTTATTTATTTTTTGAAAAAAAAATCAATATATTAAATTTCAATTATTTTATTATTGAATTTAGAAAACAGTAAATATCTCTGATCGGAAACACAACTAGAACACCGATTTGCTTTCGCTTCATATTCTTTCATAAAAAGATAACATGAGGGCTTTGTAGACATTTTCAGTTACGTCATCTAAAATAGCTTTATATCTTTTTTTAGAGGAATTGGCTATTTTTAACTCTTTTCGTGCAGAATTAATCTAAAGATGAACGATCCAGTGCGGGATATTATCAGAAAATAAAGAACAGACTATTTTTAAAGACAAATTAAAATTGTAAGTTGCTTAATTTCAAAAACCAAAGAAAAACTAAAACAAGTAAAGTACCATTTTCAATCTATTTAAGTCCATATACCTAGTGAAGGATTATTTAACAGTTTCTATAGTCGTGGCACAAAGGGAGACAGCGTGACTAGCACGAAACCCTGCCCAATGTCCTTTCAGAACATACTTATCTAAATTTAACTCTATACGTCTAAGAAATGGCAATTACATTTCAGAACATACTTATCTAAATTTAACTCTATACGTCTAAGAAATGGCAATTACATTGGCAAGAACTTACGAAATAGTGTCCTTTTAGTGAATTTCTTAGAAAGGAAAAACATAATTGATTTTCATGCACATTTCAAATGTGACAGTATCTTTTAGCATCTGTTGAAAAATAGATTTCAACTGGGATATTAAATATTATTTCTGTGATTGATTGTCAGGGAACTAATTAGTAGGAAATTAATTAGTAAGCAAGTTATTAATAATAAGCTACGCGAAGAATGGCAAATATTAATTCTCTAAATACTTGATTTTAGACGCGTCCTCATCGCCTATCCCCCCCCCCCTTCCCCTCTGCTGGCCTCGTGTGGCAATCACCTTGTCAATTGTATTAGTTTCGTGTCTAGTATCCTTTGAACTTTGTTTCATTTTTTTTTTGTAAAATCTAATTCCTATTCTAAATTATTATTAATTGAGGAAAAATGTCGACGTGAAATATTAAGACAAAAAGATTAAAAAAAAAAATACCAAGCAACAACAACAAAAAAGAAGACAAAAGAGAAAAAAGACGATGTGAATGAAAAAGACTATCTGAAATAGTATGATGGTAACAATGTCCGCTTTTTTTTCAAATACTCATGCTTCTGGCCATCGGTCTTGATCTTGCTATCTACAAGGACAATATCAAGGTTGCCGAGTGCTTGAATGGTGGTCTACTTGGTCAATATTTTTGGCCTGTTGGTAAGAAACAGGCCGAGGACGTTATCGTATCTGTTGGGTTTGTCGTTCGCTTGATGTCGGCCCTGATCTTTGATTTGTGAAATAAAAGTATAGTGCGATGCGCAGGCTACTACTGGTTATCTGTTAAATTTTTACTTATATACAGGTAAATCAAGGGGAGTAGCAGAACACGTAGTAGGTCATCATGTTGTTACAACACTAGGCCAACCATTCCATAACAAATAGCATCATTTTTATGTTCACAATTTATTTACATCTATTCAACGGGGCCAAGATCTGCTCCAACAAACATGTATGGCATCCAGGTCGTGTTCACTAATACCAATGTTGAAACTGTTACCGTTAGCAGAAATACTTCAATGGGTATAACTGATGCAATTCTACCAACAGCAGTCCATAAATAAAATGGGCAGAGTAGACATGTTTGATCAATACTGCTCATGTTATGGTTTTTGCAAAAAAAAAAAAAATTTAGTAGGGATTTTTAGATTTTTGTTCCAGGTAAGTCTGGTAAATTCTTGACTACTTTACAAAATATCCATCCAACCACATCAGAAACACCTAAAACTAAAGCAGGTCTATAGAGCGGGTTATAATCAATCTGGCCTCTTCACAGAAAACTCCCCTTATCTGTTGGGTTCCGCAGGGTTCAGTTTTAGGGCCCGTCCTATTCTACGTGTATACAAGTCAGCTTGGCAAAATTATCGAGAGCCATTGTATATCTCGTAACTTTTTTGCAGATGACACGGTGCTTTACAGGAGTTTTCGCCCTGATTCGTCTGCCTGTTCTGCTGCTGTTTGTGATGTGGAGGAGTGCTGTCAAACAGTTAAGGTATGGATGGCTGCAAACCGACTTAAATTAAATGATGACAAGACAGGGGCAATTATCTATGGTTTTTTTTTTGGTTCTGATGTCAGTCTTCGGAAAATCGCTATTACTACGATACAGAATGGCGCTTCCGAGATAACCTTGTCCAACACGGTTAGAGACCTTGGCAACAACAAAACACAGGGGAGATCAGCATGGTGATCAGAAAAGGGGTGTTCATCGAGCGGTCAAGAAGGGGATTGTTTTTGTCTAGTGTGTAATATCGTGGTAGAGATCCAATGGATAGTGTGTTGAAATAGAGATTGATGTTGAGAGAAGGAGAAAGGAAATGTGCTGAAGGTATATCCTGAAACATGAACACTATATGTATTGTTGATATTATTAAATTGCTTGCTGAAAAGAGACTTGTTGGAGTTATTCATTGTGTTAAGAGGAGAATGAAAGTCGGCACGTTAGTAGTAAAACGTTTCTAATTATGTCACACTGGTCCCGACAAGATCGCTAAGAATAGTGGCAATGACAGATATAAATTCGTGTTTATGCTCCATTTCTGGAATCGAATACTGAGACATTTTTCAACAGTAAATAAAATTCTTCAAAGCCCTAATGCTTTATTTAGTAGATGTGCACATTGATACAGGTCACTTTTAGATATTTTTTGTAAAAATAGGGAAGATTTTGATGCACTTGAGCAACAAGCAAAAAACAAGTTGCCAAATACTGAATATAGAACTGCCAGAAGGATAATAAGAAGTAAAAGGCAAGGGAATTAAGAAAATTTATATCACGCTGTTGATGCCTTACGAACTCTCTTCACGGGATAAATTTAGGATTAATTATTGTATTCCTTTATTAGATGTATTTGAATCAATTTTAGCAAGAAGAGCTTCTGTTTATGATGATGTATAGAAAATGTTAGCCTTTCTTGCCGATATTACATTATTAAAGGTATAATTTTGAAAAGCTGTTGAGCTTTTAATGCAATAATTTCTAGAAGATGTCAACAAAATGTTACTGAAGAAATTTTTCATTTCCACACATATGTGAGACAAACGCATAAGCCTTCAAAAATTCGACATTGTCGCATACAGACTTGTATACAAATATTATTCAAAGAAAATATTCAAGTGGTTTCCCCAAAGTGGAATAAATCTTACGTTTTTTTTTCAGTTTAATTGTCACTAGTTGTACTGGGAAACATCAAAACTATAAAATATTTATTACATTCTACGCAGTTTCATCTAAACTTTTTAATCGACTTCTTTTTGCCGAATAAATTATATTAAGGCCAAATATTTGAAACGTTGTGTGAGTTTTTATGTTCGCTAAAATATGAGTATGACAAATAGAAGCTACGAAACGTCTCTTTACCTGCACTTGCAAATCTGCTAAGATTATGTACATGTTGAAGTTGCAAAGTCTGTTAAAATCATTTTCATTTTCAATGAAAACATTGTATGATTGATTAGTTCATTTTAATACAATGTGTGCAGTATATTTCATACTTACAAATTAAATGACAATATTTTAATAAAGCGATAGCGATAATTTTATTTTATTTGCACATTTTGCTATTAGCGAATTATAGGCTGCTGCCAAAATCAAAAGTTTTCAAATAATATAATTACCTTTATTTATAAGATCTCAAAGATGTGTGAGATGTAGAAATTGTGTTTCGTTTCAAGTTGCATCCGTGTTGCATTGGTGATTTGTTTGTTTATTTTCAAAGGGGCGGAATTCATAACTTGCCTTTTTTTCAGCTAGTATGACCTATTATTAATGACTATCATTAATGACCCTTGACAAATCAGACAATACTTTTTTTTTAATGTTCCCCTTCATAATAGTATGAACAAAAAGGAAAGTAATCCGATATTTCCAGGTCCAAAATATGATCATCAATGTTTATTATTTATTCTGAGCTTGGTAATGGAAGTCGGACAGTCATTTAAACTGTTCATGTTTGGTAGTTGACGTATAGTAAGTACATGGACTAGTCCTGAAAGAAACATTGCATAACATTAATTCTTTGCTGCTATCAGTGCAAGAAATTCCCTTCCAGGTGCGAAAATGTACAATTTTGTGTTTGTGATCAGCTAATGATATTAAAAGTTGACGTATAGTATACATGGACTAGTCCTAGTCTCCTGATAGAAACATTACCTAACATTAATTATTTGCTGCTACCAATGACTATTAGTCAGATACATTTTAAAAATATATTTAATTACAACTAAATGAACGAATTATTAAAAAAAAAGATAAATTCCAAATCAAAGTCACGATATGAGCTCAAGTAAAGTAGGCTTACCCGTCGAACCAAAACGACCAGAAGGCCAGTGAAGCAGCATTCACCGTTTTCTGTGGCCACGGCATACTAGAGGATGTGTAGCCAGCAAAAGGCCAAGCCGCCTTTATTTTACCCCACCTAATATCAGGTAACCAAAATGATCTGGGTAGACTCAGAGACAAGTTCGGGAACAAATCCTTGCCTTCACAAGGATTTGAACCCAGGACTGTCGGACGCTCGACAATTGTGCCCCATATTCACTTATTTGTAAAATTATCTCCAAGATCTTAAAAGAGCAGAAAAAATGCAAAATCTTTCGTTTATGCATCGAAAATGTGCACAACGTATCATTGTTTATAGTTTGTTGCAATTATGTAATCAATAAAAGGCATTGTTCACTGTAAAAGAAAAGAAAGGCAATGCATCTTTTGTCTATTATAAAATCGATAGATTCGGTCACTACATTGGTTTATTAAGATATTAGCAGCACTTAGCGTTTAAGACATTTCTGGTAATCTATAGTTATTATAAACAATGGACATTAATGCTGGAACACATTGTATATCGTTACTATTCTATCATCTACTTTGTCTTTACCATCTTGTTGATGATGCATTGTATTATAGTAGATCTATGTATAAAGTGGCAGATGTGTCTTCATAATAAATATACGCAAGTATAGCTGTAAGTTTCTATCAACAGATGAAAATGTTGCAGTAGTAAGTTAAAACAAAATATTTTATTTAAGAATATTTAGCGCCATTTAGACCTTGCATGTATGTTGTTGTTCTTTTTCATTCAATGTTATGAAGATATCAGGCCTTCCATTGTTTCTGGAGAATAAAAAAAACAGCGCTTGTCGACTTTGAACATTTAGTCTCCCTAATGCCTTTAGCAGAACCATTTCAAAATATTTCTATTTAATTTTTTTTAAAACCTTCATTTTGCGAAAATAAATGTCATTTACGGCTACAAAAGGGTGTAAACATTGCTTCCCTAACATCTAATTATTAGATATACAGGGATACTTTTACTTAATCTTTAAAGTTACAGTGGAGTCCGTATAGTCGTCCATTCTGATAATGGTAGTTTACAACTAATTGTATTGACTTCAAATTATATTGTTTATTGCAACAGACTCGAACTCCCGGATTGCCAATTGAACCGCTCCCCGTCTTTCTATCAATCTCAAACTTGGCACATAGATGTTCAGACCTGGGCAACGTATTCTATTAAATTGTTAGCCATTTTTTTGTAAAGAATTAGCGTTGAACTATTTTTGTTACATATTATAGTGTGCATTGGCCTATTCTGGTGGAACGTGCATGATTAACCGTTCTTTTGTGTGTTTAATGCGCGTCTGCACGTAACTTTCCTTTGTGGTTAGTAACCGGAAGGCTACTGCATAGAAAAGGTCATGAAAACTAAATTATTTTGTTTGAAATATAATGTACTTCGATCGTTTCTTTCTTTATTATAACATAGTCAATACGTCTGTTTTGTTTATAACCATTGAGAGCATCGTATCAGTGATATTTTCTTTTGTATTTGTAATTACTATTTACTTGCTTTTACATTAACTCCACATTTTCGGAGAAAAAAAGTTTATTCGAACTTATCGTAGATTGAAGCGTTTGCTATGAAGCCTTAACTAATCAAATTTTAAGGTGAATATAAAATCTCCTTGCATGTATTTTAAGATAATTTTGCATTGACCAATTTACCATTATCCTAGTTATTGCAAACTTGACATCAGACCCAAAGTCTTTGATTACACTTTCTATAAATCCCCACAAAACAGTTATTTCCGTTTAACTTCTCAAAACTTTGAATGTTTGACAAACCCGATTTTTAGAAAGTTACTTGACCAACTCTTATTTATGCTTTCAATCTGAAACTTGGCACATAATACTGGTTTAATGCAGAAGTTATTTAGTCTTTTATATTTTCTGCCACATTCTCCAAATTGAACCCACTTAAAAATGAGTTATTTTCATTACACTTTATTTTACTCCTTTTGAAAGTGTCCCACTTTCACGCTCGTGTATTTCTCTCATCATCTTATATCTATAGATAAGTGATTTCCCCTTATTTTTAAGAGCGTTAATTTCTAGATCTATTAACTTATCTTTTAAAATCCTTTATATTAACTTTACACACGTTTCTTCCTTGATGGCGACTACCCCACCTTCCAAAGTCTAATTAATTAAACCACTTTCCTCGCTACCGAACTGAAACATGTTATATAAACGATTAGCACAGGACATCCATTTTCAGCTACAACCTCTCAAAACTGTTTTTAAAAGAGTTCTGTTATTTTATTTCACTTTCTGATACGCATCAATGAACCCCTATTGATTACAACTAATCGCACATTCCCCAGATTTTTACATCATTAAAAGCCAGGCCCTATATATTTATTAACCTTGCAATGTTAATTTCTATTTTGCTTTTTGTTTTGCTTTTGTAGAAGGCAAAGAGCAAATTCATTGTAAGTAATGTATAACAAATGCAAAATTAAAATGCATTTGCATATACAGATTGTATGATAAAAACTCTGTTTAGTGGTTGTTTACTGATTTGTTTTCTCCTTTATGAAAGGTGAAGAGCAAAAAAGGACTATGACGGAATTATTTTTAAAAAGGGTAAAAGAATCGTTTAATTTTAATTACACTTTGTGGTAAGGCATTTTAATTTTGTTATTTTTATTTACTTTGCTTTTGTGTGTGGGTTATTTTCAATGTTAAAGTGTTTCTTCTAAAAAAAACTACGTATTTTTCAAAAGGAAAACATTTAACATATTTTATTTTTGTCTATTTTTCATTATACACTAAATACACTCTTTCTTACTGAAGATTATGGCGCGTCTTTCGCATACCCAGATTTGAACATACTTTAGCATTTTGATAAGGGTTTGAATTGCTGTTGTTGGTCTCATCTTATCTTAAAAATTACAGACATTCATTTTATAAAGAAGATTATTGCATCCTACGCTTATCATTGGGCTGAGTCTTAGAATGAATTATACAGTAGTACCGCATATGAAAATAACATTGCCACGACTGCGTTTGGGCAATAATAAAATGCGCTGAAGTTCATTTAAAAGCATTATAGTAGGCCTACTTTGCACAAAATCCATCTTTTGAATAAAATTATTTAGAATCATAATAATCACACCTCTGTTTATTATTACAATATGAGGATGTCTTTCCCCTTTTATGAAACAGTCATTTATTGTTACTGGATAGTTAGCTTTATTAATTAGATATGTGGTGTGTGTTTGAGTATGTAGAGGGGGTAGAGCGACATGTAGACAAACAGGGTGTATAGTTTTAACCCATGCGCTTGTGGGTAAAGTTTTGTTTTCAATTCATAAGTAAAGTAATGACATGGCTTTAAGATTGAAGTTAGTAAAATGTTACGATCACAATCCCCTTGTGGTCAGAGTCGTGTACATGTTGGTGATAATTCTCGTTCGTCCTAGGGTAGACTTTGGTTAATATTAATTATATTTCAGTATTACACGAACTCTCCTTATTGTCCTGGGTACAAACTCAGAATTTGCGTTCTAACAGTTCCTTTCCTTGACGTTGATGATGTAAAAAAATAAATATTATAATATTGTGAACAATAAAATAAAATAGTAACTTGACGAGGAAGCTTCAGTGTAAATGTTGTTGATAATTTAATTCAGGTGATATGTGCAAATATATATAATATGAAGATTATATACAGTTAGAATAAAATAGTGCCAACACAAGCGTCCATAACAGACTCACAAGAAATTATCTATATAAACTCTACAAAACACTGCAAAAACTCTGTACAAAACTCTGCACAAAAACTACTGGCTGCCTAGCCGGACCTTACTTTAAATACTCGTGGAGAAGAGCGGGGAACAGACCTATTACTAGCGGGGGGGGGTGAAAATAATTGTATCATAACAAAACTCATAATAAAAATGATAGTTTTAACATGAACTCCCCTGTACGAGAAATAATAAACTATTCCTAGCCATTCCGAGAATTTGAGGTCGGCACAAGAGTGGATTCTTAGAACAGTCTAGGTTTAGTACATCCCACAAAACTCGCGTTGAGAGAGAGCTTATGGGCGCTATTATTACATGACAGTAAGTACTAGGGGAAAGTAAAAAATTTCGATTATCATGATTTCAACAGATACCACATAATGTAAAGATAAAACGCGCTGCCCCAATATTTACACAATATATATACCTAGTCTTCCTTTCTCATTAAAATCACAAAACCTAAAACTATAACAGAAAAAAAACGTAAAAAAAAACTAATATGTTTGCTTGTTACGGATAGTGGCGGATACATAGATAGAGAAAGAGAGAGAGAGAGAGAGAGCAATAGAACGGGAGATAGCATACATAAAATAGTCTTTTCCCATACTCAGGTATTTAAATGTGCATTCATGACGTCATTAGTCTGCTATTTTTTTAAAGAAAGAAATGCATACTCTCAAAACAATTTTCTTTGAATTTAAAGCAAGTAAGCTATTTTGGCGCATCATTTAAATCGGGGTTTCCTGTTACGAAAAAACACAACATCTGTTAAGGCTTTTATTAAGCATTTAGGAAACGAGAAAACGAAATAGTGAATCCACTAAAGTCATAGCGCGAATTGGCGTGTTACTATTGATGTTTATTTATTTTTTATATTAACCCTTCCCGTACCGACCTACTTCTATCTTTGCTGCCCTCAGTTCCGCTATATACGCGCCCGGGACTGTAAGGGTTAATAGATGTCATTGTCCGCTTTTTTATTGTCCTAAATATAACTTCTATGTCGTAAAAAAATTAAACATCTCAAAAGATTAGAAAAAAATGAATAATTTGTTATCTATAACTTTAAACGCATTTGGAAAATACAGTAAGCAGACAATTTGAAGTCGAATGATTTGATAGTCAAAATGCCAAACGCTAGCATGGTTTAAAAATACAACCTAACAAGACAATAAGCCAAATTACGGGTGCGTAATAAAAAAAAGAAAATTGCAATTCAGAATTACGGACTTATAAAATCATCGACAGACCTAAGATTATTCGTGGCCAAATTATAATAATTTTTTGGAGGACCTATGCAATTTGTGTTTAACTTTTGTCACAATCATTTAAACGACCGCGATGTCTATAGAGATAAATAAATATATATATATATACATACTAAAGGTAATTATATGTATTGATTTTCAAATACCTATGTTAGATATTGCTAGATGTTGTTGTCGATCGGAGAGATTATGCCTATAGCTTGTCATTTACTTTATTACAAATATTTTTACATAATTAAACATAGTTTACAGGTTGACTAATTACTTATTGCATATTTGGTAAGACTGTTAACATTTTAAAACTTGTTGTTCATTTCAGCAAAGGAAAACACTAACTTTGCAAATTAAAATCTTATTGTCTTGAACAAAATACTTCACAAAATGAACAACTCAAGTGACTTTCAAGATTACTATCAAGGAAACCAAGATGAACTTGTCAGTAAGAATACACTGCGAATAATTACATTTGTATTTTGTAGTTTAATAGGCAATAATCTAGCGATAGTTGGTATAGTCGGAAGTATTCTCAACATAATTATTTTATCACATCATAATATGAGAGACTCTACCAATTTGGTATTATTGGCTATTTCTATTTGTGATCTTATTTACTCTACGACGCAAGTATTTTATTTGTTAATATGGACCTTAGAATATGTAGATTTTTATTGGTATATTTGGATAGGTTCGTATTATATGGCGTATTTTGATTCATTTAACTTTGTTGCTATATCAACCAGCATACATTTAGTGACTTTAATTTCTATCGAAAGAATGTTAGCTATATGTTTTCCTTTTCACGTGTCAATAATTATTACACCTTATCGAATGAAAATTTGTATCATCGCAATAACACTTTTTAATTTTTTGATTAAGGCCCCGGTATTTTTTACACTAGATATTATTTTTAAAGATAATAAGAATAGGACTATCCCAGCACTTGTTTTAAAAGAATATTTTGCTAAGAATTATGACATACTTGAAATTCATTATCAATACTTTTTTTTGTCAGTGCACGTAGGCATACCAATTATTGTTATATCAACATGTACATTTATGATACTTAATACTTATTCTGTTTCATCTATAAATAAAACAAATCTATCATCAACTGAGGCCATAGCTAGAAGAAAAAAAGACATGAGCTCTGTAAAAACAGTTTTAATTATATGTATGTTAGTGATGTTTTTTGTACTTTTTCCATTTTGTGTACAACAGATAGTTTCCTCGCTTCTAACTGGCTCGATTAACACAATAATTGTATTTTTTACTATTGTAAATGTTTTATTGCAAATCAATTCTTCGTTTAATTTTATTGTTTATGTTACCAGTAGCCCAAAATTCAAAAAGACATTTATCAATTTATTTCTAAAGTATAAATAATGAAGCCAAACTAAGTAGGCCTACTTTAGATCATTTTTTAAGTATTTCTAAAGTATACTATTATTGTTTTCACATAGTTTAATATTATTTAGTATTTTGAAAATATATTAACAATGTTTTTGATGGAAGTAAATGTTTGACACTTTTAGTAAGATTGTATTTCTTTGTTTAGATTATGGTAACGTTAAAAATATATATAATATAGATCTATATATAAAAGGTATTGAGAAAATATAAAATGTATCACATTTATTCTCAGGAATAAAATGACATATATTTAGCAACTCGCAATTTTAGAATGTCCATAAAACTAGGACAAAATATTACAGAATGAAGTAGGTTGATACATATATTATAAATGACCAATTAATCTAAAAATGTATTAAATAATTTTCAAAAGCTATATGTTAAAATATAATAAATTGTTTTTGAATGCGACAAATGTGCCATAATCTTAAAGTAGTCTATCTGTAAAGAAAAAAAAAATTATTAGTTTAACTGTCTTTTATATTTCTTTTAAGTATAAACTTTGAAATAATTTAGCAACATTCTTTTACCCCTTTCTCTATGTGACCTTAACCTGGAAGGTTAAATGCCGGAAAAGCGTAGGACGCAATAACATTATTTATAGAGGGACTTCTCTAATATGCAAGATAAAACCCACATTACGCCAGACTATCAAGCTAAAACTGGTGTTAGAGTCAGAGGAGAGGGGTTATGATGCCCTTCGAAATATTATTTTTAATTTAATTTAACATTGTATAGTCCACCCCGTGGAAGTAGAGGTTGTGCCTCTCTTGAAAGTTTATAGACTGTCTGAACCCTCGAAATAAAAACATTATTTTTGGCTATTGACCTATCTGGGAGAACCAAACCAAGTAACATATTATATTTCTGACCTCTTGGGTTCCAGCCGTAGTTTTGTCAGTTCTTGTTTATCGCTTGCAGCCCTAAAATGTATATTTTAATCAAGATATATTTTCTTCTTTAAATACATTTTACAATTCTACTAATGTTTGAAATTAATAAAGCAAAAATGTATTGACACAATTTGTTGAATTAGTAGGCTACATTTGCTGAATAATATTTTGTATGCTTGACTATTGCTTTTATTATCTCCTACAAGTGAAGACATCATCTAACAGAAAGTACAGAGCAATTCATAACCAAACTAGATTAAGTTGATTTTACCCAACTGAAAAAAAAAGTCATAACACAGGGCACATAGGACGTTAAGTCCGTGAAAACAAATGTTTCAAATGTTCAGCACTCCATTGACCCACCTACACCCCCACAAGAAAAAACTTTTAACAGTAAATTTTTCTTCATTACACTCAATTGTGAGCATACTAAAAATATTTTCAAGTGTGTGATTTCCACTTGTTTTTAAATTGTATATATATTTATAAACGTAGCTGTTTTTGTTTTTCTTCATTATTCATGGATGAAGAGAACAATCTTCCAATGGTTAATGCATAACAAAATGAAATATATATTAATTTAATTACATGTGGTAATAATTATATGGCTACATCATCTGTGTTTTTTATACTCGCATGTAAATAAATATAAATATATTGTTTTTCCATATTTAAAAAAAAAATCATTACTGTTGTTTTTACTTATAGTTAGGTGACTTTAGAGAGGATGCTTATAATAATAATAATAATAACTTTTATAGCGCATATCCCTTTGTGGACAGTTCTAAACAATTAGAGACAAAGTACAGACAATGAATAAAAGACAAAAATGTGTAAATGACAAATAATGAAATTAAATAAAATAATAAACTGCTACTGCTAGTTGAATAGGTAGGTCTTTAGCCGGCTTCTGAAGGTGTCAAAGCTAGGGCTGTGTTGAAGTTGTAGTGGGAGGGCATTCCATGCGGACAGGCCAACATATTTTTATATTGTTAATTATATTAGCCATTTCCGTAAACAAAAAAAGCATGATTTTGCTGGTGTTTGACAATTGATTTTGTCATGTATTAATAGCGCCCATAGCTCTCTCTCAACGCAAGTTTTGTTGGAGGTATTAAGCCTAGCGCTATTCTAGGAATCCACTCTTTTGCCGACCTCAAATTCTCGGAATGGCTAGGAATAGTTTATTATTTCTCGTACAGGGGAGTTCATGTTAAAACTATCGTTTTTATTATGAGTTTTGTAATGATACAATTATTTCTACCCCTCCTAGTAATATGTCTATTCCCCGCTCTTCTCCGCGAGTATTTATGGCTAGGCGCTAGACAGTTTGAGTTTTGGAGAGTTTTGGAGATATTTCTTTTGAGTCTGTTGGATTGACGCTTGTGTTGGCACTATTTTATTATTGCTGTAAATACAACATTTATTGTACATATTTGCAAATATGAAGTTATCATCTGAATTTAATTATCAACAACATTTACACTGAAGCTTCCTCGTTAAGTTACTATGTTATTTTATTGTTTACAAAATATAAATATACTTATGTACAACTACAACGTCAAGGAAAGGAAGTGTAGAACGCAATTCCTGAGTTTGTGCCCAGGACAATAAAGGATATTTCGTGTAATACTGAAATATAACTAATAATAACCAAAGTCTACCCTAGCACGAACTAGAATTATCAACAACTTTTACATGGCTCTGACCACAAGGGGATTGTGGCCGTAACAATATTTGGGGGCTCGTCCGGGATATTTGAGGTCTCCTTTTCTGACTTTTGACTAGAAAAGATTCGGCGGTTCTTACCGATATATTTGTGATCTTTTTTTCCTGACCTAGGACTAGAAATATTCCGTGGCATTAGTAATACTAGTAGCGGCATATTTGTGTTGCTAGGACTAATGAGGTTTATAAACTTGTAAACAAACTAGTTTTTATTTCTAGGACTGTGTAACTATTATTACGTACTGTTGCCATGTGGCAACAAAGCAGTAATTTCATTATTTTATGACCACAGACTTACAAGTAAATTTCAAGAGTTATTCCTATTTTCTTATATGCTATTATATGCTATTATTAACTTCTATACTACAGAAATTTTCCATTTGCGAGTACAGTTTATTTAGATGAGCACTTGTTAGACAGTCACTGTTGATAACAACGCTTTCTGCAAAATTTTGTGAGTACAAGTGTATTTTCTATACTGATTATTTCTAGTATAAAAAAATATGAATGTTGTAATTATTGTTTAAACTCATTGTGTATATGCTTTTATTTGTTATTTATCATCTTAGTTCGATAAAAAAAAATAAAAAAATGGTATTTTGCTAAATGGCTACAGTGTGTCTATGTAGTAAATTATTTGTGTTTTATATTTTGTTGCCATACGGCAACATACAATATATTTCCTTAACAATACATATTTGATAAATATATTATTTTGACATTAGCTTCATATTATTCAATATAGCTTATATTAGTATTAATAATTGTATATTTGCAGAAAATTAAAATTATATTTAGGTTAGTTTTACAATGTTATCTATTGTAAATACTCAAAATCTATAGATATTGGTTACACGATAGAAATTATACAAGTTTTATATTTTATTTTAGAATATTCATTCTTGTATTTCTTTTTCTAGAGCTTGTATTTCTACAGTCATGGTCACAGCAACGTTTGACGAAAAAATATACAGATGTAGGCCTACACATTCTTATTTTTCCTGGGGATTCTCATGATAGCCGCAGTATTCTTTAGACTTTAAACCTCACTCACCGGAGTGATCGAATCGAGACTAATCTCTTAGGATTCGGAGGACAAACACACTTGTACTACGTAGCACAGCCAGGTTCCCATAAAGGGATGGTGCAAACTGTTGACCATTCCCATCCACTCTTTCCTCCTGCAAGGCAGGGCAGTCTAAAAGCAAATGCTCGACCGTCTCTTCTGCTTCAAAGCAATGTCGGCACCGCGAATCGAAATTGGGCCAAAATCGTCCGAAATAGGCACCAATAGGGCAGTGCCCTGTACGGAACTGGGCTATCGTAGCCTGTTCTCTCCTGCGGAGCTTCCACCATGGATCAGCTCGATTAGGCCGTTTTAGTTGCTGCCACACACCTCGACCCTTGTCAGACTCGTCCCAACTCTTGTTCCATTGTCTTGTCTCCCACTCACGTATTGATCTGCGGGCACTCGCGAAGGTGGACGGACCCTCTGGAGTGGGTGTCAGGGATCCCTTCTTGGCCAAGACATCCACTATCTCATTGCCAGGGACTCCTGCATGACCTGGAATCCACTGCAAGATGACCTTCACCTCGTACCTGAGGATCAGATCGGAAATAGCAGCTAATAGTCGGACAAGCAGATCGGGCCAAGTCCCCAAGCCGTCGATGGCTTGGAGTACTGAAAGTGCCTCAGTGAAGATAACTACATCAACACGAGCAGCTGGTGTGTCTTCGAACGTTTTCCCAATTGCCACAGCAGCAATTCTGATGGCTTCCATCTCCGCATCAAAGATGCAGATTGCTCCACACGGCCCACTTAGCTCAGCCCGTTTTTCTTCTGCCTTCGGGTACGACACAAGAGCACCATACCCGGAACGCGCTTCGGTCCCACTGATCGCGCCCCCATCAGTGTATGCCTCAACGAATCCCGAGTATGCACGTACCGTCCTTAGAGCAGCTGCGCGCCTCTCAGTCAGGCAAGCGCTGGGTCCGACTGCTTCCATCAGGTTCGTCCGAATCTCTGGTAGGTTGAAAGATAGGTGAGGGGGAGGTTCCACTCCCGTCCGCATGGGCATGCGGTCGACCGGGAGTCCAATCTCTGCGCTGAGCTTCAGTGCGTGGTGCATGAAGGACTGCATTGAGATCCGGGCTCTTCCCACCCAGGAATCCACGAGCATCCTGAGGGGGGAACTTTCCTCCAACCGCTTATACCGCTCGTAAGCAGTGATAACGGCCCTTTTCCTTCTCTCATTCAGAGGCGGCACGTTTGCCATGATTTCAACAGCCGATGTCGGGGCGGTTCGGAACGTTCCACATATTAGTCTGAGGGCTTGATTTTGTACATAGTCCAACGTCTTCAAAGCAGTATCAGACGCATAGATTTGCACCGGGAGGCTGTAATCGATCTGACATCTTACCGATCCTAGGTAAAAATTTCTCAACACACTCGCCTTCGCACCCCAGCCAGTACTGGCCAGTCTCTTGACAATGTTCAGCTTAGTAGAAGCTTTCTCTTGGACTAACTTCACATGGTCATACATCGTTAGCTTTCGGTCCAGTGTCACTCCGAGATAGACCGGCTTCTGTTCGCATGCCAGGGCGCGGCCGTCAATGTTCAGCTCGATCGGCTCTTTGAGGATATCGATTCCAAGGGTAAAGAGCGAATAAACTGTTTTTAGGCAGTTTACTTCCATACCCCAAAGCTTGGCGTAACAGGCTACCGCGTTCAAATCCGCTCTAGAGCACGCGCTTCCCTCCCGGTCGACCAGACCAGAAGATCGTCTGCGAAAAGCAGCGACGAGCTTCCCAGATAGTTCGGCAGGTCGTTGATAAAAGCCAGGAACAATGTACAGGACAGTGCTGAGCCCTGGGGCAATCCTTGCTACAGGACGCGCTTCCGAGAAACCGCTTTCCCGTAACGAGTTGCAACTGTTCTTCGTGTTAAGAACCCTTTGATCCAATTGTACATGTTAGAGGCTATTCCTAGCCTCTGTAGCTTCAACAACAACCTCGGCCGCCAGACCTTGTCATAGGCCTGTTTAAAATCCAGGAACACTGCTAGTGTAGACTCTTTCCACTGAAACCCGTCAGCCATTTTCTGGACCAAGAGCGTCACCTGATCCATCGAGCTTCTTCCACTAAGGAAGCCTGCTTGAGTGGGGGTAACCAGTCCATTATCCTCTAGGAACCTCACAAGCCTCCTATTGATTAATCTCTCAGCTACCTTCCCTACACACGATGTTAGGGAAATCGGTCGGTAGCTTTCGGCCTGACCCGAGTCTTTACTCCTCTTCAAGATGGGTACCACCAAGGCCTCTCTCCACTGTTTCGGTAGGACACCTTGAGACCATGTTCGGTTTACGAGCTCCAAGAGTTTGCCCTTGCCAACAGCCCCAAGGTGAGTGATCAGCTCGTTGCTAATCTCATCCAGCCCTGGGGCCTTCTTCGCTTTGCACCGTCTCAAAACATACTCCAGTTCTTGCCGAGTGAAGGGCACCGTGAATGTGCTAACCTCACCCTCTCCCGTCATGTGGCGTTCGTTTGCAGTCCGGACTTTATCTAGCCCAGCAGACACACTCGTTCTTCCACCCAGTTTTCCGACACTTACGAAGTGTCGGTTGAGCATTTCAGCCCGCTTGGTATCCGATACCATGGGGCCTGCCCCTGCTCTTGCCAACGAAGCTGGTGCTCTGCTAGCTACCTCAGCTCGCTCAAGGTGGTTGATTAGGTTCCATGCCTGCCGGCTTTCGGCAAGGTCCAATCCAGCACATGTATCAGTCCATTTTGACAACTTTGCCTCCGCGATAGCCCCTTTCACTTCCGCCGTTAAACGGTTGTACTCTCGACGGCTCTCGGCCGTCTTCCGCCTGCTCGCGAGCTTGCGAGCAGCCCTCCTTTTGCGGACCAACTCTCCTAGGGCTTTTGTCCAAAACGGTCTGAACTTGCGCTTCTCATGTGACCTTGGTAACGTCTTTCTGGCAACCCCTAGTATGGCTTTAACCATCGTACCATACACTGAGTCGATAGGCCCAGTCTCGATAAGCACTTCTTCAAGAGCGCGATCGGTGCGCACTCTGTACTCGTCCCATCGTGCCTTCGAGTAGATCCACTTCCTGGGCCCGGAAGGTTCGCTGCTTGCTTTTCCTATATTGATAGTGACCAACACGGGCAAATGATCACTCCCAACATCACCCAAGACTTCCATAGAGGTGCTAGCAGCCAGATCAGCACTCACGAGCGTGAGATCCGGCCTCGATTCACTACCATTTCCCGTGTGGAGAAAGGTAGCTGGGGTATCGGTACCCTGTAATCGGATCAGCGTCGTGCTGTTGCATAGCTCCTCCACCAGTCGTCCTGAGTTGTTGGCGACAGCATAGCCCCAGGCCGGTGATGCCGCATTGAAATCACCGCCAATACAAGTGCGAGAAAGATTTGCCTCCACGGTGAGGTCCAAATCCTTCTTCGGAGGTTTGTAGACGTTGGTCAGGGTATAAGCCTTTCCATTCTTCAACACCTCCAGGGTTAGGATATCGGTCTTGCAACTGCCCGTTCTGCGGTTCACCACTCGAGCTTGTAGTGAACTTCGGACAAGGGTTGCCAACCCTCCACTACCTCCCAAGCAGCAGGTGCATCGGAAGATCGTATATCCCGAAAAGGATGCCACCCTCTTCTTACCAATTTTGCACTCCTGGAACATTGCCACGTCAATATCAAACTCATGCAAGAGTTTTAGGATCTCTAGAGACTTGGGGATCAGGCCAAACACGTTCAGGTGCATCACCCGGAGCTGGACGCTCTTTTGGTGCGAGCCTTTGCCTAGGTCATGTCTACCGTCGGGCTTCCTCCGCTTTCGTTGGGAGCAGAGTCCTATCGTGTTACGTTTCTCAGCTCGGGATGCCCGCGCACGAGAACCCCTAAACCGGGAACACGAAACCCCTAGGGGCTTGTTGGATCTGTGCGCCGTATCACTAGTCGCAGGAGTCACCGTCGGGGATTGGCAGAACGCGGTCTTATTGTGACTGACCTGACCACCCAAAAAACCTTGAAAAATTGGCTTCCCTTCTATAAATTGAGAAATCAATTGAGATTACCCTTAGAGCTCTGAGAGCAAACATAATTGCATATCAAAAGGTAGACACATGAATGTGAAGGTATAACCGTTGTCTAGTCCATCTACTCCTGCAAGACA
The DNA here is from genome assembly GCA_949126835.1 of Anisus vortex. NCBI lineage: Eukaryota > Metazoa > Mollusca > Gastropoda > Planorbidae > Anisus > Anisus vortex. Next base: position 31,777,050 of record OX421492.1, read on the forward strand.
GGGCACTAAGAAAACATGTTCTGAACAATCTCATCTGCTACCCGCGTCTACATAGGTTCAAGCCGGTCATTTTATATAATTCATATAATAGTACTGTTCAGTCACTGATGATTTGATCTTCAGGAACTCTCCAGTAGCATACACGTTTGGCGTAACAAACCTTACCATCGTAGGGACAGCAATGTTATGGATATCAGCGCAATGAAACAACACTTGTCTGTATTCAGAGGAGAAGATGGTCTTCAATAAATATTTTTACTTTTTTAGCGGATAGCAGTAGACTACCAGTTTCCGGATGATAAGATGGCCTTATTGCTACGATCAACTCTTAATAAAGGCAAATCATTGAAGAAATGAACGATTACGAAATGATCAATGATATAATTTTAGAAAGCTATTCCTTGACATCAGAAAGGTATAGAAAATATTTTAGAGACAGTAAAAAGGGATATGACCAAACATATGTGTACTTTTTCAGACAAAGGGAGAAATTGTTAGAGCAGTGGCTAAGGTCAAAGAGTGTAAGTAATTTTTACAAGTTCAAGAACCTAATCTTGTTCGAGGAATTTAATGATTGCATTCGATTGGACATTAGGACTCACATCTCAGACCGAGGGGTTGATAATGTGCATGAAGCTGCTAGACTGGCAGATAACTATGTCATTATTTACGCCGGCATAAAGCCATATTATGCTGAAAATCCCCAAAGTGCATAAACCAGAGCCCAAGGATGCTATAAACCAAAGTAACAAATGAAAAAAATAATAAGAACAGTAGTGTAAATAAAAATGGTAAATTAGTTCATTTCAGGAAGCAGACAGATGTAAATAAAGCAAAGATGGTATGCTTCAACTGCAAGAAAGAGGTCCACACGAAGAAAGACTGTTGGATCCTTACAAAGAAACAAAGAAGCAAGGTGCATTTCTACACTGTGCCAGAGTGCAGAAAGACAGCAAGCAGACACAAGAAGTGTTCAATACAGGGTCAAGAAGCTAAAAAGAAATGCGGCCGGCATCGTCCATTGTCGTGGAGTCGATGATTTTTTTTAGAACAGCCTATCTAAGGAAAAAGAGAATAGCTGTACTCATTCTATTATACTTTGAGAAGGCCGTGACGACCTATCCGATTTCCGACCCTTTGTCTACGAAGGGACAGTGTCGTCAGAAATCAATGTACTCATGTACTCAGCAAAAAGAAAATGCAGATATTACGTGACACGGGTTCTGCTGTCAGCGTGATCCTGGAGGGCAGTGTGCCGTTAACAGATGCCACCAGTACCGGTGGTTTTGTTGTGCCGAGGGGTGCTAGTATGGAGGCTGTGGTAGCTCCACTGCACAGATTTAAACTCGAGTCGGAGATTTTTACAGGTAACATTGTAGTGGAGGTGTGTCGCGCACTACCCGTTAAAGACATTTCCATGATATTAGGAAATGACATTATGGGCGGCAGAGTCACTGTCGAGCGCATGGTTAAAGTCTTTGAGACAAAGATGGCGGAGGACAAAAACCTACGTCCTGCCAATGAACAACCAACATGTGCACTGACAATAGCAATGCAGAAAACAAAGTCGGTAAAGACTCCTGCTACGCCGTGTAGTGCAACGAAAGATGTGTTTTTTTCTGTTCTGAAGACACACATGCAAATGAAACAGTGGTAACAGAAACACCCAACATCGATTTAAGTGCTACGTTCTTTGCTGAAGTAACAACTGGTGATGCAACAGAGAACGATAACGTTTTATCACCAAAGCAGAAATCGGTAAAATAACAGTTCGTGAGTTCGTGTAATACTGAAATATAAATAATAATAACTAAAGTCTACCACAGGACGAACGAGAATTATCAACAACTTTTACATGGCTCTGACCACAAGGGGATTGTGGTCGTAATAATTTCAACCTCGACGGCCAGTTCTAGTCTTTTTAGAAATATACATAGGCTACAATATTAGTTATGAGGAATCCGTTTTAACATCAAAAGTGAGTAGGCGATAATTAATACTCAAAGTGTTAGTTGCGTAAAGTTAAATTTAGATTTGTTTATAAAAATAAATTAGTCAAGAGTTGCGTAGGCTACTTGGTTATTAAAAAAACACAATTCGTAGATTCATAAAAATATAAAACGAAAATAATTTTGCATCAAGCAATGCGTTTGAGGTTATAAATAGGTGATTGTTAACGCTAGACATTCACAATCCATCGTTTTCTTTTGGCAACATCTTTTGGAAATGTAATAACATTTAATCTCTAACATCTTTTGGTACAACCAGTAACGTAGAACACAGACATGCTTTTTTAATTAAGTGATTGAATAAGACCGGAAATGTTTTTCTTGTCGACCTTCTATGCATGCATTGTCGTTAAGACTTGTCAATTAGCCAATAATGTAAGGTCCATCAAATCATTCGACATTAAATCGTCAGCATACTGTATGCTATGAAGCCATAAAATAATATATAGGTAGTAGCTATATTAATAATTAAAAAGTCGAAATAAAACCCATTTTTGGATATTAAGAAAACCTATATCGGAAGTAGATATAGTTAAGTGACGGTCCATGCGGTCGGCAGTCTTTTCTCATAACTCACAAGGAACGCAGGCATTATTTTAGACTCAGGAAAAATAAATAAAATTGTGTATTATGTTGATACTATAAAGCTATATTTGTTCATTGGATGTGAAGTGTCAACTGTTAATGAATTGTTATTAAATAATATGCTGCAATAAGTCGTTCTTTTATTATTTACAAGTTTGGAAGTTATATTGTGGTGATGTCGTCCATTTTGATGTTCAAATCAATCAAATAATTCAGCTACTGCAACTCAAATACTCTGAGAAGACTGGTGGTAATGTTTGATAGACCAAAATAATAATAGGACATCAACAGGTTTGGTGGCAGCTAACGGAGAGAGAAGCTGAAGGATATAATATTATGTTCAAATTCGAAATTTTTTGAACTTTTTGAAGACGTACTACAAACCACATGGAAAATTATGTGAGTACCAGTTTTTGAACAAAACTGAAGCCTGAGTCAATTATTTCAAATACATATACTATTTATATGATTGAGCACTATAATAGCTCTAAGAAAATATAACATTTGTACACCGATGACAAATATTTCATCATTGGAAAATTCGATACAAAAAATCGAAAAAAAGTGACTATACGCAGATCATTATTTAATATTTGCAACCGGAAAAAGTTTCGTTCCCACATGTTATCAACAAGGAACCTAAACTATATACATATGTTCAAGTCCGATGTTCAAATCCGATGTGACACAACCATGTGTTGAATTTTATGTAGCCTATGTTCAAATCCGATGTGACACGACCAGGTGTTGAAATCTGATGTGTTGAAGTCCGATGTGCTTATCGGAAGATAAATCAATAACATTAAATAACTTTAAATATAATTAATATTTAATCTGTATACCAAAGACTTTGACATTAATTTTAATTAATGGTATACATTTTTTTTCTTGTGTTCATTCTAAAATTGGATTATACCATACTGAAGTGGAAACTTGAAGCAACTCAACTTGATACAGTGTGAACATTCATTGGATTATTAAATAATTAATTAAGTTTCTTCTGGATTTCTACTCTGGATTTACATTGCAGTAATTTCATACAGTGAATGTGTTTTCATTTGGATTATTAAGTAATCTTTAATTTAATCATATTTTTTTACATTCATTAGTATGAATTATATATATATATATGTATTATTTATGTATAAAGCGGGCTCTGGTTGGCGGGACTTTCTAAAATAAATCTCTTGTCTATTCTTATTCTGTCTATCATCTATTTCTATTTCTTAAAAGAGATTGATTAGAAATGATTCTTTGTTAGGGTTATTTCTGTTAGTTGTCTTGACTTTGTTTGTTATTGTTAAGAATTATTAAAGTAAAATTACTATAGTCTTGTCAATGTTATACATGTTGTGATTCTTTGTCAAAAATTCCTCTATCATTTGTGGTCCAAGCAGCATTAGTGTATTGTGATTGTGTTTTTTTTCTATTGTTACTTGATATAATTTTTTTGTTGTGTATTTTTTGAGATATCATTAATATGCATTGGTTAGTTTTTGCTCTCTGAGTATAATGGTCTATGGTAAGAACATTAACAATAATAAGTTCACCTAGATAATAATAATATGAATATTCACATTCATAACTATATAATTTAAGTGGTGCCCAAATACATGTATCTACAATTAACAAAATAATAATTGATATCTAATACATGTAACTACAAATGTACAAAATATTCACAATATAACAGGTAAAATAACCTAAATAAAAATAATATTGTGCTTTGCAGTGCTACTGTAATAATATTATCTAGAATTTACATTGCTATTAATTATAGTAAAATTATTGTGTATTGGCATAAATGAAAATGTACTTCCAGTAATCACTATGAAAATGTACTTCCAATACTGATAATAATTACATCCATTTCAATTGCTCATAGGAATAATATCATAGTGGCTTATGATAACATTAATCTAATTCTTATATGCCATCCTCAATAATAATAATAATATTATCTATGTGCTACCATTGGTAATAATAAGATTGTACGGTGCTTTGCGGAAAATAATTGTGCAACCTATATAGTAATAATAAGTCACAATAGCAAAAAGTGACTTGCACTTGCTTTAAACTCTACTATAAAATTGCTAATAATAATAAAATAAACAAGCCATAATAGAAAATGTGTCTTGGCTTAGCATACTTGTTGACATTCTAGCATTTTGCATTCTGAATTATAAACATTTTACTACAGCATAGGATTAAAAAAAAAAAAGAGTTGCTGTGATATTATATGACTGCTCATTCTGTATTTAATAAATATTGTCATTCAGTAATATAAAAATGCTCATTCAGTAATTAATAAATATTGCCATCCAGTATAGGAATAAAACATTGCTGTACTATAAAATAGTGCATTATAATAATTGTACTGTACTATAATATAATAAATCTTGACATTCATAATAAATAATAATGGAGTCAAAGGTTCAATTACTCTATGATGAGGCTGAATTGTTGGCAAAAAAATATGGTATTACTGATAAGAAAGAATATCAGGAATTTGTTGAAAATAAAGTTAAACAATTGAAAAAAGAATTAGCAGATAAGGAAAGAGATGAACGAGCAGAATTAAGAGCTCATGAAATTAAACAAAAAGAACTTGATAATGAAATTAAACAAAAACAACTAGAACTAGAAATGAATAAAGAAAAAGAATTGAAAGCACTAGAATTAAAAGAAAAAGAATTACAAATGAATAAAGAAAAAGAGTTGAAAGAAACTCAACTAAAATTAGCTCATGAATTGGAGTTGGCTAAATTACAAAATACTAAAGTTGAGCAAACAAATAATGAAAAATCAAAACATAGTGTAAGATTTAAAATGCCTCCTTTTGATGGGAAAGAGAAAATTGTTGATTTTCTAAATTTATTTGAAGCAACATGTAAAGGATATGGGATTCCCATTTCAGAATATTACATTCACCTTATCCCACAATTGAAAGATAAGGGTAGGGAAGCACTATCACATATTGATAAAGAAATAACTGATTATGCCATTATCAAAGAACAGTTAATTAAATTCTTTATCCACTCTGAGGATTATTACAGACAAAAGTTCCATAACTTTATCTTAACAGACAAGATAGAACCGAGAGCTTTTGTGTCTGAAGTGAAAACATTTTTACTTACCTGGTTAGACTTAGTAAAAATAGATACCAAAAATCCTAATGAGATTATAGAAATCATGGTTGTTGATAAAGTATTAGAACAAGCTTCTAAACCATTGTTTACTCACATTATGGAAAGAAAAGTTAAGACAGTAGAAAATTTGATAGATGCAATCTCAAATTTTAAGGATAGTCATCCTAATGTAGAACTGACTAAACAAAATCAAACAGTAAATACAATTCAACATAGAAGAAGGAGCTATTCACCTCCTAGGTCTAGACATAATCAATTTGGCAATAGAAAAAAATTTGGTAATCAACCAAAATCTAATAATTATAGATGTATTTTTTGCAATGGTACAAACCATTCATCAGAATATTGTTACAGAAATAACAATGCAAGAGGTAGAAATTTTAATCCAAACTTCAATAGATCAAATGTTGATCATAGAGGTTTTTCAAATCAAAATTTTTCTAATTTTGATAATAGAAACTTTCCAAATCAGAATTTTTCAAATTTTGGAAACAGAAATATGCCAAATCAGAATTTTTCCAATAACAATATGCCAAATCAACATGTTGGAAGACAAGATTTTCCTAATACTCAAAACAGACCTCAATCAAATTTCCAAAATAGAAGAAATAGAGGAAAACTTAACAATTCCACATCTCAATCTAATAATGTCATATTTGAAAACAGGGGTCAGTTAATACTTTTTCCTGCTTATGTGGAAGGAAAGACCACTTACTGTCTAAGAGACACCGGAAGTAGTATAATATGCATAGATGAAAGTATCATTCCAAATCAGAAACCCACCAATATAATAAGAGTGGATACAATAAAACTTGGAAATGGTTCCACTGTAAATTGTCCTGTCACTATAATAGACATTGATTGTCCTTGGCTCACTGGAAAAGCAGAGGCAGCCATAATGAAAAACTGTGTTGCACCTTTAATTATTGGTAATTCTTTCAATGTCAAACATGATAATAGTTTTGACATTTTTCAAAAATGGATGAATGAAAAATCCAATGACTTGAATTTGAAACCTGTTCTATTGCAAAATGAGAAGTTAGTAGATTTACCAGAACAAGAATTTTACCCTGCTCTACAAACTTTTAATTTCTTACAAACCATAGGAAAGTCAGAAAATAATATTCTCAATGAGACACCTAATATTGACTTATCCATAAATAATGAAAAGGATAATCCTATTCCCAAATGGAATGGAACAGAAAAACTAGAACAGTATGTAAGCAAATTTGAAAGTCAATGTGAAATAAACAATGTACCAAAAGAATTACATGCTATTTCATTATGTAGACATTTAGAAGGTCATAAACAAATATTCAACATTGCTAAAAATCAAATATCTGATTTTACTAAAATGAAGAGTGAGATATTATCATACATTGATAGTCCTCATAAAAAGGAAACCCAAATGAAAAAAACAGAAAATATCAGTTTAATAAACATGCCTTTTGATGAGCTAACTCTAAAACAAGAACAGAAAGAAGATCCATACATAATTAAAATGGTATCAGGAATTGAAAAAGGTCAGGTTAAAAATAAAAACATTGAAATAATAAATGGAATTCTCTGTAGAAAGGACACTAAATTAGATGTAACTCAAATAGTTATACCTAAAACATTAATTGTCAAAGTAATGCAAATTTCGCATAACAATGCATTGTCAGGTCATTTGAGTAGCAAGAAAACAGTTTGTAAACTTAAAAAGAATTTCTGGTGGCCTAAAATGGAAAAAGATTTGAAAACATTTATTAAAAGCTGTGATACCTGTCTTAGACATAATAAAAAAGATTCAAAACATAAGGCTCCAATACACATGACCGATACCATAAACAAACCTTTTTACAAGATAGCAGTTGATATCAAAGAAAATATTCATAAGAACATGAGAAAACTAGAAGTTGGTAATAAAGTACTTGTTTATTTGCCAATTGGCAGTGGCAATACTATGGAATGGAGAGGACCTTTTGAAATAATACTTAAGCTATCTGATGTATTTTACAAGGTTAACATTAATAATAAAGAGAAAATTGTTCATTTAAACAATTTGAGAACTTATGAAGAAAACAAAGTAATTGAATATAAATCAGAAGATGATATAAATAAATCAGAACATGCAAAAATGACATTAAATAAATGTTGTTCAATATTAAAAAGCTATAATAGGGAAAATAAAAGCAAAATAATTGAAATTGAAAATAAACCAGACAATGATATCAGTAAATCTGAACATAGAAAAATAACATTGAGAAAATGTTGTGAAATTCTAAGGGATTTTAGCAGAGAACTCAGGTATAATCAATAAAATTATACATAGGATTAACTAAAATTTATGAATGAGATATGATATTTTCAGTAACAGGTATAATGACATGATAACATTTTTTTTTCTTTGTAAAGAACAAATATGTAAATATGGATACTGGTATATAATAATCTAATTGATGAAAATAATAATTATCAATTGGAAATTTTTTTTATGTAGCCTCTGAACAGTTTGGTAAGACTGTTAAGCACATAAAATTTTGTGGCCTCTGAACAGTGAATCTGTTATGCCATATGTTGATATTAATATGCCTATGTAAGTCTTTAAAAAAGCATTAGAGGAATTGAAATAAGAATGATATAATAATGAAATGCCTATGTAAGACTCTTAAAGTCAGAGCATTAGATGATAATAATGTATTGTATTCATGTAAGACTAAAGATAGCATTGAAGCCAATAGATAAATGATACATATAAGACTCACAGGAATATGAGCAGTGTAATATAAATATATAATTGAAGGAAAGACTTGAATAATTTGTGTAATATTTTATTGTAAACTAAGATGGAAGATAATCATGTTACATTGTAATTAATGTTATTGAGAATATCAATCAATAATAATCTATAACAATCAATAATAATCAATAATAATCAAGAATATCAATTAAAAATAAATATTATGAAGATATATATTCATAATCACCATTATGAAAATGACAATTAAAAAAAAACCGACATTAGTATTATATTAATTTTGTTGTATAAAATAATAAATGTTGTATGAAAAAATTTTCATGGAATCTATTTAGATTTTGTGAGATAAAGATAGTGGATAATCTCGACAGCCTTGATGAGTAGTTAGCATAATAATTATCCATACACATCACTGATATCCAATAGTTTATCTCAGTATTACTGAAGTTGATTAGACAATACCGAAAGATAATTGTCTATGACTAATTGTCATATAAACATTAGACATTATTCTTTGTGTCATATTTCTGCTTATAAATATGTTTTTTGTTGTTTGTACATATATTAAATGAATTTTTTTTCTCTATGTATTATTAAATGAATGATTATATGCATTAATTAAGATTAAGATAATTTTTTTCATTATTGTAAACATTTTTCGTATCAAAAATAATAATAAATTATTATTTTTTCTCTGTGGTTGGGGGGTATGCTATGAAGCCATAAAATAATATATAGGTAGTAGCTATATTAATAATTAAAAAGTCGAAATAAAACCCATTTTTGGATATTAAGAAAACCTATATCGGAAGTAGATATAGTTAAGTGACGGTCCATGCGGTCGGCAGTCTTTTCTCATAACTCACAAGGAACGCAGGCATTATTTTAGACTCAGGAAAAATAAATAAAATTGTGTATTATGTTGATACTATAAAGCTATATTTGTTCATTGGATGTGAAGTGTCAACTGTTAATGAATTGTTATTAAATAATATGCTGCAATAAGTCGTTCTTTTATTATTTACAAGTTTGGAAGTTATATTGTGGTGATGTCGTCCATTTTGATGTTCAAATCAATCAAATAATTCAGCTACTGCAACTCAAATACTCTGAGAAGACTGGTGGTAATGTTTGATAGTCCAATAATAATAATAGGACATCAACACTGTATTAACTTTTAAAGTAAATATAATAATTTACAATCTATAAATGATTCCGATGACATTAAATGATAAAAAATGTGTTTATCGACAGTTTCATCGTACAAATTAAGCATAAACACAAACACACTTTCATATTCTACCTTTCCTTTATTGCATTACTGTGTTTGTTTAATCGAAAATACAATATTTTAAAGGTCAAATATAGATTATCCTTATACGAGTGTACTTTTGAATAACAGAGTATGATTTCATCCCTAAAAGTTGTTCTAATAATATTTAAAAACCGTATTCGTGTAATGCAGAAGTTATTTATGTATATATATATATATATTTGGTTTCCAAACTCTTGCATTTAATTTACAATTGCAATATATTTATTTCTACCGCTACAAGATACTGTTATGTATGTCTATTTTATGTTAACTTTAGTTTCACATTTTTATGAGATAATATATTGAACTTGTTCCAAGTATTTCTTACTTACTATTTATCTATTAAATACATTTTTACTAAGCCTACTATTAAAGTCAGATAAGTAGGAACAGATGCGTAATTAGTAAATTACCACTAAATGAATGAATAATTGAAGAACGATTAATGTTAAAATAAAAGTCACTGTATTCACTTAGAACTAATAGTGCTTTAACTTCAAAAACTTTGATAAATCGCCTAATTCATGGTAAATGAAAGGGAACTTCTTTAGTAATGGATAAAAAATGTGAACAATTTATCATAGTTTCTAGTTTGTTGCAGATTTTGTTATCAATACAAGTCATTGTTCTTTGTTTAGAGATAAAGAAGACAAGAAATCTTGTGTCTGTAATAAAATCGATAAACTCGGTCACTACATTGGTGTTTGAAGATATTAGCAATAATTAGAGTTTAAGAAATGTCTAACATTACTAACAATCTATAAAATGAACTTAAACGAACATATTGTATACCGCTCAGGTTCTATAGTATGTTTTTACTATCAGATTAGAATTTTAATTTTAAACACAACATTTTATCTACGAACATTTTGGATTTCGCACGCATAATTTTTTTCATAAAAAAATATTACATAGCTATCAGGGCTACATTATGATTCTAATAAAGATTTAAAATAGCCGCATGTCGTGTATATGGCCTACACATTTTAGTCTGCCTAATGCCTTTTGCAGATTCAATAAAGATGGTATAAAAACTTTTTCATTTGAGCAAAAAAAAATGTCATAAGTTTGCCTCTGATATGTGTGAACGTTGCTTCACTCTTCCCCAAGATTAAATTGTTTTGACGGAGATACTTTTACTTAAAGAACTCCAACAGTCCTCTATGCTGATTTTGGCCTTTTTAAAACTATTTACAGTAACTTAAAATATCATTTGTTCTAGATACCACTGAAATACGGAATTTAACCACTTTTTTAAATCTGAAAATTGGTACAAAAGATGTTTAGTCAATGGTCAAACATTCTTTCATTCTTGTATCCATTCGTTCTTAAATCACAACTATTAGTTTTGAACTACTTATCTTTACTTTGAAAGTAAATACTTGTGAGAAAATTGTGTCATAGATTATAAACAGTGTATTTTCATCCTCTTTTACTCAAAACTGTTTTGTACGGAAATATTTCATATTATAATAAGTTGTTTTTTTTAATATTAATATAAATTAGATTTTTTCAAGAATATGACAAAGAATATCGAGTTAATATGAACAAATATACACACATTTTTCGCTTTCGTTATTTATTTCTTTTTATTTCTATATTTTCCTTTTAACCAGAAATCTAAGAATTGGTTCATAGTATTTACAAGTTTTTCATGCAATTTACCATGAACTTAGACATAAAGAATATACAATTATTTTAATTAAACTTTTTATTTTCTTTTTTTTTTAATTTTTCACTGCTAAGTATATACTAATGTAAAGGCATTAATGTTTACTTTCTCTAAATCGTTTCCTTCTTTGTTTTGCTGCATCTTTAAATTATCACTAAGAGAAGGTTTTATATTATTATGACTGCTTTGTTGTTAATTAAAGTACCCTTCGTACCTAATTGATCATAGGACCGGTAGAGCAGCGTTAATATGGAATAAGTTCCTGAACCTCTTTGTTACAGGAGAATTAACCCAGAATTGTAAATCGTGAAAAACTGTTGTAAATCCTACAATTTAAAAATGAACAACTCAAGTGAATTTCAAGATAGTTTTAATGAAAAAAGCAAGCTTATAATTAATTGGGAACTATATGTGATACTGGTACATGTATCATTTACATTTGTAGGAAATGTTCTTACATTATTTGGTATAATTGGAAGTATCCTCAACATAATTATTTTATCACATCATGACACGAAAGACTCAACAAATTTGATATTATTGGCTCTTTCTGTTAGTGATCTTATTTTCTCTTTAACACAAGTATTTTTTTTTCTAAAATATATCTTAGAAATACTAGATTTCTATATCGCATTCTATATAGTGGCTTACTATGTGGCCTATTTTAATTCATTCAATTTTGTGTCAGGGACAACAAGCACACACATAGTGACTTTAGTTTCTATAGAAAGAATGTTAGCTGTATGTTTCCCATTTCAAGTAAAACGAATTATGACATATAATCGTATACGATTTTGTATTTTCGCCATAGTACTTTTTAATGTTGTAATTCAATCGCCGTTATTTTTCAAACAAGATATTATTTTTATTGATATTTACAACAGGACATTACCAACATTAGTTTTCAAAGATTATGTAGTTCTAAATTTTGAATTGCTTAATAATTATCAGTATGTTTGTTATTTGACATTATATAATGCTATTCCAATGGTTGTTATCCTAACGTGTTCAATAATGACAATAAATAAAATTTCTATTTTGTCTAAAAGTAAATCAATTTTTTTATCAAGTAAGACTATAGCTAAAAGAAAAAAAGAAATGAAGTCTGTGAAAACAGTTTTAATTATTTGTATGTTAATTATGGTTTTTGTAATAATCCCCTTCTTTATTCAACAAATAGTTACCTCTATTTTATTAATGACAAACACGTTTGTATTCATAACCTACATTATTGTAAATGTATTATTTCAAATGAATTCTTCGTTTAATTTTATTGTTTATGTCACAAGTAGTCCGAAATTTAAAAAGACATTTATCAGTCTTTTTCTTAAGTAAACAGTATACATCAATTAAAGTGTTTTTATTCTTAATTAATTCTAAAATTATTATAAAAAGTATATATTAAGAAAATGAAAACATGAATATTTGATATATTTGCAACACGATACGATGACGGAAGGAGGATCAATTAGCAACCCGAATGTTTGGTTTCATACATGCATAGAAAAGTGAAGTTGATAATAAGGATTTAGTAAAATAATTCCTAAAATCAAAGTTTTGTGTACACAATTTTAATAAACTAACCCTAACCCATAAAAACAAAGTTTGTATTATGCTCCCTTTCTTTGTAAACTAAGTTTATATTTAATTTATATATTGATAGATTTAAAAAATATTTAAGTATAAACTATACCTTATGAATTTCCACTCTTAAATTTTGCGCATCCTTTTTTTTTCTAGCTTTGGTCACCAAAAACCATAAAAAGATACATTGTGTCGTTTTCATTCTATTTATTTCGAAAAACGAACATATCCGAAAATTGTATTTACTTCCGTCTCTTCCGGTAGAGGCAGCCATAATTTACCTGAAATATACTCTTTGATTCGCAAATTAGTCGAAGGAACTCGTGACTATTTCAAAGGCTATGATGCTGAAAATTTGATAGAATGTATTGTTAGTCGGGACAAGTCTGCTGTCCAAGTTTCTGCTCGATTGGACGACGGGAAGTGGTCGAAAATCGATGGAAAGTTTTGCTAACAAACATCCAAGCAGATTACAAGCAAGCAGACAGACAGACAATGCAAGTTAATATAAAGGGAGTAATAAAAAGCACATTTTGTGAGCCTTTCGCAAATTTTTGCCCATCGCTACCCACAGAGTGTGGGGCACCGGGGCCCAGCCAGCGCGTTCGACTGTAGATCAGAAGGTTCATGGTTAGAATTCTGATGGAGGATAGGATTATTTCCCGGGACTTCAGGGTGTACCTGAGTTTACACCAGCTCTGGTGGGTACCTGAAATTAGTTGAGTAAAATAAAGTTGGCTGGGTATTAGCTGGCCACACATTCTCTAGTATGCCGTGGCCACAGAAACTGGTTAACGCTGTTTCACCAGCCCTATGATTAGTTTTGTCCGTAGTATGAAAAAAAAGTCGATTTAAAGGTTTATGATTAGGGTTATACAAAATAAATATTATTAAAAATGTAAGCCTATTCACTGTGTCTTATAAAGAGAGAAACGCACAATTAAATGGAAGATAATACAATTGCGGTGTTGATATTCATTTTTTTTGTATGCGTAATCTAATGATGATTTTGCCATTTTGTATTAGAAATAACGGAAATTAATATCAAAGGCACCGAATTATGCTTATTAATTAAGATATCAATGAAGATTGAAGCCCTAGTGATCTTTAGCTGTGTATAGTTTTAAGAATAAACAAAAAGTACTTATTATGGTATAAACAAGAAACATGCAAACATTTGATATAATTAATTATTTCGGTTTGTGTTCTTTTTTTATCTTTAAAACACAATTATTTTTATTCTAAAATATACTATATAAATACTAGATTACTATACATCATGCTATTTATTGGCTTACTTTATATAATATTGTGATTCATTTAATTTTATGGCAAGGGCAACAAGCACTTACTTAGTGGCTTTAGTTGTATTTCGATCGCCGGTATTTTTCACGCAAGATTTTATTTGTGTATTTATTATCACAACATGCCTATACCATCATTAGTTTATTTTTTATCATTAGATTATTTTGTTTTAAATTATGGACTACTTTATGATTATCATAATTATTCTTGAGTGTCATTAATGTTTGGTCTTCCAAAGCTTGTCATCGTAACGCGTACTATTATGACAATAAATACCATTTCTGTTTTATATAAAAATAAATCAAATTTATCACCAAGTGAGGCAATAGCTAAACGACAAAAAGAAATGAAGTCTGTGAAAACTGTTTTAAATATTTGTATGTTTTAATTATTTTTTTGTAATAATCCCTATCTTTATTCAACAAATAGTTACCTCTATTGTATCAATTACAAACATGTTTGTATTCATAACGTTCATTATTGTAAATGTATTATTTCAAATTAATTCCTAAATTAATTTTATTGTTTATGTCACTAAAAGTCCGAAATTTAAAAAGACATTTATCAGTTTGTTTCTTAAGTATACAAAATGCAAAATTTAATCTTACTTTTTTTTTATCTTTAATAAGTTGAAATTGTTTAAAGGAAATGTATCATTATAAAATATCACTAAATGCAAAACAATATTTTGATGGAATGCCAGTTTTTAAAACAAATGAATGTTGTCAAGTTTAAATTTTACGTGTAACATTCATGAAGAGCAATGTAATTTAAGGTTTCTCGTAAACAATGTATTATGCCCATTGTTTTAATAACATTTATAAAGCTCTTTTTCATAGATTAGGATAAAAAGTTAACAATGTCTTCCTCAGTATTAATATATAAATAAAAGAAATCCTGTATATGCCGTTTTGTTATGCACTAGGTTTCCAACTATTTCACCCTATACCACCAAAAAAAATAAAGAAAGAAAATGATTTAGGTTTTTGAAAAAAAATGCCAATGAAACATTTCATGCCGTTATGATATTATGTTTTCTATAGTTATATGGACTATTATTATATTAAAAAAGGTGTGCATACAAAACATTTACGTTAACATGTTACTATGATCATATGTCTTTTTGTTATTCATTTAAATTTCTAACAATATGGTTTTTACCAGGGAAAAGAGACAAAAAGAAACACATGCGATATTTTTTTATCTATAAATGATCCAAATATTAAATGATCTAATTAAACATCAACTTAAAACTATATTTGTTGTATACAATCTTTTTATGCATTTTTTTTGTTATGCGTTACATTAAATCTTTAAGACCTATACATTATTTCATTAAAAAAAAATGAAAATTAACTTGCATGTACAAGTCTTAACGTGTATGCATGCATAAAAGGTCACGTGCAAAAACATTTCCGTTCTTATTCAATCATTTTCTTCAAAACAATGTCTGTGTGCTACTTTACTGGTTGTACTCAAATTTATTGGGGATTAAAATTTATTTCATTTCCAATAGATGTTTACAAAGCAAAACAATGTATTGTGAAAGTCAGAAGGAAATAATAGCCTTTTTAAAATATCAAACTTATTGCTGAATGCAAAATAATTTTTGTTATTCGTTTTTATGAATTTACGCATTTTGTTTTTCAATAACCAAGAAAACGCAACTCTTGACTCATTTATTTTGTAAACAAATAAAAATTTAACGTCACGCGACTAACACTTGAGTATTAATTATCGCCTGTTCACTTTTGATGTTAAAAACGGATTCCTCATAACTAATATTGTATCCTTTGTATAATTCTAAAAGACTAGAACTGGCCTTCGAGGCTGAAATCAATTATCAAACACCTGCAAAAGCATGCTTTTTTTGTTACTAGTTTAAAAATAGAACAGGAAGTTCACGAACATTCGGGTTCAAAAGTTCACGCCTCATTAAGACTTGTCAATACATACATACAAAAGTTCAGTTGTTAAAAAAAAGATTTAATAAACAACTCTTTCAAAAACAATACTTCAATACTTGTTTTTAACCTTTCAATTATGTTTCCCTTAGTTACCCACAGAGTAAGAGAAAAAGTCAATAGCAAAATCTAATTAAAGATAGACATAGTAATGCTTATAAACAAAATATCATTACAAATCACAACAAGCGTATTGACTAGATCTATATCATATAAAGTGAGACACGCACGAGGTTTACACATTTGTAATGTTTATATTCGTTTTTATACGTTAGCAAAATTGATGTTTTTTGCAAATTTGTAGAATAAAATAAAAATTAAATTCATGAAAAGGAACCTTCTTAATTAACATACCACTGAAGCTTAATGCCTTATTGATATTATAAATGGCTAAAAGAAAAAAAACACGTAATGTATATGTTTTACAAAAACAAAAAAAATAGAAATTCACAAAGTAAATAGTAAATAAAATATTAGTTTATTATGTCACATTTTAACAGCACCCAGTATTATTGACACCTCACTCTCGCTAAACAAGGTCGTTATTAATATTTATTTCAAATGGTTTTCCTAAATATCTTCTGTTAAAGTAAATAATAATGATATTTTATGTAATTTTTCCTCGGGCACATACAAAGTAGACTGTGTGCGGATTCCGATCCCCATTGGCGAATTTAAAGAGACGTGATCTTATTGTCTTATATTTTACTTTTGGGGATCTCGTATAAGCATGTCCCATGTGTCCTTCCTAGATGATTGGTTAGCGTCTCGGACTGCCACGCGGGCGTCCTGGGTTAATCGGTAGTCAACTACCAATAGCTCTTAGACGGTTATTGGCAGTTTCTTTTTTGCAGCTATAAACCTTAATAA
The DNA here is from genome assembly GCA_949126835.1 of Anisus vortex. Taxonomy (NCBI): domain Eukaryota; kingdom Metazoa; phylum Mollusca; class Gastropoda; family Planorbidae; genus Anisus; species Anisus vortex. The sequence continues at coordinate 31,794,243 of OX421492.1, forward strand.
TAAACATACATGTACTGATAGTGATCGGTGGTAGAGTCTGTGTAGTAGATTGGTGTAGTGTATGTCAGTAAGGAATATAATTATACATAGGAAGTAGTGGCAGTGGCTATTTATGTATATATTTATATGATTAGATATATATGTTAGTAGGCATACTGACCGTAATTGTAATACGTTTTTGTGTAGGGTGAAGAAATGTTCCCTAGCAATAATTTATCGTATGTTGTTCATGCATGTGTGACTGTGTTAAATGTTAGTCTACTAGTAGGCATACTACTAAAAAAAATACAGGTGTTTGTATAAATTGGACTTATTCTACTGAACCTTACTAATAGTAATATTGTTGACAATTGGCAGTCGACTATACAATAGATTAAAAAATGAATGTGATATTGATTGTTTTCCTCTGCGTTGTTAACTGTGTTAATGATAAAAGGTAGTCTATGATTCCATTAATGGATTCTAATTCTATTACTAAAGTGTGTCTTTAACTTAACACAAATTTATTTTTATTTCCCGAATTTCGGCAATTTTAATTTTGAGATACCAAGTAAATGCACAAAACATGTTTATTGCAAAAGCATCATTATTTTCCTTTTAATAGCCTAGTATTTTATATTCAAATGCCTGATATATTTTGTAGTGAAGCTAGTTATATTCATTATACTGAATGTTTTTGAGCCAATGTTTGGTTACAGTCTAATTTTGTATTTTAAGTATTGTTTGAAATGATGTGAACTTCCGTTTACCCACTCCGTTATATGCACATATGTGGACAAGAAGGTATAGTAATTAAAAGCTTTTTTCTTGCCTTTGAAATAATATTGTTGGATATTATAAAAGGAGGCTTTTTGCAAAAGCTTTAACGCATACATTTAATAGGCCTATAAATTTAGAAATCTAAACCTTCAACTACTTAAGAACAAGAAGAAAAAAAAAACTGTCATTCAACTTTCATTTACTAATCAACATTAGTTGGGCAAATATTATATTAGAATGACACAAAATATCATAATAAATTATGTAACTTTCAACATTAGATGTGCATAGGGGAGAAGGGGCAGGTAGATACAAATTGTTTTTTACAGCTATTATACCACGTATACGCAGAAGAGTTAGTACGGGAAATAGCTTTTTACTTCCCCTACTTTCGATATAAAAATGGCTTCGCTCGTATCAAAATTGATAATACTGTGAGGAAAAAAAAATTTGATCGAATTTTGAAAAACATTGACTTACGATTACCTAAGAGATTTCACAGACATGGTAAGTACTTTTATTTTATCATCGTTTTATTTATTAAAATGAGTATCAACTTGCCCCCCTCTCCCACTAAATTATATTAGAATGACACTAAAGAACATAATAAAAAGAATCCATTCTCTAATGCAACCAATCAAATGATTTAAAACTATAAATGTGCATGTTCAAATATACATGACCAAAAGGAATAAAAAATAATAAATCTATAAAAAAAAAAACAGCATAAAGTATATTATCAACCTTCATGTTTTAATTATCAACATAAGTAGGGATTTTATAAAGCCAGGATGATGAAAATGTTTTAAAAATATATTTCTTGTCAAACAAATACAAGTATAAGTAGGTATTCTAAATGAAATTTTCAAAATGAAATTAAATAATATTTATTTGAATTGGGCTTGGTTTCTTTAAAACAAAACTAAAAATATTATTGCTGTATCTTTGATAATAAAAAAGTTATATTTTTAAATTCCCAGAAAAGTTCAAATTTCAAGGCAGTGAAAAGTCCTTTTTCGACAGCCTCCAACTTTTTAAATAATTGAGTCACAACTTTCAAGTTTATTGCATAGATAGTTATCAATAGACAGAACAAACTCAATTTATTTCACTTCCCACCATCCCTTCTAAATTGCAAGTTCTTACGTCCAAGCAATCATTTTCATTTTAAATCTAATTTCATTTTTTTACTACTTCCCTGTGGAACTTTTATTGTTAGAAGTTAACGAAATAGGTCATCGTCTATCGTAATGAATAAATTAGTCATACAACTTTATTAGCGGTAATTATATAAGTTCGACATGCTCCTGGACCGCTTGGTCCCTTAACAGAAATAATTCAACCAGAATATCATTAAAAATGTACAAAATTAATGCAACAAATGTAAAAAAAATGCATTAATAACAAAGAAAATGGCGTAGTATGCATTACAAGTGAAATAATTTGGAAATCTGGTTATTATAATAAATACGTTTACTAATACAGGAAATCAAATAAGACTGATGGTTGAGTATTTTTTATTATTATTTTAAGAGTGATAAGACTCCACATGGTTTGTGGTAGTCAATCCTAAAGTTAATGTGTCTAAATTTAAATATCTAGCCCATATTTCAGGCTTGTTCCACAAGTTCTCCTCAAAATGCAATACAACTTGCTCTGGTGCGATCTTTTTCATTTAATTATACTCACAGAGCATATATAACTCCTTTATTGAAAGATAAATAATTGTGTTAAAGCAGAGAAATCCTTGTCGATAAAAAACAACATTTTTTTGGGAATAAGCAGCATTCGTTAAAAAAAAAACACTTAGTAAGCAAATCCTTCTGCACACACGTAAAAAGTTGCTATTATTGTTAAAAGAGGCAACTTACATACATTTGTTTTATAGGTAATGTCCATTACCAAAACCTCTGGATACTGTCTTAAACATCCTAACGTGTCCCTAGTCATTCATGCTAAATAAATAAAATTACCCCATCATCCAAACCAAAACTAACTTTCCCACCCTTGAAAATAACTAATTAAATGAGCCCGAATAGATGCGATTAGGAAAAGCTAAGGTAAGCAATATTGATGATTTTATTTCTATGTTGAAATGAATTTTATAATTTTATTTTTCAACCTACTCTAGTTTTGTAGGTAACTAATTGTCTCCAGAAATCGACAACATTGCTGCTGAACTGTTGAAACATGGGAGCGCTGCAGTAACCTAAAAAAAAAAAACAATCTGCCAAGAGATGTGGAAAATAAAATATGGCCCAAGGAATGGACGCAGTCACTCATAATACCCTTGCCTAAGAAACGAAATATAAAACAATGCCAGAACTACAGTAGAATCAGTCTCATCAGCCATCCTAGTAAGGTAATGCTACAAAATATCTTCAACAGACTAAACCTATGGCTGAAGAACAGGCAGGTTTCAGTCCATGCAGAAGCACAATTGAGGAGCTTTTTAACTGCCGCTCGCTCATAAAAAAACACATACATCACCAACGCAAAGTTCATCATCGATTTCAAGAAAGCTTTTTATCGTGTATGACACGAAGGATTATGTCAGGTGATGAGAAGCTACAACATTGAAGAAGGATTGACACAGACAATAGAAGCACTCTACAATTAAGCAAGCAGTGCAGTTCAGCTAAATGTTTGTATAGGGGACTTCTTCAAGATGTCCTTCGGAGTCCGACAAGGCTGCATCACCAGTTCTATTCAATATCTGCCTAGAAAAAATCATGCAAGAAACACTCAAAGATTACCACTCATCAATCTCCATTGATGGAAGACTACTATGCAATCTAACATTTGCTGATGATATCGACCTGTTGGCCGGGAGCAACAAAGAGCTCCAAGAGCTCACAGACAAGCTTGAAGATAGAGAAAAGGCATACAGAATGGAAATCAGCTCAGACAAGAGTAAAATAATTATCAACACTACAGATGTCAGAAGTGCAAATATAATATTGATCCAACAACAACTGAAAGAAGTAAATAATTTCAAATATATAAGGGCAATCATATCCTCAGACGGCCGCTATAAGTCAGAAATTCGGGCAAGGATTGGGACTGCAATGGCGGCAATGGCTCGACTGAACTGAATCTGTACCAACAAAGCTCAGACTTACAGAGACCTTGTCAGAACTATTATTCTGTATGGCTGTGATACTTGGATGCATGAGAAAAATACTTTGAATCTCCTACATTCAACACAGGACTAATGCGTGTGTGTGGGATTTGGGACAGATTATCCTCAATTTCAGGCTCTCAAGAAAGCATTATGGCAACAATCAAACGGCGCAAACTGACATGGTTCGGTCATGTGTTGCGGCACAAAAGCCTGTCAAAAACAATCCTCCAAAACACGGTGGAAGGTGGGCGTTGGAAATGTCGTCAGCTGAGATGGTTCAACAATGTAAAATTATTGGACAAGGCTGCTGTTGAATCAACTATTGACAACCGCTCAAGATAGGCAAAAAATGAGAAAAGTAACTGCCGAGGTGTCCATTCGCCCCCCCCCCCCCCCAACGACCACAACGGTCATGGAATCGATAATTTATGACGATGATTTGTCTTTAATAAAAAAATACTTTTATTGTCGCACATCTTTTTTATAATGAATTACAGAATTGTGTCTAGCATTATTAATTAGTGAAATTGTGACATTATTTTTGTGTGCTAAATGTGTATTAAATACAATGAATTGAGAATGAAAAACATTATATAATGTATAGACCTCGATCTATTCGATTGATTCCAAAAATAGTTATCAAAAGCTGATAAATATATCTAGACGTCTATAATAACGTTGTATAAAGCTTAACCATTTTCACTAAAAATGCTTTTTTCTTGAAATCGGCATCTCAATGCATTAATGTGAAAATATTTGATTAATCCTGTAAATCTGAGCTTCTTGATTTACTAGCTATATAAAATCATTTTTAGAAGTACTCAATGAAACTTTATTTTGAATAAGGAATAACATTTTATAATAATATATTAAAGTTTGTCTAGATCGGTTTTACGCGGTCCTCGAGTAAAATGACATGTAATATACATCACAATCACAAATTTATCTTAATACATATAAGCAGCCATTATTTATCGTAGTGATCGTTTCGTTTTTATTGTTGTCCATTGAAAATTCGCGATTCTGCTTGCCGAGGGCAACAATTCAATTTATTTTGTATTAGTCTTTTAACTCTCAATATTTTTTCAACATCTCACACATCGTAACCATTTTACCCTAAACATATTATTAAATAGTGCCAATTGTAAAGTCAATCAGTCGGTTTTTTAGAAAAATGCCAATTGTAACAATAAAAGCTGCAACTTTTATTAAAAAACAACAACAACTGTATCGATTAATTTGTGCAGATGAAATATAATATAATCATTGTTTATTTGATACATTTATTTTCTTATGAGGTAATCACAAAAAATTTGACACAAATAATATACTTGTTTGTAAATTTGTATTGTTATTGAATGACAAAATGTGTACATCAAGTAACACCATTGTTTTGTATATAAATAAAAAAGAACAATCTTCTAGTTGTGAACAAAGAAAACTAATTGTTTTAAAATTATGAAAGTAAGAAGAAGCGATTGTTCCTAAAATTGACTGAGAATATAAGTTCAAGTTCTCTAGCGAAGTAGAAATACAATGATACCATTCACCATACCAGGTCGATGATTTCGGTAGCTTGCTATTTGCTATACTAATATCTCTGTCTGTTTTTAGTATACTTTGACGCTGCCAGTATTACGACAAAGCTTCACCTTGTCTATCTGGTCTGAGCGAGTCAACTGACTCCAAGACAGGTTTCGTTAGTAGCATTACCAATTCATTACGACAAACAAATAAATATTTTAGTTAAAGCAGATAAAAAAGATCAAACATAAATTGTTTTTTAACAGGTACGACAATCGCACCCTAATTTTCCATGTTTTTGACATTACATTTAATATTGAATACTTTACAAATTTACTTTGAAAACATGCTTTTATAGATTTACTTTTATATTTAAATATAAACATATCATATCTAATATGTTTTTGTAATTAGGCGCAATGCATATGTCATTCTAATACTCATAAATTATTAGCTAAAAATGTTAATAGTTTAACCATTTATTTTACATCAAATCTTGTATTTAGAAGGACCACCTGAAACATAGACGATATGATAAAACAAACTTTGGCAACTTCAAATGTCTCTGAGCTGGACCAATTCTAAGATTATAGTAAATGAATAACTTAAGTGAATTACAAAATATATTTGATGGAAACCAGGATGACCTTGTCAGTTGGGATACATTCCAAATAATTATATTTGTATTTTGTACTTTTATAGGCAATGTTCTTGCATTATTTGGTATAGTTGGAAGTATTCTCAACATACTTAATTTATCTCGTCATAAAATTAAAGACTCAACAAATGTGGTATTATTGGCTCTTTATGTATGTGATCTTTTGTATTCTTTTACACAAGTATTTTAGATCTACTTGTTATCATTTACCTTGAAATATAATGATTTCTATTGGTATAGTTGGTTAACAGCGTATTATTTTGCGTATATTGATACATTCAATTTTGTTGCAGAAATGGCCAGCATACATTTAGTGGCTTTAGTTTCTATAGAAAGAATGTTAGCTGTATGTTTTCCTTTTCAAGTGTCAGGAATTATTACACCCTATCGAATGAAAAGTTATATCATTGCAATAACACTTTTACATTTTGCAATTCGGGCTCCGACATTTTGGGCCTATGATATTGTTTTTATAGAGTATAACAAAATGACTATATCAACTCTTGTTCAAAAGACTATTTTTCTCAAAATTATGAAATAATTATGAATTTTTCTACTTACATTATTCTGTCAGTAAATTTTGGCCTTCCAACAATTGTTATAATAACTTGTACATTTATGACACTCAATACAATTTTTCTTTCGTCTAAAAATAAATCAAATTTAACATCAAGAGAGGCCATAACTAAAAGAGATAAAGAAATGACATCTGTGAAAACTGTTTTAATTATTTGTATGATAGTAATATTTTCTATATTAGTTCCAGTCTTTGTACAACAGCTGATTTCCTCGCTTCTAATTGATTCGATTTCAATAATAATTGTATTTTTATTATTGTTAATGTTGTATTTGAAATTAACTCATCGTTTAATTGTATTGTTTATGTAACAAGTAGTTTAAAATTTTAAAAGACCTTCATGAATTTATTTTTAAAACATAAAAAATACGCAAAACAAAATAATTGTGACCCTCTACCAGGAAATGAGTCACAAGTTACATTTGGGTTATTTTGATTGATAAATGCATCTTAAAGCCAATTTAATAAACCGGTTTTTGTAAGGAACATATTACAAAACTTTTCATATCAATTGTTTCTTACCCACACGGTAATATGCCGCCTATGCATGACGAGAAGTTCATGTTTCTTTTTCTCTCTGTGCTGTACAATATCTTAATGAACATTTTTTGTGTGCATTATTGAATATATGAAATTACTTATAGCAATATGCCCTAAACACTGTAATACTCCGCCTTAACAGGGCGATATGTTTTCTTATTATCTTATACTAAAATAATTTTCTTTTTTACTACCAACAAGTTTTCCATATTTGCGAATGTCTGGATGACTGAATGAGTACGTGCCTATATACAAATTGCGTTATATGCAGGAACATTTTATTTCAAACTATTATAAATGGATGTACATATGGTACGCCCAAGATGACCGGAAGTCACTCCAGGGTCCACTGCTTTTAAGCCATGCGGCGAGAAACGATAAACCGTCAGCCCTCCTTCCACTCATACCCCTCTCCTCCCCCCTTCTCATCCACACCGTGGTTGGGACAGCAGTAAATTGTAATACACTATGTCACAGTTTTTAACATATAAAACTCAATCATTTATTGCAACAAACTTCATATAAGTATATTGTAATAAGAAGCATGCACATGGCGACACAATATACAAAGTTCAAAGATTTTTCTTCATTTGAAAACAACAACTAGATCTACCCATGCTTCAAAATACGCACTTTTTATTATTTAAGCCAGTATGTAAATGAGTGCGTGTGTATGTGCGAAAGAGTGTACGTTTGAACACATAACTCATAAAATGTACAATCTATTTTTTTATTTCATTTTAAAAATATACTTATTCCAAGTAGCCCAATAGAAAATAACTGACCACATGCGAAGACGATATAATTTGTTCCTATGGTCCACTGATTCGCAACGAGACGAGGGACGATAAACCCGTCTCTTGTCTCCCCCTTCCCGCCCCACTTACTCCCCCCTTTTATTCGCTTCCTACGGTGATCTACTGACCCGCAGTAGAAGCGAACCTTCCTCCCCCGCCCTGTGTCCTGATCTCTTTCTCTCCCTCTCTCTCTCTCTCTCTCTCTCTCTCTCTCTATCTCCACCTCTCTCTCTCTCTCTCTCTCTCTCTCTCTCTCTCTCTCTCAATCTCCACCTTTCTGATACACAAGCTTGTTTCCACATAATATAAATATAGAACATAATGCGCAATTGCATTTTTTGTCTGTTACTGGAAGTAATACCGACGTCATATTGTTTAAACGCAGCGGTCCTGGTTGCACTATATATTGATGCTTATTTACAATGTTGTTTTCATCAAATCTACAATTTCGAACACCCAAAGCTAATGCTTCAGGCAAAAGGTACAAAGGATGCTGTGTAATAAACTGCAAAAATGATGCGAAAACTATTGATTATCGTACAAACAAGCATGTCAAACTGACCTCGTAAAGAAAAACAACGGAAAGTTGTAACCTCATATTACTAAATATTAGTAGTCTTGCTTTAGTCCTAAGCTTGCGCTAAGAGTAGATATCAGTAATAAATTAAGCCTTTCTCATTTTACTATAATAGCGTTTCTAGTGACCGCTGCCTTGAATCAAAAGAAAATGGCGGAAGCCGAGCTTCACTTTTAGTGACTGTGCATGTAAGGACTGCGCATTCTGTTCTATACCTAATTGTGCTTGTTTCTAAACACCAAACTAACTTTTTCCAAATAAACTTGTGCGGTACTACCACGAGAGTGACTGTCAATAATAGAAGAAGGACGATATAAAAATACCAGCCCCACACCGCATCACTATCACGACAACCGGTATGTCAACGGGTGCAGACCAGTTCATTTTCAATCAAAGTAAAGGATTTCTTGCTATGTCATCTGCTAAGAATCATTGCCCTGCTGTTTTGACTCCACGGTTGTTCTGTTGTCTGTCTACGTTATTGTTCATACTATTAACTTAAGCTAGTGGTTGATAACATACGGCACGCGTGCCACACTTGGCACGCAGAGCCAATGTCAATGGCACGCGAAAGACCTCCAAAGAAGCCATTCGAGTCTCTTCAACAAGAAAAGGGCAGAATAACGTTTCGGCATTTGGCACGCTAAATACGTTAGAAATTATGGTTTCTCACGCTATTATGAAAAGGTTAACGACGCATGTGCCTTAAGCCATTCGATTTATGTTTCAGATAATAATTTAATGATTAAACCTATGTACAATATAAACAACTTCACTGGTAGCTTACGAGAAATCAACAAAACCCCAGAACCGCGCAAATACGTGCTTATATAGATTTTAGTGTAGAAAGTACTAGATATATATTTTTTCCCAAATGCAAAATAAAATGCATACTAAAGAGTGTAAGAAACTACAAGAAAGCATAACTGTATTACGTCACACTTTCTCTCTACACCAAAATCAAATGTATCAAATGTGAAGCCGGCTGGTCTAGTGGTTAGTACACCGGACTATCAACCAAAAACCATCGGACAGGTCGCGGGTTCTATCCCTGCCACCGGCGGATCCCTGTCACCCTGCAGGAGTTTTGGGCCTGTAAACGTATTTGCGCCAGCAGGCAGCACTATGTTTACAGCAGCGCATAGAACTGTTCCCAACAGGAACGGGATATGCGCTATATAAGTCTCATATTTATTTATTTATATAAGCATTTCTACATAATCTTGCGGGCGCGGAGAACAGCGCGTGCGGCTGCCGTGCCAAAGGTCCTGGGTTCGAATCTTGGTGCAGGCTAGGATTTGTTCCTGGGTCTATAAGTTACCTGAACTTAGTTGTGGTAAAGTAAAGGCGGCTGTGCATACTGCTGGCCACACAATCACCTAGTATGCCGTGGACACAAAAACTGGTTAACGCTGCTTCGCCGGCCTAATGGATAAATTCGGTCCGACGGGATAATTCACTTTAAAAAAAAATAAACTTGCAAGACAAACTCAAATACAAAAATGTAGAATTTATCATTACATTCTATGCGCCAATAACACAGTGTTTCTATCAGGACTTGACTAGACCATGTAGTAATCAACTATCAAACTTTAAAAGTCTGACGAACTGCCCAGACTACCAATACCAGCACGTCTAGAAGAATTAATAAACATTGATGATCTCATTTAGGTTGAAATTTAGAATACAGTTCTCATTATTGCAACAATAATTTGAAGCATGTAAAATAATTGTTTCAAGTACCAAGGGACATACATTTGGCATAGTAGCTAAAACAAATGGCAAATAATGATCTACGCCCCTTTGTAAATAAAGACAATACTTTATTCAGGTTAGAAACCGGTCTAAAATGTTTGTTTCATTTAGTTTACTTGTCAATTTTAAATTATCCTAAAATATTTAAGATGTTTTATGAGTACTTGGGGTGATAAAAAAAGTGTCATTTTTTTATTATCATAGAAACCAAGAAGATAATTTAATTATGTGTTTTGTTATTGCTTCGAATATATTATCTATCTTTCCATGTATGTTTTTGCTGATTGCTGTAATAATAAAAAATTGTACATTTTTAAAACTAAAATAGCATTAGAAAATTACATTTTGACACCTGAAAATTGAAAAAAGTTCTTAAACAATCGTCAAGATCATGCATTAGATTAAAGAAGGCAAAGTGTGATGACTAGGGGTAGGGGCTAAGAGGGTTGTGTGTTAGTGTAGTGTGGTTGTATTGTACATTTGTGAGTGAATCTCGTGGAACGTATGAATGGTTATAGTTAGAACAATGTATTGTGAGGCATGAGTTGGGATATGAATAGGGGTAGATGTGTAGTGAAGGGGGCAGTTGGTCACAGTAGTGTGACTTATAAATAGGGGTAAATGTGTAGTGAAGGGGGACTGTTGGTCACTGCTAGTGTGCCTTATAAATAGGGGTAGATGTGTAGTGAAGGGGGACTGTTGGTCATTGCTAGTGTGCTTATCAATAGGGGTAGATGTGTAGTGAAGGGGGACTGTTGGTCATTGCTAGTGTGCTTATAAATAGGGGTAGATGTGTAGTGAAGGGGACTGTTGGTCTTTGCTAGTGTGCTTATAAATAGGGGTAGATGTGTAGTGTAGGGGGACTGTTGGTCATTGCTAGTGTGCTTATAAATAGGGGTAGATGTGTAGTGAAAGGGGACTGTTGGTCATTGCTAGTGTGCTTATAAATAGGGGTAGATGTGTAGTGAAGGGGGACTGTTGGTCATTGATAGTCTGCTTTTAAATAGGGGTAGATGTGTAGTGAAGGGGGACTGTAGGTCATTGCTAGTGTGTCTGTTAGCGAATTGTTGAAAGTGACTGCTTGAGGAAGACTGCATGTTGGTGCCACGTCAGACTGTGTTAAATAGTATAAAATGTTCTATGGTCGTTTCGTTGATTTGATTTTGTTTTATTGACTAAGTGAATACACAAGATCCCAAAGTAATCACACAAAGTATTGAACAATACTGCGACATTTCAACCTTGTGCACTGCTTAGTTACAGAGAGTAGCGAAATAACTGAAGGAACATAAGACAAAGACAATAATGAGAAACAAAAGAAACAATGAACAAAAATAATGTACTCACGTGAACTTTTGATTAAAAAGTTATTCTTTGTCTTTTCTGTGTTATAAATTATGTCTAATAAATCCAAAGAAGACGCAAATAAACTTGAGTTATAAATAGACATTAGCACAACTGCACACGAAATCTAAAACCTTTTTTTCCCACAAAAAATTGTCATTCAACTGTATTTTTCTATTCTACACTATTATTAGATTTAAAAAAAATAATAGTTCACACTAAAAAACACTCCTAGTGACCACCAGCTTCATATATGTTGCCATCTCTGGCATCCTCAATCCTCTGGTTAAGGCGTCGTTGCACGGCATAGTCCTTTCTATAGTGCTTTCTTTCAGCTTAACAAGCAGCATCAGCAACGTTCATCCTTGATTCATCTCATTTTTCAACAGGCTGATGTTTATAGTTGACTGTTGAAGCTGCAGCTTATTAATTACTAAAGTAATTTGAAAAGAGCCTTCACTAATTGATGCCACCGTACGACTGTTGCTGCAGTTTGTTGTAGTAGCTACTGACCACAGTAAATCTATGTTGCTGAAACAACAACACACTGTTTATTTATATAGCAATTTTAAAATGTATTTCTCAATTTGATTATTGTAAATATAATTCAAATTAAATTTTGCACAATAAATAAATGACAGTCTAAGTGAAGCCTGTTGCATTTTGTAAAGTATTCATCAGCAATAGATTATAATTTCAATATGTAAAAAATTAGACAAATATTATTCATATAATATATGTAATACAAATGATAATAAGAAATTCATAATTTAAAAAAAAAGAGTTTTACCTGAAACAGCCTTGTCTTAGGTCTGTAGAGCTGACCAACAAAGGCCTGGATTCCCTTTTACTACTGTGCTGAAATCTTGTAAGGTAGAGTATCATCCACCACATTCATGACTAAACAATTGCACACTGTTTGTATTTTTCTAAAATCCGATTCTAACTCAAGACATTTCCTTAGCTTCAAATGATGCAAACTGTGGACATAAGACGTTCAAATAGAAGAAAAACCATTATTTTTACCCTGGAACACATTGATCGACGTAATAGGCTTTTCACAAACTGGACAAAGCGAATCAGAAATTAGGGAATTTACCTGAATAAAGTGCATAAATACACAGGTTTGCTCTTGAACCTCACCAATTCTTGAAGCCGCATCCTTTTTTTCCATCTTTTTTATGAATTTAAAGGAAAATAATGCATTCATTTCAAGAACAACACGCTGCACGTCGTTTTACACAATATCTATGTCCTTATTCCATTTCGCCACTGCAGCGGCTTTGCAAATTAATGTGCGTTCCATACTTGTATTTTTACGGCGCGGCCTTTTAAAAATAGAAATATGCTGTATGACCTATAACAAAATTGTAAAGAAAAAACGTTCAAATTACACGAGCAATGTCAAGCCATGCTTTTGAAAATGAAATGATAGAGCGATTACTTTTTTTTTACATTGGGACGCCATATTGCGAAGAAAAAGCAGAACTGGATAGAGGACCGATGCCAGGAAATAGAGAACAGTCTGAATAAGAACAACAGCAAGAAAGCCTACCAAACAGTGAAACAGCTGACAAGAGCTAAACAGCCCAAAATTTCTGCGATCCAAAGCAAATCAGGCCTATGTTTAACAGAAGCGTGTGACGTCCTGGATAGATGGACAGAATACTGCTCTGACCTTTACAACCACACATCTAATGGAGACCCCTCAGTTCTAGCATGTCCACAGAATAGAGAAAGGGAAGAAATTCTCCCCATTCTCCGAGATGAAGTTGAGGCAGCAGTGAAATCACTGAAGAAAGGGAAAGCAGCAGGAGTAGACAACATACCCGCAGAACTGATTCAAGCAGGAGGAGAAGCGACGATTGATGCCCTTACAATTATCTGTAACAAGATCTGGCAGAGTGGAGAGTGGCCTTCACCATGGACCCAGTCACTTATAATCCCTCTTCCCAAGAAAGGTAACCTTCAAGAGTGTCAAAACTACCGTACTATCAGCCTCATCAGCCATCCCAGCAAAGTCCTCTTGAAAATAATACTTAACAGGTTAAAACCTCAAGCCGAACAAATCATAGCCGAAGAACAAGCAGGTTTCAGGGCAGGGCGAAGTACCACCGAACAAATCTTTAACCTGAGACTAATATGTGAGAAATACCTACAGCACCAACAACACCTATACCATGTGTTCGTAGACTACAAGAAAGCGTTTGACATAGTCTGGCATGCAGCGCTGTGGGCAACCATGGGAGCATATAACATCACCCCCAACACTATTGCAGTAATTAAAAGTCTGTATGACAATGCTACCACTGCAGTCCTCCACAACGATGTCACTGGCAAATGGTTCAAAACAACCATTGGCGTGCGTCAAGGGTGCCTACTCTCTCCGACACTCTTCAACATTTATCTGGAAAGGATCATGACCGATGCACTGGAAGACCATGTCGGGACAGTCAGCATCGGTGGGAGACAAGTCACCAATCTTCGCTTTGCAGATGACATAGATGGCTTAGCTGGCAATGAAGATGAACTGCGGGAGTTAACAGCCAAACTGGAGATAACATCATTAGCGTATGGCATGGAAATAAACGCTGAAAAGACCAAAGTTATGGCAAACATGGAGTATGAATCCAAAATACAAGTGGGTGGTCAGAGGCTCGAGAAAGTCTCCTCCTTCAAATATCTGGGATCCATAATATCTGATGTAGGATCCAAGCCGGAAATTCTTGCAAGAATAGCCCAAACAACTGCTGCACTTTGCAAGCTAAAAAACATCTGGCGAAGCAAGACAATCTCACTTTACTCAAAGATTCGACTGATGCGCTCCCTGGCGATGGCAGTTTTTATGTACGGCTGTGAAACATGGACACTTACAGCAGATCTCCAGAAAAGAATCAGAGCCATGGAAATGAGATGCCTACGTAAAATTTTAAACATTTCCTACAAAGATCGAGTTACAAATGAGGCTGTCCGCGAGCGAATCACCTACGTCATCGGCCCTCATGAGGATCTACTCAGTGCCATTAAGTCCAGAAAACTCCGATGGTATGGGCATGTGGCAAGATCCGAAGGCCTGGCGAAAACCATCCTGCAGGGCACAGTGCGAGGTGGAAGAAAGAGAGGCAGACAGAAGAGACGATGGGATGATGACATCAAGGAGTGGACCGGCTTGTGTCTTGCAGACTCCCAGAGGGCGGCGCAGGATCGAGACAAATGGCGCAAAATTATGCAACTGTCAAAAAATGGTGCCCCAACGACCCTCGCTCGGGTTATGGGATAGAAGAAGAAGAAGAAGAAGATTGCGAAGAAAATGACCAATCATACAAAGCTCGTTTCTATCACGACTGACCTAGTTGATGAATGAATGCTGTGGTCAATTACGAGATCGCAGTAAACCATACCATATATGGTATTGTAACACGGGTTTGTATCAATGCACTAAATGCGATCTTGAGGCTACACAGCATACAACGAAACAAAAATGTACACTAGTGTGTAGCTGACATTGACCTAAAAATAAAAATAAATTGCTGGTCACTTTTAGTACATATACAAACCTTGTAGTGAAGGTCTGAAATTGACCTACATTAGCAATGTTATTACGAAGAAACACTAGGCATAAATCTTTAAATGTGTAAAACAAGGCTTTAGAAGGTCAGTGGCGGTACCATAGTCAATGATGTCCTAGCAAGACGTGGTTATTTCTGCTGATACTTAAATGTATCTACTAGTAGGCCTATAACCGTGCTAAGATGCAAACCTAATGCTAGACCTAACATACAAGTGCGACGAAAAGGAACAGGAAAGGCGTCTACCCTTCCGGTGACGACACCACCTGTCCAAGCAGCAGAAGTGCACAGAAGTCCTGTGAACGGCACCCTTGGAGACCTGTGGCCACCCCGGGCCGTCCTTGAGAGCTGCACCCACCCTTCCGGAAAACGAGCTTCGACCTGCCGGAAAGTAGCGGCACCTGCAGCCAGTCTCTGGAATCCAGCAGCCCACTTCTGGAAGCAAGCGGCATCCTCTCTAGCTGACTTGCAGACACCAGTCTAGACGAGTGACGCCCCTCCACCAAAGCCACCCCGGGCTGCACGAACTTTTCTCTATACCAGAATGCACAGTCAAACAGATTTGTCAACACATCAGACAGATACACTTAAAATGCACACCACAGAACAATAGCTAGTATACCCACTTGTGATATCTCGCTCGACTGGTCCCTATATAAACAAACTTTACAACTACCACGAGTTTACTAAATAGTAATTTAGAAAATGACTTTAAACTTAAAGAACGACCCTACGAAAGACAAAAGCTTTATAACAGCTATTTTTAGACACAGACGTGTAACAGAACAGTAGATACAGAACGGCCGGACACGACATAATACATCCAACAATATCTCGCCCGTAACATTTGATGTGTCGGTTGCCAAGGCATCTGCGGGGTGAACTCGGAAACACACTGGGAGTCGACCTTACCCCTCCCCTAACTATAACTGTGTGTTCATGTACAAACTTCTCCTTTTATGACGTCAGAATCCTCTGCTTGTCCTCTTGACAAAAAAAAAGTGTATAATTATATATATATATATATATGCCCAAGCTTAAATAATAAATGTATTCCCCTTGAAATTATAAATATTGATTACACGCATAACCGCGTAAAAAGGTAATATAATGAACATTTTTTATTGCCTGATTACAGCAACCAGTTCGTATTAACTTTTGCAATTTTTAAATTCATAAAATTAATACCTACAGGCGTGCGCCAAGGTGTCGTGAACTAAATCCGAAAAAACACACCCACCCCGGTTCCTTTTTGCTAGACAGGGGAGGGAAGTGAGGCGAAATTCGGCTTTTCATGGAGTGGTATAGCAATATCAGCCCTCACCCATTCTCCGACACGAATACCTTGACGGCACTAAATGGTTATCTCTGGCTTTCGCTGACCGGAAGAGAGGGACACTAGAAAAGCAGAGCCTGTTTCGTTACCAGTTCACATGCAGTGGTCTCCTCACATATTTAAAATAAACCTTTAATTTTTATTTCTTTTAATAATTTCCAACTAAAAGGGAAACATTTGGAGAACTTCCATCTAGCGATATAGAAAATACCCGCCTCTCTCTCGGACCTTTGGAGGTCACAGGCAAAGGTCAGCGACCGACTCAGCGCAAGACAACCGTAAGTATATATGATGGTCTTGATCAGCATCCTTCAGCCGACAGAAGAGATAAGCGATGAAAGTCGCTAAACCTTCTAAACTTTTTTAATTAACGAGATGTTTTACTCATTTTATATTAACGATCCTACGATTCGAACCGTGCTAACAGTAAGCTGATATAATAATATATACACTTTGTTTAGAAGTAAATTGTCCCCCACCTTTGACTTTTAATGTTATTCGAAACTAACGTTTTGATAATTTTGCTTCCATAAAATAAGTTTAAAAAGAAATTTGAATCATACTTTACTTTGCACCCCAAATAAGGGACATAATCGTGTAAATTATAAATGAAAAATGTCTTTTTGTTGTCTTCTATATGTTTGGTTTTGTAAATTGTAAAAAATATTTCTTCTATCCTTTCTTTTTAAGACTAAATGAAATGTATTTATAGTGTTTTAATTGCACAATTTGACATTAAATTCATTGCCTTTGTACATGTAGGCCAACTTATGATAAATATACTTTGTTTAAAAAGGTGACGTGTGACTGAAATCACCGATTAAAGTGTCTGTGTACATCTGATTTCTTCAACCTCTAGACCAGTGGTTCCCAACCTTCTAAAGCCTTAAATACAGCTCTTCACGTTGGGACGTCCACAGAATATGTATAGAACAGAATGCGCAATCCCAATATGCGCAGTCACTAAAAGTGAAGCTCGGATTCCGCCATTTATTTTTGACTCAAGGCAGCAGGTCGCTAGACACGCTACTATACTAAAATGAGAAAGGATATCTAGGCCTACCATAAATATAAATATACATAGGGCCCACATTATCTTTCATTATATGCTTACTTTTATATACATTTGACTTAATTACCCATTTTCTTTTCAACGTCATAGGAATAGGCCTATAATATGATGTAAAATTGTATTACCCGGTACTGATTTGAAAAGATAGCAGGGTCAGCCAGAACCGAGTACCAAATTTGTAAAAAGTCCTGATAAAAAACTAATAAAGATATATTCTAAAAAATTGGTGAGAATGTAGCCAAGATGTTTTAGATGAGGAAAATTGTGGTTTGAATGATGTATGGAGTGAGTAAAGAATAAAAATTTTTTTTTTTACTAAAAGGTACATTCGCTAAAATGCAAAAAATGGACCGTACTGTCAAACTGATAAAAACAAAAATATTCAGTTCACAGCTTCAATACTTTTTACATATTTAAAATACATGTAGGGCTATGGCATGAACCACTCTCTTTTTACTGGTTCATCAGGTTTGATTTTTATACTGAACTGAAAAATTTGTTAAAATTGTGTGACAAAAGAATTATACATACCCACATATCTAGACAAATATAATACACAGATAAATCATTTTGGTTCACGCTATAGGCCCTACATCTGGGAGTGTGTGTACCAAATTTGAGCTCAATCTGACAATATTTGTGGAAAATAACTGGAAAACAGTTGAGACATATGTCGTTTTTCGACAAACTTTATGCATACAAAAAATTACTTTTTATTTACCTAAAATCATTCAATACCTTATTCCTTGGTAAGGATGGCTCTATATTTTAGCTTATTTTTCACCAGCATCCAGTTTTCTTTGCCTTTACGTCTGACGAAGTGATTGCCAAATGTGTCCGTAACTAAGCATTATTCGCACACGCAACATCAGCATCTTTAGAGAACCTATGGCGTAATCTATCCCTAAGTATATTGCCATTACCCTCAGCCTAGTTATCAGACTGGTAGGCCTACAGCTATCATTGAATAATGTTACTGCCATTATCAGAGCAGTTTTAACAGTTTTTATTCCATAAATAACTATTCTTTTTTGGGCATTGGTTCCATATCGGTATTATGACAGTGACGACACGCCAAACGCAAAGCGATAAATTGAATTGTGTCACCCAGTATTCCTAAATCTTACTTTATATTACCTTCTCAGCTCCTGGAGTTGTAATATCAACATTGTCATTCTGAACTGCTCTTTATCACTTGCAGAATATTTTTTTTCAACATCTAATTAGTCTTCTGTAGCCTATTCTGACTTACTATTGTATGTTTTTGTCTAGTGGCATAAGTGGGCGTGTCCACTTAGCTACACCCTAGCCTAGGCTCTACGCCTCTAGTTTCTAGCCTTGGCCTATCAAACTCAACTGTTAACATTTTATATTTGTTTCTCATCGTTTCCTTTTAATTTCTAAGCTGATTACCACTAAATATAAGTTTCTGTAGACTTGGAAGCCTCATACCTTCGATCATTAGGCATTGTTTATGTAAAAACCAAAAGTATTGACATTATAAATCACGCCTAAGTTGTATACAAAGGTTCATCGAAAAAAACATAACAACATTCAAACGGAAACGCCAAATGTAGGGAGTAGCTCATTATTTTATTTGTTTATAGAGAGCGGTAATTATTTATTTAATTACGTTATTATTTGTTCGAGGATTTCTCTCAGCAATATTTTATACATTTTTTGAGCGCTCGGAGGGCCATACCCACCCACTTTGGATGTCAATAACTCAAAAACTATTTGACTGTGTGAAAATTATTACATACTGTCTGAAAGACAAATGATTGATGAATAAAATGACATATCATAATTTAACATATCTTAAAAAACGCTTTTTTCGAACATTTTTGGTGACCCTGCTGCCTTAATGTTTTGGAAGTTAGTTAGTATTTTAAGGTTATGCTGATTCAGAGTTTTAATGGAATTTAGTGTTGAAGAGTGTCTTTTTTATTATTTTAATTGGTGTTGAACTAGCTAAGGGTTTATATAGGTCTAAGTTATTAACTTCTGGGCTCGTCAAGGCACTGTAGAGGTTAGTGGTATCCAGGTAATGAGAATTAAACAGACCTGAACTTAAATATGGCAACCCACACTGTACACAGTGCCAAGAGGCGTCTTTATTTCCTAACGCTATATAAATTGGGGTGTTCGTATGCAAGCATGCATCATGGTACCATTCATCACAGGTGTCACATTGAATGGCTCGTAGTTTTGCTGTGCATGACTTACTGCAAATATTACATCTACCTCTAACTGTCTTGACTGGGCCTGGGTTAGATTCTACATCACCAGCCAAGAGCAACAACAGTATTAGGTGCTTTTGTCTATACCTGCAAATTTTTTGTTTAAAATGGTTCAGGGTGATTTTTTTAAGGGTGATATAAATAAGTGTATTGTCAATATCTTTAATTTTGTGATGGTTAATTATTATCTGTTTATGGACAATTTCATGTTTGGGTAGTTTTAGTGCCCTTACCAGAAATAGGGCTAAGACTAGGATTAAAAGTTTCATTTCCTTACTTAATACTAAGTAATGAATAGTTTAGTGTATTTTATAATTAAATATATTAGTCCTAAATTAGACTAACTAGTCCTAACTGGTGTTGAATTTTATTTTGTATTTTGTCTCTTTTATAATTAATTGGTTGTATTTTGGTTATATTAATTGGTTATAATTAAATGGTTTGATAATAAACTATTTAAAATATATTTTTTGTTCCTTCCATGACAAACATATTTTAAAAAAGATACGATTTAAAAAAAAAATTACAGAGGACATTGCCAATCTCCCGAAACACATTATTTCTAAAATTAATAATGGTTAACTTGCAGTGGTTCATGGTTAACTTGCAGTAGTTCTCAAACTAATTAGGAATCTTTTATCTAGCGGTCAATTAAAAATGTTTTTTGTTTGCGAGCGGACTCTTTAAAATCGCAGTAATGTCGGAAGGCAGGGGCGAGGACACGAGTGGCCCCAACATATATTTGGAAACAGAGCCCCCACAATCCTCAATTCAGCCCTGGATGTTACACAAATAATCTAATGACAGACATTAAACAGACCAATAGTATACATTACACATACAAATAATCTAATGACAGACATTAAACAGACCAATAGTATACATTACACAGACAAATAGTCTAATGACAGACATTACACAGACAAAAAGTCTAATGATTGGCATTACACAGACACATAGTCTAATGAATGACATTACACAGACAAATATCTAATGACAGACAATACACAGACAAATAGTATAATGACAGACATTACACAGAAACATAGTCTGATGAATGACATTACACAGACAAATACCTAATGACAGACATTACACAGACAAATAATCTAATGGCAGACATTACACAGAAACATAGTCTGATGAATGACATTACACAGACAAATACCTAATGACAGACATTACACAGACAAATACCTAATGACAGACATTACACAGACAAATAATCTAATGACATACATTACGTAGACACAAGCCATCTTTACTTGTTATGTTAGCAGGAAGGACCTTGAAACTGTTGTCAACAAGATAAGATAAGTAGGTTTTCCCCATCCTTTAAATTCCTTCATTTTACGTTTCATTGACAATGAGACAACATAGCCCTATATCAAATAAAAGCTACAAGTGTAGTTTTAGAAACAAGCTACCTGTGACGAATTCACGGTTGACTGTATTTACGCACCAAAACATTTTCCGCTAGAGAGAGGGGGGGGGGGGAGGGGGGCACGTTTTTCTAAACGTTTCTAGAAGGAAGTTAAAGAAAACTAAAAATAACTTGGGTTCTTATAGTTGCGCAATAACAACATTTCAACATGGTGGGTGTAGGTAAGGAATTTGTTTTTTAAATGTCATGCATGCTATTCACAAGACTGGCAACTAAAAAAACAAATACACGTTCATTTCACGTACTGTATTTGATACTTTGGAAATGAAGTGTAAAGTAATTTAAATCCAATATTACAGATATACATGTACATCAATACTAAATGTAAAATGGTTTGATAATAAACTATTTAAAATATATTTTTTGTTCCTCTCATGACAAACATGTTTTAAACACGATACGATTTTTAAAAAATAAATTACAGAGGAAATTGCCAATCTCCCAAAACACATTATTTCTAAACTTAATAATGGTTAACTTGCAGTAGCTCTCAAACTAATTAGGAATCTTTTACCTATTGTTCAATTAGAAATGTTTTTGTTTTTTTTAGCGAGCGGACTCTTTGAAATCTAACGATATAAACCAGCTATAAATAAGATTATTATTTTATATAAAATTGTGTGTAGATTTTGTCTATTGTCTTATAGTTTTTATACATTTATCGAAAATATGTAAACACTTCACAGTCACCAAGGTAGCGCTTGGTTGTGTCCAATGAGACAGCGAAGTCTAGTTTGAGAAACACTGGGTTAGATGCAGTCTGTGCAGTCAACTGTGAAGACTCGGTGGTGGGAGGAGGATCACATCACATTCGAGCTGACATGTGTAATGCGTCATTGATAACATGTATAGTGTTCTCTGAAACAACATGACGTAAGCTATTAGGTGTTTCTATATATAGATATACATTTTCGTATTTATTGCTAACAGGTTTTCATCATTAGATACAGTTGGTCTTGAACAAAGTAAGCTTTCGTTGGCGTCGATTAAAGTCATTATAAGATCAAGTTTTACTCATATAATGGAACATTTAGGTAAGAATCATGTGTAGCTATTGTTACGTACTATGTCTTATTTCCAAGTTTATTGTGATAGCTGACCCTTACTCTCATTGGTTCGATCAGTGATTTGACCTAATCTGTGTGTGTCACCTGAGCTAGTTTTTAGTTTTACTCTTAGATGGTCATTGAGATCGGATGGTCTTCTGTGTTTGTATTTGTTTGTTTTCGATTAAAGAGTTTTGTTAAGTGAAGCGAAGGAGTTGACTTCGTCTATGATACAAAGTTACCCCTACATACAGCTAGAATCCATAAGAAATAAAGAATAATCGTACCCCCGGATCAAACGGTTACACTATAATCAATTTAATACTATTAAGTATAGATTGGACTGTACTTTTATATCTTTGATAGATCATTACAAGTCATGTGTCTCAAAGAGGTTTGCGCTTAATATATTTTTGTAGGGTTCCCTCTGTTGTTTTACACAACAAGTAGTCATTTGAAGTACGCTTCTTATTGCATCCAGAGCTTCTGCTCAATTGTTTCAATCTTCAACCAGCATTTCGTTTAAATATTTCCCAACAAGGATCGATATACCTTTAACATAATTAACCTATTATCAACTCTAATGGCTAGTAAATTCCACGTAGATGAACTTCAACATTGCTAATCTCTACTCCTTTTAATAAGACATATTGTCCCGTAAATGTATTAGATGATAATGTTAATACATTCCCTAGCAACCTTGTTAATGAGATTCATTTGTCACGCTAAATGAGGACATTCGTCATTTGACAGTTTTTATGTTAAGGCATTCAATTTGCACTGATGAAAGGCTGAAAAATGATGACGTTTTTACATCTGCAGCCACATTCGTCTTCCTAATATTCCTAAGATTATCACTGTTAGCTTCATTAAATATATTTCTAGATGCTTCACGACTCTCACTAGAATCTCTTTAATTTTTTGCCAACTTTAAATCGCCATAGTCTTGAATTTCTGCTACTGGGCGACAGTGCAGGAATATGATTCTGTGGAAATTCGCAGGTGGCGAGAGCAGAGTAGCGCATGTGATAGCGGAGACTGTACCCGTTGTTACTTGGCTTGCCCTAACGACTTTGCGTTGGGTGGGTAATCTAGGACACAATCTTAAGTGCCCACTATACATCGTTAAATCTGGACTTAAGTGCCCACTATACATCGTTAAATCTGGACTTAAGTGCCCACTATACATCGTCAAATCTGGACTTAAGTGCCCACTATACATCGTCAAATCTGGACTTAAGTGCCCACTATACATCGTCAAATCTGGACTTAAGTGCCCACTATACATCGTCAAATCTGGACTTAAGTGCCCACTATACATCGTCAAATTTGGACCTAAGTGCCCACTATACATCGTCAAATCTGGACTTAAGTGCCCACTATACATCGTCAAATCTGGACTTAAGTGCCCACTATACATCGTCAAATCTGGACTTAAGTTCCCACTATACATCGTCAAATTTGGACTTAAGTGCCCACTATACATCGTCAAATCTGGATTTAAGTGCCCACTATACATCGTTCAATCTGGACTTAAAGAGTCGAAATGTTTGTTAGGTGTTTTAAAGAGACATATATATTGATTCCCTCTTCAACATCTATTTCATCTGTTTACTGAACTGTCCTTGAAAGAACAGCAAACCCTCATAGTCATAATCATTTCCGTTCATTCAAACCAGTTGAGGTAAGGACCGCCAAACACAGATCTCCAGTGTCCTCTGTCCTAAGCACATCACTCTAATTGGTTCCAATTGTACCCTATCTTTGCAGTGTCTGCGTCAAGGTCGCGTCGCCCGGTGTTTCTTGGGCGGCCTCTTTTCTGCTTGCCTTGCGGGTTCCACTTCAGTGTTTGCTGGTTGATATAGGTTGGCGGTTTGCTTAAGGTGTGCCCTGTCCAACCCCACATCCTCTTTTGATGTCTTTTCAATTTGGAGTTAGTCGCTTCTTTGCCAAAGGTCGTTGTTGCTTATGATGTCCGGCAAGTGGATTTGGTACATCCTTCTGAGGAAACAGTTTATAAAGCTTTGTACTTTGCGGATGTCGGTTTTAGTCATTCTCCAAGTTTCTACTCCATACAATAAGACAGACTTAACATTGATGACAATACACGTAAGATGACCATGTATATAAAGTGTTTAATAACTTTTTTTTTGTCTGTTATATTTTAAATCCTAATTTGTATAATGCTGGGCTGGGTTTAGTAACTTATACCGACTCACGCCTTTGTGTTCAGTGCGCATTGAGCTGTTACGAACTTAACTTAAAGAAAACACACAATAATTGTGTAGGTACGTCTGTAATGTAATGTAATGTCTTTAAAAAATATATATTTTAATTATATTTAATTGCAGACTATTCTTGTTTCTACACTGTTTAACAAAAGAAAACATCTTTTTTTAAAAATTAAACCTTAGAACTTCTTAAATTATATTTCGCCCCAGTTATTTCATTTACTTGTATCTTCTATATAGGCTAGAATCTATATATCTGGTCATGGTTTTACGTTTGTCTAAAGTGCCATTTAAAGAAATATCTTGAGAGAATTCAACAACAATCTATTTCAAATACCCTGTAATATTAATTGATTCACATTTGGAGACTATTTTAAGCTTTGTGTCCGGCTGATCACGGTTAGTTCACGGGACTGTCAACAATACAGCCCGGGTTCTAGACCTGCCGCCGACCGATTCCTGCAGGAGTTTTGGACCTATAACGTAATAATATTCTATCTAGAAGAACGTCTGTAAACAATTCATAAACTTAGAAGCTATAGGCCTACATTAAGAATTATTTTATACAATACGGGCAATGGCCAAGACCTCATCATTAGCAAGTATTTAAAGGAATAATAATAATAGAATGAGGCTGAATTCATAGACTGTTTTTTTTTTCAGAATCATCTAGATCTAGACGTGAAATACAATCTATTGTTCAGGTAGGTTTGAAACATTTCTATAACGTAAATATAAGTAAATATAAAATTATATGTCTATAGGCTTCAGTACACAGAAAAGGTGTTAGCAGGAAGATGAGTAGCGTACGAACTCGTACGAACTCGTCCGAACTAAACCCACTCAGCCCTTTTTTCTTTTTACCAAAAAGAAACTAGATTTTTGTAGAAATTAATATTATGTATATAGGGAGAGGTGGGTAATTCGTACCACTGGGTAATTCGTACCTTTGCCTAGTCGTACTATGTAGGTCTGGTTAAACATATCGTATTTATATTTTGTTTAGTGTGCTGACTATCCAGTCTTCTTCATTATTAAATAGATTTAGGTCTGTTATCTATTGCCGATAAAAACATAGACGCAATAAACAATGTTACGTCTGATTCGGCTAAATCGCACCTCGCTAAGGAGGGTAATACGTACATGTACTAATTACTTTACAATTAATGCAGAAGTACCGAGACTGCACCAAAAAAAGACAAAAGATCTGGAGGCCAAAAAAAAATAAAGTTGTGCAATGGTACCGGGTACTGGTACGGTGAGAACATCTAGGAATACATAATATAATGTTTTATCTGTAGAGCATAGGTACATCCTGCATGCTCTGAATAAGCCTCCCAAAGTGGGTCACTGGATAATTATACTTGTGAATTAATTATTAAATACAAATAAGATATATAGAGAGAGACTTCAACTTATAAATGTCAACCTTACAAACAATATTTTTTCTTTATTTCTTTTGGTACTTATTACCCTCCCTAGCGGTACGAATTGAACGCTGGTGATGGCAATTCGTACCACCTTGTCTTCTTTAAATTTTATTAATTGTACTTTTGGTTTTCATAAAAAAACGTTTAGATCATATATTTTCATTCTTTTTTCACTAATAATTATTGTTTTAATTTGTCGCTGAGTGAAGCGACGCTTGAGAAACTGTGAGTATTTTTTTCATAAGATAATAGGATAAATTCTCTAGTAAAGCATATTCTTTTTTTGTAATAAACCTTTTTCTACTGTTAGTTTTATTATTGTTATTTTTTTCTTTTAGGGCTACGAATTACCCACATCTCATCTCTATATATATTTATATATAGGACTATGTCTATTATTAATTGCGAAAATATTCTATATAGAAGGAACGTCTGTAATGTAATGTAATGTCTTTAAAAAATATATATTTTAATTATATTTAATTAGTATGGTCTTCATTAGATTTTACATTTTAACTATTGACATATTTTAGTGTGTCATATATCAAACTAAAGGTCTACTTGCCCTGATTACAAAACAGTTGGTTTCATTTAACGGTTGTATTTCTGATTTTTTTTATTTAATTTTGAAATTTTGGTATTTTTTATTATTATTATTTTTTTTTTATTGTGTGTTAAAAATAAAACTTTGTTACGTCCCCTTGTGTTTTTGTTAATATCCCATGATGCTATGCTGTGCACAAGGTCCTAAAAAAGGCGAACCTCCATTTTTTGGCCAAAAACATATTTTACGCTTTTTTTTAAATTCTTTGTTTGGCAATAACTTAGGCTTAGTACGTTCAGTATGAATTAGTAGGGGGTCAATAGGGGTCAGTAGGGGTGTCAGTAGAGGTCAGTAGAGGTCAGTAGGGGTTAGGGATCGGGGTTAGGGATCAGGGTTAGGGTTAGGGGTCAGTAGAGGATCAGTAGGGGTTAGGAATAAGGGTTAGGGTCTCTAGGGTTAGAATTTAGGGATCAGTAGGGTCAGAGTTAGTTTCTAGGCTAAGGATGAATTTGTAATATTTTTTTTTTTGAAAATGTAATTATATTTCATATTCATATTAAACAATAATTAATTCTGAAATACTTTTAAAAAACTGTTTGAACTTATGATTCAAGCTTTTTGCCATTTCATTTTATTCTTAAGGAATACTTCAGCCTGAAATTAGCAAGTACAGAATGTAAAGACAATAATTATGAAGGTATTTTTATTGTAATTTAAGAATAGGCTGAGTAGGATACATATTAATATATAATTGATATATATTATTATATTGGCCCAAGTAAGTAAAGTATCCAGTCGCTTAAATTTGATTCATGGGGCCGGTGAAGCAGTGTTCATCAGTTTATGTGGCAATGGCATACTAGGAAATTGTGTGACCAGCACAATGCCCAACCGCTTTTACTTTACCCCAACTAAAAGGTACCCATTAGAGCTGGGTAGGCTCAGGGACACACTCTAGACCCGGGAACAAATTCTAGCACACCAGGATTCAAACCCGAGCTTATGCTTTGCCACTGTGTCACATAATATTTATATATGGAATATCAACAAAATTAACATATTCTTATTATAGCATCAAAAATTACAAACAAATACAATTGAAAAACAATATTTATTGATATGTACACTGAACATTTCAGATGGAGTTTGTCCAGTTCCTAAACAAAATGATGACCAGTCAAATGAACAGGACATGCTTGTAATAGGTAAATTATTGGTAAACTAATGCAAAATGTAAATTTATTAAATATATTTAAAAATTTATATTTGTAAATTTGATAATGTTGCTATTAAACAGAAAATTATATTTCTTACATAAAGTTTAATCTGTTTGTTTAAATTTTTATTTACCTGTACAGGTGAACATGAGAATCAAGTTTTAGTTTCTGGAGAAGTCGACTTACACCAGTATGTGACAAACTGTAAGAAGAATCCAGGTCATCCAGAGTTTATACCTATTAAATCATTCAGGTTAGAACATTTACCTAAAGGTCACCGTGACAGTGATTTGTATGAGATCACCAAAGCTATAGCTGACCTGACAGTTAGACTCAGTGTCACCATGACCAGTCCAGACAGACCAGAGTTTTGGCCAAACACAAAGATTCCATATTTTTTATCTGAACTGAGAGGAAAGAAAACATTGAGGACAGGAACTGGAAGGATTAGTGGAGTGTGGAAGCACACAGATGAAGATAAACAAAGTGACTATACAACATGCCCATGTAATAACTGTAAAGATTCAGACAAACCCAGCAAAAATTGGTGGGAGATTTATGTGGCTACAGCTGCACATGTGGTTGTTGATAACATTGAGGCAAGCCACACGACCTTGAGATTGTTTTATGATAGTGAAGATAGTAATTTATGTATTCTTAAAGATAATGTACGTGTTAGGGATGTGAACATTGAGGAAGACAAGTGTGTGTTTACCTGTGTGACTTGTGATGAAAGTTTGATAAATAAATTGGAGAAAATGGTGAATCATTTTAATGATGTATGTGAGAAAGATTGTAAAAAAAACACTGAATCTCGAGATATTGACAAGTTGACCATTAT
The DNA here is from genome assembly GCA_949126835.1 of Anisus vortex. Classification (NCBI taxonomy): domain Eukaryota; kingdom Metazoa; phylum Mollusca; class Gastropoda; family Planorbidae; genus Anisus; species Anisus vortex. The sequence goes on from OX421492.1 coordinate 31,822,868, forward strand.
AGTGTCACATCCTCATGGATGTTCTAAACAGGTCAGTGTTGGTCAATGGAAGGACAAAGTAAAGGTGGAGAGTGGGCTGTTTGACCATAAGTTTACCTACACAACATGTACATGTCCAGGAAGTAGTGGAGCCCATGTCCACTTTGTGGGGTATAGTATTGGTTGGTCTTGTCACCTTGTCCATAGTGGATGTTTAAAGTCTGGACTTAATCACAGTGGAGTTGGTCCAGTCGTGTAATTGTATTGAATTACTTGTGTGTAAAATGTAAAAAAACAACATGGAGGATGTTTTATATCTGTTTATATCACTCTCAATTTATTTCATGTATCTATAAATCTTTATTCACTTTATTGTTTTTGTTTAGATATAAAGATATTTATATTCTCTTCTGTTAAATTTATAGTTTTGTATAAATCGTTAACATTTTTCTTGTTACTATTATTATGCTTAGGCCCTATGTGTAACATTTTACTATTCTGTATTTTAAAAAAACTTTATACATTTATATCCTTATATCTTCTTGTTGTTTACATCTATGACGTCATGTTTATGTCTTAACAAATCTGTTTATTTAGTTTTAGATTTATTAAACTGGCAAAAATAAAATGATAAACAAATATCTCGACACTAGGTCATCTTGCGATCTACTGCATACATTTATTAAAATATAAACTGAATAATAGCAAATCCTTTTAATTCAACATTGAAAGATTTATAATTTAATATATTCATACAACAAATAATAATAAACAAATATATATTAAAAAGAAAAACAATGTAAATTTAAAACTAAAAGGAATATTTATAATGCATTAATGTAATTAACACAAAATGAAATGTACGGAAAATTTATCAAAGGGAGACAACAATGAAAATTGTACAACTGTATGAGTATTACTTAGTTATTGGGATTGGGTTTACTTTGTAACACAAATAATTTTATCAAAGTGTTAAAAAATGTGCCAACTTATTAGATAAAACGTTAAAATGATTTTTTACAATTAATTTAATTGCAACTTTATTTTGAGCTGTATGATTTTAATTATTGTATTTTACCCGAATCCATTTGTAAATAGAGTCTAATTTAATATACCTAAATTTCTTACATTAATATATCATGTATTTTCTATGCAAGGATATTGACATAGTAGTTTTCTCTCATCCTCTAGTCTGTCTCTCTAAGCCCGTCTCCTGTCTTTTACTTTGTCTGCCCATCCCTTTTATAACATATTTCTTTGTTTTTGGTAATGCAAAGCTGTTTAACGTAAGACTTTTTTTTACATTTTCTCTCTCATTACCTTACTCTCCGTACGAGGGCAGAGGGAGTGGAACCATAAGTTTATGTCAATAACATATAAATATCCAGGAAGTTTTGGAGACATTTACACTGTGTGAGGTATGGTGGTGCTAGTTGGCTTACTGGCCTATAGTGAAATTTTAATGCCTGAACATTAATGACAGTGGAGTTGGTTAAGCCAGATACGGTAATTATTATTGTGGTGAATCATTTGTGTCAAAATGTAAACTCATACGACATGAAGGATGTTTCATATATGTTTATATATATACAATTTATACCATATATATATATCGTCACGCTCATAACATAATTGCGTAAGTCATCTTTTGGCGGTTTTGAGTTATTGGTACTGACAGAAAGAGAAACGCGAGCTCTACCATCCTATCTGGCAGTACGGCTCTATGAAAATTTTTCAACTGCTGAAACTGCTCGATAATCGTTTTGCATAAGTCAAAACAGTGAGTTAGGCATTTTACAACCTTCATCATGGCGGGAGACAGAATGGAGAGCATGAATACTACTCAGGCTCATGCAATGTTGTCCCAGTTTGCAAGGAAACGTTTTGTAACACTTTAGGTGTATCAAAGCGAACGATTTCAAGTTGGAACTCTGATTCATTTTTAGACGACACTGACAATGCTGATTTCAAAAACAAAGATGAGTCTTCAAAAAGTCCAAATTCTGGAAAAAACACAGAAAGTGTCAGAAGAAGGCATGAACTACCTTAAAACCTGGTGACTTCATCTACCTACAGTAGAATCCCATTATTGCCGCCAAAGTGAAACGTACAAGAACAAGAAATTCCTCTTTCCTAGTACAAAAATAACAGACCTACACACGCAATATTGTCAATCAGCAAGTGACGGAAAGCGTCCAGTCGGGCTCACCATGTTCCGGAAAATGTTCCAGTCAATGGGATTTTTTGTGTTCATACACAAAAAGGATCAGTGTGAACAATGTATGAAGGCAAAAGTGGGAACTCTGAGTGATAATGATTACGCTGAACAAGCTAAACAAAAACGTCTTGCGCAAGAGAAGAAAAGTCAAGACAAAAATGAGACAAATACAGATAATTCAAAGTCTGTATGGACTATGGATCTCCAGGCTGTTCTTCTCTGTCCTAAGACTAATGCCAGCACAACATATTACAAAACCAAAGTTCAGGTTCATAATATGACCTATTATAACCTGGGCACCAAGGAAGGTTATTGTCTTACATGGGATGAATGTAACGGCAATTTGAGTAGCAAAATGTTCGCATACCGTCATTATACTCATTTTGAACAATACATCAATGAGAACACGAAGAAAACACATCACATTATTTGGAGTGACAACTGCACTTATCGAAATACAAATGTGATAGTTGCCTATGTGTTTTATCATTTGGCAAAAAAGTACAATGTCGTCATTGAGCATAAATTTCTACTTAGTGGACACACTAAAATGGAATGTGATTCCGTACATAGCACGATAGAGAGGAACATAACATGTGACGTCTTCACGCCATTTGAGTATGCTATCCTGTTCAGAACAGCCAGGAGAAAGCCTCAAGCTTACAACGTGGGAGAAATTGAACACAATCAGCCTGTTAAATTGAATGGTTCTTATTTCACAAGCGTCCGTCCTGGTTAGACAACTGGAGATGCCACAGTTGGCGAATTGAAGTCAATTCAATACAAACCCAGAGAGATCCACTACAAGCTCAGTCACAGTGATGACTGGGAACTCTTGCCTCGGAGAATCCGAGATATTGAGTTGGAAACTATCCAGCTGTTTCAGCATCGGCTGCCGCTCACTCAGAGAAAATTCAAAGATGGCATGTCTATAGTCAAAATAATGCCCATCCAAGCCCGCAGATACTTTGAAAATCTACCTCATCATTAATTTTATAACTGTACTTGTGAAAAAAAATTGCAATGTGTTGGGGTTCACCAGCTAGTTACATTTCTGTTTTCTTTGCAACAAGGGTGGTTAACCCAAAGTTAATTATTTTTTGTTACTTGAGCTGTTTTGATTTTTTTCTTTTTTTATTTATGTGCAAAACGCATTACCATTTTTCGAAATAACATGATTTAAAATGCATTTAGTTTAACTCCTTTATTGTAATTACAATGCAACAGTCACTTTTGTAGCACTCTATTTCCACAATATAGTTCACCTAGTCCAAAAACATGAAGTTTGGTTTTATTGAAATTTGACAATTGCTGTTGTTGTTGTCGTAGTCGTTGCTGTTTCGTTTATTGTTGTTGTTATTGTTGTCGCTATGCTGCTGTTGTTGTGTTGGTGGTGGTGGCGGTGGTAGTGGTATGACTGGTGATGGCTCTTGTAGTGGTTGTGGTGTCAACATGCAGGGCATAATAAAATAAAGAGCTTAACTCTCTGGATGAAGCAATGCCTAAGTCATTAAATATGCTATAAAATTGCCTTCCTACAGTAAGATTGCCTAAGTCACAGAATGAAAGATGCCTTAAGATAATAATAAAAATTTATGGTCCTACATTAAATCATGAAAAATGGACACTACAGGTATAGCTCCACTAGAAGGCCAAAACAATAAAACTTATAACGACAATGAAACTAAAGCTAATATCATAAACACACACTTTGCATCATCTTTTTCTAATCCAGGTGACAAAGAAATATCCATAAATTTAAACAAACTAGAAGAGATAGGAAATATAAATGTAGATAAAAAAGGCACTAAACAACTCCTAACCAACTTAAAAGTGAACAAAGCTTCTGTTCCAGATGAAATACCAGCAAGACTGCTTATAGAACTAACTAATTAAATATCTCCAATCTTTAAAATACTTTTTCAGGCCTCTCTAAACCATGGCAAAGTGCCCAAAGATTGGAAATTAGCTAATGTACAAAAAGAAGATAAATCTGACCCCGGAACTTACAGACCTGTTTCTCTAACAAGCATAACATGTAAAATACTTGAACATATAATATATTGTAGTATAGTAAATCATCTAGACAAACTTAATGCACTGTGCCCTCACCCACATGGCTTTAAAGAGAAAATAGATCATGTGAGACTCAATTAATAGGCTTAGAGATGACTTGTCTAAGGGATTAGATATTAACAAACAAATTGATGACAGGCAGAGAACAAACTGTGTTAATAAATGGCTCTAAGTCATCACCAATAACTGTAAACTCAGGAGTTCCACAAGGAACCATACTATTTCTAATTTATATATAATGATCTGCCAAATTGCATCAACAGAGGAACAAAAGTAAGATTATTTTCCAATGATGGCATAATTTAGAGAACAATAAAGACAGATAAAGATAGCGAACTTCTACAAAAAGACCTAGATGAACTATAAATGCAAACTCATAAGGGTATACAAGAAAAAGAAACAAATAATAGCAAACTACTTCATTCATGTTAAAGAACTAACTCAAACTAACAATGCTAAGTATCTAGGAGTAATAATAGATGACAAGTTATCTTGGAACCCTCATATTGATGAAGTAATAAAAAAAATCAAAGAAAACATTAGGATTCATAAAAAAGAACTTTTACAAATGTAAAAAGGATATAAAACTAAAATGCTATCTCACATTAGTTAGGCCTATACTAGAGTATGCAGCACCTGTATGGGACCCATCAACTATAGAAAACATTTAAAAAAATTAGAACAAATCCAAAAAAAGAGCTGCATGGTTCATAACCAGTGAATATTCCCAATTAACAAGAGTAACACCATTAGTCAAATCACTAAACCTAGAAACACTATAGGACAGAAGGGCAAAGGGTAAAGTAGTAATAATACATAAGGCATTAAACTCTAATTTAGAAATACAACCCAATAACAACCTGTTGCAAAGCTCAGATAAACATAAAGACAAAAACACTTTCCTCGTCCCTTATGCGAGAACAAATACATATAAGTACTCTTTCTTCCCGAGTGGCATTCGGGATTTTTTTTATATAAGTTGTATACAAATATTCTGTTAATTTGGCAAATTGTATCATATCTATATTATAATTAGGAATGGGTCGCCTGAACAAATCAGGAAAATTAGTAACTTAACATCATTTAAAACATTAATAAAAATGAAAGACTAGACTTGGACCACGGATGAGCGTAGGACGCAATAATCTTCTTTATGTATATCTATAATATTGGATTTAAATTACTTTACACTTCATTTACAAATTATCAAATACAGTACGTGAAATAAACGTGTATTTGGTTTTTTAGTTGCCAGTCTTGTGAATAGCGTGCAAGACATTAAAAAAACAAATTCCTTATTTACACCCACCATGTTGAAATGTTGTTATTGCGCAACTATAAGAACCCAAGTTATTTTTGGTTTTCTTTAACTTCCTTCTAGAAACGTTTAGAAAAACGTGCCCCCCTCCCTCCCCTCTTTCAATGTTTTGGTGCGTAAATACAGTCAACCGTGAATATAAACAATTCGTCACAGGTAGCTTGTTTCTAAAACTACACGTGTAGGTTTTATTTGATATATGTTGTCTCATTGTCAATGAAACGTAAAATGAAGGAAGCTAAAGGATGGGGAAAACCTACTTACCTTAACTTGTTGACAACAGTTTCAAGGTCCTTCCTGCTAACATAACAAGTAAAGATGGCTTGTATCTACGTAATGTCTGTCATTAGATTATTTGTCTGTGTAATGTCTGTCATAAGGTATTTGTCTGTGTAATGTCATTCATTAGACTATGTGTCTGTGTAATGTCATTCATTAGATTATGTGTCTGTGTAATGTCTGTCATAAAGACTATTTATTTGTCTGTGTAATGTCTGTCATTAGGTATTTGTCTGTGTAATGTCATTCATTAGACTATGTGTCTGTGTAATGTCTGTCATTACGTATTTGTCTGTGTAATGTCATTCATTAAACTATATGTCTGTGTAATGTCTGTCATTAGACTATTTGTCTGTGTAATGACTGTCATTAGGTATTCGTCTGTGTAATGTCATTCATTAAACTATATGTCTGTGCAATGTCTGTCATGAGGTATTTGTCTGTGTAATGTCATTCATTAAACTATATGTCTGTGTAATGTCTGTCATTAGACTATTTGGCTGTGTAATGTCTGTCATTAGGTATTTTTCTGTGTAATGTCATTCATCAGACTATGTGTCTGTGTAATGTCTGTCATTAGGTATTTGTCTGTGTATTGTCATTCATTAAACTATATGTCTGTGTAATGTCGGTTATTAGGTATTTGTCAGTGTAATGTCATTCATTAAACTATATGTCTGTGTAATGTCTATCATTAGACTATTTGTCTGTGTAATGTCTGTCATTAGACTATTTGTCTGTGTAATGTCATGCATTAGACTTTTTGTCTGTGTAATGTATTTTATTGGTCTGTTTAATGTCTGTCATTAGATTATGTGTCTGTGTAATGTATAATATTGGTCTGTACTATATGTCATTAGATTATTTGTCTGTGTAATATCCAGGGCCGTATTTAGTATTGTGGGTGCTCTTTTCCCAAATTTATGTGGGGGGCACTCGTTTGCTCGCCCCCTGCCGTCCGACATTACCGACATTACTGTGATAGTCTATGTACGCTGTTCTTGATGCTGTATGATAACCATTGTTAGTAACCCACTCTGTCTGATTCTGACTGCCCATTCGCGAGCAAATTAGCAATTCACTTCATTTCACTTCAGTTGCTCGTTTGAACACTCATACGTGAGCAACAATGCAGGCCTACAGTTTGTCGAATCAGCGTCAGTTAAAAATCCAATTATATTTCTCATTCACTCTAGGCTATTTGTTGTAATATTTGTTCAGTCTCTATCTGACTGCTTCTGAGAGTTACATATCAGCGACAGACTTTGTGATCTGCTCTGAGCCTTAATTAGTGGTGTGTTTTATTTTACTTCTGTTTTATTTCATGTTTGTGAGCGTGTTTTGATTTTGTTAAAATATTTTTAATTTTTTTTTTTTTTTTTTTTTTTTTTTTTTTTCATTAGATCTAGTCGTGAAATGATTTTATTCAATACTTGCTTACCCATAATTGACTTTAATTCATCACCTACAGTAAAAGACATGTAGTTTGTGTGGCCACTTCCTCGATTGTCATGTTTTGCAATGTGTTTATATAGAAAATCATTAATTTTGCTCCACAACACCAAGAAAATTACCATTTTCAGCGGAAAGTTTGATTGCTTCTTCTGAATGCCCATTTCTATCACTTATGAACTTTATTACATTGACAAGTCGCTTGAGTACATTTCTTCAGTATGTAACTGCAGTGGACTACTGATCCTTGAGGTTCTGCAGCTCTACGGACAGATGCCAACACAGCTTATACGTGACACATTGATCGATAGCTGCGAATGAAGCCTTGAGAAACCATGATGTTTAAACCGAAAGTAGGAAATACGTAGCAGAATCCAACATCCACGTAAATTATTGCGAACGAAAGTAGGTCACGTTTCGCACTATACCATTATTCAGGTACGAGTCATCACATAAGTTTACAACCCAGAAGACCTCCATCATTGTGCACTTCTACAACAGCACTATTCTAATTGCCAGAATAAAAGACTAAACAATTTTTATTTTTTATTTTTTATGGGGCGAGAGGTGGATATGTGGGGGTCACTTTTGTGTGGGGGCCCCTGTTCCAATGGAACATGTGGAACATGCCTAAATGGCCTAAAAACGCCACTGGTAATATGTCATTAGACTATTTGTCTGTGTAATGTCTGCCTTTAGACTATTTGTCTTTGTAATGTCTGTCATTAGACTATTTGTCTGTGTAATGTATGCTGTTTGTCAGTGTAATGTATGTCATTATGCTATTTGTCTTCGTATTGTCTGTCATTAGATTATTTGTCTGTGTAATATATATACTATTTGTCGGTTTAATGTCTGTCATTAGACTTTTTGTGTAATGTCTCTCATTAGACTAATTGTCTGTGTAATGTCTGTCATTAGACTATTTGTCTGTGTAATGTCTCTCATTAGACTATTTGTATGTGTAATGTCTGTCATTAGACTATCTGTCTGTGTAATGTCTCTCATTAGACTATTTGTATGTGTAATGTCTCGCATTAATTTATGTGTCTGTGTAATGTCTGTCATTATAATAATTGTCTATGTAATGTCTTTCCTTAGAAGATTTGACTGCAAGAGAGCCAACAGCTATTCTTTTTCTTCATTATACTTGTTGCACTACAATACATAAAGTTAGCAGTCGTGACATTATATTATTATAAAGCTCTATACTTTTCTTCTACTTTTTATTCTGCTTATCAGGTAGATGAGCTATTAGCTTTCTTGCAGTCAGTGCCAAGCTAAACTTTATATATTTGTTGTCTGTCTTATAACTTAATTGACTGTGGTAGTAATTGTAAGTTGAGGAAGTGGGAGGCAAAAATATATGTTCTGGTTTGGTTGGGGCAATTCAGTTGGATGTTGTCTACTGTTTCACGTGGGCTCTGTCGGTTATGTGGGTCTGTTGAGTTTATTCTGCCTAGATGTGAGATGAGTAGAATATGGCTTATTCTTAACTGATATATTTTATACATTGTTCTTTGGCGAGGGAGAAACTTTGTGTTGTATTTTTTGTTGGTCATGTTCATTTCTATGTATTTTCTTCTACTATTTCCTTGTGCCTATTGATTTAACCATTCCTCTGTAAAATGATTTTAGCATATTTTTTGTTACTTTGTTATAGTTGACAGTTTTTTCTAGTTGGTACCATTCTCAACAACGTGTCGTGTTTTTCATCGCTAAGTGTGCCAATATGTTCTGTTATCCAATTTAAAGTTATATTGATGTTGTATAAATTTATAATGTAGTCCATTGTGTGTTGTAGTAAAATAAAATAGTGGCTTTAAATTTTAAAACATTTTAAAACAATACGTGGCTCAAAATTATTACTTACTTTTAGATTACACATATTTTCATTGTTGTCTTTATATTTGGTCTTCCCATGATTATTATCATGACCTGTACAACTATGACTATAAACACAAGTTCACTTTCATATAAGCAAAAATCAAATTTATCATCAAGTAAGGCCATAGCTAAAAGAAAAAAAGAAATGAAGTCTGTGAAAACAGTTTTGATTATTTGTTTGTTAATTATGTTTTTCTAATAATCCCCTTTATAGTTCAACACATTTTTTCTATGCTATTTCCTAAACATTTGTTAGTCTTGGCGACTTACGCCATTGTAAATATATTATTTCAAATTAACTTTTTCATTAATTTTATCGTTTATGTGACCAGTAGTCCGAAATTTAAAAGTACATTTTATATTTTATTCTTTAAACAGACAATATGCACAAAATAAATTGCTGCTGGCCACCAATAAATAAATGATTTTCCTTTTAATCCTCATGACATTAAATAGAGAAATTAGGGTAGTACACAAATATCAAATTATGACCTAACATTGTTTAACGAAAAAGACTGTGATTGAACATGTTATTAAGATTGTTGTACATTTTTTTCTGAGGTTTCTAATAAGACTAAAATAGATGTACATGCTGTTGGTGATGCTACTCCAATCAAGCTACACCCATACAGAGTTAATCACGAAAAGCTAGAAGTCCAAACTCAAGTATAGGTTTGACAAGGACCTTATTTAGACAATCTCAAGAAATTGGAACTTACCCTGCGTGTTGATTCGTCAAATACTCAAGGTACTAAAAGTAAAATGAAAAACAGCAGTTTGCTCATACAGCGTTCTTGCAACTCTGCGGTGGAACAAACATCCGAACATAATACAATCGAATACTATTCACATTTTTTAAACAAAATATTTTAACATAGAGTAAATGTAAAACGCATTCAAATACAAATTGTTATGAATAGCGCTATATAAAATATGTGTATTTTGTTTGTTATTAGATCCCTAAACTAGACAAAACAAATGTACCGAATATATGAAAGTTTAATTCCTTCACAAAATTGAATCAGAATGCTACTGACACATTTTAACGAATGAAGAACAATCTGATTGTTGATACTTCTACTGCAATGCGTACAGTGATGATGTACTCATATTTCTAGCTAATTCGTGTTAAGCAATTGATATCTCTTCAAGCAAATTGTTCAAATCTAATTCAATTGTTTATTAAAATAAGAGTGAATTGTGTCATGATTCTGTAGAAAATGGGTTATGTTGTAGGAAATGATTATATGAAATCCGTTACTTCTAAAATGGAAGCCCTTTAATATTCACTACCCCTTCTGATTAAAAAATAACATATAATATTTCTAGGAATATCTGGTTATTACCAAAAGTTTTGCCAAATCTTTTTTTTTATTCTTGCCCCTTCTTAAAAAAATTGTTAGAAAGAATGTTAAATTAATATGGACAGGTTCTTGTCAAAAAGTATTTTACCAACTTAAATCGTAGTATCCCTCTCTTCCAGTTTATTGGCTCATACTTTCCAAAAATAATTGAATCTAGCAGTATATTCGAATGATACTGGGATAGATGCTATTCTATCTCAAGAAAACCACTTTCTTATCGATCATCCAAAGCGTTTCTAGTCTAAAAATGTTAATAAGCATACACAAAATATATTTTATTGATAAAAAAAATATTTTCGGGCTAACCTATCTCAACGAAAATTCGAATGCTACATTAGGGTCTTAAGTAAAGCAGTACTTGTTTTATCAGATCATAACACTTTGACATTCTTATTAAAATAAAGCTTAATTTTACAAAAAAATATATCTAATGTAAATGTTTAACATATTAAAGGCATTGATACTGTTTTAGCTGACACTTTTACATCATTGAGTTAATTATGTGCATCATCTTATAATATATAAAACTATTTTAATATGTTGTTACGTCCACAATCCCCTTGTGGCCAGAGCTGTGTAGATCTTGCTGATAATTCTCGTTAGTCCTAGGGGAGACTTTAATGTTTCAGTATTACACGAACTCTTCTTATAGTCCTGGGCACAAATTCAGGATTTGTATTCCAACATTTCCTTTCTTGTAAATTATGGTAGTAGATAAATCTTATAGTAATGTATACAACACAATAGGATAGTAACTTGACAAAGAAGCTTCAGTGTAACTGTTGTTGATAGTTTATTTCAGGTGGTATGTTCAATATATACAATATATCTATTATGTACAGTTAGAATAAAATAGTGCAAACACAAACGTTCAAAGGAACATATTTTGAAACTCTCTGTCTTTCAGACAAAACAAATCATTAAATACTATCCGAGTGGTGTAAGGGACAGACCCACTACCAGTAGGGGTGAAAATCATGGTAACATTACAAAACTCATAACAAAACGATATGAACTTCCCCTATTAAATAATGAGTCGTTCCCAGACTCTGAGAATTTGAGATCAACACAGAATCCCAGCATTACCTAGAACCTTTCGTTTTCCTACTAAACGTCCTAATATCGCGTGTAGTAAGAAAAGAGAGAGAGAGGAGAATAAACATTGCGTGTTCCAATTCTTGGAAAAACAATATACATGACACGCCCCCACCCAATGAAAGAAATAATGTACCATAATTACCCAAGTAATACTCAACATGGTACATTTTTCGTACTTAACACTATCGTTTTAACAACCATCAATCAATGGAAGATTATAAGACAATTTAAGCAAACATGGCTCACTGGCACAACTAGATTATAAAAAGTGTCACTACCCAATGGTAATTGTGATTATAACGTGATGGACAAATATTTCCCCGTTAGTATTAATATTAACTAATGTCTCAACAAGTACAAATAATTCAAAAATATTCTAGTCATTCTTATTTTAACTATGTACAGTTGTGTGGATTTCCACCCAAAATTTGCAAAAAGTCTTAATCTATTTAAACAAATATAACATTGCTCAAACTCTGTCAATTTTCAACAGTTTACTTCTAATATACAAACCAAAAGATAAGTAGTACATAACTCGAATCAAACTATAGGTTACTTCCCCTTTAAATTACAGTGTCAACTTGACATTAACAGGGTTCATACCTAAGATGATGATACTTCCCCTTTTCTCAAATACGAGGAGAAAATACACTCTAGTTACGATTACTACAGTAATCTAAATATTAAAATGTAATCCACTATTATGCGTTTTTGGCAAATTTAAAAGTTTAATATAAAAGATTGTTCAGGGTTGAATGAGTGCACACCTTTAGGTACCTTTGTTTCCCTCCATTCCCGGATATATGGAATATATAACAACCTATACAACATAGTGAATATCCACTAGTTTTTCCCATTCTATTACCATGATATAACAATTTAGCAATAGATTTCCAATATTATCTATTAATTTATACCAATTAAGATTACATCTCTTTCTAAGATAAAAATTGTACATATTATTATTTAGTTCCATTCATTAACTAAAATAAAACAAGATAATAAATCAACCATCTCAAAGTTTTCCCACTTAATTGCATGTGATGACAATTACTTTTATCCATCCATATCAAGTAAATACGTGCATATTATATATTTATTGCATCATGCATCAACATTTAAATGGAATTTCTTTTCCATAATCAAATGAATTTAAAATATATCAGAACATCAATATTATACATGATTATAAGAATTATTAATACTTTCAAAAGACTTGACTTCTGTATGATACAAGTATTCTATAGGTATTCCATAATCAAAATTCAAACGAATGATAGGTTATCATGACACATTCTTAATGAATAAGTGAGATGATCTGAAAAAGAAGTATAGGGTTATTCAGTCAATCATGTAGCACCCGAGATAGATTATCAGCTATGACCTTGTCTCTATCTTGTCGATGATACGGGGAATGGGATACCAGTCGGTCTCTGTCAAATTACTTAATTTCCCAAAGTCTCTATAGAACTGCAGTGTGTGGTCGGCTTTTGGTACCATCACACAGGGTGTAGACCATTTGCTATCACATTTTTCTCCTATGTCATCTTCTAACATATTCTTTACATCTAATTTAATATGCTCAGGTCTGATGGGGTCAAATGGATGCTGTTTAATAGACCTGGCACTATTGATTAACACTACATCGTGCTCTATTACATGTGTCCTCCTGGGAACATTTGTAAACATTGACTTATTTTCATGTACCAGCTCAATAATCTTCTCCTTATCTTCTACCGGAAGATGTTTTAGCCTTGTATCTAAACTCTTAAGGGCATCTGTATTATTAAGTTTACTTTCTGCAAACTTATATTCTATCCTAGATAAATCCGTCGGGACTCTAGCTAACGAAATCATGGGGACCTCCCGTGGTTTACTCTTTTCCCTGGAAACATAGGGCTTAAGCAAATTAATATGGCATACCCTCTGCTTTTGTCTCCGGTCAGGAGTCTTTATCAAATAATTGACCTCGCCAAGCTTTGACTCTATCTCATAGGGTCCACTAAACTTTGCACTTAAAGGCTGATTTTGCAAAGGTAGAAACACAAGAACTTTGTCACCTGGTGCAAAAGTTCTAGCTGTAGCTTTACGGTCATAGTTCTGTCTCATACGCTCCTGCATCTGTGGAAAATGAATCTTCACATGGTTAAAAGCATGATAAAGCCTATTTTTAAATTTATCTACATATGACAAAAGTCCAATCGGTTCACTGTCCGTTAGCCAAGTTTCATGTAGAAGTTTCAACGGACCTCTGACTGAGTGTCCATACACAAGTTCGAATGGGCTAAACCCCAGGGATTCCTGAGTGGCCTCCCTTGCAGCGAACAGTACATAAGGCACACCCTTATCCCAGTCTTTCTCGTTTTCATAACAGTACTTTTTAAGCATCGATTTTAATGTCTGATGAAACCTTTCCAGAGCTCCCTGGCTCTCAGGATGATAGGCACTTGATAGCCTATGGCTTATCCCTAATTGTTCCATGACTTGTTTGAAAATGTTCGAAGTAAAGTTAGTCCCCTGGTCGGACTGTACTGTCTTCGGTAGGCCATAACGTGTGAAGAAATTTGTCAGGGCGTCTACCACCTTCACTGTTGTTATGTTCCGCAACGGAATGGCTTCCGGGAAGCGAGTGGATGAACACATGACTGTGAGCAGGTATTGAAAACCGGCTTTTGTTTTCGGCAACGGGCCCACGCAATCAATGAGTATATGACTGAATGGTTCGTCGAACGCTGGTATCGGCTGGAGTGGAGCGACAGGAATTCGTTGGTTAGGACGTCCTACCATTTGGCATACGTGGCAAGTCTTGCAGTATTGTTCGACATCTCTTCTCAGTCCTGGCCAGTAGAAGTAAGGGAGGATACGGTGGTGCGTTTTTCGGACTCCCATGTGACCAGCGAAAGGAAGATCATGCGCCATACGCAGTATATCTTGACGATAGCACTTAGGTATTACAATCTGGTGAATACTGTCCCACTCGTTTGTACCTGAGTTGAGCGGTTTCGACTTTCTCATCAACACTTCATCTTTCATGTAGAAACATTCCGCCATTGCATCTGCAGTCTTTTCATCAACAGCTTTCATTCTGAGTTGCATTATTACTTCGTCATTAAATTGTTCTTTCACCAATTTCTGCTTTGGTGACAAAATGTTATCGTTCTCTGTTGCATCACCAGTTGTTAGTTCAGCAAAGAACATAGCACTTAAATCGATGTCAGGTGTTTCTGTTATCACTGTTTCATTCGCATGTGTGTCTTCAGAACAGACAAACACATCTTTCGTTGCACTACACGGCGTAGCAGGAGTCTTTACCGACTTCTTTTTCTGCATTGCTCTTGTCAGTGCACATGTTGGGCGTTCATTGGCAGGACGTAGGTTTTTGTCCTCCGCCATCTTTGTCTCCAACACTTTAACCATGGGCTCGACAGTGACTCTGCCGCCCATAATGTCATTTCCTAATATCATGGAAACGCCTTTGACGGGTAGTGCGCGCCACACTCCCACTACGATGTTACCTGTAAAAATATCCGACTCGAGTTTTATTCTGTGCAGTGGAGCTTCCACAGCCTCCATACTAGCACCTCTCAGCACAACAGACTCACCGGTACTGGTGGCATCGGTTAACGGCACACTGCCCTCCAGGATCACGCTGACAGCAGAACCCGTGTCACGTAATATCTGTATTTTCTTCTTGCTGAGTACATCGACTTCTGTCGACACTGTCCCCTCGTAGACAAAGGGTCGAAAATCGGATAGGTCGTCCTCTTCCGGGACTTCAGGAACCATCTGTTCCTCACGGCCTTCTGAAAGCATAATAGATTGAGTACAGCTATTCTCTTTTACCTTAGATAGACTGTTCTCAAAAACCATCGACTCCACAACTATGGGCGATGCCGGCCGCATTTCTTTTGAGTTTCTTGACCCTGTGTTGCACACTTCTTCTGTCTGCTTGCTATCTTTCTGCACTCTGGCACAGTGTAGAATAGCACCTTGCTTCTTGGTAAGGATCCAACAATCTTTCTTCATGTGGCCCTCTTTCTTGCAATTGAAACATACCACCTTTGCTTTATTTACATCTGTCTGCTTCCTGAAATGAACTAAGTTACTATTATTATTTACACCACTGTTCTTATTATTGTTTTCACCTGTCTCTTTTGGTTTACTAGCCTCCTTGGGCTCTGGTTTGTGCACTTTGGGTTTGTCAGCATAATATGGCTTTATGCTGGCGTGAATTATGGCATAGTTATCTGCCAATCTAGCAGCTTCATGCACATCTTCAACCCCTCGGTCTGAGATGTGGGTTTTAATATCCACTCGAATACAATCATTGAATTCCTCAAACAATATTAGGTTCTTGAGTTTATCAAACTCACTTACATTCTGTGACCTTAGCCACTGTTCTAACATTTTCTCCTTTTGTCTCAAAAAGTCTACATGAGTTTGATCATATGCCTTCTTTCTGTCTCTAAATAGCTTTCTATATTTTTCTGGTGTCAGGGAATAACTTTTTAGCACCCTATCTTTGATTACTTCATAGTCATTTATTTCCTCGGGTGTTAAACTCAACACTACGTCCAATGCTTTTCCTTTGTTGAGAGTTGACCTTAACAATAAAGCCATCTTATCATCAGGGAACTGATAATCTACAGCTATCCTCTCAAAAAGCAAAAAGAAATCTTGAACATCTTCTTCTCTGAATATAGGCAAGTGTTGCTTCATTGCGCTAATATCCATACCGTTGCTGTCCCTACGATGGTCAGGTCTGTTCATGCGTTCCATCTCTATCCTTTCTCTGCTTTCAATCCTAATTCTTTCATTTTCCCTTTCAGTTTCTATCCTAATTCTTTCCAATTCCATTCTCTTCATAGCTAATTGGAATTTTAGGTTTTCACTCAACCCTTCATCTTCATCATTGTTTGATGATCTAGATGACATATTTCTTACCTCGTCTCCGTGGGCAATTACCTCGCCCCCACTGGGAGCTACATAACCTTCATTGATATCGTTCTGTCCCACTTCAACTACACTACCAGTGTTCATGGCATTCTGCCCGTTCAAACATGTCATAATTTCTTTGGTTAAACGATTACGATTAGGTCTTGCCTGTCCTGCCTCAATCCCAAAGGACTCAGCTAATTCTTTTAGTTCAGCAAATGACATGGCATTAAGTTCCTCACTTGATATATTCGAAGCCATAGTATAGCGTTCGAAATATTTGTGATAGTAGAGTAGTATATATTGTATAATAAAATATAAAGTTCCAACTTACGATTTGTCCAGAAATTTGCACAATATAATATTAAACACTTCGTGGAATCTTCACACTTCCCAAGGAATAAAAACGCAAACCAGTTCTCTCCTCTTTTTAAAAAAAAATAGTTTCACAGTCCTGAAAACGAAACACAAATATGCCGCTCTCAGTACTACTAATGTCACAAAATATTTATAGGTCAGGAAAAATATAACTCAAATTTTCCAGACGAGATCAACAAATTTGTTCCAATCCTAGATCAGGAAAAGTAGAACTCAAATCTACCGAACGAGACTACCAAATCTTGTCAATCCTAGGTCAGGAAAAGTAGAACTCAAATATCCCGGACGAGCCCCCAAATTTTGTTACGTCCACAATCCCCTTGTGGCCAGAGCTGTGTAGATCTTGCTGATAATTCTCGTTAGTCCTAGGGGAGACTTTAATGTTTCAGTATTACACGAACTCTTCTTATAGTCCTGGGCACAAATTCAGGATTTGTATTCCAACATTTCCTTTCTTGTAAATTATGGTAGTAGATAAATCTTATAGTAATGTATACAACACAATAGGATAGTAACTTGACAAAGAAGCTTCAGTGTAACTGTTGTTGATAGTTTATTTCAGGTGGTATGTTCAATATATACAATATATCTATTATGTACAGTTAGAATAAAATAGTGCAAACACAAACGTTCAAAGGAACATATTTTGAAACTCTCTGTCTTTCAGACAAAACAAATCATTAAATACTATCCGAGTGGTGTAAGGGACAGACCCACTACCAGTAGGGGTGAAAATCATGGTAACATTACAAAACTCATAACAAAACGATATGAACTTCCCCTATTAAATAATGAGTCGTTCCCAGACTCTGAGAATTTGAGATCAACACAGAATCCCAGCATTACCTAGAACCTTTCGTTTTCCTACTAAACGTCCTAATATCGCGTGTAGTAAGAAAAGAGAGAGAGAGGAGAATAAACATTGCGTGTTCCAATTCTTGGAAAAACAATATACATGACAATGTATTGTGTAACTGTTATATTTTAATTGATACAATTTACAAGATGTCAAATTTATTAATGTATTACACAATTATTGTATTTTTAATGTTATGGTGTGGGGTGTGCTTGGTGTTATGTGTATCAATGTTTTTTTCTTTCATCTCACCCTACGTAACTTTTTTCTCTCTCTCTCTCTCTCTCTGTAGTGAATGCTAGTTGAATACCTGAAAGGCATATTTTCCATAATATAGACTTACTTGGTAAGTTAGTCGAAGTATAAAGTTGCCTCAGGGCCGACTTTAGGGTTTTTGACGCCCTAGGCGAAAACAAATTCTACGCCCTCATTAAAGTGCCTTTGGTGGGATCTGCCGTGTAGGCTATGGAAAATCGGAAATGTGTTTTTGTTAATAATTTTTATAACAAAGAATTTTATTTTATAACCTTTGATTAATGACTAGGTTATGTAAATAAAACATTTGAATGAAAAGTAAGAATGAATTTGCCTTAATTTAGTCTTTTATTTTGACGACAAATAGATTTAATAATTAGAAATCTAAATTATTAATAGAAAAGTTACATAACACACAGTTTTACATTATGTGTTTGGGCTTATATGTTTAATAATTCCATTATGTACAGTTCTCTTAATAACAAACAGAAACGAACAGTTAGATTACATATAGTTTTTCTGTTTTTATAACTCTTAAAAAAATACACAAAGACTACTTGATATTTTTTGATATTGGATTATTGTTCTCTTAACTACGGTCCAAAAGTCACATTTAAATACTGATTAACGGGTTTATACTCCAAAAGACTAAAACCCTAACGATACTTTTCTTGCTTTCTGCTTATCAAATTATTGTATGAGGGCTTGTGAGTCTAACTGTCTCACTTTTAATTGAAATTGCCGCACGACCCGTAAGTTTTCCTGTCGAATTGTACTACGCAGATAGGTTTTAATTAGCTTGTTTTGAAAAACTTCGTTCAGCACTAGCTACGGATAGTGACAACATAAGCAAAATACGAAGGGCTACACAAATGTTAGGAATGCCATTTTCAAGATTATATTGGTAAATGTAGTATAGGACTTCTTCAGGGTTTGATATTGAGCCATGTAGATGATAAGAAATTGTTATTAGTTGAGAAACTGTCGTACAGCAGCAATGTCAGATTCATTCAAACCTTCATCTTTTTTTTGTTGTTAATGCTTTTTTTTCAAGTTTTTGCACATCAACTTAACCTCTGATGTAGTCTTGTTTTTAGATCAGGAATGTTGTACAAAAATCCAAAGACACCAGATAATTTATTGGCCGGGGGAAGTGAGGGTTGCCTTTATGCACTCCGCCACGCACAGCGAGTTTGCCAAACTTAGTACTGTTAGGGCATACATTCATATTTTTTTAAGACAACTTAAATAAAATACCCTTCGCCTTTCATTGCCTAGTAATTCATCTGCCTATGCTAGTAGCGCGCAGAAGCACACAACTTTAAAATAGTTTATTATTTTAAATCCAAAAAAAAAAAAAAAATCCTAAATTTTGCGCCCTCTCAAATTGTGCGCCCTAGGCGGCCGCCTAGTTCGCCTATATGGATGAGCCGGCCCTGAGTGGCCTTGACTTTACTGTGTCACGAAGAATCCTTAAAACCTTTGGATGGTTAAACTATTATGAAAAGAATTGATTTTCAATCTTTTGTCGATCACTTTTAATCGTCCTGCAATTTCCACATCCAATATCATCGTTCTTTACAAGAAATCAAAGTTGTTTATTTCTGGAAATCATTTCATGTTACCAATTGTAGTCCAAGTAGACGCTAGTCAATCTGCCAGTTTGTCATGAGTCCAGTGATACAAAATTATAATATAAGGGAAGAAAACTCTGTAATTAAATCATTACTATTTTATGTGACATCGATTGTTATTATTATAATATAAGGCTGTGCAGTAAAGATGTGAGCCAATTCTTTGAAATTATTTGTAAATACCTGAATGGTCTTTGAATATTTTGTATTAATTAGTATATTATTATTATTATTGCAATTGTTGAATACATTTCAATAACTTAATCAGATATCGCCTTAAAGTTGTATTATTCTTATTTTATTGTTTACATAACTTACACGCAATTATATTTACTTCTTTAATACTATCTCTCAGAACGATTCCGTTTCATTACTTAAACGTATTAAATTAGAGTCGCTATATTAGCAGAAGAAAAATATTTTTAATAGTGTAGATGTTGGTCTTGCAGCTCCAGCTATATCAAATTGTAATTATACTCGAGAAACTAAAACCCCTTATATCTTAGATCAGGTATATGTTTAAGGGGAAACAGGACTGAGTGGGGTGGGGGCATATTTTTTTCAAAAATAGAGTTGTTTAGTTTTTGTAAAAAATATTTTGTAAAACCTTTTTGTAACAAAAATGCATAAACTAAAATTGAAAAAATGACGGTTTTTTACTGAAATATTGAGTTTGAAATATGTGTTTCAACTCAATTTCTTTGTCGATTATTTGCTTTTAATCATGCATTTATTAAACCAAGGTATTTGAAGTTCACTGTGTGTATTTGTTCTTAAACAAGATATATCTCTTTCATGTTGACCGATCAATAAGTACATATCCCTAAAAAATAATGTACATTAAAAAAAAACATTATTCTACTCTTAAAACAAGGAAGATATGTTTAAGTTTGACAATTCCTCAAAGTATAATATCGCTGTTGTATGTGGTTTACTTTTGATAGTTTAAACAAAATATACGAAGTACGATATATTTTCTTTTAAAGGATGCAAATGATATTGATATGTAGAGTAAATATTAATCTAGATTTAAAAAAAAAAGTTTTAATTAAAATAGATAGAATGCTTTAGGCCTATATTCATTATAAGTGTTGTAAAGTGCATAACTGGTTGGTATGACATTAATGAGTCCACTAGTCCTCTAAATACTTTCTTATTTTATTAGAATAAACGTATTTTAGTGCATCACGAAACCAGTTTAGCGAAACCTTTTTATCGCTAACCGCTTCTTGTTATAGTTAGAACTAACAAAGACTTTGGTCACGGGCGACTACCCACGTTTGTTTAAATAGAACAATCGGGACAGGATTCGTCTGGAACATCACTCGTCTTTGTGTTAATAAGAACGATGTTGACAGGCCGTACTTTGTAGATACCAGTATAATAGTTTAGGTCGATAGATCCTTTAAAAAAAAAACGATTTAAATCTGGATTAGTTATTTCGGACCATCTCTTACTTTTAAGCCGACATCTTTTTTAATGTCTAAAGTGGGAAAATTGAGAGACCAACTTGAACAGTCTGACTCGGGCAACTTTCGGTGTAAGTTCATTTGAGACTCCGCTGATCCAAAAAGCCAGGTTGACATACTTCTACCGACACTTGTACCATTATATCTATGAACACATTTGACGACTACAATTCAGCATTAATTTGATTTTATACAAAATGTATGTCTATAAAAAGATGCTGAATGTATGTAAATGTGATTTAGATTAATGTGAATATGTTCTAAATATAAAACTGTTACATCCAACCCAATCACAATACCCCATATATTGATAAATTTTTTTTTTGAGATTAGAAGTAAACTTATATTATCTTGAGCATTTAAAATGTGTTAAGCACGCATATGTGAAGAAAGCAGTCTGCAAACATTTAAAAAAAATACTGTGTCAAAACAACGTTGACTACTGAAGGTAGAAGATCAGCCACTATATCTACTAGATAGATTAGCCATTGATTGCTGGAAATAAAGTGTCCTTAATAAATTTTGCCACATACCAAATTACGCATACTCCGATTAAACGTGCATGGACGTGTGCGTTCTACTTTCAACACTATCTTCTCATCACATAGTTAGAAGAATATTGGATACTGTTTGATCATTTTATCATTACTGACATACAATTGAAAAATACTAAAATTACGATAAAGGTGTAGCGAAGTAGGTCAACGCAGCAAAAGTATACATTTTGATAATTAATATTTGAATTTCTTAGCATAATAGCTACCCCCTCCCCTACCTCACCTTTCCATTTCTAATAGAACATGCTCATGCTGCCGGGATATCATTCCTATAGCTAATACTTAGCTACCCATTAGGTTGTCTAGACACACATTTGTTTGTGTTAAAATGCACATAACGTCTTTTGTTTGTTGGGGGATCAAACCTATATTGTCAACAGAACATCCAATATTTGTTGTTGGGGGATCAAACCTATATTGTCAACAGAACATCCAATATTTGTTTGTTAGGGAATCAAACCTATATTGTCAATAGAACATCCAATATTTGTTGTTGGGGGATCAAACCTATATTGTCAACAGAACATCCAATATTTCTTGTTGGGGGAGCAAACCTATATTGTCAATAGAACATCTAATATTTGTTGTTGGTGAGCAAACCTGCATTGTCAACAGAAAGGCAATATTTGTTGTTGGAGGATCAAACCTATATTGTCAACAGAACATCCAATATTTGTTGTTGGGGCACCAAACCTATATTGTCAACAGAACATCCAATATTTGTTGTCGGAGGAGCAACCCTTTATTGTGAACAGAACATCCAATATTTGTTGTTGGGGGATCAAACCTATATTGTCAAACAGAACATCCAATATTTCTTGTTGGGGGAGCAAACCTATATTGTCAATAGAACATCCAATAATATTTGTTGTTGGTGAGCAAACCTACACTGTCAACAGAAAGGCAATATTTGTTGTTGGAGGATCAAACCTATATTGTCAACAGAACATCCAATATTTGTTGTTGGGGCACCAAACCTATATTGTCAACAGAACATCCAATATTTGTTGTCGGAGGAGCAACCCTTTATTGTGATCAGAACATACAATATTTGTTGATGGGTGATCAAACCTATATAATGTCAACAGAACATCCAATATTTGTTGTTGGGGGATCAAACCTATATTGTCAAAAGAACATCCAATATTTGTTGTTGGTGAGCAAACCTACATTGTCAACAGAAAGGCAATATTTGTTGTTGGAGGATCAAACCTATATTGTCAACAGAACATCCAATATTTGTTGTTTGGGCACCAAACCTATATTGTTAACAGAACATCCAATATTTGTTGTCGGAGGAGCAACCCTTTATTGTGATCAGAACATCCAATATTTGTTGATGGGTGATCAAACCTATATAATGTCAACAGAACATCCAATATTTGTTGTTGGGGGAGCAAATCTATATTGTCAACAGAACATTCAATATTTGTTGTCTTCCACTTCAAACATATCACGGGCAAAACTAAAACTTTTCGGTAGTGTTCTTTCTTATTAGAATTTGTTCTATTTAGCCGTTGCCTATTTTCAGCATTTAAGCGGTTTGTTTTGTTGCCAATAACTTTTTTAAAACGGTACACCATTTTTTTAGAAGTTTAATTGCTAAAAATATAAATATATAATAAGATATATAATAAATAGCAGCTACTTTTGTAATTCTAAAAAGGTAGGCATATAAATAAATACATTAGATTAACAGCTTATACAATTAATTTAAAAGGGAAATTATACACCTTAAAACAACAATTCTGTTATTGAAACATTATCCGCCTTTCAAGAATCACTAGTATAACGTTTATTGTTATTTTAAAGCTAAAACAAAATGGAGATCACAGGCATATGCCATTATAGCATTAAAGAACATTGGTCATAATCTATAAAAATATTAATATTTCATATTTCTTCATGTTTTGCTATATTTTTTTTTAAGTTTTAGTTTAAATCAGTTTTCTTACTCATAGATTATCTTCCCATTTAACTTTGTTGGAGCATCAGTCTTGGACCACAACAACTTAATTTTTTTTTAATACTGTTAAAGGATGCTTTAATAAGCTAATGCAATAAAATAATGTTCAGAATGCAATCAGGGGAGGTCATAGTGGAGGGAAGTGATGGGACGCTTAAGACCACCAGATGTTTATATAAACAATTTTTAATAAAGATTCAGCCACCACATAACTGTAAAAAAAGTGTAAATATATTATATATATATAGACATAACAAGGGAAGTAATGCAGGAGGGCTTGAATGTGCATTTGTAATAATATTTTTTTTTGTATATGGAATGATACTATCAATTAAATCAACGATTTTATATTGCATTACTTTTATGTTGGACGCCAAAGGAAAACGCGTTAGATCTTCTTTTAAGTATGTCAAATAAAGAAGACAAAGACTATGAACAGATTATAAACAGATTATTGATATGAACCATAAGAACAAGGAAAAAAACATATTTTCTTAGAAAAAAACAACAACAGCAGAATTATACATTTAATCTATCAGTTTGTCTCTCGCCCCACCCCCATTATGTTGCTAGAAATGACTAGCCCACAAGTCTGACTACACTAGTATTGTTAAATAATTTAGTCACATCAAATAATAACACATAAATACACGTCGCACGTGAGGCTCGGGCGAAAATCTCCTACAACTCGCGACACTGAAATAAACTATGTTTTAACTTCTCTGTACTTTCTTCTCCCCGTGAAATTGTCAAGTATAACAACTTTTTCAATATATCTTTATTAAACTTGAGTTAACACAATTTTGCAATGCTTTCTTGAACATCTGTTAGCCAATACATGTATTTGAGCTTAATCAACGCTTCCGTATCTTCATCTCTACAGAGGTAAGTTGGTCGAAATTGGTAGTCAAAGAATACCACGTTACCCCTTCACACCAGTTATAGTTAAAATACTCTCCGTTTAAATTGACGTCAGCACATGCTCTATACCAAAAACCGCCCTTCAACAGAACAGCACAATTTTCCTGGGTTCTTAAATCGTTGTCATTATCATAGGTAGTAAATCGCGATCCGTTGTGCTTACCAAAATCATCCCCTAGATTACCAATAAATTCACCGAGGGTCATATTGTATTTATTCTCTTCATTGTCCACTTTGAAGCTCGTGTATTTGGCATAGTAATGTTTTCCTTTGTAGATCATATCGATTCTTAATTCATATCGTGCCTGTAGAAATGCATGCACAAGTAAGTTATCATTTGTTAATTTAGATGTACAAAAACAAAAAAAAAATAGACTCATCGAAGGTAAAAGAAGAATATTGTAAGGAATCACTTAGGGAAGTTAAAATTTAAGAAAAAGTTACCACTACCAAACATTAAAAGTTTCTTTTAGGTAATGTTAACACTATTGGTATAAAACAATTTTTTATTCTGTCTATATCAAATAGAAACAGTAAACATTAATTTTAAAAGGTGTCGAAAAAAAATGTTATAAAAATATATATTTTGTTAGTTTTATTACATTGAAATTCGATCAAGATTCCTATTCCAGTCAACACTTAAGTCTTGTGAACCTACACAATAAAATGTGGAAGCCATAATATAAATTGCTAAAATCGTCTACTTGTGTTATTTAGGACACAATCTATTGATCACACGGAGGTTTAAACCATAAAATTTTTGTATCTGACATTACATCATCTTCTAAAATTTCTTTATGGAAACAATTTCTTTTCCGATACTTGTTATTGTTTTTAGTCAATATTAATATAACATTTATTTGAGTCAGCTGAGTCGCCTTATTCTCCGCGTATTCAAACTCTTATATCTCGAAAAAAAAGTGTGTCTAAGTTATGTTGTATAGTTTGTTAAATTGCCAAGGAAATAATAAGTTGTTAATAAACAAATATTACTTCTCTGATGTAGATATGTGGAACACCATTCAATAATATTTGTCAGAGATATAGAGTTACAATTAAGTCATATATATATATATATATATATATATATATATATAAATATCAATATATCAAATTTACCTTAAATCTACAAATTGCAAACACTACTATTTCTTAGATGCACATATAGTATTGAAGTCTTTCGACAGACATCGATAACATATCAAAACGATTGTTACTTCTAATTTTCCAAAAAAAAAAATAGTTTAAACAAGTAAATGTGATGTGTCAATAATAATTTTATTACAACTATGTGCACAGTACAGTAACGTCCTGGTAGCATGATGACAATTCTCTCAACCCTTGCTAAAAGACAGGATTTTGCATCTGACATATATACAAGCTGCATTGTATGACTGACAATTACACAAAGTTATAAATAGACCATTGATAAGTATTACTTTAAAGAAAGCAATTTGAAAAATTGTTGATCTCCTACTCTTTGTTATTGCTTATTTGTATAAATCGTTCCACTGCATTATCGTTTTCTGTTGCATATATCAAATAAATCGTTCCACTGCATTATCGTTTTCTGTTGCATATATCAAATAAATCGTTCCACTGCATTATCGTTTTCTGTTGCATATATCAAATAAATCGTTCCACTGCATTATCGTTTTCTGTTGCATATATCAAATAAATCGTTCCACTGCATTATCGTTTTCTGTTGCATATATCAAAGGGAAAATGTAAAGATTATACTAAAATCAAAAGGGTAAAATGAAAGTTTATCAATATTTTAATGTTCAGTCTATAATATAAACGCTACATTACCCGTGAGGTTTCTTTATGAAGCCATTCGTTCCCGAGATAATAATCAGAACAAAGATCGCCAAATCCTCTTTTATATTCTGTCCAGTTTCTATAAAAATTAGTTTCCCTGTGAGCACGTCTCTGTTTAGAAAAATAAAATTGTGTATAGAAAAAAAATTACTTTGATTGAAACATTATTTTTTAAATTTAGTTGTTTTTTTATGCATTTTTGTTTTGTAGCATTTTTTTTTCCTTCTATAATAGTATGTATAATATTTGAAGTGTTTTAGTAGAACTTTTCTCTTAATAAGTTATATAATCCTTGTGAGTTAAAAAAAATGTCAATATTTTTATACGAGCAATATCTTTCGAGCAAACATCATGCTGGTAAATAACTGATCCATTTATTGCAGAGTATTTTCATGGGCGAAGCCAAGTGGAAAGCTGAGGGGGGAGGGGGACGCTACGACCTCCCACCCCCTGTAATTTTTGAAAACTAACTTTTTCAACCATGAAAATAAAAATTACTAAATTCGAAACTTCAGCCCACCCTGAAAAAAAACGTTCTGATTTCTCCCCTGAGTATATATACTATTCGACATAATAATATATCTATTTTAAATTTCTGGTCACAATGAAACAATAATGCCAACAACATGAGTTGCTTTTTTTCTGCCCTAAACAGATTTTGTATGTATATGAACAACATTTAATATGGTTGAATCATTTATAGTCGTCTAAAGAATCACCATCTAGCTCATGCATTAAAAAAAACGTAATAGGCGAGCCACAGTAAAACTGATCGCCATAAAACTATCTATTATCAGTTCAGTGATGTCGTATGGTTTCTAAATATGGCTTGGCTCTGATCAAAACCAACTGCTCTGCAAATGCATTTTATACATTACAGACGTTCCTTCTATAAAGAAGTGGTGGGGATATTGTAATCAAATTAAATGTTGTTATTATTGAAAAAATGTATGAAATAGAACATTTTGTTTTAACTTTCACATATTTTTTATTAAATTGTGTAATGGCGTTTTTACCCAAAATGACTTAGGGCGTTTTACCCAAATCAAGCTAAACTCATTTATCAAAAATGTTTATGTCTATTCGATTTAACCCACTTTGATAGTTAAAATAGGGGGAAATGAATACTCTTACATGATTAGTTTACATCTTGACAAAAACTCGCTGCATTATCAAATGAACAAAATGCAAAACATAAGTGAAAAAAAAAGTATTTGTTTAACAGAGAAATCTGAACCTTTGCATCAAGTTGCGCTACTTTAGTTATTGGAACAAATATATTACGCTAATGTTCGAATAAACAAATGAGGAATTGATAAGATGTATTTAATGTTTATTTAAAAATTACCAATTGTTTATATTACGTCACGAGCAACTGTAAGAAAAAAAACTGGCAGAGGGTGGGTTGATGTAAGTAAATTGGAGAATGTCACAGCAGAAGTAAAGAAACATAATTTGGCGGGCAGATTATTCAGAATTTGGGTTGACGGATTGTGTTATATGAAACAAAGACCCGTGTATTAATTTAACACAAAAAGATATAATATTATTATTATATGAATGTTTGAGTGTTGCTAAATGAGTGGTGATACAAATATATATATAATTATTTTATTGGTTTTAAGACAAATAAAAAAAAATCTGTTTATTTAGAAATAATCTGATACTATTTTTAGTTTGCGGATGGTTCGTTCGGTTCGCTTTGTACTAAGTGATATAAACTTTTTGGATCGGTTTGTTCATAGAGTGCTCGTTTCGTTGGTAGGTAGGGTTCGAGTTCGGCGTGTTTCATTTCGGGTTCGGTTCAATTCCCAGCTATAATTAAAACCAAGATTTCGTACTTCTTATTTTCTTTTAGTCGCTGTACCACTAGGGTAATAATAATCATTTAAAGGAATATTTTAACGTCAGAAAGTAAATTAGATAGTTTAAAACGACTTTGAAAAAAACAAACTAATGATTTAAACAAGGGAATGAAGCGTTTATTAAAACTTTTACTTGAAACGCAATCCATCCTCCACCATCAGTTTTCGAGTCGCAAAGAAAGTTTTCAACTTGTACATACTTATAATCGGCAGTCATCCCTTTTTCACATTTTTCATTCTGTTAGAGATAACATTGTATTAATGTATTGTTTCTTCAACAAAATAATTCTTCTTTAAACCTATATATTATAGCAGCACATTGAAACGACGTATACATAATGAACTAAAATATACAACAAATGGTATAACTGATTACCTTACGAAAAATACATGGTATGTCTTCATCAGATAATGCTTCTAGAAAAAAAAAAAAGTTTTTCTTGTTAAAAAAAAGATTAAATGTAATTTAAAATAAAAGCATTATTATTTTGTGCATTAAAAAAAGCAAAATCAACAAGAATAAAATTGTTGCTTAAAATATAATACTAATGTACTTCCTAGACCTATTATTAATTTCGGTATGCATCTGATGTCTTGATATTAAACGTGCAGTAATACGAGATAATAACGCTTCATGAATGATATGTGTGAAATTTCGCGTTAGGGGAAAAGTCTAATGCATGCTGAATATCCAACCTGCGGAGTGCTACAACAGCATGTTGAGTGGTGCCAAGTATAAGACAGGATCTTGGATCAACCACTTAATAGCCAGAAGTATCGTCCAATTATAAAACGACTGTTGAATTGGGATATTAAATCTTTAGAAAAACTAGAAAGATTGATACACTCTAATAATAATAATAATAAAATTAAGTATATTTGTATAGCTCTGCCAGTAAACATAATGTAAACTCAGATCGTATTTGACATTGGGCAACATACATATGCATAATGCCACAAAAACATTCAAGAACACAAAAATTATTTTCTAAGTAAAATACATTTTGGATTAAATTAAAATATTAGAGCTTATTATCTTATTAAAATTTACACACAAAAAAATAGTTTGATAACCTCTTGGCATTAGTGAAAAGACATAAACTGAAGCTGTATGGCTACAAGGACACAAGTATGGGACACAACACGGGGTGTGGGGGGGGGGGCAGAGAGAAAATTTGGCATAAGGTGAAAGAGATGGGATATCAATATCTCGGAATGGACTTGAATAGGCCTAACTCTTAGTTATACTACTAGTAAGGCAAAGTATCATGAGAAATACCCTAGAATAGTCAGTTTTTCACCTTAACAGTTTAAATACTAAGCTACATTTACGATACATACAGAAAGCCCACCTGATGTTGCTGGTAAAAATATGTCATAGTTTTTTAACTCTAAAATTACGCCCTATCATAACAATGTATAAGGAAATGAAATGTATTGGAGAAAGAGAATTTCTATGTTTTAAAGAATTTCTCACAATCGTTAGCGAAACAACAACAAAAATAACGCAAACACACATTTCCGTAGTCTGCAAGCAACAGAATGACATAGTCTACAAATGTATAGCATTTAAGAAACAAAACAGCAATCACAAATGAAAAAAAGAAAATACTACATTATAATGTAAAATAAAACAAAAACGACCAAATCGAGTCTCTCCTTTATCAAATTATTGACAAAACCATTCAGCCAGCTGTTCTACTGACATAGAAAGACGCTTTAAAAAAACCTAGAAAAGTAAAGAAAAACTTTCAAGCACAAAGATCTTTAAAAACCACAGGTTGAGATTAAATGGTCCAAATCTGGCAACTCTATCAACTAAGAAGAATATGTGTCGCAAAAATGTCGGACTACAAGATCATTTTAGAAGCTCATAAAAGTACATTAAGCCATTATAATAGATCTACAAGATAGGTAAACTATGCAATTTCAGAAAATCAAGAAGGTATACTATGTCATTTTAAATAGCCAAGAACATACGAGTGACAAGTCCACAAGAATCAAGTGTTGTATTTGAAATATGCAAATCAATTATGGAGGGAGTAAAATGATGTTGCATGTTCTTGTAGACAGATTTTGTAATAGAGATAACAGTGATGGCGAACCTTTTTGAGGCCGTGTGCCAAAGTGCAATATAAGACCAAACTATTTCTTTCAACGTGCCAACACAACAATTAGAACAAAATACTGAGATTTTACTTTAAAAAACAAAACAAACAGCTCATACAGTTGTCCGAACTAATTAACAACTTTTGTCCAAAAAGAATAAATTAACCGATCTTTGAATGATACAAACAGTCTTTAATATAAAAAAAACATGAGCTGTAGTGAATGAAAAAAATAATATCACAATTGCTATTGTGTGCATGCTGATAATTTTTCAAGCCTTGGCTTATACTTCGTAACTTTAAGAGCGACGCATGCAGTACTGTTTCTGGTATCATATTTGATATAATTTAAAGTTGAAAACAGCTGCTCACAAGCATAAGAGAACCCAAACAAAGTAAGAAATGCAACCCCTACTGCTTTCATCGACTTAAAATTATTTGACAGAGAATTCAACACTTTAATGATTTCATCATCAGATCTACCAACTGTGCTGTCCTTTGTCATCCTTTCACACTCTATCTTCTCACGTGTTTCACGCAGTTAATATAATTTATTTTTCCAGATAGCGCGTTCTTGAAATTCCAATAGCTCCATTTTGAGATTTCTAACCACAATAAGCAGGAAAGATCACGTTCTTCAAATTTGGCTTTATCCGGGGAAATAAGAAAACAGAGGAGTGTCGCCATCTTACGGATCTGTACAAATTTGTTACCGAAATTCTCCTTTGCAGCTGCTACAATGCTAGAAAATTCCTTTTCAAATTTCCTGATGGCCTGTAGGATTGTCGGTAAATGTTATAGAATTTTGTAAATGCATTTTTACTTTTGGAAATATTTTAGCTGCCCACTTTGCAGGCCTCTTTCAAACACCTGCAGTTTTCATTCATATGTTCTGATATCACAAAATATCATCTACTGTTGTTCCTGAATCTTGCAGTTGTTTATTCAGTTCATTGAAATGTGCTGTAAAATCTGTAAAAAACAGGAGGTTGGTAAGCCAGACCATATAAGTGAGCTGTGGATAATCCTGCCCCTTTTGAATCATAAACAGCCTAATTTTATCCAAGCATGCTACATATCTCTCCAATACTCGTCCTGTGCAAAATTACCACAAGTCTTGCATGATTATTTACATCTGTGCTTTTATCCAAGCACATGGAAGAGCAGGCAGACTTTTGTAAGTCAGTAGTGATCTGCTAACTAACATCACTTGCCATGCGCAAGACTCGATCTTTAAAAGTATTTCTGCTAAGTGGTATCTCAGAGATGCATTGCAATAAAATGTATCTTAGTTTGGAAAATCATTAAAAAGGGAATTACTACCAGCCAACATGGCCGTTTTCAGAAAATCCCCACCAGAGAGGGGCTTACCAAGTTTTGCTTGCTTCTGTCAGATGGTTTATTTGAGAAAGATATTTACAAAAACTAGTAACTGGGTGAGATATTTTCTCAATTTCTCTTCAATAAACTGTTTCCATTCATCGTCGATGCAATCCCTTAGCATTGTGGCCATAAATAAACTGTTCAATTTTTGGTAAATGCTCGCGTGCCCACAAAAATGGCTCCGCGTGCCGGCGGTGGCACGCGTGCCATAGGTTCGCCATCGCTGGACTATAACAATGCTTTTTTATCAACATTATGTCATTAAGTGAGGAACAGTACTGTGATAGATCAGGTAAAAAAAAAATCTTAAATAAACTTAAATAATAACTGCTAGCAGGAATATATGCTACAGAATATTGCAATCACAATTTAGGCTTGCTCTCACAAACTTCTAGATCGGTACAAATTATTATAATTTTTAGTCGCATTAGAATAATGTGATCAAGAGAACAACAATTGCCCTTACACTGTTACACTACAGATGCGACGTCGGTATAAGAAGAGTCAAATGGCGAAATGGATATAATTGTTTCTCGTATACAACGATTTGAATGTTCGATTTTACGTTTGGTGTATTCTACCAAAAAACGACTTACATTTTCAACGTCAATTTCCAAAACATTAGAAAAAAAACAGTTAAATTAATGACTAAATATAGAGACAAAAAGAACGTACCTTGCACAATGAAAGAAAGCAATATTACAACATTAGTTGTACACCCCACACTTTTCTTCATTATCTGTTTAGGCTCTTTTCATTAAACACATTTTCCTTCTAAGATATAAAGATATGCCCTGCTAAATAACAGTTCATATTTACTTTTAGTCCCTCCTATTTAACATTAGATAAACAGCTTAGCTTTGAAAAGTCAAATAGACGCCCATAATAAATAAATTAAAAGGATGATAATAAAGTCAATGTTCTTCCTTACTTTTATTTCTTCAAACTGGTAAAACTATGCAGACAAAAATATTTAAATTATGTCGACTATATTATCATCTGTCCAGAATAATAACATTTTAATGTCCTCAAGTTTTTTTAGAACAAAAACTATTTATGCACTTTATATAAAACCTGTGGAAGGAGGGGCGATGGCGCTCCATCTAAAGTGATTACTTTGATGGATGAAGTTTGCGTTCAGTTTAATGCAGAATAAACATTTGATTTATTTTAGTTTCTGGTTGCAAGAAAAAAAATATTAGTAGTAAGGTAGTAATTAGTAGAAGTAATGGTAAACACAATCGTTGATAAATAATTCGCTTATTTAGTTACGTCAAACCTTACTTCGTCCATGAAAAGCGTTGGCGTTGATATTAGATTATGTGTAATGTCTACTGATTCTTTATTTCAGACAAAACCACCGTTTAAAAAAAAAAGATGGTAAGGTAGGCCCTACTAACCAGTGTAATGGATTTATTCTGAGTATTAGAGCCATTGACAATGAAATCGGTACGATACAAACGTACACATATGTTTTGTTCATTTCCGCTTTCGTTCTGTGCTTCGGAGTACACTTCATATGCACACCAACTTGTTATTTAAACCATTTATTGGAACTCTAAAAATGTTTTGTAACTTTGACTAATGGTAATTTTGCAAAGTTGTAGAACAAGAAAAAAAATTGTATATTTTCAAATTGTAATTCAATGCTATAAAGGAAAATAAGAGCGAATCCTCTTCAGCCAGCCTATGAAATTTGAGTCAGATAACGAGCATCGTTAATGCTATTTTTAATGGGCATTATTCACAAGTATTTCCGGGTCACGTGATGTACTGATCAGGAAGTGTTTGTTTACATAATGATAAAGAAGAAATTATAAGAAGTTGTCTTAGTGTGATAGGATTCCGACGTTAAATCTTCACTAAAGAAAAATAAACTATGTTTTCATCGATATCCGCTGATAGATACAAACGTCTTAAATGCATGGCATGTCAAAAGAAGACATAATAACAGAGTATATTATGTTCCAAACACTTCGTAAACGAAGACGGAGATTTCCTTGTCAAGTTTAAACCTTTCACTGCTAGGCCTAAGCGACGGTAAGTGTACTTGCCATTGGCCTAGATCTTCTTAGCTTAAGTCAATGATAAAATGATCTCATAAAATTTAAAAATCATTCTCTTATGCAGTTATGCATATTTCAATTTGTATGTGTGATTAGATAATACCCTACAACTGTGTTGTCAACTCATTAATTGCCAATTAACTTTATACTTTAATAACCCGTAGGCCTAGCTATCTAATAATGATAATGAATAGGCTATTTTTATTATAAAATGCAATCCAATGCGATATTTGCTATCTGCTAGGATAATGAAAAGCCAATTAAACTATTTATATATTAGGCCTACAAGGCTATATAATATATGTAGGCCTATAATAGGCTAGTCTATATAAAATTATTTAAATTAGGCTTAGGCACGAGCTTCTGCTTAGTCTTTAGGCTGAACGGCTAGGTAGGCTAAGGCCGGCAAAGGCAATCATTAGTCATTAGGTCTACTACATTTAAGCCTACACTATATACTAGGCCTATATAATATATAGATCGAGTTATAGGCTAACTATGGGCCTATCATATATATATATGTCATATGTAGGCCTATGTCCTATGTATAAATTCCATATTGATTAGGCTATACAATATGATATGACTATATGACCTGTGTTACTATGACTATAGTCTGTAGTATTATTAGGCTTAGCCTAGACTAGAGCTGGGGCTAGTGCTCTGCCTTGGATGAACATTAGACACATCCCGGTGCTGCGTTCATGGACCTATAGTGCCTATAGGCCTAATTCATATTATAATAATTAACTCCCATATATGTTTAATAACCTATATCAATCGGATATAAATATTCAGAGTTATATAGGCCTATGTACAGAATTAATCCATTTTGCATCTATTACTCTTGTTGTTAAAGTTAAAATGGTACGGTAACAAAAGAACAATGTGGCCACTTAATTAATAAGTAAATTAAGAACTGAGCAGTATTTTTGCAATTACTGTGTTCCCCCCCCCCTTTTTCCAGTACTATTTATCTTCTTCCACATAGTGAAGTAGAAGGCTTCTTATTATTTTTAATTTATATTTTATGTAGTGGTCAGCTAAAAAGTGGATCATTTCATATTCATTTTCATCACATAGTCCTACCATTGACCGATAAGCATAATTAAATAGACATATTATGAATTTGGGCCATTTCTTTTTCTTTTAGTGTTAAATTTTGTTGATTGTGCATATGTTTATTGGACATAAAATAATTAATTACACTAATAAAATGAAATAGCTAACTAAATTATATTTAGTTCCATTGCATTACTATAAGTATAAGACAAATTAACATACATATGTTAAAAGTTTGGGTATGATTATATGTTTTATAAATATTTTTTTTTTTTTAAGTATTATCTTGAAAACTATGTATTGTAGTTGTAGTACAATTTGGAAAGGGAACATTTATGCTGTAAATGTAATATGTTGGTTTATAATTTTTTTTTATCTATTTAGACTGAATGTGTCAATCACTGAAACAAATGTCTATGTGGATCATCAAATACAAAATGATGTTAGCTGCCAGACATGAGAAAAAGTTATTGCATCAGTTTATGACACTGCTTACAGAAAATTTAACCATGTGCTGTTAAAGAAGACTGTGTTTCAATTATATCCAGTAAAGGATGGTCAATAATATATTTTTCAAGGAAGAAAAAGTGCTGACATTATACTCAGATTTTTTATTGTATTAAATTCAAAAACAAAAAAGAAAAATATTTTTAGTTTCTTTTTTAATTTTTTGAAAGTTGAAATATAATTATATATATAAATAATTCTCAATGAAACATAAATTACAACAAAATATGTGATGTAAATAAAGATAGAATTTTATTTAGATGTAGACTAATATTATGTATAGAGGAGGATGGTCTTAGGGTTCAACATATACAATTCTTTTTCCTCTAGGATTATATTGCAGCTAAACTTCCAAAATTGTACTTGCAACAAGCTGTCTTCGTGCACCCTGCATCAACATTCTGCTTCAATAACCTGTTGGGAAACAAAATGTAACACGTCATATACATTTTTCTTCTAAATTCAATAGGCCTAAAGTAAAGTGCCTGTCGGACCCAAATTGGTCCATAGGTCAGGTGAGGCAGCATTCACCAGTTTCTGTGGCCACGGCATACTAGGGGATTGTTTGGACAGCACTATGCACAGCTGCCTTTAATTTACCCAACTAATGTCGGGTACCCATTAGAGCTGGGTAGACTTATGGACACCCCAACATAGGAAAAATTCTAGACTTAACCAGGATTCGAACCCAGGAACTTTGGTACACCAGCCGAACGTGCAGCTGCATGGCCCATGCCCCTATTCAATAATTATAATGTCAATTGAAAACAATACATCCATTAAATTTGCAGATAATAAAATTTTCTTATATTATCCTTATATATTAAT
Organism: Anisus vortex; assembly: GCA_949126835.1. Taxonomy (NCBI): domain Eukaryota; kingdom Metazoa; phylum Mollusca; class Gastropoda; family Planorbidae; genus Anisus; species Anisus vortex. The sequence continues at coordinate 31,859,150 of OX421492.1, forward strand.
ACTATTATTGCTTAACTAATATATCTAATGCAGTAACAAATAGGTATAGCTGACACTTTGTAACAATTATAATACGATTTAACCTGATATAAATAAATGTTGGATTTATATACTGGTAGGCCCTATTATGTCCTATATTTTTATAAATACAATATTAATATATGTATATAGGATTTACTTGTAGCATTTTTATCTGAATTGAAACATATATCAAATGTTGAAGTTGAAGGGAGGAATATTCTTTTACATGAAAAAATATTAATTAAGTAAAAAATATATATTACATAGTCTAGGCCTATATCTACAGAATAAAAAAAGTCATTTAGTTTTAGTTTTATTTCATATTAATATATAGGACTATATAGCCGTCACACCAAAATGTGTATTGGCTTCATCATACAATATAGGCTAATCCTAAAATACTACAGCAACGCACTGTGGAGCGCGTAGAGCAAGGTGAGGCACGTAGCACATCTTGGTCATCCACTGCATCTGAGCCCATCGCCGGTCATCTAGACTTGTTCTTGCCACTGGCAACTGGTGGGCCCGGGCGAGAGAGTGAGGTCGACGCCGTGCAACTCTTCTTCACTTTAAACAAACAAACATGCGCAAATCATTAGTCATCCATCGGACTACAAAAAAATGGTCATTGTCGAACACGACGGACGAACAACAACAACAATAGGCCTATAGTATGTAAGGCTACTGGCATCAAGCTTTACATTTGTATTTTTAATAGTTTTAATTTTATGTAGTTTAAAAAACTGTTCTAAGATAAATAAGACTATTCAAAGCAGTGGTGCTGATATATCTATAGCCTAATGATGGCCTAATCTATAACTATAGCCTATATACCAGCTGCAGCATGCCAATGAATATTGACTAATTATTAATAGGTTTGATTAGGCCTATATCTTATCACATGCCTCTAAAGACTATAGGTATTGGATAGGGCTATAGTATATGGGGGATATACTCTCCTATCAATGACAATTAAATTAAAATTAAAGCTAGGTCTACAATATGTCACGAAATGTGACTACAAAAAAAAAAAACTAATCTGAAAGTCTAGCCTAAATCATCATACCGGACATACCATAGCCGCCATAGGCAATAGGCCTACTAAATGACTCAAATATGATGATTAGGCTAAATAATTTCATCAAATAAAATAAGTCCTCATAGGTCGGCCTTAAATCAGTTTAATTTCATCAATGCCTAGGCTACAATTTACTTTACTTTACACTTTAATAAAGTATTTACGTTAACTAAACTAAACTGTCAACTTTCTCTTCTTGTACAATTTTAATGGAACGTAGGCCTAATAAAAATGAGGAAGACAATTAAAAGTAATAGGCCTACCTACTTTTCCTGAATTGTCGAGTAGGCCTATGCTGTTCACATGACAGACATTTTCTTCAATGTTGCTTCCACTATTCATACATATGGTAATTATACCATTACAAGTCGTACTCTGTAGGGTAGGCTAACTCTGTAGACTGTAGGCCTATAGCATACTTCGATGTCGATAGTGTCGACTGTCGCTTCGAAAGTCACTCACCCAATAGGCCTAAATCTCTCCATGATTAAACAATGCTTGGCTTTTAAAAACCATTTTCATGTGGATATGTTATAATCACACCCATGTGCAGTGTTTAAGACATCTGTGCCGTTATATAATGTCTCTAAATTCAATGTTTTTAATAAGCATTGATACAGATAAAATAGAGGCGAAAGACGCCATTATTTGTTTGTAGTCTGTACAACACGTGACCAAAATGCTATCGCTAAGGACTTGTGAATAAAGCCCATTTGAATGCGTTGAAATCTGTATTTTAGAATTATATTTTACCAAGAATAAAGTAATAGCGTGTACTTGAGTTGGAATGTAGTCGGAGATTCTAACATCAATTGACAAGTCTTAATTAAGCGTGGCCTTTTGAATGGGCATTATTCACAAGTCCTTAGCGATAGCATTTCGGTCACGTGATGTACAGACTACAAACAAATAATGGCGTCTTTCGCCTCTATTTTATCTGTATCAATGCTTATTAAAACATTAAATTTAGAGACATTATATAACGGCGCAGATGTCTTATACACTGCACATGGGTGAGATTATAACATATCCACATGAACATGGTTTTTAAAAGCCAAGCATTGTTTAATCAAGGAGAGATTTAGGCCTATTGGGTGAGTGACTTTCGAAGCGACAGTCGACACTATCGACATCGAAATATAGGTTATATAGGCCTACAGTCTACAGAGTTACAGAGTACGACTTGTAATGGTATAATCACCATATGTATGAATAGTGGAAGCAACATTGAAGAAAATTTCTGTCTAAAATGTGAACAGCATAGGCCTACTCGACAATTCAGGAAAAGTAGGTAGGCCTATTTAGGCTATTACTATTACTTTTAATTGTCTTCCTCATTTTTATTAGGCTTACGTTCCATTAAAATTGTACAAGAAGAGAAAGTTGACAATTAAGTTTAGTTAAGTAAAGACTTTACTAAAGTGTAAAGTAAAGTAAAATGTAGCCTAGGCATTGATGAAATTCAACTGATTTAAGGCCGACCTATGAGGACTTTTTTTTTTTTAATGAAATTATTTAGCCTAATCATCATATTTGAGTCATTTAGTAGGCCTATGGCGGCTATGGTATGTCCGGTATGATGATTTAGTATTTAGGCTAGACTTTCAGATTAGTTTTTTTTTTTTGGTCACATTTCGTGACATATTGTAGACCTATCTTTAATTTAATTGTCATTGATAGGAGAGTATATACCCCATATACTATACTACTATAGCACTATAGCCCTATCCTATACCTATAGTCTATAGGCATGTGATAAGATATAGGCCTAATCAAATCTATTATTAATTAGTCAATATTCATTGGTATGCTGCAGCTGGTATATAGGCTATAGATTAGGCTATAGATATATTATCAGCACCACTGCTTTGAATAGTCTTATTATCTTGTAACAGTTTTTTAAACTACATAAAATTAAAACTATTGAAAATACAAATGTAAAGCTTGATGCCAGTAGCCTTATATACTAAAGGCCTATTGTTGTTGTTGTTCGTCCGTCGTGTTCGACGATGAACATTTTTTATATCAGGTTAAATCGTATTATAATTGTTACAAAGTGTCAGCTATACCTAGTTGTTACTGCATTAGATATATTAGTTAAGCAATAATAGTATTAATATATAAGGATAATATAATAAAATTTTATTTTCTGCAAATTTAATGGATGTCTTGTTTTCAATTGACATTATAATTATTGAATAGGGGCATGGGGCCATGCAGCTACACGTTCGGCTGGTGTACCAAAGTTCCTGGGTTCCCAGAATTTTTCCCAGGTTGGGGTGTCCATGACCCAGCTCTAATGGGTAAACCTACCTGACATTAGTTGGGTAAATTAAAGGCAGCTGTGCATAGTGCTGGCCAAACAATCCCCTAGTATGCCGTGGCCACAGAAACTGGTGAATGCTGCCTCACCTGATCTATGGACCAATTTGCATCCGACAGGCACTTTACTTTAGGCCTATTGAATTTAGAAGAAAAATGTATATGACAATGTTACATTTTGTTTCCAAACAGGTTATTGAAGCAGAATGTTGATGCAGGGTGCACGAAGACAGCTTGTTGCAAGTACAATTTTGGACGTTTAGCTGCAATATAATCCTAGAGGAAAAAGAATTGTTTATGTTGCACCCTAAGACCACACTCCTCTATACATAATATCAGTCTACATCTAAATAAAATTTTATCTTTATTTACATCACATATTTTGTTGTAATTAATGTTTCATTGAGAATTATTTATATATTATATATAATTATATTTCAACTTTCAAAAAATTAAAAAAGAAACTTAAAATATTTTTCTTTTTTTTTTTTGAATTTAATACAATAAAAAATCTGAGTATAATGTCAGCACTTTTTCTTCCTTGAAAAATATATTATTGACTATCCTTTACTGGATATAATTGAAACACAGTCTTCTTTAACAGCACATGGTTAAATTTTCTGTAAGCAGTGTCATAAACTGATGCAAGAACTTTTTCTCATGTCTGGCAGCTAACATCATTTTGTATTTGATGATCCACATGGACATTTGTTTCATTGATTGACACATTCAGTCTAAATAGAAAAAAATAAATTTATAAACCAACATAATACATTTACAGCATAAATGTTCCCTTTCCAAATTTTACTACAATACATAGTTTTCAAGAAAATACTTAAAAAAATAAAATATTTCTAAAACATATAATCATACCCAAACTTTTAACATAATATGTATGTTAATTTGTCTTATACTTATAGTAATGCAATGGAACTAAATATAATTTAGTTAGTTATTTCATTTTATTAGTGTAATTAATTATTTTATTTCCAATAAACATATGCACAATCAACAAAATTTGACACTAAAAGAAAAAGATATGGCCCAAATTCATAATATGTCTATTTAATTATGCTTAACGGTCAATGGTAGGCCTATGTGATGAAAATGACTATGAAATGATCCACTTTTTAGCTGACCACTACATAAAATAGTAAATTAAAAATAATAAGAAGCCTTATGCTTCACTATATGGAAGAAGATAAATAGTACTGGAAAAAGGGGGGGGGGGATTGGAGTAGGCCCTACTTATTTAAAACTATAAAGGCATTAAGTTTTGTTGAATCATGTAAGTTTGAAGCAAAATTAAAAATTAATATACATTATAATATATATTATATATTCACTAATATCAGTCCTATTTCTTTGGATGATGATTCCAAATAAATCCATTAGTCCCTCATCAATATTACCATTTAAATAGATTGAAATTTATTCTGCACCGCCCTCTCATCTAACAATACCGGTAACAATAATCAATTAAAGTTAAACACAAAAGTATAAAGAACACAGTAATTGCAAAAATACTGCTCAGTTCTTAATTTACTTATTAATTAAGTAGCCACATTGTTCTTTTGTTACCGTACCATTTTAACTTTAACAACAAGAGTAATAGTTGCAAAATGGATTAATTCTGTACATAGGCCTATATAACTCTTAATATTTATATCCGATTGATATAGGTTATTAAACATATATGGGAGTTAATTATTATAATATGAATTAGGCCTATAGGTCCATGCAAGCAGCACCGGGATGTGTCTAATGTTCATCCAAGGCAGAGCACTAGCCCCAGCTCTAGTCTAGACTAAGCCTAATAATACTACAGACTATAGTCATAGTAACACAGGTCATATCATATTGTATAGCCTAATCAATATGGAATTTATACATAGGACATAGACCTACATATATATATATATGATAGGCCCATAGGCATAGTTAGCCTATAACTCGATCTATATATAGTGTAGGCTTAAATATAGTAGGCCTAATGATTGCCTTTGTCGGCCTTAGCCTACCTAGCCGTTCAGCCTAAAGACTAAGCAGAAGCTCGTGCCTAAGCCTAATTTAAATAATTTTATATAGCCTAGCCTATAGGGCCTACATATATTATATAGCCTCCTTGTAGGCCTAATATATAAATAGTTTAATTAGCTTTTCATTAGCCAAGCAGATAGCAAATATCGCATTGGATTGCATTTTATAATAAAAATAGCCTAATCATTATCATTATTAGATAGCAGGCCTACGGGTTATAACATTTAGGCCTAATAACAATAAATAATATTTTGGTCTTGGTTAAAGTTAATTGGCAATTAATGAGTTGACAACTCAGTTGTAAGTTGTAGGGTATTAGCTAATCACACATACAAATTGAAATATGCATAAAAGAATGATTTTTAAATTTTATGAGATCATTTTATCATTGACTTAAAGCTAAGAAGATCTAGGCCAATGGCAAGTACATTTACCGTCGCTTAGACCTAGCAGTGAAAGGTTTAAACAAGGAAATTTGCGTCTTCGTTTACGAAGTGTTTGGAACATAATATACTCTGTTATTATGTCTTCTTTTGGCATGCCATGCATTTAAGACGTTTGTATCTATCAGCGGATATCGATGAAAACATAGTTTATTTGTCTTTAGTGAAGATTTAACGTCGGAATCCTATCACACTAAGACAACTTCTTATAATTTCTTCTTTATCATTATGTAAACAAACACTTCCTGATCGTACATCAGTACATCACGTGACCCGGAAATACTTGTGAATAATGCCCATTGGTGTGATCGTGAACTTCCGGTTCTATTTTTAAATGTTCAATTATTTTAGGCATTTCCGTAAACGAAAAAGCTTTTGCTGGTTATTGACAGTTGATTTCAACCTCGACGGCTAGTTCTAGTCACTTAGAATTATACAAAGGATACAATATTAGTTATGAGGAATCCGTTTTTAACATCAAAATTAATACTCAAGTGTTAGTCGCATGTATCTTGTTTATAAAATAAATTAGTCAAGAGTTGCGTTTTCTTGGTTATTGAAAAACAAAATTCGTATTCATAAAAACGAATAACAAAACTTCTTTTGCATTAAGCAATAAGTTTGATATTATAAAAAGGTGATTATTCCCTTCTGACTTTCACAATACATTGTTTTCTTTTGTAAACATCTTTTTGAAATAAAAGAAACTTTAATCCCCGACAAATGTTCGTACAACCAGTAACCTAGCACACAGACATGTTTCGAATAAAATGATCGAATTCGACCGGAAATGTTTTTTTCTTGTGAACTTTTATGCATGCATACACGTTAAGACTTGTCAATGATGCTGCAATCAGCCGTCTACCACAAATAGCTTAAGAAAATTGCACTGGACGACCCCCCCTCTCCCAACTCTGCTCGAGACACAAATAGCTATATAGCTTCTTTTATGTGGTAAAGCCAAATAAATATATTATATTAATATATTGATGTATAGTGGATATCTTATTAAAGAATTATGTGAATACCTTTAACTGATAACTGGCACGCTATTACTTTATTCTTGGTAAAATATAATTCTAAAATACAAACTCCGACGTATTCAAATGAACAATCGCATTAACGATGCTCGTTGACTGAATCAAATTTCATAGGCTGGCTGATGAGGATTCGCTCTTATCTTACTGTATAGCATTGAATTACAATTTGAAAATATACACTTTTCTTTCTTGTTCTACAAGTTTGCAAAATTACCATTAGTCAAAGCTACAAAACATTTTGAGAGTTCCAATAAATGGTTTAAATAACAAGTTGGTGTGCATATGAAGTGTACCCCGAAGCACAGAACGAAAGCGGAAATGAACAAAACATATGTGTACGTTTGTATCGTACCAATTTCATTGTCAATGGCTCTAATACTCAGAATAAATCCATTACACTGGTTAGTACCTTACCATCTTTTTTTTTAAATGGTGGTTTTGTCTCAAATAAAGAATCAGTAGACTTTACACAGGAACTAATATCAACGCCAACGCTTTTTATGGACGGAGTAAGGTTTAACGTAACTAAATAAGCGCATTATTTATCTACGATTGCGTTTACCATTACTTCTACTAATTATTACATTACTACTAATATTTTTTTTCTAGCAACCAGAAACTAAAATAATTCAAATGTTTATTCTGCATTAAACTGAACGCAAACTTCATCCATCAAAGTAATCACTTTAGATGGAGCGCCATCGCCCCTCGTTCCACAGGCTTTATATAAAGTGCATAAATAGTTTTTGTTCTAAAAAAAAACGAAAAAAACTTGAAGACATTAAAATGTTATAATTCTTAAAAGATAATATAGTCGACAGAAATAAAATATTTTTGGCTGTATATTTTCTCAGTTGAAGAAATAAAAGTGAGGAAGAACATTATCTTTATTATCATCCTGTTAATTTATTGTATTATGGGCGTCCATTTGACTTTTCAAAGCTAAGCTTTTTATCTAATGTTAAATAGTGAGGGACTAAAAGTAAATATGAACTGTTATTTAGCAGGGCATATCTTTATATCTTAGAAGGAAAAGGTGTTTAATGAAAAGAGCCTTAACAGATAATGAAGAAAAGTGTGGGGTGTACAACTAATGTTGTAATATTGCTTTCTTTGATTGTGCAAGGTACGTTCTTTTTGTCTCTAAATTAAGTCATTAATTTAACTGTTGTTTTTTCTTATGTTTTGGAAATTGAAGTTGAAAATGTAAGTCGTTTTATGGTAGATTACACCAAACGTAAAATCGAACATTCAAATCGTTGAATACGAGAAAAAAAAATATATCGATTTCGCCATTTGACTATCCTTATACCGACGTCGCCTCTGTAGTGTAACAGTGTAAGTGCATTTTTTGTTCTCTTGATCACATTATTCTAATGCGACTAAAGATTATAATAATTTGTACCGATCTAGAAGTTTCGATTGTTTGTGAGAGCAAGCCAAAAATGTCATTGCAATATACTGCAGCACTTATTCCTGCTGGCAGTTATTATTTAAGTTTATTTAAGATTTTTTTTGTTTGTTTTTTCCTACCTGTTCTATCGCCATACTGTTCCCCACTTAATGACATAATGTTGATAAAAAATGCATGTGTTAAAAAAACATTTTTTTATATCTTTTTTTTTTCCATAGCAAACATACAAATGGCCGACAAACAGTTTTATAAAATTGCTTAAACCTTTTTTAACAATAAAGATAATTCAATTATGTTTACTTTATTGCTTTGAATTTGCATTATATATATTTCCATGCTTGATTATGCTTATAGCTTTATTATTTAAAAAAATATGAATTTTCTACTAAAAATGCATATAAAATGTTTATATTGACACATGAAAGTTCAAAAATAAAAGAAAAATTATAAACGAATCTTCAAAATCATGCATGGGATTAAAGAAAACATAGTGATAAAGAACTGCCAAGTTTTAACCTTATGTGATGATTAATTACAGAGGAGTAGCAAAATGACAAAAAAAATGAAAAAAACTAAACAAATTGAGAAAAACCCGAAAAATAAAGAAAACTGTGCTCTAAAATAAACTAAACAAGCATGTTTGAATGTGTTATATTAGTATTTTGAAATTCAAATCGTGTGTAACAACTGTATTTTGTTATTAAAGCAATGGTTAAACTGTCTCAATATGTAAAAATCTCAATTACGCCAAAAAAAAAATTTTTTAGGCATAATTAAACAGGTGTCTATCCTTTATATCCCAATTCAACAGTCGTTTAAAATTGGACAATACTTCTGGCCAAGATCCTGTCTTATACTTGGCGCCACTCAACATGCTGTTGTAGCACTCCGCAGGTTGGATATTCAGCATGCATTAGACTAATTTTCCCCTTATGCAAAATTTCACACAGATCATTCACGGAGCGTTATTATCTCGTATTCCTGCACGTTTAATATCAAGACATCAGATGCATACCAAAATTAATAATAGGCCTAGGAAGTACATTAATATTATATTTTAAGCAACAATTTTATTCTTGTTGATTTTGCTTTTTAATACACAAAATAATAATGCTTTTATTTTAAATTACATTTAATCTTTTTTTTAACAAGAAAAACTTTCTTTTTTTCTAGAAGCATTATCTGATGAAGACATACCATGTATTTTTCGTAAGGTAATCAGTTATATCATACGTCGTTTCAATGTGCTGCTATAATATAATGGTTTAAAGAAGAATTATTTTGTTGAAGAAACAATACATTAATACAATGTTATCTCTAACAGAATGAAAAATGTGAAAAAGGGATGACCGCCGATTATAAGTATGTACAAGTTGAAAACTTTCTTTGCGACTCGAAAACTGATGGTGGAGGATGGATTGCGTTTCAAGTAATAGTTTTAGTAAACGCTTCATTCCCTTGTTTAAATCAAATAGTTGTTTTTTTTTTAAAGTCGTTTTAAACTATCTAATTTACTTTCTGACGTTAAAATATTCCTTTAAATGATTATTATTACCCTAGTGGTACAGCGACTAAAAGAAAATAAGAAGTACGAAATCTTGGTTTAAATTATAGCTGGGAATTGAACCGAACCCGAATGAAACACGCCGAACTCGAACCCTGCCTACCAACGAAACGAGCACTCTGTGAACAAACCGATCCAAAAAGTTTATATCACTTAGTACAAAGCTAACCGAACGAACCATCCGCAAACTAAAAATAGTCTCAGATTATTTCTAAATAAACAGTTCGCGAACGCCAGATTTTTCTTTTTTATTTGTCTTAAAACCTATTAAATAATTATATATATATATATATATATTTTTATCATCACTCATTTACCAACACTCAAACATTCATGTAAATATAATTTTATATCATTGTGTGTTAAATTAAAACACGGGTCTTTTTTCATAGAACACAATCCGTCAACCCAAATTCTGAATAATCTGCCCGCCAATTTTTTTTTTTCTTCTGCTGTGACATTCTCCAATTTACTTACATCAACCCACCCCCTGCCAGTTTTTTTTATCTTACAGTTGCTCGTGCCGTAATATAAACAATTGGTAATTTTTAAATAAACATTAAATACATGTTTTCAATTCCTAATTTGTTTATTCGAACATTAGCGTAATATATTTGTTCCACTAACTAAAGTAGCGCAACTTGGTGCAAAGGTTCAGATTTCTCTGTTAAACAAATACTCTTTTCTTCACTTATGTTTTGCATTTTGTTCATTTGATAATGCGGCTATTTTTTTAAAATATGTAAACTAATCATGTAAGAGTCATTTTTGGTGCAAAGGTTCAGATTTCTCTGTTAAACAAATACTTTTTTTTTCACTTATGTTTTGCATTTTGTTCATTTGATAATGCGGCTATTTTTTTAAAATATGTAAACTAATCATGTAAGAGTATTCATGTCCCCCTATTTTAACTATCAAAGTGGGTTAAATGGAATGGACATAAACATTTTTGATAAATAAATTTAGCTTGATTTGGGGTTAAACGCCTTATGGCATTTAGGGTAAAAAACGCCATTACACAATTTAATAAATAATAAGTGAAAGTTAAAACAAAATGTCCTATTTCATAAATTTTTTTCAATAATAAGAACATTTAATTTGATTACAATATCCCCACCCCTATCTCAGCCTAAATAGCTGTTAGGCTAGTAAAAGAAAAATCCAATAGTTTTTTATAAACTCACCCAATAATCTTCTTTATATAAGGAGCGTCTGTAATGTATACAATGCATTTGCAGAGCAATTGGTTTCGATCAGAGCCAAGCCATATTTAGAAACTATAAAACATCACTGTACTGATATTAGATAGTTTATGGCAGGGGTCGGCAACATGTCAAGATGCGGCTCTCCAGTTCCATGCGCAAATATTGATAATTATAGATCTATTATTTCATTTTCAAAACTCATAAATAAATAAAAATAATATAGAACAAAAAATATATATACTGCAAACAGGAAAAATCTGCAAAATGTCTTCAAATGTAAAACACATGCAGTGGAAAACATGCAAGTGGAAGACATTTAACTGGCTTCTGCTTTATCACTTGCTATGGATGAGTCTTGCGACATAAAAGACACGGCACAATCACAAGTTACCTTTTCGTCAGTTATATGTCGTCCTAATGTCCAAAAGAAGAACTGTTAGTATTGCTGCCACTCTCAGGGCAAACCCGTGGAGTAAATATAGTAAATAATGTGCAAAAATGCCTGGAAAACTATGAAATCGATATTTAAAAAATCATTTACATAGCATCTGACGGAGCCAGAAGTATAATAGGAATACATAAAGGGGTAACAACGATTCTTAGGCAAAATGTAAACCACAAAATTTTAACGTTTCACTGCATAATTAACCAGTAGGCGCTTTCTGTCCAATTATTTCCGGACGAAATAGTTGAGGTCATGAACTTGGTAATTAAGATCATTAACAGCATTTTGGCAAAAGCACTCTGCTACCATCGCCAGTTTTAGGAATTTCTTGAAGAAATAATACAGTGCAATGCAACTTTTGACACGAATTATTTCAGCATGGCTATAAACCAAATAAAGATTTGAGAAATTCAAAACAAACACAGTAGGCTACTCTGGCGTTCATAGTAAATCATAGTAAATCCTCTCAACACATTATATACAAATGAGATCAACATTGAACCATTTGGAATTGATGCTTCACAGAGCAAGTTAAAAGAATTGGAGGTCCAAAAAAGCATGCACGTCACGCTGCACAACTGGACAGCTCTAAAAGAAATGCCGCGAGTTGAGGCATTCATATTTGACGCATAGAATAGTCTTCCAGTATGCTATAGTGAAGTGAATAAGTGGGCATTGGGAGTGCTGACGACCTTCGGGTCAACATATTCGTGCGAGCAAGGGTTCTCTTGCATAGAATATAATACAATTAAAAAGTAAAGTAAGAAGCCAACTAACAAATACAAATCTAGAGGCGTGCTTGAAAGTTGAAACTAAAAACAACAAGTTATGAGCCAGATTTAACCAAACTTTCAAAAGGCAAGCAAGTCAAATGCTCCCATTTATGTAACTATTGTAACTATCTATTATTCAATAATTATAGTTATATTATTTGATAACTAATTTAATTATTCTAGCAGAGCTAGCTAAAATACTTTAATATGTTCTATGTGAGACATGTGTATGTTTTATATGGATAAATATTATTTCATATTTAAAGCTATTTATTTAAAATTAAAAAATCAAATTTAGGCTATATACCTAATCCTAATCAAATACCATAGTATTGAAACAAAAAAATGTTAGTGGCTCTTTCAAAACCGGGAAATTTTGTAAATTGTAACTTTTGGCTCCTCCGTCTCAAAAGGTTGCCGACCCCTGGTTTATGGCGATTAGTTTTACTGTGGCTCGCCTATTACGTATTTTTTTTAATGCATGAGCTAGATGGTGATTCTTTAGACGACTATAATTGATTCAACCATATTAAATGTTGTTCATATACATACAAAATCTGTTTAGGGTAGAAAAAAACAACTCATATTGTTGGCATTATTGTTTCATTGTGATCAGAAATTTAATATATATATATATATATATATATTATTACGTCGAAGAGTATAGATACTCAGGGGAGAAACCAGAAACGTTTTTTTTAGGGTGGGCTGAAGTTTCAAAATCAGTAAAAAAAAAATAATGGTTGAAAAAGTTAGTTTTCAACAATTTCAGGGGATGGGAGGTCGTAGCGCCCCCCCCCCCCCTTCAGCTTTCCACTTGGCTTCGCCCCTGAAAATACTCAGCGATAAATGGATCAGTTATTTACCAGCATGATGTTTGCTTGAAAGTTATTGCGCGTATACAGATATTGACATTGTTAAACTCACAAGGATTATATAATTTATTTAAAGAAAAGTTCAACTAAAACATATCAAATATTACAAGTAATATTATAGAAGGAAAAAGAAATGATACAAAACATAAATGCATTAAAAAAAAAATAATTTTAAAACTAATGTTTTAATCAAAGTAATTTATTTTCTATACACAATTTTATTTTTCTAAACAGAGACGTGCTCACAGGGAAACTGATTTTTTTAGAAACTGGACAGAATATAAAACAGGATTTGGCGATCTTTGTTCTGATTATTATCTCGGGAACGAATGGCTTCATAAAGAAACCTCACGGGTAATGTAGCGTTTATATTATAGACTGAACATTAAAATATTGATAAACTTTCATTTTACCCTATTGATATTAGTATAATCTTTACATTTTCCCTTTGATATATGCAACAGAAAACGATAATGCAGTGGAACGATTTATTTGATATATGCAACAGAAAACGATAATGCAGTGGAACGATTTATACAAATAAGCAATAACAAAGAGTAGGAGATCAACAATTTTTCAAATTGCTTTCTTTAAGTAATACTTATCAATGGTCTATTCATAACTTTGTGTAATTGTCAGTCATACAATGCAGCTTGTATAAAGTCAGATGCAAAATCAGGTCATTTAGCAAGGGTTGAGAGAATCATCATCAACTACTTTACTGTGCTGTGCACATAGTTGTAATAAAATTATTATTGACACATCACATTTACTTGTTTAAACTCTTTTTGTTCGGCAAATTACAAGTAACAATCGTTTTGAATTGTTATTGATGTCTGTCGAAATACTTCAATACTATATGTGCACCTAAAAAATAGTAGTGTTTGCAATTTGTAGATTTAAGGTAATCTTGTTATATATATATATATATATATATATATATATATATATATATATATATATATATATATATATGTATAAGAATCAATTATTACTCAAATCCTCTGACAAATATGCTTCAATTGTGTTCCACATATCTACATCAGAGAAGTAATATTTGTTTATTAACAACTTATCATGTCCTTGGCAATTTAACAAACTATACAACATAAATAAGACACACTTTTTTTTCGAAATATAAGAATTTGAATACGCGGAGAATAAGGCGACTCAGCTGACTCAAAAAAAATGTAATATTAATATTGACTAAAAACAATAACGAGTATCGGAAAAGAAAGTGTTTCCATGAAGAAATTGTAGAAGATGATGTAATGTCAGATACACAAATTTCATGGTTTAAACCTTCGTGTGATCAATAGATTGTGTCCTAAATAACACAAGTAGACGATTTTAGCATTTTAAATTATGGCTTCCACATTTAGTTGTGTAGGTTCACAAGACTTAAGTGTTGACTAGAATAGGAATCTTGATCGAATTTCAATGTAATAAAACTAACAAAATATATATTTTTATAACATTTTTTATTTAGACACCTTTTAAAATTAATGTTTACTGTTTCTAATTGATATATACAGAATAAAACAATGTTTTATACCTATAGTGTTAACATTAACTAATAGAAACTTTTAATGTTTGGTAGTGGTAACTTTTTCTTAAATTTTAACTTCCCTAAGTGATTCTTTAAAATTTTCTTCATTTACCTTCAATAAGTCTATTTTTTTTTTGTTTCTGTACATCTAAATTTACAAATGATAACATACTGGTGCATGCATTTCTACAGGCACAATATGAATTAAGAATCGATATGATCTACAAAGGAAAACAGTACTATGCCAAATACACGAGCTTCAAAGTGGACAATGAAGAAAATAAATACAATATGACCCTCGGTGAATTTTTTGGTAATTTAGGGGATGATTTTGGTAAGCACAACGGATCGCGATTTACTACCTATGATAATGACAACGATTTAAGCAACCAGGAAAATTGTGCTGTCCTGTTGAAGGGCGGTTTTTGGTATAAGGCATGTGCTGACGTCAATTTAAACGGAGAATATTTTAACTATAACTGGCGTAAAGGGGTCACGTGGTATTCTTTGACTACCAATTTCGACCAACTTACCTCTGTAGAGATGAAGATACGGAAGCGTTGATTAAACTCAAAGACATGTATTGGCAAACAGATGCTCAAGAAAGCATTGCAAAATTGTGTTAACTCAAGTTTAATAAAGATATTTTGAAAAAGTTGTTATACTTTACAATTTCACGGGGAGAAGAAAGTACAGAGAAGTTAAAACATAGTTTATTTCAGTGTCGCGAGTTGTAGGAGATTTTCGCGCGAGCCTCACGTGTGACGTGTATTTATGTGTTATTATTTGATGTGACTAAATTATTTAACAATATTAGTGGAGTCAGACTAGTGAGCTTGTCATTCCATCAACATAATGGGAGTGGGGCGAGAGACAGACTGATAGATTAAATGTATAATTCTTGTGTTTTTTTTTCTAAAAAAATATGTGTTTCCCTGTCGTTATGGTTCATATCAATAATCTCTTTATAATCTGTTCATAGTCATTGTCTTCTTTATTTGACATACTTAAAAGAACATCTAACGCGTTTTCATTTGTTAGTGTTCAACATAAAAGTAATGCAATATAAAATCGTTGATTTAATTGAGATTATCATCCCATATACAAAAAAAAATATTATTACAATTGCCCATTCAAAACCCTCCTGCATTACTTCCCTTGTTATGTCTCTATATATATAATATATTTACACTTTTTTTACAGTTATGTGGTGGCTGAATCTTTATTAAAAATTGTTTATATAAACATCTGGTGGTCTTAAGCAGGGTCGAAACTACATAACCTCATAGCGGTGACTCTGTGTAACGGAGCACAGATCCGAAAAGTTCCACATAGGAACGTCGTGTAGCTGGACTGGTGAGGCCCGCATGCGGGATTCCCGAGTGAAAAGGCAATGCACGATATGACTCTGCTCCGGCTAATAACGTAGGACCCCAGTCCTTCATGGCTGGGGAGTGACTCCTAGCCTCCGCAGTAGTAGGTTATGGTCCAGCGCGATGGAGCTTGTTTCCAATACAGCAGCATTGCAGCCAGCTGTCCTCTGATGGCTAGCTCAGACTTTAGGAGAAAGTCGTGCTAAATGTACCTCAGCGACATTGAGGACAAACACCAGCAAACGGTTTACTTGACCCTTTACTCTGGGTCTTGCAGGTAGTGTGGCAGAGGCATTGCCGATCGTTTGTTTTACTACGTCACTTTAGCTTCCTGGGCGATCGCTCCCCCTGGAGCAGACAAAAACATGGCTTGTACAACTGAAACGAATACCCCGAGTCTGGGTATAACTCAGTTGAGCTGCCTTGGTCACTTGCCAAGTCGCGTTGGGGCATTGACCGATAAGTCCGCGACCAACGTGAACTGTCAGTTTCCAGTCTCTGTCTCGGATGGAGTAGAACCACGCGGTTGTGAAGTCTTAGGAAGTGGGACCGCTCATATGAGGGTAGAGGTGTTGGCAGGTGAACCTTCTAGGGCAGGACTGCCATTGCAGGGGCCCAAGGTACACACTATCTCTTTCCGTACGGGAAAAGCAAAGTCTGGGAATGGTGAAAACCCGGGCGCTGCTGTCGCCAAGCAGCAGTCGAAAGTCACCCTCTGCCAAGCGGAGCACAGATCTGACAAGTTCCACCTAGGAACTTCGTGTAGCCGGACTGGAGAGGCCCGTTCGTGGGATTCCCGGGTGAAAAGGCAACACACGATAGGACTCTGTTCCCAGGAAAAGCAGAAAAGCAGCTGCCGGCCAGCCAGGGAATCTAGCCGCTCTAGACGGGAGCATTCCTGGAAGACTGGAGGCCAAAGCGGCCTACGTAATGGCAGTAAAACCAGGGCTGGTGGTACCCTGTGTCCCGGTGTACATGACATACATCCGGGAATCCCACATTGGGTGGTCAGGTCAGTCACAATAAGACCGCGTTCTGCCAATCCCCGACGGTGACTCCCGCGACTAGTGATACGGCGCACAGATCCAACAAGCCCCATCTAGGGGTTTCGTGTTCCCGGTTTAGGTGGGCCCGTGCGCGGGCATCCCGAGCTGAGAGGCGTAACACGATAGGACTCTGCTCCCAGCGAAAGCGGAGGAAGCCCGACGGTAGACATGACCTAGGCAAAGGCTCGCACCAAAAGAGCGCCCAGCTCCGGGTGATGCACCTGAAAGTGTTCGGCCTGATCCCCAAGTCTCTAGAGATCCTAAAACTCTTGCATGAGTATGATATTGACGTGGCAATGTTCCAGGAGTGCAAAATTGGTAAGAAGAGGGTGGCATCCTTATCGGGATATACGATCTTCCGATGCACCTGCTGATTGGGGGGCAGTGGAGGGCTGGCAACCCCTGTCCGAAGTTCACTACAAGCTCGAGTGGTGAACCGCAGAACGGGCAGTTGCAAGACCGATATCCTAACCCTGGAGGTGTTGACGAACGGAAAGGCTTAAACCCTGACCAACGTCTCCAACCCTACGAAGAAGGATTTGGACCTCACCGTGGAGGCACATCTTTCTTGCACTTGTATTGGCGGTGATTTCAATGCGGCATCACCGGCCTGGGGCTATGCTGTCGCCAACAATTCAAGACGACTGGTGGAGGAGCTATGCAACAGCACGAAGCTGATCCGATTACAGGGTACCAATACCCCAGCTACCTTTTTCCACACAGGAAATGGTAGTGAATCGAGGCTGGATCTCACGCTCGTGAGTGCTGATCTGGCTGCTAGCACCTCTATGGAAGTCTTGGGTGATGTTGGGAGTGATCATTTGCCCGTGTTGGTCACTATCAATATAGGAAAAGCAAGCAGCGAACCTTCCGGGCCCAGGAAGTGGATCTACTCGAAGGCACGCTAGGACGAGTACAGAGCGCGCACCAATCGTGCTATTGAAGAAGTGCTTATCGAGATTGGGCCTATCGACTCAGTGTATGGTACGATGGTTAAAGCCATACTAGGGTTGCCAGAAAGAAGATACCAAGGTCACATGAGAAGCGCAAGTTCAGACCGTTTTGAACAAAAGCCTTAGGAGAGTTGGTCCGCAAAAGGAGGGCTGCTTGCAAGCTCGCAAGCAGGCGGAAGACGGCAGAGAGCCGTCGAGAGTACAACCGTTTAACGGCGGAAGTGAAAGGGGCTATCGCGGAGGCAAAGTTGTCGAAATGGACTAATACATGTGCTGGATTGGACCTTGCCGAAAGCCGGCAGGCATGGAACCTAATCAACCACCTTGTGCGAGCTGAGGTAGCTAGCAGAGCACCAGCTTCGTTGGCAAGAGCAGGGGCAGTGCCCATGGTATCGGATACCAGGCGGGCTGAGATGCTCAACCGACGTTTCGTAAGTGTCGGAAAACTGGGTGGAAGAACGAGTGTGTCTGCTGGGCTAGATAAAGTCCGGAAGGCAAACGAACGCCACATGACGGGAGAGGGTGAGGTTAGCACATTCACGGTGCCCTTTATTCGGCAAGAACTGGATTATGTTTTGAGACGGTGCAAAGCGAAAAAGGCCCCAGGGCTGGATGGGATTAGCAACGAGCTGATCACTCACCTTGGGGCTGTTGGCAAGGGCAAACTCTTGGAGCTCGTAAACCGATCATGGTCTGAAGGTGTCCTACCGAAACAGTGGAGAGAGGCTTTGGTGGTACCCATCTTGAAGAGGAGTAAAGACCCGGGTCAGGCCGAAAGCTACCGACCGATTTCCCTAACATCGTGTGTAGGGAAGGTAGCTGAGAGATTAATCAATAGTAGGCTTGTGAGGTTCCTAGAGGATAATCGACTGGTTGCCCCCACTCAGGCAGGCTTCCGTAGTGGAAGAAGCTCGATGGATCAGGTGACGCTCTTGGACCAGAAAACGGCTGACGGGTTTCAGCGGAAAGAGTCTACACTAGCAGTATTCCTGGATTTTAAACAGGCCTATGAAAAGGTCTGGCGGCCGGGGCTGTTGTTGAAGCTACAGAGGCTAGGAATCGCCTCTAACATGTACAATTGGATAAAGGGGTTTCTAGCCCGAAAGATAGTTGCAACTCGTTACGGGAAAGCGGTTTCTCGGAAGCGCGTCCTGGAGCAAGGACTGCCCCAGGGCTCAGCACTGTCCTGTACACTGTTTCTAGCT
Organism: Anisus vortex; assembly: GCA_949126835.1. Lineage (NCBI taxonomy): Eukaryota > Metazoa > Mollusca > Gastropoda > Planorbidae > Anisus > Anisus vortex. Next base: position 31,878,496 of record OX421492.1, read on the forward strand.
TTAATCAACGACCTGCCGAACTATCTGGGAAGCTCGTCGCTGCTTTTCGCAGACGATCTTGTGGTCTGGTCGACCGGGAGGGAAGCGCATGCTCTACAGCGGACCCTCCAGCAGGATTTGAACGCAGTAGCCTGTTACGCCAAGCTGTGGGGTATGGAGGTAAACTGCCTAAAAACAGTTTATTCGCTCTTTACCCTTGGAATCGATATCCTCAAAGAGCCGATCGAGCTGAACATTGACGGCCGCGCTCTGGAATGCGACCAGAAGCCGGTCTATCTCGGAGTGACACTGGACCGAAAGCTAACGATGTATGACCATGTGAGGTTAGTCCAAGAGAAAGCTTCTTCTAAGCTGAACATTGTCAAGAGACTGGCCACTACTGGCTGGGGTGCGAAGGCGAGTGTGTTGAGAAATCTTTACCTAGGAGCGGTAAGATCTCAGATCGATTACAGCCTCCCGGTGCAAATCTATGCGTCTGATACTGCTTTGAAGACGTTGGACTCTGTACAAAATCAAGCCCTCAGACTAATATGTGGAACGTTCCGAACCGCCCCGACATCGGCTGTTGAAATCATGGCAAACGTGCCGCCTCTGAATGGGAGAAGGAAAAGGGCCGTTATTACTGCTTACGAGCGGTACAAGCGGTTGGAGGAAAGGTCCCCCCTCAGGATGCTCGTGGATTCCTGGGTGGGAAGAGCTCGGATCTCAATGCACCACGCACTGAAGCTCAGTGCAGAGATCGGACTCCCGGTCCACCGCATGCCCATGCGGACGGGAGTGGAACCTCCTCCTCACCTATCTTTCAACCTGCCAGAGATACGGACGAACCTGATGGAAGCAGTCGGACCCAGCGCTTGCCTGATTGAGAGGCGCGCAGCTGCTCTAAGGACGGTACGTGCATACTCGGGATTCGTTGAGGCATACACTGATAAGAGCGCGATCAGTGGGACCGAAGCGCGTTCTGGGTATGGTGCTCTTGTGTCGTACCCGAAGGCAGAAGAAAAACGGGCTAAGCTAAGTGGGCCATGTGGAGCAATCTGCATCTTTGATGCGGAGATGGAAGCCATCAGAATTGCTGGTGTGGCAACTGGGAAAACGTTCAAAGAAACACCAGCTGCTGATGTGGTAATCTTCACTGATGCGCTTTCAGTACTCCAAGCCATCGACGGCTTGGGAACATGGCCCGATCTGCTTGTCCGACTATTAGCTGCTATTTCCAATCTGATCCTCAGGTACGGGGTGAAGGTCATTTTGCAGTGGATTCCAGGTCATGCAGGAGTCGCTGGCAATGAGATAGTGGATGCCTTGGCCAAGAAGGGATCCCTGACACCCACTCCGGCGGGTCCGTCCACCTTCGCGAGTGCCCGCAGATCAATTCGTGAGTGGGAGACAAGACAGTGGTGGAAGAATTGGGACGAGTCTGACAAGGGTCGAGGTGTGTGGCAGCAACTAAAACGGCCAAATCAAGCTGATCCGTGGTGGAAGCTCCGCAGGAGAGAACAGGCTACGATATCCCAGTTCCGTACAGGGCACTGCCCTATTGATGCCTATTTCGGACGATTTAGGCCCAATTTCGATTCGCGGTGCCGACATTGCTTTAAAACAGAAGAGATGGTCGAGCATTTGCTTTTAGACTGCCCTGCCTTGCAGGAGGAAAGAGTAGATGGGAATGGTCAACAGTTTATATATTATTTATTAGCCTACCTTTTTAGAATTACAAAAGTAGCTACTATTTACTATATATTTTATTACATATTTATATTTTTAGCATTGAAACTTCTAAAAAAATGGTGTACCTTTTCAAAAACGTTATTGGCAACAAAACAAACCGCTTAAATGCTTAAAATGGACAACGACTAAATAGCATAAAATTCCCATAAGTAAGAACACTACAGCGAAGTTTTAGTTTTGCCTGTGATATGTTTGAAGTGGAAGACAATCAATATTGGAGGCTCTGTTGACAATATAGGTCTGGTCCCCTAACAGCCAGCAAATATCGATGTTCTGTTGACAATATAGGCCTGCCACCCTAACAGCAAATATTGGATGTTCTTTTGACAATATAGGTCTGCTCCCCTAAAAACCAATATTGGATGTTCTGTTGACAATATAGGTTTTCTCCCCCAACAAACAAATATTGGATGTTCTGTTGACAATATTGGTTTGCTCCCCCAACAACAAATATTGGATGTTCTGTTGACAATATAGGTTTGCTCCTCCAACAACAAATATTGTATGTTCTGTTGACAATATAGGTTTGCTCCCCCAACAAACAAATATTGGATGTTTTGTTCACAATATAGGTTTGCTCCCCAAACAACAAAATATTGGATGTTCTGTTGACAATATAGGTTTGCTTCCCCAACAAGAAATAATGGAATTTCTGTTGACCATATAGGTTTGATCCCATAACAACACATATTGGATTTTCTGTTGACAATATAGATAAGCTCCCCCAACAACTAATATTGGATGTTTTGTTGAAAATATAGATTTGCTCCCCAACAACAAATATTGGATGTTCTGTTGACAATATAGGTTTACTCCCCCAACAACAAATATCGGATCTTCTGTTGATAATATTGAATTGCTCCCCCAACAAAAAATATTAAATGTTATGATGACAATATAGGTTTGCTCCCCTAACAACAAATATTGGATGTTCTGTTCACAATATCGATTTGCTCCCCAAACAACAAATATTGGATGTTCTGTTGACAATATAGGTTTGCTCCCCCAACAACAAATATTGGATGTTCTGTTGACAATATAGGTTTGCTCCCCAAACATCAAATATTGGATGTTTGGTTGACAGTATAGGTTTGATCCCCCAATAAACAAATATTGGATGTTCTGTTGACAATATAGGTTTGCTACCCAAACAACAAATATTGGATGTTTGGTTGACAATATATGTTTGATCCCCCTACAACAAATATTGGATTTTCTGTTGACAATATAGGTTTTTTTCCCCAACAAGAAATAATGGAAAGTCTGTTGACAATATAGGTTTTATCCCCCAACAACAAATATTGGATTTTCTGTTGACAATATAGGTTTGATCCCCCTGCAACAAATATTAGATTTTCTGTGGACAATATAAGTTTGATCCTTCTACAACAAATATTCGATGTTCTGTTGACAATATAGGTTTGATCCCCCATAAAAAAAATATTGGATGTTCTGTTTACAATGTAGGTTTGTTCCCCCAACAACAAAGATTATATTTTATTTGACATTATAGGTTTGAACCCCAATCAACAAATATTGGATGTTTGGTTGACAATATAGGTTTGCTCCCCCAACAACAAATATTGGATGTTCTTTTGACAATATAGGTTTGCTCCCCAAACGACAAATATAGTATGTTCTGTTCACAATATAGGTTTGATCACCCTACAAAAAATATTGGATGTTCTGTTGACAATATAGGTTTGCTCTTCAAACGACAAATATAGTATGTTCTGTTCACAATATAGGTTTGATCACCCTACAAAAAATATTGGATGTTCTGTTGACAATATAAGTTTGCTTCCCCAACAAGAAATAATGGAATTTCTGTTGACCATATAGGTTTGATCCCCCAACAACAAATATTGGATTTTCTGTTGACAATATAGAAAAGCTCCCCCAACAACAAATATTGGATGTTCTGTTGACAATATAGGTTTTTTTCCCCCATCAACAAATATTGGATTTTCCGTTGACAAAATAAGTTTGATCCCCCTACAACAAATATTGTATGTTTTGTTGACAATATAGATTTGATCTCCCAACAACAATGATTGGATTTTCAGTTGACAATATAGGTTTGCTTCCCCAACAAGAAATAATGGATTTTATGTTGACAATATAGGTTTGATCCCCCATCAACAAAGATTGGATTTTCTTTTGACAATATAGGTTTAATCCCCTATCAACACATATTGGATGTTCTTTTGACAATATAGGTTTGATCCCCAAACAACAAATATTGGATGTTTTGTTGACAATATAGGTTCGATCCCCCAACAACAAATATTGGATGTTCTGTTGACATTATAGGTTTCATACCCCACCAACAAATATTGGATTTTCTGTTGACAATATAGGTTTGATCCCTCAACAATAAACAAAAGATGCAAGTCTATATTAACATAAACAAAATTGTGCCTAGACGATCTAATGCAGCGGTTCCCAAACTGGGGGGCGCGACCCCCTTGGGGGTCGAATGACCATTTCGCGGGGGTCGCCAAAGACCTTCGGAAAACGTATGTTTTTGATGGTACTAGGAGCCGAAACACAATTTATCTTTCCGTCTCCAAGAGATTCCACCTACATGCAGATACATCCGCATACTACGTGTAGGCTACTTGGCATAATGTCATCAATACATGTGTATGTGACAAGGTCGGCACCATAATGCACGCATGCGGACCAGTAACACGTCTGTAGAGAGTTGTGTTAAAAAGCCTCTTCTCCGTTAAAAGCAGCCATTGTGTTAAAAGCAGTAGGCCTAGTATTGGCGATAAAACGACCGACACTTCATGAATATTTTGGAATTTAGTGTAGATTCTGTTCGGTCTGGATTTCAAAATAATTAGTGACCAAAAGTAATCGGAGCTCACTTTATGATATATTGACAAATATTAGCAACAAAGACAATGTCGCGCCAGTTAAAAGAAGTAATAAAAAGCCTCAAGCTGGGCAGCCCCCAGTAAATTAGGTGTTGTCCCGCCACAGTTTGCCTGCCTTGACGGGTGCGTAAGGCTTAGGGCACGCACATGTTCGACAAGAAGACTGCAACTCAAGTACCCAGTGTCATGTATATTGTTTTTCCAAAAATTGGAACACGCAATGTTTATTCTTCTTCCCCCCCTCTTTTTCTCACTAAACTGGATTGTGTGGGTGGGGCTTAGGCTTCCGATCGCTTGACGTTTAGTAGGAAGACAGACAAAAGATTCTAGGTAATGTTGGGATTCTGTGTTGATCTTAAATTCTCAGGGTCTGGGAACGACTCATTATTAAATAGGGGAAGTTCCTATCGTTTTGTTATGAGTTTTGTAATGATACCATGATTTTCACCCCTACTGGTAATGGGTCTATCCCTTGCACCACTTGAATAGTATTTAATGATTTGTTTTGTCTGAAAGACAGAGAGTTTCAAAATATGTTCCTTTGAGAACGTTTGTGTTTGCACTATTTTATTCTAACTGTACATAATAGATATATTGTATATATTGAACATATTACCTGAATTAAACTATCAACAACAGTTACACTGAAGCTTCCTTGTCAAGTTACTATTCTATTGTGTTGTATACATTACTATAAGATTTATCTACTACTCTAATGTCCAGGAAAAGAACTGTTGGAACACAAATACTGAGTTTGTGCCCAGGACTATAAGAAGAGTTCGTGTAATACTGAAACATAAATAATAATAACTTAAGTCTCCCCTCGGACTAACGAGAATTATCAACAGGATCTACACAGCTCTGGCCACAAGAGGATTGTGGATGTAACACCAGCAATAAAAAAAATTTTTTAAAAATTCACGACGACATTAAAGTTTTAGTTTGCATTATCTTGTATTGGCCAAATTCAGATTCTTTTTTTTTTTGTGGGTAAATATAGGCTAAATTTTTGGAAGGCTAATTTTAATAGGCATTTAAAGGATTTTTCTTATTGATATTTATGTACCCATAAAGAAAATGTTAACATTAAAATTACCCAAATAAATAATATTAACGGCATAAGAATTCTAATTGTCTACAAGAATCATAACTGTATATTGCTTGTCATCAGTGTTATACTTAACAATAATCAAAACTGACAACAATCATTTGCTACAAAGAAGAGTATCCAACTAAATTATGTTGGTTTCCTTTTAATATTATTACCTAATAATATATAAGTTTTATATCTTATTAAGAGTTTAAATTTACAAAAGAAAAAAAGCAAGTTTAATTTTTGCATAATGTTTTTTTAGAAACAGATTAATACATGTCTTTTTAAATTTTGGACTACTAGTGATATAAATTATAAAATTAAACGAAGAATTCATTTGATAAAATACATTCACAATAATGAATGTTGCTAAGACAAACAAGTCAGAACTAAATATCGCGGCAAATATTTGTTGAACAAAGATAGGGATTAATACAAAAACCATAATTAACATACACAAAATTAAAACAGTTTTAACAGATTTAATTTCCGCTTTTCTTTTAGTTATGGTCTCACTTGATAATAAATTGGATTTATTTTTAGACGAAAAGGAAATTTTATTTATAGTCATAAACGTACTTGTTCCTATAACAATCATTGGAAGACCACAATTCAATGACACACCAGAAGAATACTGATAATCAAATAGTAGTCCATAATTTAATACGACATAATCTTTCGATACTACTAAAGGTATGGTCCTATTGTAATAATCTAAAAAAATAATATCTCGTGTGAAAAATATCGGCGATCGAATGAGTACATTAAAAAGTGTTATTGCAAAAATACAAAATTTCATACGATAATATGTGACAATTCTTTTTATTTGAAAAGGAAAACATACAGCTAGCATTCTCTCTATAGAAACTAAAGCCACTAAATGTATACTTGTTGACCCTGTCACAACATTAAATGAATCAATATATGCAAAATAAAAAGCCGCTATATATGAATACCAATAAAAATCTATTACATAAAAGGTGAATAATAGAATAAGATATGCTTGTGTAAAAGAATAAATAAGATCACATACAGAAAGAGCCAATAATACCGAATTCGTTGAGTCTTTCATTTTATGATGTGATAAAATATTTATGTTGAGAATACTTCCACCTATACCTAATAATGAAAGAACATTGCTTACAAAAGTGAATAATGCAAGTGTCAATACAGTGTATTGTTCCCAACATTGCTGTTTTCATCAAGGTGAGCTTGAAAGTCACTTGAGTTGTTCATTTTAAAATTGTATAATTTACAACAGTTCAGTAAGACTTACACTCTACAGTTCCTGGTTAATTCCTCTGTAAAAAAGAGGTTAATGAAATTATTCGATATGGTTTCAAGCATTTTTAAAATACTTTAAGCACCCCATAATTTAAACATTTTTAGTAAATAATAAATGCGTAGTTTGATGCATATTACTTTTATTTATGTCCAGGGGCGAAGCCACAGGGGGGGGGGGGCTGAGGGGAGCTAAGCCCCTGTTTATGTCAATCCTTTCAGGTAAAGTTGTTTATATTAATAACATAGTTATATCCCTGCCGTCGACCTATCCCTGCCGTCCTGGATGAGTTTTTGGACCTAGTGGACGTATTAATCTTCTGTCTAGAAGAAAAGTCTATATATACATATATATATACACATATATATATAAAATATTAATCAGTGTTGGGAGAGGTGAGCAGTACATCATGATATAAGAGATGCAAATATCATTACCTTGCACAAAAGCAATAATTTCATAGGTATATCACTCATTAGCGTTGTCGGCAAGATCTTTGCACGCATGATCCTTGCCAGGCTACAGAAGCTAGCTGACAAAATATGCCCCCGTTTTCGACCTTGTTAGTAGAGATGGACCCATCTCAATTCTGCCAAAAATTAGTTTCTCACCTAAACTTTTAAACCTGATCCAGTTTCCCGCGACAATATAGAGAGCACTGTACAATGTGGTGGCGGCAATTCCAGCGCTTTTACCATCCTCCCATGAGTTAAACAAGGATGTGTTCTTGCCCCAACTCTCTTTGGGATCTTCTTCTCAGCCTTGCTAAACAATGCCTTTAGAGATTTACTTGCATACCCGGTGAGATGGAGGGTTTTTAAGTTTTCCAGGCTGAGGTAAAGCGATGTATCTGTAGAAAAGCAGTCAAATACTTGCTGTTCGCGGATGACGCCGCCTATTTGTCACCCACACAGATAATTACAATAAGAAAGACTAACGTAATGTTCAAGAATCTGACCTACCCAACATCTGCATCAATGGTACCAAATTAGATGTTGTTGATTAGTTCACTTACATTAGATCCACTATCACCACCGATATATCAATGAACACATAATTCAGCCAAAGTATTGACAAGGCAACTTTATCAAGGCTAACGCAAACAAAATGGGACAACAAGATGATGACCATAAATTAAAAAAATTGCCGTGTATCGTGCATGTGTGATCAGCACTCTCCTGTACGCCAGCGGAACTTGGACCCTGAACGTCTCACAAGAAAATAGACTCTCTTCTTTCAACGTGTGCTGACTCAGACGCATACTTGGGATCTCGTGGAAGGACTGCATAACATACAGCGTTGTCTTGTAAAGGGCTAACATGCCTATAATGGTCACTCTCCAACGCCTACGACGTCTCTTATGCAGAGCCTTTACAAGCTTATCTAGCGCCCCAGGGCCAAAGTTTCAGCGCCGTCACCGCTGTAACTGCTTGTTTAGTGCCATATTTGCTATATTTAGACTACATTTACCGCCCCCTGGAAGTGTCGCTCCCGGGCATATGTCTCCCTCTGCCCCCCCCCCCCCCTTATGTGAGGGCACTGCTCCTAGGGCTTGGCCATGTTGTAATGATGGGGGATGGTCGAATCTTTAAGGACCTGCTATATGCTGAGGAAGTCGCTGAAGGCAAGAGAGCTATAGACCGTCCCCAACTGGGAATACTTGGCGCAGAAAAGAAGTGGTTAGAGAAGTAGGGCCTACCCTACACACTGGTACAAATGCTGAAGCGGGCAGACTTTTTTAATTGCATAAGTAAAAAAGGCAAAACAATTGGATATTACCTATTTTGTTAATAGAAATCCTTGAATGAAAAATAAAAATGAATTACATTTAGGGAAATAAAAAATATGTTTTATGTTTTGATGAAATGAAAGAAAAAGTAAAATCTAATGAGAGCACATTATCATAAAAGTATATGATTAAAATAAAATTCTAGACATCTTATCCTACTCATAATTATTTAAAAAAATATGTGTCTCTTATGTAATGCCACATCAACATTAAAAAAGTAATAATCAAAATTAATTAAGCTTATAATATTTACTACGGCTATGCATTAAACATTAAAGTACATGTTTACATAGTTAATAAACTGTTCTCATAATGCACTGAGTCATGAACTCTTTTCTGCTCTATAGGCCTATATAAAAATTATATCCACTTTTATATTTTCTCCTTAGAAAATCTAACATATAATATGTGAGTGTAAAAAAAAAAAACACAAGCCTAATCATACAATTGCTAAACATGTTCATAAGGTAATAACTTATATCGGCTATATTATATTTTTTTTAAAAATCTCGCCATTAATTAAATTTAAAATTATAGTATGTTGTTTTTATGACATTTTTATGCATTAACCTTCCAAAGATTTTGTCTTTTGTTACAAATCACACATAAAACAATGCGACAAAACGAGGTAAACTCACAATAACACTGTAAATCATGGACATTTGACAATAATTTACTATAGGCATCATAAAGTGTTAAATAAATAAGCTTTTAAACTGATTTGTGTGGGTTGGGAAGATATGGCTAATAATTTAATAGAATGTGTGTCCAGTGTTTAACAGCTATGTACCAAATTTCAGAAAGATTGAATGACATAAATTGATTCAATTAGTTTTTCAAAGGTCAAGTCGGTCGCCAGAAAACAGTGTTTTTCGAAGTTAATAAAAAATACTTACAAATATCAATATCAAATTTACGAATATCGGAGTTCAACTGTAACATTTAAGTAAAGTAAAAGTATCAAGTACAAGTGAAACAACGTTCAAACCTTTCAAAGGTATACTCATAACAATTTAGTTTTCATACCTTTATTTAAATGTTTTCAAATATATCTGGAAAAAGCTTTTGATAGAATACAATAGTATACAGGACAGACCGTTATTTAAAATCTTCATTAGCAACAAATCCTAGACCAGATATCTGTGTAACTTTTATTTAAACAAAAAATAACAAAAAATATGCATGTCGGGTCAGAAACGCGCTGTAATATTCGTAAATGTACAGTTTTGTTTTAACTTACAACTGCAACATTGTCATCTTTCCATAATGACTTACAGTTATACTCACATATATTTATTAAGACAGACCTACTACCTTATAAACAGCTCTATTATAATACAATGCATCATTAACCTGATAGTAAAGACATAGTAGATGGAATAATAGTAACGATGTACAATGCGTTCCTTCATCGCGTTTATTTTATTGAATAACTATTAAGTGTTAAATAATTCTTAAACTCTAAGAATTACTAATATCTTGATAAACAATTGCAGTGACCAAGTTCATTGATTTTATAAAAGACACAAGATGCCTTGAATTATGTATCTCTTATAATAAACAATGTCTTTTATTGATTACATAATTTGTAACAATCTTGAAACAATGATACCTTGTTCACATCTTTATCCATAACTAAAACAGTTCGCTTCCATTAACAATGAAATAAAATAATTTTGATCTTGAAGATTTTATTACAATTTAGTGAATACAGTGACTTTTATTTAAACATGTATCATTTATTTCAATTATTCATTTAGTGGTAATTTACAAATTATGTGCTTTTTGTTTCTTTGACTCTAATAGAAGGCTTGGTAAATATATAATTACTTGATCATTAATAAAATAGAATTACTGGGAACACGTTGTCCCCTAAAAACGTGCAACTAAAATTTTAAAATTATAATACAGACATACATACAGTATCGTGTAGTAGTAAATAAAGTATATTTCAATTCGAAATTAAATGAATCGAAATTGTTGGTTTAAAAAAAAATCATACATAGGGGCCTACTTTAAAAAAAAAAAAATTTTGTTATTGTAGTTTACACCAAGAAAGGTAAAGAGACAAGAGTATAAATAAAAAAACTAACATAGTTTGCCGAAAATAATGTCTTCAATAAACATATATAACTCAGATATTAATATGACTAGAACGCTAATCCCTGTCAGCCCATACAGCCTTAAGTTCCCTAGGTCACCGAAAACTTAAGAAGTGATAGAGCTTGTTTATTATTTTAATACCTTTTGTGCTGGTAATAATAGTATAAACATTTGAAGTCAAACAATAAAACTATAATTTGCTTGTCTTCAATCGTCCGTTGTTTACCATACATAAGGTAGTTCTAGCTTTTACTGCAATGTGCGAATTTTCCGAAAACATATTCTGTATTTAAAAATAGAATAGTGTTCGTATTAGGGCATAGACAACCTGCAACAATTCAATTTATTTACTAGCGTGGTTTAAATAACAATGTTTTTTTTTACGACGCAGATTTAGCGCAAGACGTTTTGGCGCTTCTTATAAAAAACAAAACAAAGTGAATAACTCAGTACATAATGTAAAAAAGAAAATATAATAAAATCGTTTGTTTTGGTCTAATATAACGGATGGTATTAGTGTAGCAGTATCTAAAGGTTTATTATTTTATTTCTAGAAAGCTTGAAAAATGTTTAAAAAAAAAGATTTAACAAGGTCATAAACAGGTTGTCTATGCCCTGTTGATAGGCAGCAAATGTAAAGTAAATACCCTCCGGACCAATTTGAATATAATCGAGCGCGGAGGCCGAGCGGCAGCGCGTTCGACTGGCGATCCGAAGGTTTTGGGCTCGAATCTTGGTGGAGGCTTGGCTATTGCTATGATTTTCTCGGGACTTGCGGGTGTTTTTGAGTCAACCTAGCTCTGATGGGTACCCGACATTAGTTGGGGTAAAGTGAAGGCGGCTGGGCCTTGTGCTGACCACACATCCGCAAGTGCCCACAGAAACTGGTAAACACAGCCCTATGATCAAAGCTTATATAAGGCCTTGGGGTCAATGTTGTTGTCATGTTTTTATTGTATTTATGTTATTGTTCTATTTTTTTTAATCTAGTATAGTTTTAACTATAACCGCAAGGCTCGTCGCTTCATAGTATGGTGCTCAACACAGTGGTTTATTTTTTTGTTATTGCATTGACAAATTGGAATAAGACCATCACTATATGATTAAGGCCGATCGTTACGTTAATGAAGACGAGTACGTTTTTTAAACAAATGAAATTATTTGAAATTATGAAAATCAAAATGCATTATTTTTATTTGTCTGTGTGTTGATTTAATTTTGTTACACTGACCTAATATATGTTAGAATGAATCAAATTTTAATATTGATTTTCAAATGGATGTATTATTATAAAGTATCAGAAAAAGGATCATATTACAGTGCATTCTGAGTATTGTTTTTTCTCGTATTATTATGTCGTATTTAGAATTTGATGCAACATTAGCTTTAAGTTTAATCTTATTTCCCCAAGATTTGCTTAACTGCGTCGTTTTATTAATTGCTTTGCAGGTTGTTTTAACCCAAAGCTACTTTCTACATCTGTTAATGTTGACGAACAACATGCACATTTTTAAAGGTCTAAATAAAATTAAAGTAAGATATTATGTTTAGGTTTTTGTTTTAATCGTTTACTCGTTTACTCTTACATTTTGTAAATGGTACTGTTTAAAAAAGCTTTCATTGCCATTGTCAAATTATTTGATTTAGCAAAGTATTTAATAAAACTACTGCTTTTACTGACAAAAATGCTAAAAGTAAATATGTAATTCTTTAAGGCGATCAAAGAGTTAAGAAGTGTCAACTAATCAGCAATATATATAATTACCGTGTGTTTATAAATTTATATACAGTATATATATATATATATATATATATATATATGTATATATGTCCATGCAACTTTTGTTATTGTTGATGCGACAGGTGTGACATCGTTATATTTATCAGAGTGCCGACTGTAATATCTTTCTTTCAAACTATAATAATTATATCAAGGTGGGTTTGAAGCACACAGTTGTTCATTCATTGACAGAACAAGTAGTAAACAGATACTTGGATCTGTCTTTTTTCACATCCCAGAATTACATCATCTATCCTAATATTCTGTATATGTCTTTAGCACCGTATTTTTTCCACTCTCGAAATCACTATCTTTCTGACTGCCCGTCACACATTCATGACCCCTCGATACACATCACTGGTCACCCGTGCTGACCTCTTCCGTGTCAATGGACAATCTCCTTTTTGATAATGTATCCTTATGCTATTTATGTTAGTGACAACATATATATATATATATATATATATATATATTGTCATGTATTAAGGTGTTTATATAATCAAAACATAAAGCTAAATACAATGAGGTTTTCTAATTGTGTTTTTAAATGGGGAAACTTAAGTTGTTCGTAAATAAAATGATAAAATACTTACTTAAATAATGCAAATTTATATAATTTTATTTTTAATGTAACATGATTAGACATTTTTTATAAAGATTTACACGCGTTTTAAACTTTACATTCATAACCGTTATATTTATTAAATAAATATTTTAATATTTTATACATTATTTCATAAAACTATTTCATTGACAATGTTTTTATTATTCAGACTAAATAAAAGAACAACATAGACTCACTTTTAGCGCTTTGTTACATGTTAGTACCAGGCTGTTGGTACTGGTAAGTACAACATCAAAATAAACATATGTGACTATATTGCGTGATTTTTCATCTTTTCTCCTTAGCCACATTTTGACCAATCAAAAAAAATACAGTTGCATTGATGAAATAATGCAGATTCAGTTTTTAAATATGATTTAATCACTGCTTTTTCTTTCTAATTTGCTGTCAGCAATTTAGAAAATAGTGTTTATAAATAGTATTTACTCGTTGTATGAATATATATATATATATATATATATATATATATATATATATATATATATATATATATATATATATATATATATATATATATATATATATATATATATATATATATATATATATATATATATGTATATACATCTGTTACGCACAGATAGTGTAATTGCCCTGTACATATAGTTCATGGAATGGGCAAGTATAATTTTGCCGTCAATTAAATATAATTAGACCTAATAATGTGTAATTTGAAAATTTGAGCTAAATGTTAATATTTTATTATATTTATAAGTTTACAACAATCCGTAGTCAGTGACAGTTTAATGTAGTGGTCTACATGGTACACAGCCGTAGCACATGGACCTGTAACTTACTATAATATACCTAAGGTCTATAAATCTATATTTGGCTATATTTTTAACAAAAAAAGTTAGTTGTTTAGAAAATGATGAAGCTGTTTTTGATGAATAAACAGCCTTTATCTATATTTAAAGCTATCAGATATTGAGATATAATATTATGAAATAAATATAGTTATTTAATTTGTAATATAACAAATACACTTAAATATTCCTAATATACTTATTTTTCTTATAGACTAAAATAAATAAAAAACACGATTTATTTTTTATAACATTTTTTTTTAATTCAGAGGAGGATAGTCCTACAATATTAAAGATACAAGATTAACTAGAACTAATCATTTTTATTAGGTCAGGTCCTAGACTATAATTATTAAGTGAAACTGCTTACTATTTAACATGAATTGTAGGTCGATATATAATCTTAATCGAAAACACTATATTTGTTTAAACATACCCAGTCATTTATTTGTGCTCACTAATTAAAATAATAAGCTATTTTACACTACCCTCCCCGCTTTATATTTGTCATTTTCATTACACAGCTTATTATTTCAACGGATGTAATATTTCTCCTAAAATTATTTAACAGCTAATAATGCATCAAAATACTTATAGTAAAATGTAAAATAAGATTCATTACCACAGGATATATTAATATGAAAAAAAAGAAAAAAAATATGTGAAATATGTTAAACTAGTTTTCAAATGCATACAATTGTTTGTAGATCTCAAAATCTTAATTATATTTTAATCGTAAATGTCAGCTTTTAAAATATAGCTAGTTTATATGTGGAAGGGGGGGGGGGGGATAGAAATTGTCTAAAAATTGTTCGTTGCAAACTTCATGAACTTGGATAAAAGTTGCCCAGTACATGAACTAGGCAGTTACACTATCTTTGCGTAACATATGCATATTGTTAAATTGTAGCTTTCACTACAATTCTTTTGGCGGTTGACTAGGGTTTGATTTTTAAGGCCAGCGGGAACTCACTTCGTTCTGAGAGTGATAAACAGTCTGCAGCAATTTTTCCAAGTTTGGTTAGTCTGTCCTGATACCATTCAAAAGTTCTCAATAATAATATTAATTCAAAAACCAACTCCTTGACTGTTTAATTTAATAAATGAAGAAACTTTATTATTACTTGCAAATCAAACGATGTTAGTGAAACAAATGCACATGGCGATAATTGGTATGTAAGGCGTAGGTCCTACTGTCAGTGGTGCCTAGCGGAAAGAGAAAGAAATAGTCCGCGTCTCTATCTTTTATAGTACCTAGGAAGCCCGCGAAATTGAATATCCCTCCGCGTTAGCTCTAACTGGTTTACGCTGGTTTCAAGAGTGATGCGTTTATAGCCTAATTAGATTTTAGTCAACAAAGAAAAATAAACAGTCGTGTCCCGACAATTAAAGTATTTTAAAATATAAACTCTGTCGAGGGATTAATAAAAGGGTGTTTTAAACTAGGCCTATGTATGCACTGTAACCTAACACCTCCCTTCCACAAAAAGAAAAGAAAATTTGTCATCTGTGATGGGGAATTTTCTTTTAGCCATCACGTTTCCTAACAATAATAGTACGACTGTCAGTATAGATGTCCAAAAAACAGTTTAAGTAATAGAACAATTTAAGTGCGCATTAGGCACTTTTCACAATAAAAATGTAGTGCTCATTAGGCACGAACAGTACAATTGTTTATAAGGAACAAAATAGGTGCTCATTAGGCACATTTAACAATAAAAGATTAGTGCACATTAGGCACAAACAATACAAGTATTTATATAACAACAAGGAACAAAGTAAGTCATTATGCACACAATAAAGTAAAAACAATCAAGAACAAGAACACATATACGTCAGTCCACGAAAGAGTGATGTCTTCTCTCGTATAACGAGTATATACTGATGTATTGTTGACTAGGATGTTGTATGTTACCTTATCCATAAGTTACTTATATCAACCTTAGTTACTACTTAAGTTCATACGTGTTTCCTTATAGTTTGTTTTACCATTGATCTGTTCCTTAACAACCATGTTATTTAGTAATCCTTTGCTACAGATATCAGACAATAACTAGTCATAGATTCTTACCCAGCCTAAGTATTAACTTTACCTACATGAGGTTACTCAGGTTTTAATAATCTTAATGACAACCAAATATTTTAATAATATTCCAAATACTTTAATAATATTTTAGTTCTTAGTTCTTTTTATCTTATCTATCTTATTTATAGACAATTTTAAAGAATGAATGATGTAGTGTGAGAGTTTATATCTCTAATATTAAAGTATTATTTTAACCCATAGATTTATTGATCATTAAAAATGATTGTATTAATACTGAATCAGTTTACGTCAATAATCATTTATTTAACATTAATAGTTATTTCTAACCAAGTAAGACGTTAGCTATTCGCTCTTTATAGTACAAGTTTAGTGTTTTTATTTACAACGGAATTAGTTATTCATAAAATAGTAAAATACCAGTGTCCGTAGAGACATTTATTCAACAACTCTAGTTAAATGTACAGCTCATTTAACCTTAAATTTTTCAAGAAAAAACCACAGTGACCGTAGTTAGTTAAATGTTATTTTAACTTAACTTTTACCTTTTAAGAGTATAATTTCTTAAGAGTATAACCTTTGAGTTGATGCTTTCAGAGTATTTACCTCTGTAACTAAATCTTAGCTTTCATTTCATGTTTTAAAAAAATCCAGTTATTAAGTCTTTCCATTGCTTACAAGATTTTTAATTCAATGTTTAACTTTTATTTAAAAGTTTAGTCATAGCATTTATCTCTTTAATAGAAAACATTAGGTTTTATATATATATATATATATATGTATATATGTCCATGCAACTTTTGTTATTGTTGATGCGACAGGTGTGACATCGTTATATTTATCAGAGTGCCGACTGTAATATCTTTCTTTCAAACTATAATAATTATATCAAGGTGGGTTTGAAGCACACAGTTGTTCATTCATTGACAGAACAAGTAGTAAACAGATACTTGGATCTGTCTTTTTTCACATCCCAGAATTACATCATCTATCCTAATATTCTGTATATGTCTTTAGCACCGTATTTTTTCCACTCTCGAAATCACTATCTTTCTGACTGCCCGTCACACATTCATGACCCCTCGATACACATCACTGGTCACCCGTGCTGACCTCTTCCGTGTCAATGGACAATCTCCTTTTTGATAATGTATCCTTATGCTATTTATGTTAGTGACAACATATATATATATATATATATATATATATATATATATATTGTCATGTATTAAGGTGTTTATATAATCAAAACATAAAGCTAAATACAATGAGGTTTTCTAATTGTGTTTTTAAATGGGGAAACTTAAGTTGTTCGTAAATAAAATGATAAAATACTTACTTAAATAATGCAAATTTATATAATTTTATTTTTAATGTAACATGATTAGACATTTTTTATAAAGATTTACACGCGTTTTAAACTTTACATTCATAACCGTTATATTTATTAAATAAATATTTTAATATTTTATACATTATTTCATAAAACTATTTCATTGACAATGTTTTTATTATTCAGACTAAATAAAAGAACAACATAGACTCACTTTTAGCGCTTTGTTACATGTTAGTACCAGGCTGTTGGTACTGGTAAGTACAACATCAAAATAAACATATGTGACTATATTGCGTGATTTTTCATCTTTTCTCCTTAGCCACATTTTGACCAATCAAAAAAAATACAGTTGCATTGATGAAATAATGCAGATTCAGTTTTTAAATATGATTTAATCACTGCTTTTTCTTTCTAATTTGCTGTCAGCAATTTAGAAAATAGTGTTTATAAATAGTATTTACTCGTTGTATGAATATATATATATATATATATATATATATATATATATATATATATATATATATATATATATATATATATATATATATATATATATATATATATATATA
The DNA here is from genome assembly GCA_949126835.1 of Anisus vortex. NCBI lineage: Eukaryota > Metazoa > Mollusca > Gastropoda > Planorbidae > Anisus > Anisus vortex. The sequence continues at coordinate 31,896,539 of OX421492.1, forward strand.
TATATATATATATATATATATGTATATACATCTGTTACGCACAGATAGTGTAATTGCCCTGTACATATAGTTCATGGAATGGGCAAGTATAATTTTGCCGTCAATTAAATATAATTAGACCTAATAATGTGTAATTTGAAAATTTGAGCTAAATGTTAATATTTTATTATATTTATAAGTTTACAACAATCCGTAGTCAGTGACAGTTTAATGTAGTGGTCTACATGGTACACAGCCGTAGCACATGGACCTGTAACTTACTATAATATACCTAAGGTCTATAAATCTATATTTGGCTATATTTTTAACAAAAAAAGTTAGTTGTTTAGAAAATGATGAAGCTGTTTTTGATGAATAAACAGCCTTTATCTATATTTAAAGCTATCAGATATTGAGATATAATATTATGAAATAAATATAGTTATTTAATTTGTAATATAACAAATACACTTAAATATTCCTAATATACTTATTTTTCTTATAGACTAAAATAAATAAAAAACACGATTTATTTTTTATAACATTTTTTTTTAATTCAGAGGAGGATAGTCCTACAATATTAAAGATACAAGATTAACTAGAACTAATCATTTTTATTAGGTCAGGTCCTAGACTATAATTATTAAGTGAAACTGCTTACTATTTAACATGAATTGTAGGTCGATATATAATCTTAATCGAAAACACTATATTTGTTTAAACATACCCAGTCATTTATTTGTGCTCACTAATTAAAATAATAAGCTAGTTTACACTACCCTCCCCGCTTTATATTTGTCATTTTCATTACACAGCTTATTATTTCAACGGATGTAATATTTCTCCTAAAATTATTTAACAGCTAATAATGCATCAAAATACTTATAGTAAAATGTAAAATAAGATTCATTACCACAGGATATATTAATATGAAAAAAAAGAAAAAAAATATGTGAAATATGTTAAACTAGTTTTCAAATGCATACAATTGTTTGTAGATCTCAAAATCTTAATTATATTTTAATCGTAAATGTCAGCTTTTAAAATATAGCTAGTTTATATGTGGAAGGGGGGGGGGATAGAAATTGTCTAAAAATTGTTCGTTGCAAACTTCATGAACTTGGATAAAAGTTGCCCAGTACATGAACTAGGCAGTTACACTATCTTTGCGTAACATATGCATATTGTTAAATTGTAGCTTTCACTCCAATTCTTTTGGCGGTTGACTAGGGTTTGATTTTTAAGGCCAGCGGGAACTCACTTCGTTCTGAGAGTGATAAACAGTCTGCAGCAATTTTTCCAAGTTTGGTTAGTCTGTCCTGATACCATTCAAAAGTTCTCAATAATAATATTAATTCAAAAACCAACTCCTTGACTGTTTAATTTAATAAATGAAGAAACTTTATTATTACTTGCAAATCAAACGATGTTAGTGAAACAAATGCACATGGCGATAATTGGTATGTAAGGCGTAGGTCCTACTGTCAGTGGTGCCTAGCGGAAAGAGAAAGAAATAGTCCGCGTCTCTATCTTTTATAGTACCTAGGAAGCCCGCGAAATTGAATATCCCTCCGCGTTAGCTCTAACTGGTTTACGCTGGTTTCAAGAGTGATGCGTTTATAGCCTAATTAGATTTTAGTCAACAAAGAAAAATAAACAGTCGTGTCCCGACAATTAAAGTATTTTAAAATATAAACTCTGTCGAGGGATTAATAAAAGGGTGTTTTAAACTAGGCCTATGTATGCACTGTAACCTAACACCTCCCTTCCACAAAAAGAAAAGAAAATTTGTCATCTGTGATGGGGAATTTTCTTTTAGCCATCACGTTTCCTAACAATAATAGTACGACTGTCAGTATAGATGTCCAAAAAACAGTTTAAGTAATAGAACAATTTAAGTGCGCATTAGGCACTTTTCACAATAAAAATGTAGTGCTCATTAGGCACGAACAGTACAATTGTTTATAAGGAACAAAATAGGTGCTCATTAGGCACATTTAACAATAAAAGATTAGTGCACATTAGGCACAAACAATACAAGTATTTATATAACAACAAGGAACAAAGTAAGTCATTATGCACACAATAAAGTAAAAACAATCAAGAACAAGAACACATATACGTCAGTCCACGAAAGAGTGATGTCTTCTCTCGTATAACGAGTATATACTGATGTATTGTTGACTAGGATGTTGTATGTTACCTTATCCATAAGTTACTTATATCAACCTTAGTTACTACTTAAGTTCATACGTGTTTCCTTATAGTTTGTTTTACCATTGATCTGTTCCTTAACAACCATGTTATTTAGTAATCCTTTGCTACAGATATCAGACAATAACTAGTCATAGATTCTTACCCAGCCTAAGTATTAACTTTACCTACATGAGGTTACTCAGGTTTTAATAATCTTAATGACAACCAAATATTTTAATAATATTCCAAATACTTTAATAATATTTTAGTTCTTAGTTCTTTTTATCTTATCTATCTTATTTATAGACAATTTTAAAGAATGAATGATGTAGTGTGAGAGTTTATATCTCTAATATTAAAGTATTATTTTAACCCATAGATTTATTGATCATTAAAAATGATTGTATTAATACTGAATCAGTTTACGTCAATAATCATTTATTTAACATTAATAGTTATTTCTAACCAAGTAAGACGTTAGCTATTCGCTCTTTATAGTACAAGTTTAGTGTTTTTATTTACAACGGAATTAGTTATTCATAAAATAGTAAAATACCAGTGTCCGTAGAGACATTTATTCAACAACTCTAGTTAAATGTACAGCTCATTTAACCTTAAATTTTTCAAGAAAAAACCACAGTGACCGTAGTTAGTTAAATGTTATTTTAACTTAACTTTTACCTTTTAAGAGTATAATTTCTTAAGAGTATAACCTTTGAGTTGATGCTTTCAGAGTATTTACCTCTGTAACTAAATCTTAGCTTTCATTTCATGTTTTAAAAAAATCCAGTTATGAAGTCTTTCCATTGCTTACAAGATTTTTAATTCAATGTTTAACTTTTATTTAAAAGTTTAGTCATAGCATTTATCTCTTTAATAGAAAACATTTGACTTAATTCTTAATTACCTTTCACAAGAAAAGAGTATTTTCCATTTATTTTAGTAAGTGCAACCAATTTAAACCTTAAGCTACCCGTTTAAAGTTCAACTTTAGAGTTCTAGCCAGGTTTGTTAGATATTACTCCTCAAGCACATTACCATTATCACTCTCTTTTTAAAATTTTATGTTAAAATTTTAAGTTCTTTTGATTTAAAGGTTTTCAAGTTTAAGGATGCTCTATTATTTTTCTAAAGATGTGTACGCATTGACTTTTTTAGTGCAAGTTACCTCTTTTTAATTTGTAAGTGTATACATTGAACCTTTTTAGTGCAAGACGTTTCTTTACTATTTAGTATAAGTGCCATCTTTACTATTTATCTTAGTATAAGTGCCATTGTGTAAACGTTGACCTTTTTGGAGTTTTTACCGAACAAAATATAAACCTATCAAGTTTTAGTATTGTTGATTAACTCACCATGTTTTTTTTTATCACTTACCGAAAGAAAACACCTCACAGTAGTCATAGTTGTCAGTTGTCATAAGTACAGACAATACAGACACACATATAAACGCCATAAGGGAAAAAATGATAATACCAATAATCAAATGCAATTCAAAATGTACATTACTCATTGAATTAATGCGTGTTAGTTTTTGTGTTGCAAATTGTTATGATACTTTTCTCTTGTACATTAGCAAAGTGTAATTGTGCAGTGTATAAAAGTACATCTCAATAAATTGTATTATATACATGGGGTTTTGGGGAAAAACACAATTGTTTTTTAAGATATATTTTCTTTTTAATACAACATGCAAAATATAATAAAAATCATATCAAGAAGGCATCCACAGTTGGCTTAGCGATCAAAATTGGGTTACCATTAGAATACACCTCCCTAGGGAAACTAGACCCGTTCCGGTATAAGTACAAGTCCTTATCACGGTATTATTGTTACCAAAGCCTTATTTACTGTGCAACTAGACCCGATTATGATTTTCCGTTGTTTGTACCCAATACTGGTGTACTAGAAGAAGTGGTTTTAAGTGTTTCGAATGCCGAAATACACTGTGCAATGAGTTGTGCCCTATACGGTGCATTGCTGAGAATGTTAGAGAAAACACTAAGCAAAGAACATATCTGATCATTTTGATCATCTGATAAGTTATCTAATGTGATTCTGAAATTTCGCGTTGTAGAATATGCTTTAGTTTTGCTCTCGGCAAATTCATTATCTACCGCGGTGGTCTGGTATGTTTGAAACTCGCTCTCGGCTAAGTTACCAACCATTAAGGAATTCTCTCCCTTGACCTGTGCAACTGGTGCCATTGGCAATACATTAGTGCATTTTAGCTTCTCAGTTTCTCTACTATGGTACTGTTTTAACATGTTTACATGTACCAATCGCTTGGTTTTCCGGCGGTCAGGTGTTCTAATCAGATAGTTTACCTCCCCAATTCTCGAGTCGATGGCATATGGACCAGTGAATTTAGCACTAAGGGGTTGACCGGGAATAGGTAAGAAAACCAAAACTTTTTCCCCTGGTTGAAAAATTATGTCCCTAGATTTCCTATCATACCAGGTTTTCATTTGGCTCTGTGCCTTTTGTAAATGCCTTTTTGATACTTCATAGGCATCATATAATCTATTCTTAAAATAATTTAAGACATAGGTGAGCAGGTCAGTTTGCTCATTTTGTTTCAACAAATATTCCTGCAACATTTTGAGTGGACCCCTTACCGTGTGTCCGAATATGAGTTCAAATGGACTAAAGCCTAGTAAATCCTGTACGGCTTCTCGTGCAGCGAATAACAAAAGAGGCACAAAGGTATTCCAGTCTTTCTCATTCTCTGTGCAGTACGTACGCAGCATGGTTTTTAGCGTGTGGTGGAACCTTTCGAGAGCGCCTTGCGACTCTGGGTGGTAGGCGGTTGCTTTTCGATGCTCAACACCAAGACTACTGATAATTTGCTCAAACAGTTTCGACGTGAAGTTCGTTCCCTGGTCTGACTGAATAGACCGAGGTAGCCCGTATCTTGTAAAGAACTCCACGAGTGCGTCAGTGACCTTTCACGCGGTGATGTTCCGTAGAGGAATTGCTTCAGGGAATCTTGTGGAGGCACACATTATGGTCAGTAGGTACTGATGTCCTGATCTGGTTTTCGGTTGTGGACCAACACAGTCAATTAGGATTTCACTGAAGGGTTCCCCGAATGCGGGTATAGGGTGTAATGGAGCGACTGGTATCTTCTGATTAGGCTTGCCTATCAGCTGACAAAAATGACAGCTTCTGCAGTATGTCACGATGTCTTTATGTAATCCTGGCCAGAAAAAGTAGGGGAGAACCCGACGATAGGTCTTTGAGACTCCCATGTGTCCAGAATAAGGCAAATCATGAGCGATACGCAGGATATCATTTCGATAACGGTTTGGAACGATGATTTGGTGTGTTTCGGACCAACCTTCGTTAATCTGGTCGTCGCGTGGTGTCCATTTACGCATTAGCAGGCCATCTTTTATGTAGTAGCACACTGCTAATTTCTCTGCTTCAGGTTCGGTGACAGCTTGCTCACGGAGCCTGGCAATGTTCACGTCGTCTTTTTGTTCCTGGATGAGTTGATGTCTAGAAGACATGTTGATATTGGTCTCAGAGGTGGTGCCGTGGAGTAGGTTGGCGAACTGAGTCGTGCCAATATCTGACTCTCGCAAGCTGGAGTTCTGTTCCGCTTGGGCTTCTCTGGACTCTGCTTTCTTCTGCTGCTTTCTTTGTTTCATGCCCCTAGTGACGGCACAAGTGGGGTGTGCAGTGTTACTTTTGCCCACACCAATGTCACTGGACGAGTTGGGGTCTTGTACCTTTGCTGAGCCTAAGGATGATAAGACTGAATCTTTCTTTATGCTATTCAATATCACCTTACCTCCAGCTAGGTTATTTCCAATGAGGAGTGCTATACCGTCAATTGGAAGGGCTGGCTGTACTCCGACAACCACAATACCATATATCAGTTCCGTTTCTAGCTTATCGTGTGTAGTGGCACGCTTGTCTCGCCCATCTCCACACCTCTCAGGAGTACCTTTCTACCTGTGAATGAATCACTGGAAAGTGGTAATATACATTCTAGAAGAAGCGACTGGGATGCACCCGTGTCTCTCAACATTAGAACTTTACTCCGACAGCTTCCATCTCCTGGCATGGATACATAGCCTTCATGGATGAACAATCTGAATTCTCTCAGAGTGTTGTTCTCTGGTGGACTTTTACTGGTCTGTTCTGCCTTTATCTTCGAACTACCATCAGCTAGCTTGTTTTTCTGTGGACTTATGTTAGAGTTTGTAAATATAGTTAATGTAATTTTACAATCATTCTCATTATTACGTTTTACAGTTTTATGCACTAACTCGACCTTTTCTTTGGCTTCACCACCGGATCTCTTGTCTCTTATGTGGTTTGCTCTCGTGCGTCGCTTGGGCTTGCGTGACCCATCAGCACATGAGTGAGGGGAACTCTCTCTCACTACCTGACTACTTTTCATATGATCTTCCTTCTGTTTGGCTTTGCAGATTGGAATAGACCCATCTTTTATTGTCACACAATTAGCTTTTAGCTTGATGTTAGAGGTTTCGTCATTTCCTCTTAAATTCTGTCTTCCGCTTTTTGCCTTCCTATTGCCATTTGCTTCACATACTGGTTTGGGTGTAAATATGTCCTCTCTACTTAGAGTAACACAAGTAGCTGCAAATACCTGTTTTGGTTTTGCTGGCTTCCCATTCAGTACAAAACAGTTTTGTTTAGTATGTCCCTCTTTCTTGCAGTGGGCACATACAAGTTTCATAGGTTTCACATTTCTATCATTTGCATTATTTACAGTCCTAAAGTTATTGGAGTTGTCCGTTTTATTACGCCTGTCAGAGTTAAATTTCTGGTTATTGAATTGCTCTGGTTTATTTCTAGATTGTTGTGATTGTTGTGAGTTTTCTCGGAGATCTCTTGTAGGATATGGATGTAAAAGTACAAAGTCATCCGCCAATCTGGCTGCTTCTGTAGCTTTAGCCACCTCCCAGTCTGCAATGTGCAGCTTAATATCAGTTCTTGTGCAGTTTAGGAACTCTTCAAACAAAAAATAACCTCTTTAAATTCTTCATAGTTATTATTTACTCTCCTGGAGCGTAGCCACCTGTCCAGATATTTTTTCTTTTGCCTAAGAAAATCTGCATAGGTCTGTTGACTACTTTTTTTTAGTTCTCTAAACTCTCTTCGGTATTTTTCCGGTCTACCTTCATAAACACGTAAGACCTTTTGTTTAATACACTCATAGTCATTGCTTTCTTGTTCACTCAGTGCCAAAACAACGTCCTTTTCCCTTCCTTCAGTTAATGCCGATCTAAGAATTAATGCCATTTTATCCTTAGGAAATTCATAGTCTTTAGCATTTTTCTCCAGCAATAAAAAAAAATCTTCAGGGTCGAGGGTAGAAAATTTTGGAACATATTGTAAATACTTGGCCAGCTCAATGTTTGAGATGTCTTTATTTGGCGGGCGAGCATTAAGTGTTCTGCTCTCTGCCTCTATTCTAGCCATTTCGATTCTTTGTTGCATTTCTATCCTAGCTAGTTCTATCCTTTCTTGCTGAGCAGCTAATTGTATTTCTTTTTGCTGAGCAGCTATTCTTTTTTGCTTAGCAGCCTCAATTTTTGCTAGTTCTATTTGTAATCTTAATTGCTCATTCAGTTGCAATGCTTGATCATTATCTTCATCTACACGTACATTCTCAGTGTCATTCTCGCTCAATATCTGATCAGTTTCAACACCATCAACTATTAGTTGGTTGTTATCTGCCAGGCACTCCCTGATCTGCTGTTGTAATTTAGTACGAGTAGGGGTAACCTGCGTAACAGATATCTCTAAGCCATGAGCCAATTCTTTGAGTTGAGTCAGCGTTAGCCTATCTAACTCATCAGTAGTAAACATTCTATTAGCATCCATTGTGCTTGATCAATTAGAAATGTTACTTAAAAAGAAATTAAGATCCAACTTACGTGTGTTAGAATGTCCAAATTCACTACACAACACAGTCCTAATTATTAGACAATAGTATGAGTTAAAAATTATTTCAGGAATTTACTTGAGTACGAATGCTGAAAAACCTTGTAACGATAGTATGATGAAATTCTCGTGATTGCAGAACGATAACTTGTAAACAAAATAGACTCTGATGCAACATGTAAATCAAATCTTCCAGCTGAATATTCGATTGTAGCAGTGACAGTGATTAGTTGTAAAACTGTAGTCTTGAAAAATTATCCTCGTAGTTGTGTAAAGCAACTTGTGTAAAAATATTTAGCTCGACGAAGCCCCCTTCATGTATAGTAAATAGAGTATCTCCTTCCTCACAAACAATAAACTTCTCCGTGGCGGTTCCTCAGTATTAACAATGATTCATTATTGAAGTGCTTGTAAAAAATTGCGCGGCAGACATCGTTATATTGTTGTGACGTGTCGCCTTGATTTTTCCAATAATAATCTTGCTACTTGAAAAAATTATAAATCGTTATTACCTTGAGTATTTGAATATAATATACTTCCAGACGTTAGACCTCTTGTAATGCTGATAAACTATTTGCCGGACAGAGACAACATGTTAAATTGTAGCTTTCACTCCAATTATTTTGGCGGTTGACTAGGGTTTGATTTTTAAGGCCAGCGGGAACTCACTTCGTTCTGAGAGTGATAAACAGTCTGCAGCAATTTTTCCAAGTTTGGATAGTCTGTCCTGATACCATTCAAAAGTTCTCAATAATAATATTAATTCAAAAACCAACTCCTTGACTGTTTAATTTAATAAATGAAGAAACTTTATTATTACTTGCAAATCAAACGATGTTAGTGTAACAAATGCACATGGCGATAATTGGTATGTAAGGCGTAGGTCCTACTGTCAGTGGTGCTAAGCGGAAAAAGAAAGAAATAGTCCGCGTCTCTATCTTTTATAGTACCGAGGAAGCCCGCGAAATTGAATATCCCTCCGCGTTAGCTCTAACTGGTTTACGCTGGTTTCAAGAGTGATGCGTTTATAGCCTAATTAGATTTTAGTCAACGAAGAAAAATAAACAGTCGTGTCCCGACAATTAAAGTAATTAATTTTAAAATATAAACTCTGTCGAGGGATTAATAAAAGGGTGTTTTAAACTAGGCCTATGTATGCACTGTAACCTAACAATATACATTTATTTATTTGCATGATTGATTTTGTTATCGACTGTAAAGATTATAACAAGTCATATCTGGTCCCAAAAAAAATATGTACTTTAAATATGATCATTTCAAAGTAAAGGCCGACCGAATTTCTGCTTGGTTTTGACGCCAAAACTGATGTTGACTTTTGATCATCACCCGAATATCCAATTTAACTTCCAAAATTCAGTCTGCAAATCTAGTGCTGCATCTATTACTCTGCTTATTGATAATTTCATTCAGTCATAAAGTTGCGAATTAAAAAAATTGACGTAAATAATAAACGGATTATTTAATCATCAAAATAAGTCAAACTTATACAGCTTTTTAGAATGTTCTATGGTTCACTTAAATAGAGTACCCATACACTAGTTAAAATATTACGCAAAAATGAGCACTCTTTTAAAATTTATTGTGTTTTCTACTTCGGTTTATATCTCGGTTTCGGCCAAAGTTGTATTGAAACTGTAGGTTTCGTTTTCGGTCGAAAATCAATTTGTTTAGGCCGAAACTAAATATGTCGGTCGAACTTTGTTCAAAAATAGAAATATGCTAATCTTAATTATTTTTTACTAATTAGTTGCCTTTTTTATCATATAACTGAAATTACATTTATTTGAATTATTAATTTTTATTTTACAGCTAGCCAACAATAACAATAGTAACTTTAATGCTCAATGAACTGGAAAAAATCAAAATTTTACAAGATGAATAACTCAAGTGACTTTCAGAATAACTTTGATGGAAACCAGGATGACCCTCTCAGTTGGGATACAATGCGAATAATTAAATTTGTATCTTGTGCTTTTATAGGCAACGTTCTTGTATTATTAGGTATTGTTGGAAGTATCCTCAACATAATTATTTTATCACATCATAAAATGAGAGACTCTACCAATTTGATATTAATGGCACTTTCTGTTTGTGATCTTATTTACTCTATTACACAAGTATTTTTTTTGTTAACATTTACCTTGGAGTATATAGATTTCTATTGGCTTTACTGGATAGCGTCGTATTATTATACGTATTTTGATTCATTTAATTTTATTGCAGTATCGATCAGCATACATTTAGTGACTTTAGTTTCTATCGAAAGAATGTTAGCTGTATGTTTTCCTTTTCAAGTGTCAATAATTATTACACCTGATCGAATGAAAATTTGTATCTTCGCAATAACACTTTTTAATTTTGTAAATCGGGCTCCATTATTTTGGATATTTGATATTCGTTTTATAGTTTATAATAATAGAACTATGCCAACATTTATTTTCAAAGACTATTTTGCTCAAAATGTTGACATACTTAGGGATTTTTCTCTGTACTTTGTTCTGTCAGTGAATTACGGCCTTCCAGTAATTGTTATACTAACTTGCACATTTATGACATTGAAGACAATTTCTAATTCATCTAAAAATAAATCAAATTTATCATCAAGTGAGGCCATGTCTAAAAGAAAAAAAGAAATGAAATCTGTAAAAACAGTTTTGATTATATGTATGATAGTAATATTTTCTGTATTAATTCCATTCTTTATACAGCAGTTAGTTACCTCGATTTTAACTAATTCAAGATCATTGATAATTATATTTTATATAATCGTAAATGTATTAGTGCAAATTAATTCATCGTTTAATTTTATTGTTTATGTTACAAGTAGTCCAAAATTTAAAACGACATTCATCAATTTATTTCTAAAACATAAATAAATACGAACAATAAAATACGAGTGATATTTTACAGGGAAATGAGTTGTAAGTCACATTTGGGTCATTTCTATTTAAAATAACTTCATAAAGCAAATTTAATGCCGGATGTAATGTTGAAAACCGTTTAAAAGTAGTCTTTTCGCTAATAATATTTTCTCTAGTCCCTGTCCGAATAAGTATTCTAGACAATTAAAATTTACAATGATCATTTTGGTCCGAAGGCTATTATACTATAGCATTTTTATATTTTTGGCGAATTTTAAAATTTAAAATACTGTACAAATAAAATATAACTATTATTTCATTAAATCAGTACATTAACCCCTCTCATTTCGTCCTAGCACAATTAGTATTTTTTCGTCAACTATGATTAAAATATTATACATATTCATCTTTCATATACATTTATCTAATTGTATCAATATTAATGTGTCAGGTGAAATGTTTCAGACATATAGTGAGATTAGGGCTCTGGGTGGAGATTCTAAAGCCGTAATTCATTTATTTCAACAAATCGTATACAAAGATGTATATGTGTCACAATACAGGAATAAAATACCCAGATTAAGTATCACCTTATTTGTCAGTATCCATTAATCTACAAAACATGTAGGTATGTATTTTAGATAATAATTTGTATTCCTTTTATATCAATGCAGTAGAGAAACAATTTTTTTCGTGATTATTAAAAAAAATAGTAATTGTGTAATAATTCCATAGCATATTTTCCATAAGTGTATTTTGGAAATATAGTCATTTTCTGTAGACAGACAATGCTCAATTGCTAATGTTTTGATTTTTTTAGAGCTTTTATAATTTTCATCTTTTTTTTTTATAAGTATATCTATTCAATACAAGCAATCATCATACAATGTGATTAAATTAATTTAGAACTTTTAAAGACTGATCTAAATACAAAATGACGAAACCTAGTCTACTTTTTTTCCTGTTATAAAGTGTCACATATTGGTAGCTCCAAATATTAGGACACATATTACTTATTCCCTCTCTCTCTCTCTCACTACGCAAGTTTTGTGGGCTGGGCCTACGTTTTCCTTTTCCTTGACTTTTAGTAACGAATGCTAAAGATTCTTATTAATTTTGGGATTCCACGTTTCTGCCGACCTCAAATTTTCCGAATGGCTAGGAATAGTTTATTATTTCTCATACGGGGGAGTTCCTATCATTTTTGTTATGAGTTTTGTAATGATACCATTATTTTCACCCTTCCCAGTAATAGGTCTGTTCCCCGCACTACCACAAGAGTATTTAATTATTCGCGTTGTCTTTTCAAAGCAGCCTTTTTTTCTGCAGAGTTTGTGCGGAGAGTTAGTTTTGTAGTTTCTTTTCTTTGAGCTTGTTATGGACGCACTATTCTATTATTGCTGTAAATACTACACCTTATATATATACTTTACCACCAGAATTAAATTATCAAAAACATTTACTTTGAAGCTTCCTCGTCAAGTTACTATTCTATTTTATTTTTGTTTCATTGTTTACAATACGATAATATATTCATTTACAACTACAACGTCAAGGAAAGGAACTGTTAGAACGCAAATCCTGAGTTTGTTCCCAGGACCATAAGGAGAGTTCGTGTAATACTGAAATATAAATAACAATAACCAATAAGTCTACCCTAGGATAAACGAGAATTATCAACGATATCTACACGGCTCTGACCACAAGGGGATTGTGGACGTAACAAAAGACACATACCTTTAAACTTTGCTTTAAATTAATAGTGATGCTAATATTATTTTTGATTTTTATGTATGGTTACTTCATTGCTGTGCATCCCTTTTTTTTAGGTACTTCGATAAAACCCACTTCCGCCATTTTTTTTGTTTACCAAAAATCATACAAATTTGAATCACAAATTTTTTTGACCTAATTTCACCTAGTCTGTTAGATTTTATATTTAATGGTTTTCTACAACATTTTAGCCCAGAAAAGTGCTTTATTTTTGTTAGTGACATTTTGAAAATTATTAATATTATTTTTTCTTCACTTGGAACTACTTTGAATTTATCGGAAAAAAATCGGTAAGTCGGCGAATTTGTAACTTTTTTAATTAGAATGTGTAACTTTTTTATTATTAATATTAACAAAATTTAATGAAAATATTCGTTTTTGACATGTTAAAATACATCAAAATGTGAATTTTCATAAAAATCCGTTGAAGCAGAAGTTGTTTTTTTTATTTCCAAAGTTTTTATATATAACATATAGCAAAAAAATGTTTTTGGTTAAAATTTTTATCGCCAAATTTACTCTAACAAAATTTAATTTTAATTTTTCCATTTAGTATGTATAAATATATTAGCTGAAGTCAATTTGAATATTTTTTCTTGAATCAGATTTTAGATAATAATATATTAAACTTTGATGATAGAATCTATTTTTAGAACTTGCACGTTTTTGTTTTTCTTTTTTTAAAACAATTTACAAAAAACACGTGGTATTTTTTTAAAAGTAGGATTACATTTTACAATATAAATAAACTGAAAAATACAACAAACCAGCATACTCCGTGTTATTTTTGAGTCAGTATTGTATATGTATATTAGAAAAGCCATGGCTGGGCCTAGTAATATAGGGCACAGGTTTATGGGCTATGGCAATAACTAGAGAACTATGACTAGGCCTAAACTATAGCAATACTGTAGTCTATAGCCTACTATGCCTATATATAAAAAAATAGCCAATCGCGTATTTAGGCATATTCCACATGTTCCATTGGAACAGGGGCCCCCACACATCCCAAAAAGAATTTTTTTTTAATATGTAAAATAAAATTCATTTATCCCCTAAAATTTTATTTTAAGCGCTTTAATCCAACCAAGCCAAGCGCTACATAAAATGCATTTATGTATTTTACAGAATTTAACATGAGTCAATTAACGGCAATTTTCTGAGGTAGGCCCTATGGAGGGCAGGGGCGATGCCACGAGGGCACCCACATAAATTTGAGAACAGTGCCCCCACATAGATGTGTGAACATGGGCGCCTACAATCCTAATTACGGCCCTGTATATAGCCAGGAAAAAGGTCATAGTCATGACTAGGCCTAGTCATTTTATAGCATTGAATAGGCCATACATATAGCCTATAGGCATAGCCTAGGGCTATAGGCCTATAGGGAGGCGATGATAAGGCGTACTTTTGTACAATATTAGCATTATAATAGGACTGTAATAACTGTAACTATCTATAAGTAGGCTAGGTCTATAGGGTATAGTATAGTAGGCCTATACTGCTATAGTCTATACATAGAGCCAATAATTAAACAATAGTGTATATGGATATGGCCATGAATAAGCCTAGCATATAATACAGTCACTAGTACTACTAGTAGGCAGATAAATAGGACATAATATGTCTAAAGGTCTATTAAAATATCTAGGCTTTAGAACTTATAGGCTAATTATTTTCGTAATAAAGTAGAGGGTCTTATACTATAGTGACAATGTAATTATATATTATTTTTATTTTTACACAGGAATGCAAAAATATTATTGCAAGGGCCATATGCCTATATCATATTATAAATTATTAAAAATTACTTACAGATATTTAAAAAAAAAATATTTAAAATGCAATAAAAAAAATAATTTCTTTCCTTTTTCAGCTTTTCATATGGATCTAGCATTCAAGTTGAACATATAGAAATGAAAAGGGAATGGAAGAAACAATGTTAATATAAAAAGTTAAAAAAGACCTGTGTCACTATGTTTTTTTTTTCAAGATAGTAAAAAAAAAAAAATCACATGGTCCCTGTGACAAAAATGACTAAGAAATAAGGATTATTATAACCTATAAATATGTAATCACATATGGTGAAAATTTAATAAGACATGAATTGTTTATTGTCCATGTGGAAAAAAAATAAGATGAGCTCTGCCCATTACTTTAATAAAATAATGGACATTGTAAGAATGTTGTATTGATATTTCATAAAATACAACATTAAAAAAATTGTGGAAAAGTAATCATTTAATAGTCAAATTGCATGCTGTTTTCAGTATAGGGAACATAACATCAAAGTTTTTAATATAATAGTTTTTATTAAAAATAATAGGCCTACTCTTCCAATGAAACACATTGTTAAAAATATTTTACATTGCACAAATGTATCATTGTTCATGACACTTATGGCACACTGTTATGTGGTTCTGCTTATGGTAAAAGTATATTTTTGAACTTCATGCCAAAATAAATATTAAAAAGAGGGGGTCTGGGAGAGCTAATCTTTTAAATGCTTACGGCTTCTGGTGCACTAATTAATCCATCCATGCCTAAATAAAAGTGTATATTAATTTCAATTTTGGGAGAATTATTATGAATATAAATTAAACTGATAGATAAATAAAAATGGTTAATTTTATATTGAAATAATGATGCACGGTGGCCTAGCTGCAGCGCATTCGACTGGCGATCCGATGGTTTTGGGTACAAATCATGGTGCGGGCTAGGATTTTTCCCGGGACTTATAAGGGTGCCCCTGAGTCTACCCAGCTCTGAAGGGTACCAGACACTAGTTGACATAATTTTTACCTTTAACAAAATCAGGAAGTAATACACAAATATATTGCCATACATGGGCAAGTATAGAAATGTTGATAATTTTCAAAAAAATAGGTGGGGGTTATAAAATAAACATTTAGGCCTAATTCAATTATAAAACCTTTGCAAATTTTTTTTTTTTAACTGCTAAAAAAAATCCTTTTTTTTTTTCAAAATGAGGGCCCAACCACCTCCTCTTTCACAGTGGCTCCCCCCAAATAGTTTTTTTCAAAATTGGGGCCCAACACCCCCTCCTTTTTCACAGTGGCTCCCCACCCCCTTCGCACACACAAACTCACTTTGTGCTTAGACTTGGGATGATGTTAGAATATTTGAGGAGTGGGTTTGACAAGTCATGTTACAAACATTATTTAAATACATTTTACCCAAATATAGGGAAAAAATGTAAATATTCTTTTAAAAAATATATTTTCAATACCATTACAAGTCTCTCACCCCCCCTCTCCCCCATGTGGCTACGCCCCTTGTCTAGAAAAGTATTTGTATACAGTTGGGGATCGGGGGTGAAGAGGCTTTCTGATGGGTAAAAAACCTCAGATCTATGTTTATTTTTATATAGGTCAGTGAGGTGAACTTGTGTTTAATAGTAAAATACTAAATTCTGGAGAATACGATGATCTGGGCCCCCTCCCCAATCTACACCTATGTAAATAGCTATTTTTTAATAAAAATAATATATAGTAGAATAAGTGTTTCAAATTTCATACATTTATCTTTTACGGTTTTTAAGTTATAGCAATTTAAACAGCTCAAATCATGTTTTTTGGTCACACTATTTTTTTATATTTAGATGGGTCAAATAGGCTTAATTTTCGGACACTTAAAAAATTAATAACTTCGTTAATATTTCATGTAGAAACAAAAATGAGGTGTCATTGGAAAGCTTATACCAAACTACATTTAACTAAATAGGTTTTGTTTCAATTTTATTAATTAGAAAAATTTTGAAAATTTTATCGAAGTACCTACTGAGTTTTCTTCTTCTTAAAGTTTAAAGCTAACATTATATTTAAAGACAAAAAGCAAGTTAAAAACTGTGTATCTTCTTTTTCTCTTTCTTTTTCTTTCTCTCTAATTCTCCTTGTGTAAAACTTGAAAAATTTCTGACTAAACTACATGTCATTCTAACCTCCATTCAACGTCATGCGCAGTTGTTTGAAAAGACAGTCAATAACATTAAAAAAATTGAGTTTTATAATAAAAAACACAAGAAATCTTGTCTAACCCCTATAACAATTTATTTACCGAAAAGATTGTACTTGAACAATGACTGATAAAGCGTTAAATCTATATTAGACCACTGGTTGAAGAAGTGTTAACCCTATATGTGGACAGTGGCTAATGAAGTGTAACAAGGATTATTGCAATTATTTCCTTTCAACATTTGCTTTTCTTTTCATATATATATTTTTTTAATTACTGTAATATAGACTTGGGCCCAGCTGTGAGACATCACTACTTCGTTTAATGAATGATGTTCTTTGTAGTGCGGACCGTTGTGATCTGACACTCATAATCCTACTAGATCTTAGCGCTGCTTTTGATGTAATTGACCATGGAATACTCCTGTCAAGACTTCAGTATGAGGTTGGCATCACTGAGACTGCTTTTTGCTGGTTCAGTTCCTACTTGGCCAACAAGAATCAGCGAGTTATAGTCACAAGAAACTCCCCTTATCTGTGGGGTACCGCAGGGTTCAGTTTTAGGGTCCGTCCTATTCTCCGTGTATACAAGTCAGCTTGGCAATATTATCTAGAGCCATTGTGTATCTCGTACATTTTTTGCAGATGACACGGTGCTTTACATGAGTTTTCGCCCTGGTTCGTCTGCCTGCGCTGCCGCTGTTGGTGATGTGGAAGAGTGCTGTCAAACAGTTAAGGCATGGATGACTGCAAACCGACTTAAATTAAATGATGACAAGACTTCAAGACAGAGGCAATTATCTGTGGTTCTGATGTCAGTCTTCGGAAAATCGATATTACTGCGATCAAGGTTGGGGCTTCCAAGATAACGTAGTCGAACACGGTTAGAGACCATGACCTTTTTTATTGATAATAAAATATTAATTGTTCCACATATTGGTGCTGCGGTGAAGGCTTGCTCGTCTCATCTACGTGCCCTGGGTTAGCTGCGACCTCAACTCAATAGAATGACGGCCATTACCGTAGCAGTCTTTCTTATCCAGTCAAGGTTTGATTAGTGCAATAGTTGCCTGTGGGGTTAGCCCCAGAACCAGCTGCCCAGATTACAGAGAGTGCAGAACACCGCGGCGCGCATTGTTGCAGGGGTGAGGAGGAAATATCATATCTCCCCAACACTAAGGGAGCTCCACTGGCTCAGGGTGATAAAGCGAATAGAGCACAAAATCATGTCCATTACATACGGATGCATCAAGGGCATTGCTCCTTTCTATCTTCAAGAGCTTATATCAAGGCATGAGCCATCTAGGGAATTGTTCTCTTCAACACATTAACTCCTCAAAAATTCTAGTTTGGATGGATACAGAAAGAAGTACCTGGAAGTGCGCTCAATTAAGTCAGTGGCGCCTACTCTATGAAACAGTTTATCTCATACACTGAGATAATTTTGGACAAGAGAATATTTGTAAAAGAACTTAAATACCTTTCTCTTATGGCTAATACATCTGCCACTGCAAATCACACAAAGAGAGCACTGAGCATGCTAATTTAATAGCATGGATAGAAGCGCTGTAAGAAATGTCCATTCTTATCTTATACTGTTTTATTTTAAGTTTCTATGTAGTTTTTAACAAGTATTTAACTGTTTCATTATAAATAATGAAAATAATAATTTTATTGTTTATTACTTGTGATGCTAAATATCCAACAACTCTTTTAATTTCAATTTAAAGCATCACTCTTATTATTGTTTTTTTGCGGCTCAGAGCATCTTTTGCTTCGATTTGTTCAGGATGGATGAATGAAGCAGTTTCTTTTTGTCTTCTTTTCGTCTTCCTCCAGGTTAGCTAAGTTGTCGGCATTGTCGTTCCCTTTATTTTGAATTGTAAGTATATTTGCAGCAAATTCTATTGCTTTTCTTTATGCTAGTCATATATTTTCCTATGTTGCTTAAGTTGTCTCTTATTTTTATAGGGTGGAAATGGTTGAGAGGTTTTGTAGCTTCCATTACAAAGTGTTCTATTTTTTATTTATGTTTTAGATTTTTGACTTCTTGAATACAATTAAATTTATGTAGTTCTTTGGTTGAGTTTATTTTGTTTAGATTTTAGAGGGTGAAGTACTGATAAAACTAATTTGGTGAATTACTTTCAAATTTTGGTGTCGCGTCTAGCTTCCGTAGAGCTTAGGATATCTACATCTCCACTGCTATATTGGAATAGTTCTAATTGCTCCTGTTATTGAAGCACTAGGATTTGAATTTTGTATATTTTTCGGAGGTTCGATTTGGCTGCAGAGCACCAACTGTAGTTCGATATTCTAAGGTAGACCTATTATAACTGTTGTCTATTTTCCTCAAGATGGAATCATTTGCTTCACTTTCTGAGTCTGCTGTTTGTTTCATCAGTGCGAGTCTTTGTATTCTCTTTTTATGTGTGGTTTCTATGTAATGTTTTAACAAGTTAGTTTGGGTCGATCGTCCCAATCGCCTCATCGCTGGAGAAGTATTGGAACCACCAGTAAGCTAGAAACAAGAGCACAGCTGTGGGCTTACGCATTGGGGACAGCCCATGCTGCACGCCCGACGGACCGGAAACAATGTTCGCCTTGATGCCCATACCTATAGTATGTGACTTGCTC
The DNA here is from genome assembly GCA_949126835.1 of Anisus vortex. NCBI lineage: Eukaryota > Metazoa > Mollusca > Gastropoda > Planorbidae > Anisus > Anisus vortex. Next base: position 31,915,902 of record OX421492.1, read on the forward strand.
TGTCGGACGACATTGCAGGTATACTGTTATGTGTTTAGATTATATCTTTTTTCCCTCCTATGTAACTAACTGCACCACTGCCAGGGCCTTAGTCCTGACCTCTAGTTGAACTCTGCTACTGTTGCGTCAATAAGTGTTGTTTACTAGAGTGTACCTAGAGCATTCTTTCACCGTCTGGAACATGTTAGAAAGATATGTTGACAATTTTTGTGGGTTATTCTTAGCCTACTTTTGTTCCAGAAATCTCTAACATGTATAGTATAAATATAGGAGATTAGCGTAATAGAAGGGAAGTTTTTACATCGATGTAGTATTCTTGAGTCTTAGTTTAAGCATATTGTAAACGCATCAGTGGCAGAGCTGTATTGTATCTTTTATGTACCTGTACGCATTATTACATTGTTGTTTTATTCTGTTGTAAGGATATTCGTGAGTTGATTTTTCTTTTCTATTTTTCTTTTGATATTAATTTGACTTAGTAAATAAATTGTTTTAAAATTGGTATCGTCTGAAGTGTTGTTTTATTAAATAAATTAGTTTAATTTTCATAAATTAAGTTAGCTACAAATAATTAATATTGTTTGTTATTTATTACAACCTCTTTAACGAGACCACTTAATTTATATTTAATACTACAGGAGGTCTGTAATAATACGGGCTGGCCTCCACGATAATGATCCGAAGGGAATTAAGCAGTGGTTTGGCTGGCACCCGGACGGACCTTGGTGTGCCCCCCCCCCCGCCCTGGTCAAGTCCTGAATATCTTTACACCCTGGACGGAAAAGACGGAATGCTCCCAGGTATTTTTTAGGCATTATAGTTTGAGTCGAGCGTAACATTATAGGTATGTAAGATTGCCATTTATTCAGGGATTGATTGTCTAGGGTCAGTGTGAGGCTTTACTGATTTGTAGATAATAAATAGAGATAATTATATATGTAGGATTGTTTTAGTTACTGAATTGCATGCCCTATTCCTTAGACACTAGTTTGAGTTTGAGTCTAGTGCATCTTCTAGTATAAATTAAGAGATGCCTGTATATTCTTCTGTATTTATTGGAGCGAGGCCGTCAGCCTAATTCTGTTGTGTATTTTCAAGCAATATGCTGTTTTGGATAATTAATGAAAATTGGAAATAATGTAAGTGACAGTACATGAGGACTCCATTATGAATAGTTGCTGTTTTACTTTTTTTTTTCATGTTGACTAGAGCTTGACGATTTGTGAAGTACTATATGATCTTGTTAAACATTATGTGGCTTATATTATGATTGTTTAATAACATGAGGATTAGACCTTCTTTCCATACCTCATCAACTGCTTTTCTAGGTCTACCCAAACCATGATTGTTGAGGGTTTTTTCATGGAAGCAATTCATCTACTTCTCAGACTGTATGAGCAATTTGTTCTTCTGTTGATCTACTTTTCATAAATGCTGCCCGTTTGTCTATCAATAAATGTTTGTTTTCAATGATCCATCTGAGCCAATTGTAGACTATTCTTCATATAATATTGAAGACGCAACTGATTAAACTTTTTAAGCGGTAACTGACAACTTAGTTTCCTGGTTTTGCCGGGGTTTTGTATAGGGATCATGATAGCTTTTTTCCTTATAGTTATAATTTTCCCACTTCAAGCTAGCATTGAGTATCTGCATTATTTTTTCTAAGCCATGGTACAAATATATATATATATAAGTATATATATATATATATATATATATATATATATATATATATATATATATATATATATATATATATATGGTCATGTATATTAGTTTCCAAGTAATGGAACACGCAATGTTTATTCTTCCCCCCCCTCTCTTTTTCTCACTACACACGATTTTGTAGGCGGGGCTTAGTCTTTCCGATCGCTTGACTTTTAGTAAGAAGGCAAGAGATTCTGGGTAATTTTGGTATTCAGTGTTGACCTCCGATTCTCAGAGTGTCTGGGAACGGTTTAAAATTTCTGAATAGGGAAGTTCATATAATTTTTATTCTGAGTTTTGTAGTGATTCCATTTTTTTTCACCTCTCCTAGTAATAGGTCAGTCTCTTGCACCACTTGAATAGTATTTAATGATTTGTTTGTCTGAAAGGCAGAGAGTTTCAATATAATTTCTTTTGAAGACGCTTGTGTTTGCACTATTTTATTCTAACTGTACATAATACATATAGGCCTATTATATATATAACTGTACATATCACCTGAATTAAATTATCAACAACATTTACATTGAAGCTTTCTCGTTAAGTTACTATTGTGTTGTTTACAATACTATAATATTTATCTACTACTCTAACGTCAAGGAAAGGAACTGTTAGAACACAAATCCTGAGTTTGTGCCAGGACTATAAGAAGAGTTCGTGTAATTCTGAAACATAAATAATAATAACTAAAGTCTACCCTAGGACTAAATAGAATTATCAACAATATCTACACAGCCACAAGGGGATTGTGGACGTAACAATATATGTATATATATATATATATATATGTATATATATATATATATATGTATATATATATATATATATATATATATATATATATATATATATATATATATATATATATATATATATTAGATAATTAGATTTGACTTTGATTTCCAAAAGCGAATGTTTATTTGTTTTTATTCTGTGTGTGTAGGCCTACTTTCGGAAAAATACTTTTCTGCAAAGCACGATATTTAATCAGTTGTATTTTTTTTAATGTAAAAGACAATTGGTTATTATTAGCACAATAAACGTCATGAAAAGAATTAGTTTTATACAAACGTTAGTGTGTAAACGAAGTCAAATTAATGTAAAATAATTTGACAGTTAATAATAAAATAGTGTGTTGTCACTCTTAAGCAGCCAAGTGCATAATTTGTTATTATCTAAACGTTTATGTGCTAAGCTACAGTATGTTAGCATGTGAAAGAGAATCAAAAAACCTTTTAAAGATCAGGTCGTATACAAAAAAGAAAGCAAAGAAGAATATTTTTTGAAGTTTATAAAAAAAAATATAAAAAGGAAGAGCATACTTTTTTCTTTTATTTCTCTTTGTGTGCATTGTAAATGTTATGTTTTACTACGATCTTTTTTTACTTCATTGTGTTTATAAGAAAAGTAAACATTAAAATTGAACTTGTAAAAATGAACATGTTTGTCATTTAAAAAAAAAATGTAGATTTTTTTTCCATGAAATAATGTTACTTACTAATTGAGTCATTTTAAAACGACCATTCTTAAATTCTGAATCTTATGTCCAAATAATGTATTATTTTTATATTACTCATTATCTTTCTATAACATACGGAAAATACCGGGGGGGGGGAATAACACTGGAATAGAAACAACAGTTATGAACTTTGGCCAGACTCTATTTCACCACCTGTATCATAAAAGGTATCGGCCAACAACACACATTTTTTCTTTAATTTATTTGTAAAATTCCTTTAAAATATTAATCCATTTATTGTTTTGTAAAAACTACATTTTTTCTCTGTCAAAAAAAATTTCTTTATTAAATAATGTTGACGGAAATATTGGATGCTGTAATTAATCTGTGGATAATAAATACTTTTCTTGTTCTGACATTATTGTCATTTTACTTTTTTTACTATGTATTTTTCTTAAAGGACTAGCATTGAATTTGATAGTGTCCAAAATACATTTTCTTAAAGTCGAAAAGTCAAAGAAAAGGTAAAAAATAACATTATATCCAGCCATGCTGACTTGTGAAACTGTTATTATTATTTATTTATAGCCCTAATAAATTCATTTGTAACATTTTTTAAACGTTTTATAATATTATGAAAACAATGACATTCATTTTCAATATAAGCTACTTTTAGTAAAATTGTAAAATGTAAAAGATATTACTGAATTAGTCGCATACATTTTTTTTCTGATATACAACAATTTTATCTACTGTACGAGAATCTGTTCACATTGACATCCGTGGGGACAGAAGAAAAATCATTACGAAACGTCGCGTCTTCACAATCACTGACCGCATTAGCACCACATAGTGCTAAAAAAAATGGTTGCAAATATATAAATAACAAACGGAAGTTTATTTCACTTTGTGATTTTCTTAAAGGACTAATATCATGTACGCATATGTTGTGATTATCACCATTAACCAAGTTCTGGTCACAAAGTTGTACATCCTTTTCGATTGAAAGATATCTTATCGAAAATGGAAAAATAACATAAAATTTACTGGAATCGACCACACATAGGTATACGTACAATGTGAATATGTCCACGAAACCGAATAATTAGCTACAATAAACATTAATCAAGGACCCATGATTATAACAGACTAGTTTTTGAAATAACTTTAAAACCTTCAATATTCCAAAGCATTATGGAGATAGTTATTTTAGCCTGACTTGAAAATGTCATATTCAAACCAAAAATGACATGTAGGAAAACACATGAAGCTCACAATGGAAAAATTCAACTAATCAAAACGATTATGGGGATATTTCTGGTCTGAGACTAAATCTTAAATTAACAAAAGTAAATAATAAAAATTGATTCAATACAAGTGAAGATAAATATGAAGTAAATGCTCAGAAACGAGAAAAGCCTGAGACTTAAGATTGTTTCCATGAATCCTTAATTATTATTACACATTTTTAGACAACATAGCCGCAGTTATCCATTGTTGGTAATATTCACAGCTATAAAAGATAAGTAAATGAAAACCATGAAAAAGGTTGCATTCAAGCAAACAAAGTAATTGCGTCAGACAAAGTACTAATGCGACATTACACTACTGTGATAATTATATATGACCCTAAAAAAATAATAAAGAATAGTTTATTATTGTGAGTGTCTGTTAAAAATGTCTCTTTGCACAAATTCTCTAGACTTACTTATCACAAAAAGCAACAGTTCAATTCAATTCAGTTCAATTTCCGCCCCTACAAGATGAATTTCTGCAATGATGGCTGCAAGGATGTAAAGCTATGCAATGTTTTTATCAGGACTTGACTGCTTTATAAAATACACGTCAACTGTCAAACATGAAAATAATGATGGACTGTCTAATCTGCCTTTACTGGCAAGTCCCAAAAAAAATATTCTGTTCTTATTAGTAGACCAGTATTTTTTTTTATGAAAAGTAACTCAACTCTAAAGGAACACAACTGAGTCATAATGACTAAAAGTGGCAAAATAGGAATTACGCCCCTTTGTAAATTAGCAAAATGAATTATCAATATAAAAACAATCCATTATTTCAAGTTGTATTTCCAAAGAATTAACAATCTGGATGACTAAAACTATTTCATGAAGGACACTTAGTAATTTTAAAACTAAAATAAATATCAAGGCCAAAAATTATAAAAACGCAAAAGTAATGTCAAAGCTATGTGTTGAATAGACTAGAAAAAAGTATAATCCTATACAGTCTCCATTTTATCAATGATAGGGCATAGTAGCTGGGCAGCGCGTTCGAATGGCGATCCGAAGGTTCTGGGTTCGATTCAAGGTGGAGGATAGTTTTTTTTTCCAGGAACGTGAAGGTGTCCCTGAGTCTACCCAGCTCTGATGGGTACCTGACATTAGTTGGGCATTGTGCTGGCCACACATCCTCTAGTATGCCGTGGTCGCAGAAACTGGTTAAAACTGCTTCATCAGCCCTATGATCAGTTTGGTTCGAAGGGTACTTTACTTTACTTTACTTTTATCAATGAAGATAGTCTAAGAACATTGACTTAAACAATGCCGGGTCATTCATGAACATCATGTTCTTAATTATATTGAAGCGAATTTAAAATGGGTAGAAGTAATATCATCTATTTCGACAAAACTCAGTAACTAACACGGACGTACTAAGAACAATATAGGCACGACTCGATATTACAATATAGTTTGTAAGTGACATTGAACCTCATTTCACGCCAGCGGAATCCCAATGCATCACTATTTATTGTTTTTTTTAAATCAGATTAAAAGTGCTGCATACACACATTCTACAAATGGACAGCCAGAATGATTCTTACAAACTTCACTGCATACCATTAATGTATCGAAGTATGATAAAAAAAAAATGATCCATTTGTATGTTTAATAAAATAAAATTATAAGCTTTATTAATAATTTAAAAAAGATGTTTTTATTTTCTGAATGTACGTATAATGCTATTTCGTTACCAGTTGCCCATATGGACTAAACTGGCAGCTTTTAATATTTAAACCGCTCAACAAAAAGAAAAAAAAGTAAAAATAAATTAAATGTTTCTAAAATAAATCTGCTTTCCACACTTCGCTAGCGATGAGCAAACAGAGGCGTACATAAGTGTTTTTGAAAATGTAGTAAAAGGCTGTCAAACAATTTGATACGAAACTCAAATTTCCAGATACTGAACTCTATACTCCTTTAATAACAATATCAGTATTTGAGAGAAAATATTTCCAAAACACACATATTTTGCCACCAAATGGTCCAGATTTTACAAAAATAATTTTGATTTATAAACTAGTACTGGTGGCTGCTGTTTGTTTCACGTCATACAAATGCTTGTCGAATCTACTTAAAATGATAAAAAGAAAACCATAAAAACGAAGTTTTTATTATACTCCCTTTATTTGCAAACTAAGTTTACCATCATGTAATTAAATAATTGATTGACTACTGCAAATGAAATGTACAGAAAAATATCTGTGTCGCAAATCTAAAAAATATCTTCTTACTCCGTATGAATTGTTCTAAAAATAATCTTAGCGCATAATTTTTTTTCTAGCTTTGCGCCGAAAAACTATAAAAAGTTGCACAGGCATTTTTAAAGTGAAACCAAATTTTTTTTTATACTTTCCTTTTAAGAAATGAATATTGTCATAAGTGTAGTATTATTTAGTTGTTTTAACTGAAAATTTGATAAAATGTATTGTTTGTCAGGGCAAGTCTGCTGTCCAAATTTCAGCTCGATTGGACCACAGGAAGTGGTCGAAAAATTGAAGCCCATTCTTGCTCACACGACGATTGCAATCAGACAGACAGAAAATGCAACTTATAATAAAGGGAGTAGAAAATGACATAAACATCTTTAGTTGTATCACAATGTTCTGACCATATAGCTACTGATAGTGTTAACAATACTAACGTGATTTCCTTTGTGGATTCCGGAAAATTTAACTATTGATATGGTAAAGCTAGAAACAATTTAAAGACCGACTGAAAATAACAGCCAAATATTTCATTGCAGTTAACAAACATCCTTAGTTAATGACATATGAACAAACCTAAATACCACTGTGGGAAGCGCATGTTATCCATTTTCTTTTATTGTTAATCTTTCACAATTTCGGTTGTATACCTTTCAGGTTGCTGCATAATCCCAATATAAGTTTACCCTTTTTAAAAACTTCATACTATTTATTTTATTTTCGTTGTAAACTTCGTTTGGTTGATAAGATCTTTATAGTGAATAATATGAGTAAAAGTAGACCTACACATATAAAAGAGCTTTTGGCCTACAAAGACCTGATTACGATACCGCAAACACGATATTTCGCTGTAGTAATCTTAGACTTAATTTTATTTTGTTCTATTAGCGAGGTGCTCAGTGAACTTTTATATGTTCTTAAGAATTGACAGATGCATTTAATCTTAGAGTGGGAAGTAAATTATTGCATTGTTATTTGAAACCTTGACATAATTTTTACATCTCACACCACTTTAAGACCTTATAAGACATTTGCAGTAGTCAATATTTCGCTAATTGCAAAAAGTGATATAAATAATTATGGATATTTTGTAGACTTTATTTAAAGCATTGTCATTTAATTTGTAAGGATGAATCATACACAACACACATTGTATTAATCTTACTTAATAAAAAAAATGGTATAGGTAATTTGTGAATCGGTACATTTTTTTTATATTTTTCTGATATGCTCTAACATGTCACATAGTTCCATACTTCTTATCTTGCATCCATAGATGAGAATTGGAAGTACTGTCTGGTCATATAAATCAATTTGGCTATTGTCATGTATATTGTTTTTCCAATAATTGGAACACGCAATGTTTATTCCCCTCTCTCTCTCTTTTCTTACTACACACAATATTAGGACGTTTAGTAGGAAAACAAAAGGTTCTAGGTAATGTTGGGATTCTGTGTTGATCTCAAATTCTCAGAGTCTGGGAACGACTCATTATTTAATAGGGGAAGTTCCTATCGTTTTTGTTATGAGTTTTGTAATGATACCATGATTTTCACCCCTACTGGTAATGGGTCTATCCCTTGCACCACTCGGATAGTATTTAATGATTTGTTTTGTCTGAAAGACAGAGAGTTTCAAAATATGTTCCTTTGAGAACGTTTGTGTTTGCACTATTTTATTCTAACTGTACATAATAGATATATTGTATATATTGAACATACCACCTGAAATAAACTATCAACAACAGTTACACTGAAGCTTCCTTGTCAAATTACTATCCTATTGTGTTGAATACATTACTATAAGATTTATCTACTACCATAATATACAAGAAAGGAAATGTTGGAATACAAATACTGAATTTGTGCCCAGGACTATAAGAAGAGTTCGTGTAATACTGAAACATAAATACTAATAATTAAAGTCTCCCCTAGGACTAACGAGAATTATCAGCAAGATCTACACAGCTCTGGCCACAAGGGGATTGTGGACGTAACAAAATTTGGGGGCTCGTCCGGGATATTTGAGTTCTACTTTTCCTGACCTAGGATTGACAAGATTTAGTGGTCTCGTTCGGTAGATTTGAGTTCTACTTTTCTTGATCTAGGATTGGAAAAAATTTGTTGATCTCGTCTGGAAAATTTGAGTTATATTTTTTCCTGACCTATAAATATTTTGTGACATTAGTAGTACTGAGAGCGGCATATTTGTGTTTCGTTTTCTAGGACTGTGAAACTATTCTTTTTAAAAAGAGGAGAGAACTGGTTTGCGTTTTTATTCCTTGGGAAGTGTGAAGATTCCACGAAGTGTTTAATATTATATTGTGCAAATTTCTGGACAAATCGTAAGTTGGAACTTTATATTTTATTATACAATATATACTCTACTATAACAAATATTTCGAACGCTATACTATGGCTTCGAATATATCAAGTGAGGAACTTAATGTCATGTCATTTGCTGAACTAAAAGAATTAGCTGAGTCCTTTGGGATTGAGGCAGGACAGGCAAGACCTAATCGTAATCGTTTGACCAAAGAAATTATGACATGTTTGAACGGGCAGAATGCCATGAACACTGGTAGTGTAGTTGAAGTGGGACAGAACGATATCAATGAAGGTTATGTAGCTCCCAGTGGGGGCGAGGTAATTGCCCACGGAGACGAGGTAAGAAATATGTCATCTAGATCATCAAACAATGATGAAGATGAAGGGTTGAGTGAAAACCTAAAATTCCAATTAGCTATGAAGAGAATGGAATTAGAAAGTATGGAAAGGAGAGAATTGGAAAGAATTTGGATAGAAACTGAAAGGGAAAATGAAAGAATTAGGATTGAAAGCCGAGAAAGGATAGAGATGGCACGCATGAACAGACCTGACCATCGTAGGGACAGCAATGGTATGGATATTAGCGCAATGAAGCAACACTTGCCTATATTCAGAGAAAAAGATGTTCAAGATTTCTTTTTGCTTTTTGAGAGGATAGCTGTAGATTATCAGTTCCCTGATGATAAGATGGCTTTATTGTTAAGGTCAACTCTCAACAAAGGAAAAGCATTGGACGTAGTGTTGAGTTTAACACCCGAGGAAATAAATGACTATGAAGTAATCAAAGATAGGGTGCTAAAAAGTTATTCCCTGACACCAGAAAAATATAGAAAGCTATTTAGAGACAGAAAGAAGGCATATGATCAAACTCATGTAGACTTTTTGAGACAAAAGGAGAAAATGTTAGAACAGTGGCTAAGGTCACAGAATGTAAGTGAGTTTGATAAACTCAAGAACCTAATATTGTTTGAGGAATTCAATGATTGTATTCGAGTGGATATTAAAACCCACATCTCAGACCGAGGGGTTGAAGATGTGCATGAAGCTGCTAGATTGGCAGATAACTATGCCATAATTCACGCCAGCATAAAGCCATATTATGCTGACAAACCCAAAGTGCACAAACCAGAGCCCAATGAGGCTAGTAAACCAAAAGAGACAAGTGAAAACAATAATAAGAACAGTGGGGTAAATAATAATAGTAACTTAGTTCATTTCAGGAAGCAGACAGATGTAAATAAAGCAAAGGTGGTATGTTTCAATTGCAAGAAAGAGGGCCACATGAAGAAAGATTGTTGGATCCTTACCAAGAAGCAAGGTGCTATTCTACACTGTGCCATAGTGCAGAAAGATAGCAAGCAGACAGAAGAAGTGTGCAACACAGGGTCAAGAAACTCAAAAGAAATGCGGCCGGCATCGCCCATAGTTGTGGAGTCGATGGTTTTTGAGAACAGTCTATCTAAGGTAAAAGAGAATAGCTGTACTCAATCTATTATGCTTTCAGAAGGCCGTGAGGAACAGATGGTTCCTGAAGTCCCGGAAGAGGACGACCTATCCGATTTTCGACCCTTTGTCTACGAGGGGACAGTGTCGACAGAAGTCGATGTACTCAGCAAGAAGAAAATACAGATATTACGTGACACGGGTTCTGCTGTCAGCGTGATCCTGGAGGGCAGTGTGCCGTTAACAGATGCCACCAGTACCGGTGAGTCTGTTGTGCTGAGAGGTGCTAGTATGGAGGCTGTGGAAGCTCCACTGCACAGAATAAAACTCGAGTCGGATATTTTTACAGGTAACATCGTAGTGGGAGAGTGGCGCGCACTACCCGTCAAAGGCGTTTCCATGATATTAGGAAATGACATTATGGGCGGCAGAGCGACTGTCGAGCCCATGGTTAAAGTGTTGGAGACAAAGATGGCGGAGGACAAAAACCTACGTCCTGCCAATGAACGCCCAACATGTGCACTGACAAGAGCAATGCAGGAAAAGAAGTCGGTAAAGACTCCTGCTACGCCGTGTAGTGCAACGAAAGATGTGTTTGTCTGTTCTGAAGACACACATGCGAATGAAACAGTGATAACAGAAACACCTGACATCGATTTAAGTGCTACGTTCTTTGCTGAACTAACAACTGGTGATGCAACCGAGAACAATAACATTTTGTCACCAAAGCAGAAATTGGTGAAAGAACAATTGAATGACGAAATAATAATGCAACTCAGAATGAAAGCTGTTGATGAAAAGACTGCAGATGCAATGGCGGAATGTTTCTACATGAAAGATGAAGTGTTGATGAGAAAGTCGAAACCGCTCAACTCAGGTACAAACGAGTGGGACAGTATTCACCAGATTGTAATACCTAAGTGCTATCGTCAAGATATACTGCGTATGGCGCATGATCTTCCTTTCGCTGGTCACATGGGAGTCCGAAAAACGCACCACCGTATCCTCCCTTACTTCTACTGGCCAGGACTGAGAAGAGATGTCGAACAATACTGCAAGACTTGCCACGTATGCCAAATGGTAGGACGTCCTAAGCAACGAATTCCTGTCGCTCCACTCCAGCCGATACCAGCGTTCGACGAACCATTCAGTCATATACTCATTGATTGCGTGGGCCCGTTGCCGAAAACAAAAGCCGGTTTTCAATACCTGCTCACAGTCATGTGTTCATCCACTCGCTTCCCGGAAGCCATTCCGTTGCGGAGCATAACAACAGTGAAGGTGGTAGACGCCCTGACAAATTTCTTCACACGTTATGGCCTACCGAAGACAGTACAGTCCGACCAGGGGACTAACTTTACTTCGAACATTTTCAAACAAGTCATGGAACAATTAGGGATAAGCCATAGGCTATCAAGTGCCTATCATCCTGAGAGCCAGGGAGCTCTGGAAAGGTTTCATCAGACATTAAAATCGATGCTTAAAAAGTACTGTTATGAAATCGAGAAAGACTGGGATAAGGGTGTGCCTTATGTACTGTTCGCTGCAAGGGAGGCCACTCAGGAATCCCTGGGGTTTAGCCCATTCGAACTTGTGTATGGACACTCAGTCAGAGGTCCGTTGAAACTTCTACATGAAACTTGGCTAACGGACAGTGAACCGATTGGACTTTTGTCATATGTAGATAAATTCAAAAATAGGCTTTATCATGCTTTTAACCATGTGAGGATTCATTTTCCACAGATGCAGGAGCGTATGAGACAGAACTATGACCGTAAAGCTACAGCTAGAACTTTTGCACCAGGTGACAAAGTTCTTGTGTTTCTACCTTTGCAAAATCAGCCTTTAAGTGCAAAGTTTAGTGGACCCTATGAGATAGAGTCAAAGCTTGGCGAGGTCAATTATTTGATAAAGACTCCTGACCGGAGACAAAAACAGAGGGTATGCCATATTAATTTACTTAAGCCCTATGTTTCCAGGTGTTATGGACCTCTATATGATTTGACTTTTATTACGACTCGTTAAATCGGATTCAATGAATATAGTTGTATCTTTATTAGAAGTCTCTAGATTCTGCTAATCTGTAGCCCAAGCTAGGGGTTCCTTGACTGACAGGTCTATGCAGTAATGTAGTTATATTCGTGATAATTATCTTCAACACCTTTCTCAACAACGATAGATCAAACAACTCCAGTTGTTGAATAAACAATTTTATTTAAATTGTAGACTCAATATAAACGATCAATAAACTTCATCAACTGGTGGCAACATAAGTATCAATAAAATGGCATTATATGTACATGTATGAATATAGCGACTTCACTCTACAAACGTTTAAACTGAACTAACTTTAAGGAGGTCGGGACTTTCCAAAGAAAACTATCATCGAAGATTCTACAGGGTCTTAATACGCATTTTAACCTCTTTCTCTATAATTACTACGATCCAGAATTATCCTCCAATTTCCACGGGATTTGAACGAATTATTTTATTTAAACTGCCCTCAGGGCATAAAGGTCAAACCTTGGTCGCTTTGGACTCTGATACGCACTTGTTAAGAGGTCAATGCCTTACTACGTCATTCATTTATGACCGATATTCGTAACATCCCCCCCCCCTTCTAAAGCTTTATAATTATTTCCTTTACATTTTAACCATACGAAAAATGTTAATTTTAAGGAATAATTATAAAAGAAAATATTCCGGGAAAAACAATACAGTTCAATTGGCGATCCCAATAATTCAATCGAACTGATAACAATAACATAATAATATATGCAATATAAATTCATCTTATCAAATGGCTTAACTATAGTCATTCAATCATTCAATTTTTAATTCAAAACAATGGACAATTAAATTGTTTATCTAAATCTTGTATACAAGAAAAATACATAATCATTCTTAATAGATATAATATAATACAAGTTAATAATTTCTATTACATTGAACATTCCCCTGTAATAAAACTCTCTCGTCCATTTAATTATAAACTAATATCTTTTACAATTTGTAATTATACAACAAAAGAAAAAATCACTTAATGTCTATTCAGACACGACTTATTTTTTTCATAAGGAGAAAAAAAAAAAAACGCTCTTGATGAAAAAAATACTACTAGGCTTGACCTAATTACACAACAACACGATCATTTTCTCGACAGTATTTTTTTTTTCATGTTTGTAGGCTGGACAATACTACTAGGCTTGACCTAATTACACAACAACACGATCATTTTCTCGACAGTATTTTTTTTTTCATGTTTGTAGGCTGGACAACATTAGACAACTGTCTGTGACGCGACACAGAAATTGAGGTCAATTCCGCCTTTCTCTCTCTCTCTCTCTCTCTCTCTCATTCTCAATTGATTTTAACAATGTTGACATCGCTATGCAAATTTACCTCATCACAGCCTAGGTCAAAAAAATATTGCTACGCGATTAAATAGTTATCGTATTAAATAAGCATTCTTTAACATCTATCATCTCAAAATCAAATTAATTTATATTATTTTGAGAACATTAAACATAGTCTGTTCACGAATTAAAATAGTTTATAGCAAAAATCATTAAAAATATTTCAATCTTTCATTTTACCATGACCTTTCGACGTCATTATTTTCTTTTTAAAAGAGTTCACATCGTAGCAGTTTTGAATTGAAACATTCTATCTTTCATGCAGACATGGATTTACTTGAAACAAATTTGGTTAATTTACTTAATTAACTCTCAATTAAAGCAAGTTATCATCTTCATACAATCTTAGTACTAAACAGTAAGTTCTTATTTTCTTTAGATTACATTAAAGACATTTCAAATACAATATTATTGAAGTAGAAAAGAGTTAAGCATAGGCTACTATTAATTTTTTTCAGAGAGAAATCAATGTAACAATTTATGTACAAAACAACTGCTGGTTTGACTGTTGTGGTAAAACATTCCATTTCCAATCTTTTCAGTGGTGTACATTGCTCTTTTCCATTTTCCATAAAGGTTTTATTCATAGGTTCTAGGTTCCTGTTACTTCCACAGTGTTCAGGTCTACCCAGTCTTTTGCTTGTCAATACAATTCATTCAATCTATTTTAACTAATACAGAAAAAATATAGATTAGTTTTACAATCTTGACATGAAATCCTTAATTAATAATACATTAGTTTAACATTGGTATGTCAACATTATAAATTTTCAACCATGAAATTCTCAATCATTCTGGTTTACAGTGTCAAATCAGTGGCACATATCCTAAATTTATACAAACAAGGATACAAAGTTTTATTAGTTTCTACTTCTGGTCTGCTTTTCATGTAACAGTATCCTAAAAGTGAAAAATCATATATAATACATTTCTTGGAATTCTTGTTAGTCATAGTTCTGTCTTGCTGCAACTATTTTTACCCTACATTATCATACATTCAATGATAATATAATAAATGAATAAATTCACATAGAAGAAGTTTGCATCTTGACTCAGTGCAATATTTCAACAACAGTACATGATAAAATAAATTTCCATAGTACAATCATAAACATTTCTCAATACTTTAGTGATAGAAAAATTCTCTTTTCTTAAAATCATTTACATCTTTATCAATCAGATTATCCTCTCTGCCAAATGTTTCAATTATCATTTCCAGAGATTCTCAAACATATCTTATAATCAGTCCACATTTATAATGTCCTCTGATTTAGAAACCAATTCTGCGGATAAAACTGATCTTTTTCTCTTATAGCAATTATTTTAAATGCTCAACCTAACAAGTTTGTTTAGAAATATCACACTATAATGATATTTACTCTAACAATACTTTTACTCATTCCTTTTTCATCACAAGTAAGGGATTTAGTTTTAAAATAGTAAGTTTGGTAACTAACTATCAGTGAATTTGACATTCAATTCATCCTGTACTCCAGGCATGAATTTTACAAATAAGAGTAACAATGTTAACAACATCAAGCTTATTCCAATTGTTTTCAGAAGGTAAGGCTTTATCATTTTCAAATGATATAATATTTTTGCCTTTCTTTCATCACACAACAATGGCATCTGCATGTGAGCAGTGTACAATTTTTTTCTAACAAATACAGTTATGTCAGACAAAAAATTTATGTACTTATCTAGGTACTTGCTCAGCCCAAGGAGATCCAATTCGGTCTGCCATTCCTCTTGAAGTAGTTTGAGTGGTCCTTGGACAGTGGGTCCAAAGATTGGTCCATAGGCTCCTCGACTTTCCGGATGGGATTCAGTTGACATCTCCTGCTCCAGGCATAAGTTCTTTAGGACTGGATTGAAGAGTTCCGGGGCGAAGTTGGTCCTTCGATCTGTCGGTATGGGTTGTGGTAACCCATAGCTTTTGATAGTTTCGGTCCAGCTCTCCGCACTCGTTTCTTCAGTGATGCTCCTCCAATCTTCATCTGTACCGGCAACTGCAGGTTTGCATTGTTGTTTGAACATGCTGTGGTCTATATGTTCATAGACATCAGTAGTAGGATTTTCTTTCTCGTCGACAGCTTTCTCATGCAACTGTAGCAACTCTGGATCTACTTTCTGCTCAGCAATCAATTCATTTTGTGATGACTTCTTTGATTGTTCATTTCCTTTCGGACAATCATCAATCATGGAGAAAATAGTAGTATCACGTTCCACTTCTTCTTCCTCTTTCTTCTCTCGTGGGAGAATTTCTTCTTTCTTTTTCTTTTCTTGTGAGAGAATTTCTTCTTTCTTTTTCTGTGGTGTCATACCTTTTATGACATCACCTACAGGATAAAGTTATTTTTCTTTTCCTGTCTCCACAATAGGACTAGGGTCTGGATTTTCCTTTACAATCAGTTCAGGTCTCACCCTCCCTTTCGCCAAATCATTTGCTAGGATAACGGATATGCCCTCAACAGGAAGTTTTGATATTACTCCAACTGTCACATCTCCTGTCACCAAGCCAGATGATAGGTATATCCTATGTAGAGGTATTTCTTCTTTCCATTCAAAACCTCTCAATAGGACAGTCTGTCCTGTCAATGTATTATCATTCAATGGTAATACATCTTTAAGCAGCAGTGTTAATGATGCTCCTGTGTCTCGTAATATTTTTACGGACTTCAGTGGTCCTTCCTTTTGTAAGGCCACACAACCTTCACTAATGAACGGTTGAAAACTTCACAGGGTCTCTGTGTCAATTTTATTCTTCCCTTGACCATGACTTTCGGGTGTTGTCTCATCTTTCGATGACTTCAGACTCTTGTTCGAGTCAAAAATACTTTGGTCTACTTTCTCGTCTCTGTGGACTTGGACAATTAATCCAATAGTAGCCATTCTGTATTTATAATCAGGATATTTATCCTCATTATCTTCAGTTGTAGATTTCTCTACCTTCTGACTTTTGCTCTCAGGCAAATCCACCCTCAGTGTTTCTGGTTTAGAAGAATCTTTCTTCGAATTCAGTTCGTTTGTATCTTCGCTTTCTTGTACATTCTGTATTGGTTTATGGCTAGTGCACATTACCACTTTGTTAGGTCTTTTGTCGCTTCGTATACTCCAACAGTCTTCTATGCTATGTCCTGTCCTTTTACAAAAAGTACATTGGACGTTTTTGTTGATAGGTTTTTTATTAACATCATTTTGTTTCACAAAATGCTCTTTTTCACGATGTTGTTGTTGTGTGTTTTCTGCTGGCCGTTGTGGCCTATTAACATTCTTTCCATCAGCTGTCCTATGACACAATGTGTACTGTTCAGCTAAATCAGCAGCCTTATGTGGGTCAGTGATATCACGCTCGGATAAATACATTCTTATATCCGGACCTCACTTTGTTAATAAAATCCTCTAAGAGAATGATATCTTTCATTTCTTTTAATGTGGAGATATTTCTGGATTTTATCCACTGATCCATTAGCTTTTCTTCTGCTCGAAGGAAGTCTAAGTGTGTACTGACGGAACCTTTTCCGATAACTTTCCGGTATTTGGTTATAGGCTTTAAGTACAGTATCTTTAATGATTTCATAATCATTTAAATTCTCCTCTTTTAACAATAGAACACAATCTCTTGCCCTTCCCTGAGTAAAAGCTGTTCTGACTAATATTCCCCATTTATCTTCTGGGAACTTAAAATCTCTGCAAGAAATTTCAAAGGTCTGGAAGAAATTAGCTATTTCACTTTCTTTATCAATGTAGGTAGGGACTAGCTTTTTCCATCTGGCCATCTCTACATCATTATGAGATTCTTTTTTAGTTGCTCCTATCTTTGCTAGCTCTATTCTTTCCTGACTTTCTCTTTGACTTTTCTTATCTTCCATCTCAAGACGTTTTTCTTCTATCTCACGATCAAAACGTTTTTGTTCCATCTCCATTTCCATCCGTTTCATTTCTAACTGAAATCTAAACTGTTCGGACATAGATTTCGACGTCTGACCTTCAACTTGATATCCCTCCGCGCTTGATTCTACTTTCAACTTGCCACTCGCAATCAACACATCTTTTATCTGCTGTGTCAACACAGTCCTCGATGGTGTAGTTTCAGTAACTTCTATCTTTAAGATCTCAGCGATCTCTTTTAACTTCTTTATTGATAAAGTTTTCAGAACTTCTTCTTCTGGATTTTCAATAAATTCCATTCTTTAGTTAAGAGATTTATAAAGTGGTAAATTTTTCCAACTTACGTTTTTCCAATCGGAAAAATAATTTCAGCGTTCTTAGGCTTGCTCAGTAGGTCACTGCTCCAACACACAACACAACACAACTTGAATATATGCTTCACTATACAACTATCCCGGACGAGCCCCCAAACTGTTATGGACCTCTATATGATTTGACTTTTATTACGACTCGTTAAATCGGATTCAATGAATATAGTTGTATCTTTATTAGAAGTCTCTAGATTCTGCTAATCTGTAGCCCAAGCTAGGGGTTCCTTGACTGACAGGTCTATGCAGTAATGTAGTTATATTCGTGATAATTATCTTCAACACCTTTCTCAACAACGATAGATCAAACAACTCCAGTTGTTGAATAAACAATTTTATTTAAATTGTAGACTCAATATAAACGATCAATAAACTTCATCAACTGGTGGCAACATAAGTATCAATAAAATGGCATTATATGTACATGTATGAATATAGCGACTTCACTCTACAAACGTTTAAACTGAACTAACTTTAAGGAGGTCGGGACTTTCCAAAGAAAACTATCATCGAAGATTCTACAGGGTCTTAATACGCATTTTAACCTCTTTCTCTATAATTACTACGATCCAGAATTATCCTCCAATTTCCACGGGATTTGAACGAATTATTTTATTTAAACTGCCCTCAGGGCATAAAGGTCAAACCTTGGTCGCTTTGGACTCTGATACGCACTTGTTAAGAGGTCAATGCCTTACTACGTCATTCATTTATGACCGATATTCGTAACACAGGGAAAAGAGTAAACCACGAGAGGTCCCCATGATTTCATTAGCTAGAGTCCCGACGGATTTATCTAGGATAGAATATAAGTTTGCAGAAAGTAAACTTAATAATACAGATGCCCTTAAGAGTTTAGATACAAGGCTAGAACATCCTCCGGTAGAAGATAAGGAGAAGATTATTGAGCTGGTACATGAAAATAAGTCAATGTTTACAAATGTTCCCAGTAGGACACATGTCATAGAGCACGATGTAGTGTTAACCAATAGTGCCAGGTCTATTAAACAGCATCCATTTGACCCCATCAGACCTGAGCATATTAAATTAGATGTAAAGTATATGTTAGAAGATGACATAGGAGAAAAATGTGATAGCAAATGGTCTACACCCTGTGTGATGGTACCAAAAGCCGACCACACACTGCAGTTTTATAGAGATTTTGGGAAATTAAGTAATTTGACAAAGACCGACTGGTATCCCATTCCCCGTATCATCGACAAGATAGAGACAAGGTCATAGCTGATACTCTATCTCGGGTGCTACATGATTGACTGAATAACCCTATACTTCTTTTTCAGATCATCTCACTTATTCATTAAGAATGTGTTATGATAACCTATCATTCGTTTCAATTTTGATTATGGAATACCTATAGAATACTTGTATCATACAGAAGTCAAGTCTTTTGAAAGTATTAATAATTTTTATAATCATGTATAATATTGATGTTCTGATATATTTTTAATTCATTTGATTAAATTCATTTGATTATGGAAAAGAAATTCCATTTAAATTTTGATGCATGATGCAATAAATATATATGCACGTATTTACTTGATATGGATGGATGAAAGTAATTGTCATCACATGCAATTACGTGAGAAAACTTTGAGCTAGTTGATTTATTATCTTGTTTTTATTTTAGTTAATGAATGGAACTAAATAATAATATGTACAATTTTTATCTTTGAAAGAGATGTAATATCAATTGGTATAAATTAATAGATAATATTGGAAATCTATTGCTAAATTGTTATATCATGGTAATAGAATGGGAAAAACTAGTGGATATTCACTATGTTGTATATAGGTTGTTATATATTCCATATATCCAGGAACGGAGGGTAACAAAGGTACCTAAAGGTGTACACTCATTCAACCCTGAACAAACTTTTATATTAAACTTTCAAATTTGCCAAAAACGCATAATAGTGGATTACATTTTAACATTGAGATTACTGTAGTAATCGTAACTAGAGCGTATTTTCTCCTCATATTTGAGAAAAGGGGAAGTATCATCATCTTAGGTATGAACCCTGTTAATGTCAAGTTGACACTGTAATTTAAAGGGGAAGTAACCTATAGTTTGATTCGAGTTACGTATTACTTATCTTTTGGTTTGTATATTAGAAGTAAACTGTTGAAAATTGACAGAGTTTGAGCAATGTTATGTTTGTTTAAATAGATTAAGACTTTTTGCAAATTTTGGTGGAAATCCACACAACTGTACATAGTTAAAATAAGAATGACTAGAATATTTTTGAATTATTTGTACTTGTTGAGACATTAGTTAATATTAATACTAACGGGGAAATAGTTGTCCATCACGTTATAATCACAATTACCATTGGGTAGTGACACTTTTTATAATTTAGTTGTGCCAGTGAGCCATGTTTGCTTAAATTGTCTTATAATCTTCCATTGATTGTTGGTTGTTAAAACGATAGTGTTAAGTACGAAAAATGTACCATGTTGAGTATTACTTGGGTAATTATGGTACATTATTTCTTTCATTGGGTGGGGGCGTGTCATGTATATTGTTTTTCCAAGAATTGGAACACGCAATGTTTATTCCTCTGTCTCTCTCTTTTCTTACTACACACAATATTAGGACGTTTAGTAGGAAAACTAAAGGTTCTAGGTAATGTTGGGATTCTGTGTTGATCTCAAATTCTCAGAGTCTGGGAACGACTCATTATTTAATAGGGGAAGTTCCTATCGTTTTTGTTATGAGTTTTGTAATGATACCATGATTTTCACCCCTACTGGTAATGGGTCTATCCCTTGCACCACTCGGATAGTATTTAATGATTTGTTTTGTCTGAAAAACGGAGAGTTTCAAAATATGTTCCTTTGAGAACGTTTGTGTTTGCACTATTTTATTCTAACTGTACATAATAGATATATTGTATATATTGAACATACCACCTGAAATAAACTATCAACAACAGTTACACTGAAGCTTCCTTGTCAAATTACTATCCTATTGTGTTGAATACATTACTATAAGATTTATCTACTACCATAATATACAAGAAAGGAAATGTTGGAATACAAATACTGAATTTGTGCCCAGGACTATAAGAAGAGTTCGTGTAATACTGAAACATAAATACTAATAATTAAAGTCTCCCCTATGACTAACGAGAATTATCAGCAAGATCTACACAGCTCTGGCCACAAGGGGATTGTGGACGTAACAATATGATCAACATAAAAAACGGCAATAATTACTTAATAAATAACAATAAAATATCGGGTTGACCGATCTGAGTGAGATCGGTCTTTATAGGGTGAAATTAATAATAGTGTTAGAATATTTGATACATATCTTTAACATCAAATATCTTTAAAACAATAGAGAAATTGTAAACAATAAGATACATGCATATAATTTAGGCTTCTATTTACAGGGAGTATATTTAATCAGGTATAGGCCTACAAATGTATTTTGTATTCATCTCTTTTATTTTTCATTACAATATCTATTGTAATCTGCTTTAAGGGCTTTCATAAGAACAATTACTTGGTGATATAATTTAATTAATGCCCATTGATAAGCTGTTATTAGTAGAACAACTCCATCTTCAATGAGATTCTTTATGATTAATCAAAATTGCAGAGCATAACAGCGAACAATAGCCACAACATCTTCAAAGTGTTCACCGTAGTCTCTATTCAAGCCTGGAAACGAAGAGGGTAGAATAATACTTTCACCAATATCAGCATTATTCTTTTCTTCCAGATCTTGAAGAAAACGGGTGACTCCTATGTATTTGTCAGAATATATCTTCTTTTGATTGTTTTTGATCTACTGAATACGATCGCGTTCCAATCGAACGTACGTATCCACGAGATACTGCTGAAAAAGCCGGCCTCCAAAATGCAGGGCATTGAATTTAATTTCTCGCATATCAGGAACCACACACAGTCAGCTTGAGAATGTAGGTTTTTGGTAAGATGGGGTGGAAAAGCAATACTAAGCCATTTTAAAGCATGTACGGTGCTGTCGGCTCGCATAAGGCGTTTTTATAGGCATATCAACAGAGAAGCCTAATCTCCTTTTAGAAAAAAACAGCGGGTAAGTAAAAGGCTCTACGCGGATGTCTAAATTCTTCAAAGTAAATTTTTTTTGGACACGCTTATGAACCACCATTTCGTTATCTGGATTGATTTGATCTGAATTTAATGTAAGGACAGTACATACTTCGCCGATAAAGGTGCATTATATTTTTTTTTATACGGATCCTTCTGGCGATGTGAAAATAAGCCGCACATACGGTGGTGCATGTCCTTCTTCAGTAGCATGACGGTTGACCTTTTCTTCCACTTCTCTCATCATAATAAAAGTTTGTGCAAGAGAGTTGCTTGATCTAATGATTTATTCCAATGAATTAATTAGAGATTGACTGATTTCATGATTGAGTGGATGTTTCAGTTGCTCGGTGACGGCGTCATCTGAATCTAAGAAGTACGCCTGTACGTATTATGGACTTTTAAATTCACCCTTAACATTTTGTGTTGGATTTACTGCCATAATATTCATCTTCTGGTAGACTTGTCCTGCTGCTAGGAAGCTGTAGATTCCGTGACTATTGATTGTCAGATCGTCATCTACGTTAAACGAAGCCAATGCGAAACATGACTTTAAGTTCCTTATCTAGTGTTTTTTTTTCCTCCGCTTTCTTTTTTCTTCCAACTGTCGTTCTCGTTCTTTTGCAGTTTCTTCCTCTAATTGTTTTGTCCTACGCTTTCTTTGATAATCCAATCTCGTTTCTGTCTCATCTATAGTTTCATTTTCTAGTTGCTGCAATCTACACATTTGTTTATTCTTTAATTGTTGTTAATGCACCTTAGCTAGGCTGCTCTGTTTCGTTTTATATTTGTATCCACTGAATCATTTATATCCGAAGTCATGCAAGAAATAATCTTTGAAATAATGTTTGCTTCTGCACTATCATCAGCAGTGGCCTCACATAGAAAGGGGGGGGGGGAAGCAGAGGGGGCATATGCTCGGGGCTACACTTCTAGGAGGGGGGGTGGCGGCAGATATTACCTAAATATAGTATTACATGAAGCAGTTACAGTATGCAAGTGTGCGTAGCTGAAACTTTTGCCCTGGGGCGCTACATAGGCTTATGTCTATGCCTTTCTCTTTTTCAAGTTTAAAATATAATTATTCTTTTTTCGTCTGCCAAGCATTTTCCTGAAGTTGTAAATGTTATAACTTTAAAGACTGTATAAATTACTTACCATCATAACTATGCAATTAACGATATAAGTTTTAATTTATTCCACAACTTTAATAGTTCCCTAATTGTTTGATGTATCGGTAAGGGTTAGGCCTAAATCAATTTGGACTCTTTCAATCATAATATAAACTATCAAACTAATCTTACCCCATCTTATCTTATTTTTAAAAATATTAGACGCTCCTTCTATAAAGAAGATTATAGCGTCCTAGGCTCATCCGTGGTCCGAGTCTAGTCTGGCATTTTTTTATCTATTTATAACACTACAATCAACCAGTGCAAAAATAAATTAGTTTTAAACATAAATTAACTACCCATTTAAACGATAGAAAAAAAGATATTAATAATAGCTTTAAATCTTACCCATCTCAGAAACATAAACTATCTAGTGTATCCGTGAATACAAATAATAATATATGTGTAGAAGAATGCATCGCCACAAATCGTAAACACGTGGTGTATAGAGAATGTAGATAGTTAAAAGATGTTTACGAAAGCTCACTTTCAGTTTAAAAGAAGCATATTAAAAACTAATTGGAGGGCAAAATACAAAGTTAAAACATATCTTACATTTTTTTTTATTGATGATACAATGTCATGCTGATTTTATTTCATTGCGCGGCGAAAATGGTAACGATTTAAATGCTTTTAAAACGGGAATTACCGAAGCGCTGAGAATAAATTAAAGTAGTCTCGACTGTGACGTCATAAGAGTTGTATTGAACGCGATCGCGCTATATGGGGAATCCAATGACATGCTTTTTTTTTTCTTTTAGCCCAATTTAAAAGCTTTTTTTAGAAATAGTCAGTGGTTTTTCCAAAAATTGAGGGTCAAGCAGAGGTTCAAATCAAATGAGATTGATCTAAAACGCATTTTCTCACCAGAATAGGCCTACATCAATAGGACAGTTTTCGCGAAAATCGTAGGGCCCGTTTTCGAGAACGCTGACACAAACACACAAACAAACAAACAAACCCACAAACAAATATACCCCCAATTTTTTCTCGTTTAATATTATTAGATAACGCCTCAAAACAAATGTATCAACAATAAGAAAAGGATCCTTATAAACTATACAATAAAAACTGTAGTGATAAATTTTCTTTCGGTTTGTTATTTTTCATTGAAATCATTGTAAAGGGAGGTCACTCTCAATTGGCATCCAGATTAGAACTTTTGCATACTGTGATTATCAATAGGTCTATGTGTGGGCAGCTTGAGTTTAATTCTTTTTTTATGTAATGACTTAAATCTAGTCTTTTTTTTACATGGGCCTAATTTAAAGATTTCCCTTAGTCTGTATTCCTACGCAGGAGGCAGTCCCTTCTATTTTATGTATTTTAAAAATATTACAATGCATATTTTGATTTATATTTTTACTTAGTTTACGCTGCCTAGTTAGGGTTTACAATTTTATCTTTTGTTCATTGATACTAGTTGGTTAGGGTAGACTTTGGTTATTATTATTTATATTTCAGTATTACACGAACTCTCCTTATTGTCCTGGGCACAAACTCAGGATTTGCGTTTTAACAGTTCCTTTCCTTGACGGTATAGTTGTAAACAAATATATATATTATAATATGGTAAACAATGAAACAAAAATAGTAACTTGACGATAAACCTTCAGTGTAAATGTTGTTGATAATTTAATTCAGGTGATAATAAAAATGATAGTTTTAACATAAACATAAACTTCCCTGTACGATAAATAATAGACTATTCCTAGCCATTCCGAGAATTTGAGGTCTGCACATGACAATATCATCGTCAGAGAGACATGAGATCCCGCTGGGCTTAATAAGAATCGTACCTAGAACAAACACAGCCAACTCGTTGATACAACGTTACACCGATAATTGATAATAAAGTAAAAAATGGCTAGCAGGATTAAAAACATGTGAACGTGAAAAAATACATTATCTATATAAGAATATAATCATTTTAACGTTTACCTTGGTTCTGAAAGAAATCGTATAATTTTCGATAATAGTCAAGATAATGATATTGTTTTACCTTTAGCTTATATCACATGAAAAAACGTCTTGAATAAAACGAATGATGTGTTGTAGAAGTCTCTAAGTGTGTTTAAATCAGTATTTCTCCATTATAAGTACGGGTCATGTCTCTAATTGTGTTTAAATCAGTATTTCTCCATTATAAGTACGGGTCTGGTCAATCAGTGTAAGACTGTCAATCAGGTATTATCGTCCAAAAAACGTAAAACAGTGTTCACCTTACCAAAGTTTATTCTTCCAAGTTTTCCACTTTAAATACAAAAAAAAAAGAGTCACCATCTTAAGAAAGGGATACGTACAATGTATCTAACTCCAGGTCGGCTTTTTACCTTAGATACACAGAGTGCTTCATCTGAAAAGTGATCGTCTTACATAAAAAGGGATCGTCACAATATAATTCGCTAAGCAGGACGTTCAGGCTCCTTCATTTAGGCGCAACCTTTTTGGCGCCACAGTTTTGGCACAGCACGTTTTGGAATAAAACATATCATATCATTTAAAAAAAAGTAAGTTTTCTTGTCATTAATAGTTTTTCTTTTGTTTGCTTTATTACGTATGAACTCCACAATAATTATAATAGTAAAAGTCATCATCATAAACACGTTTCTATTATTACATTGTTTAATAAATTCATTATATAGTACTCGGCAATGATAAGATATTACAGAATATATAGACATTTTTGACAAAATAAATGCATATATATTTACATTATCAAATGTTATTTAAAAGAACTTTTCCTATTGCAATTTTAGACATTCCATCTTCTGTTAGCAATCTAAACATTTCCTCTCTTATTCAGTTATTACAATACGATACCGTTGATTAACGTGAACAATAAATCCAGTTCCCTATTGTTACACTTTTATTTTGTGGCATTCATAAGTTTAAAGGCAAACTGAAGAGGTTTTCCTCAAACTTGAGTTTATCGTTGACTTCTGTAGTATATAATATATTATCGTTGACTTCTGCAGTATATAATATAGCAATCAATTTTTTTTTTACAATTTTGAGATTAAAATATGATTTGTAGGCCTCTATTTAAAAGCATATATGTGATAAGATTTGGAATACCTAAGGAAAGCAGTATTAACAAATGCATTTTATAGTTGTATTTTTCAACATCTCCTAAATATGAAGCTAATTGTCTTTAGAGAAAAACTTTTAATTCTGAACATCGTTCGAAAATTAACAGTTATTATTCTTGGTTGCCTGCGACAAATCCTAATTATAAGATGGGATGACTTTATCCCAAATGAAGAAGTCGAAAAAAGAACTAGCCAGTGAGACTATTCAAGGAACTGACAAGGTGGTTTCGGGGCGTTTGCAAAATGCAATGAAGTGCAGAGTGCAAAATATTTTCACTGGTCATTATGGTTTTGTAAATGACACTGTTTAATACAGCTATGATTGTCGTTGTCATTATATTGGATTTAGCAAAGTACAAGATAAAGCTACTGATTGTTTTGACATAAATATCACAATTAAAAATGTATTTCTTTAAATTAATCACAGAGTTAAAAAAGTGTAAGCGTCGAAGCAACCAATATATATTACAAGCCGTTATGTGCCCGGTCCTCCGAACCGGCTAAAAGTTATGTTTACATACACTCTAACTACTCAGGCAGTTATAATGAGATTGCCCGCATGACCTACGACACGAATTTAAACGTGAGGTAATTTTTTATTTGCCCGCTACAACATGAATTACCCGTTAAAATCATTACTCATCACCCATTATAACAATTACAAAATTGCCCGCTATAAATTACGACGCAAATTAAAACATAAATATATATTTTGTTCTATTCATTGATAAAGAACATTCGACAGTACTTTTATTTTTTTTTAATGATTGTTTGATATATTTTTTTACGACAAACATTAAGTCGCAGACCTTTGTTGTGTTGTTTTTATTTATTTGCTATTTATTTATTTATTGTTGCTTTGGAAGCAAACTTAGAATTAAATTTTCTATTCAACATGTAAAACAATAACAAATGAAACCCATATGAAATAATGTTTATAAAACGTATACGACACGAATTAAAACTTTAAAAAGTTAGTTCCGGCAATTTGAACATTGCCCGGCAAATTAAACATTGCCCGGTAATATAAACATTGCCCGGTAATTTAAACTTTGCCCGGTAATTTAACCATTGCCCGGTAATTTAAACATTGCCCGGTAATTTAAACATTGCCCGGTATTATAAACATTGCCCGGTAATTTAAACATTGCCCGGTAATTTAAACATTGCCCGGTAATTTAAACATTGCCCAGTAATTTAAACATTGCCCGGTAATTTAAACATTGCCCGGTATTATAAACATTGCCCGGTAATATAAACATTGCCCGGTAATTTAAACATTGCCCGGTAATTTAAACATTGCCCGGTAATTTAAACATCGCCCGGTAATTTAAACATTGCCCGGTAATTTAAACATTGCCCGGTAATTTAAACATTGCCCGGTATTATAAACATTGCCCGGTAATTTAAACATTGCCCGGTAATTTAAACATTGCCCGGTAATTTAAACAATGGCCGTTACCAAGGCGATAAGCCTAAAGGTGCCCAGTTCTCGGAACTGGATAAAATAACCCATGCAGTTATAAGCAATAGTCTTAAGCTGGGATAAAGTATTTTTCGGATATTAAACCATTTAAATATTGCATTCTACAAATTACGACGCAAATTAAAACAAAATTTTATTCCCTTCTTAAACGCATAAATACGCAAAATTTGATGCAGCCATATAATTATAAGCTTAAATATAGAGTGTAACCAGGACCACTGCGTTAAAATAAGCTTAGTGAGGCGTCGGTATTACTTCCCGAAACAGAAAAAAAATGCTAAATCTATTTGCTTTGTCCTATGTTTGTAAAGTTTTAAATTATTAATTAGCTTTAAGTCATGTATTCACAGTGTAATGTATTAAAGTAGTGATAGATTAAGAAAATCAACTACAGTATTGGTAGTGTAAAGAATGTATGTTGTTTACGGCACGTAGGCATTTTAAACATGAAGAAAATTTGTTCCCGTCATTGAGTTGAGATAATAAAATCCATGCACATAGTTTGATGACGTCAATTTAAACATGAATGAAAAATGTCCCTTCATTGCTATAAAATCCATGCGCAAAGATTGATGACGTCATAAAAATAATCTCAGCGCATCCTTTTTTTTCTAACTTTGTGACGAAAAACTATAAAAAGTTGTACTGGCAAAGACAATGTGAATCAAAAGTTGTGTTTTTTTCGCGTTTTTTGACCAAACTGACCACTGCGGTCATTTTAATTTTTTTAAAACCTTGACAGTGTTCACCGCCGTAACGCAAAGAATATTTGTAGCAAATTTTACGTTTTTATGTCCAGTATTGAAAAAGATTATGCGGTATGTACATACCCAGCCAGCCAGCCAGCCAGCCAGCCAGCCAGCCAGCCACATATTCCTTTTGAGATTTATATATATACAAGCCGTTATGTGCCCGATTCTTCGAACGGGCTTTTTTTAGAATATGCTTGACACATTATAGTTTTTTAGTTTTGTTTTTGCAACATACATAAAGTAGTATGTTTTTTTTTTGTGGTCAGTATTTTTTAAATTTATTTTTGTTTTGCACACTTTATTATACACCAATTCAATATACAACTAAAAAGGAAAAACAAATAATAATATTTTTTTTTTATTTCTTGATCAAAGTATGACCACTATGATCGAATTTTGTGAGTTTATTGGGTAATTAAACTCTTTCAGTAAAACAGAACTCACATGTCTTTTAAAAAGTACTGTTAATTCGAAAATGATTGTTTGATATATTTTTTTTGCTACAACATTAGTCGTAGATCAATATTTTTTTTTTTTTTTTTTTTTTTTTTTTTGTTGGTGTTATTTGCTATTTATTTATTGTTGCTTTGGAAGCAAACTTAGAATTAAGTTTTAAATTCAACAGGAAAAACAATAACAACTGAAACCGATATGAATCATAGTTTATGAAACGTATACGACATGAATTAAAACTTTAAAAAGTTGGTCCGGCAAATTTAAATATTGCCCGGCAATATAAAAATCTCCCGCTACCTAGTTTATAAGACGTATACACAGAATAGGTATAGAACAGAATGCACAATCCCTATATACGCACTCACTAAAAGTTACCATTTTCCGCAATGCAGCGGTCGCTAGAGACGCTACTATAGTAAAATGAGAAATGATATCTACGTCTGCCATAAATATATACAATATATATAGGGCCTACATTATCTTTCATTATAGGCTTACTTTTATATAAATTTGACTTAATTACCCATTTTGTTTTGAACATTATATGATTAGGCCAATATGATGTAAAAATATTTATTACCCGGTACTGATTTGAAAAAAAAATGGCTTAGACGTAGCTCGGTACCGGCAACTAAATTGCTGCGGCTACCGGTACATAAATATATATACTTTTTAAACCAAAATAAACATTTAAAATTATGAAGGGAAATAGGCATATAATTCATAATGAGTTAATATGAGGTTGTTTATGCTGTTGTTTATCCTTTATGGAGTCAGGAAAGCCATGCAGTTTGACATGCTCTTTTTTACGATAATCAGTCGTTTTCGCATCATTGTTGTAGTTTATTACGCAACCGTTTATGCACATTTTGCCTGAAATATTAACTTTGGGTGTTCGAACTTGTAGATTAGAAGAAAAGGACGTTGTAGGCTAAATAAGCATAAATATAGAGTGTAACCAGGACCACTGCGTTTAAATAGGCTTAGTATGGCGTCGGTATTACTGCCCAAAACAGAAATAAAATGCGATTGCGCATTCTGTTTTATACCTATTCTGTGGACATATACAACACGAATAAAAACGTGATGGAATTTTGTATTTGCCAGATACAACGTAAGATACCCATTAAAACCATTAATCATTACCCATTATAACAATTACAAAATATCCCGCTATAAATTACGACGCAAATTAAAACGTGAATATATTTTTTTCTATTCATTCATAAAGTACATCAGCAAACGTTGAAGCGAAGTTAAATAAAATGAATACGCAAAACTCGATGACGCCATAAAAAAAAAAGACAGCCAGCTATCCCTGCGCAAACTTTGATGACGTCATATAAAAATAATCTCTGCGCGTCCTTTTGTCTTATTTTTTTAGCGCGATCGATCGAAAAAACTATAAAAAGTTGGAACGGCAAATTCAACATGAACCCAAAATATGTCGTTTTATTCGCGTTTATTGACCAAACTGACCACTGCGGTCATTTTAATTTTTTTTAAACCTTGACAGTGTTCACCGCCGTAACGCAAATAATATTTGTAGCAAATTTCACGTTTTTATGTCCAGTATTTAAAAAGATTATGCGGTATGTACATAGCCAGCCACATACATACATACATACATATTCCTTTTAAGATTTATATATATACAAGCCGTTATGTGCCCGGTCCTCCGAACCGGCTAAAGGTTATGTTTACATACACTCTAATTACTCAGGCAGTTATAATGAGATTGCCCGCATGACCTACGACACGAATTTTAACGTGAGGTAATTTTTTATTTGCCCGATACAACATGAATTACCCGTTAAAATCATTACTCATCACCCATTATAACAATTACAAAATTGCCCGCTATAAATTACGACGCAAATTAAAACATGAATATATTTTGTTCTATTCATTGATTAAGAACATTCGACAGTACTTTTTTTTTTTTTTAATGACTGTTTGATATATTTTTTTTACGACAAACATTAAGTCGCAGACCTATGTTGTGTTGTTTTTGTTTATTTGCTATTTATTTATTTATTGTTGCTTTGGAAGCAAACTTAGAATTAAATTTTCTATTCAACATGTAAAACAATAACAAATGAAACCCATATGAAATAATGTTTATAAAACGTATACGACACGAATTAAAACTTTAAAAAGTTAGTTCCAGCAATTTGAACATTGCCCGGCAAATTAAACATTGCCCGGTAATATAAACATTGCCCGTTAATTTAAACATTGCCCGGTAATTTAAACATTGCCCGGTAATTTAAACATTGCCCGGTATTATAAACATTGCCCGGTAATTTAAACATTGCCCGGTAATTTAAACAATGGCCGTTACCAAGGCGATAAGCCTAAAGGTGCCCAGTTCTCGGAACTGGATAAAATAACCCACGGAGTTATAAGCAATAGTCTTAAGCGGGGAGAAAGTATTTTCCGGTAACTGAAACCATTTAAATATTGCATTCTACAAATTACGACGCAAATTAAAACAAAACTTCTTAAACGCATAAATACGCAAAATTTGATGACGCCATATAATTATAAGCTTAAATATAGAGTGTAACCAGGACCACTGCGTTTAAATAAGCTTACTAAGGCGTCGGTATTACTTCCCGAAACAGAAAAAAAAATACTATATCTATTTGCTTTTGTCCTATGTTTGTAAAGTTTTAAATTATTAATTAGCTTTAAGTCATGTATTCACAGTGTAAAGTATTAAAGTAGTGATAGATTAAGAAAATCAACTACAGTATTGGTAGTGTAAAGAATTTATGTTGTTTACGGCACGTAGACAATTTAAACATGAAGAAAATTTGTTCCCGTCATTGAGTTGAGATAAAAATCCATGCACATAGTTTGATGACGTCAATTTAAACATGAATGAAAAATGTCCCTTCATTGCTATAAAATCCATGCCCAAAGATTGATGACGTCATAAAAATAATCTCAGCGCATCCTTTTTTTTTCTAACTTTGTGACGAAAAACTATAAAAAGTTGTACTGGCAAAGACAATGTGAATCAAAAGTTGTGTTTTTTTCGCGTTTTTTGACCAAACTGACCACTGCGGTCATTTTAATTTTCTTAAAACCTTGACAGTGTTCACCGCCGTAACGAAAAGAATATTTGTAGCAAATTTCACGTTTTTATGTCCAGTATTTAAAAAGATTATGCGGTATGTACACACCCACATACATACATACATATTCCTTTTGAGATTTATATATATACAAGCCGTTTAGTGCCCGATTCTTCGAACGGGCTTTTTTTTTAGAATATGCTTGACACATTATAGTTTTTTAGTTTGTTTTTGCAACATACATAAAGTAGTATGTTGTTTTTTTTGTGGTCAGTATTTTTTTAATTTATTTTTGTTTTGCACACTTTATTATACACCAATTTAATATACAACTAAAAAGGAAATACAAATAATAATAATTTTTTTTTATTTCTTGCTCAAAGTATGACCACTATGATCGAATTTTGTGAGTTTATTGGGTAATTAAACTCTTTCTGTAAAACAGAACTCACATGTCTTTTAAAAAGTACTGTTAATTCGAAAATGATTGTTTGATATATTTTTTTGCTACAACATTAGTCGTAGATCAATATTTTTTTTTTTTGTTTGTTTGTTTTTGTTGGTTTTATTTGCTATTTATTTATTGTTGCTTTGGAAGCAAACTTAGAATTAAATTTTAAATTCAACATGAAAAACAATAACAACTGAAACCGATATGAATCATAGTTTATACAACGTATACGACATGAATTAAAACTTTAAAAAGTTGGTCCGGCAAATTTAAACATTGCCCGGCAATATAAAAATTTCCCGCTACATAGTTTATAACACGTATACGATACAAATTAAAACTTTAAAACGTTGAGCTCGGCAATTTAAACATTGCCTGGCAATTGAAAAATTTCCCGCTACAAAGTTTATAAGACGTATACACAGAATAGGTATAGAACAGAATGCACAATCCCTATATACGCACTCACTAAAAGTTACCATTTTCCGCAATGCAGCGGTCGCTAGAGACGCTACTATAGTAAAATGAGAAAGGATATCTACGTATGCCATAAATATATACAATATATATAGGGCCTACATTATCTTTCATTATAGGCTTACTTTTATATAAATTTGACTTAATTACCCATTTTGTTTTGAACATTATATGATTAGGCCAATATGATGTAAAAATATTTATTACCGGTACTGATTTGAAAAAAAAATGGCTTAGACGTAGCTCGGTACCGGTAACTAAATTGCTGCGGCTACCGGTACATAAATATATATACTTTTTAAACCAAAATAAACTTTTTAAAATTATGAAGGGAAACAGGCATATAATTCATAATGAGTTAATATGAGGTTGTTTATGCTGTTGTTTTATCCTTTATGGAGTCAGGAAAGCCATGCAGTTTGACATGCTCTTTTTTACGATAATCAGTCGTTTTCGTTTTCATTGTTGTAGTTTATTACACAACCGTTTATGCACATTTTGCCTGAAATATTAGCTTTGGGTGTTCGAACTTGTAGATTTGAAGAAAAGGACGTTGTAGGCTAAATAAGCATAAATATAGAGTGTAACCAGGACCACTGCGTTTAAATAAGCTTAGTATGGCGTCGGTATTACTGCCCAAAACAGAAATAAAATGCGATTGCGCATTCTGTTTTATACCTATTCTGTGGACATATACAACACGAATAAAAACGTGAAGGAATTTTTTATTTGACAGATACAACGTAAGATACCCATTAAAACCATTAATCATTACCCATTATAACAATTTAAAAATATCCCGCTATAAATTACGACGCAAATAAAAACGTGAATATATTTTGTTCTATTCATTCATAAAGTACATTAGCAAAGGTTGAAGCGAAGTTAATTAAAATGAATACGCAAAATTCGATGACGCCATAAAAAAAAAGACAACCAGCTATCCCTGCGCAAACTTTGATGACGTCATCCTGAAAAAAATCTCAACGCCATCCTTTTTTTATTTTCTTAGCGCGATCGATCGAAAAACTATAAAAAGTTGGAACGGCAATTTTAACATGAACCCAAAATATGTCGTTTTATTCGCGTTTTTTGACCAAACTGACCACTGCGGTCATTTTAATTTTTTTTAAACCTTGACAGTGTTCACCGCCGTAACGCAAAAAATATTTGTAGCAAATTTCACGTTTTTATGTCCAGTATTTAAAAAGATTATGCGGTATGTACATAGCCAGCCACATACATACATACATACATATTCCTTTTGAGATTTATATATATACAAGCCGTTATGTGCCCGGTCCTCCGAACCGGCTAAAAGTTATGTTTACATACACTCTAACTAATCAGGCAGTTATAATGAGATTGCCCGCATGACCTACGACACGAATTTAAACGTGAGGTAATTTTTTATTTGCCCGCTACAACATGAATTACCGTTAAAATCATTACTCATCACCCATTATAACAATTACAAAATTGACCGCTATAAATTACGACGCAAATTAAAACATGAATATATTTTGTTCTATTCATTGATTAAGAACATTCGACAGTACTTTTATTTTTTTTAATGATTGTTTGATATATTTTTTTTACGACAAACATTAAGTCGCAGACCTATGTTGTGTTGTTTTTGTTTATTTGCTATTTATTTATTTATTGTTGCTTTGGAAGCAAACTTATAATTAAATTTTCTATTCAACATGTTAAAAAATAACAAATGAAACCCATTTGAAATAATGTTTATAAAACGTATACGACACGAATTAAAACTTTAAAAAGTTAGTTCCGGCAATTTGAACATTGCCCGGCAAATTAAACATTGCCAGGTAATATAAACATTGCCCGGTAAATTAAACATTGCCCGGTAATTTAAACATTGCCCGGTAATTTAAACATTGCCCGGTATTATAAACATTGTCCGGTAATTTAAACATTGCCCGGTAATTAAACATTGCCCGGTAATTTAAACATTGCCCGGTAATTTAAACATTGCTCGGTAATTTAAACATTGCCCGGTATTACAAACATTGCCCGGTAATTTAAACATTGCCCGGTATTATAAACATTGCCCGGTAATTTAAACATTGCCCGGTAATTAAACATTGCCCGGTAATTTAAACATTGCCCGGTAATTTAAACATTGCCCGGTAATTAAGCATTGCCCGGTAATTTAAACATTGCCGGTAATTTAAACATTGCCCGGTAATTTAAACATTGCCCGGTATTATAAACATTGCCCGGTAATTTAAACATTGCCCGGTAATTTAAACATTGCCCGGTATTATAAACATTGCCCGGTAATTTAAACATTGCCCGGTATTATAAACATTGCCCGGTAATTTAAACATTGCCCGGTAATTTAAACAATGGCCGTTACCAAGGCGATAAGCCTAAAGGTGCCCAGTTCTCGGAACTGTATAAAATAACCCATGGAGTTATAAGCAATAGTCTTTTCCGGTAACTTAAACCATTTAAATATTGCATTCTACAAATTACGACGCAAATTAAAACAAAATTTTGTTCCCTTCTTAAACGCATAAATACGCAAAGTTTGATGACGCCATATAATTATAAGCTTAAATATAGAGTGTAACCAGGACCACTGCGTTTAAATATGCTTAATAAGCCGTCGGTTATACTTCCCGAAACAGAAAAAAAATGCTAAATCTATTTGCTTTGTCCTATGTTTGTAAAGTTTTAAATTATTAATTAGCTTTAAGTCATGTATTCACAGTGTAAAGTATTAAAGTAGTGATAAATTAAGAAAATCAACTACAGTATTGGTAGTGTAAAGAATTTATGTTGTTTACGGCACTTAGACAATTTAAACATGAAGAAAATTTGTTCCCGTCATTGAGTTGAGATAATAAAATCCATGCACATAGTTTGATGACGTCAATTTAAACATGAATGAAAAATGTCCCTTCATTGCTATAAAATCCATGCGCAAAGATTGATGACGTCATAAAAATAATCTCAGCGCATCCTTTCTTTTTTAACTTTGTGACGAAAAACTATAAAAAGTTGTACTGGCAAAGACAA
The DNA here is from genome assembly GCA_949126835.1 of Anisus vortex. Taxonomy (NCBI): domain Eukaryota; kingdom Metazoa; phylum Mollusca; class Gastropoda; family Planorbidae; genus Anisus; species Anisus vortex. The sequence continues at coordinate 31,952,133 of OX421492.1, forward strand.
TGTGAATCAAAAGTTGTGTTTTTTTCGCGTTTTTTGACCAAACTGACCACTGCGGTCATTTAATTTTTTTTAAAACCTTGACAGTGTTCACCGCCGTAACGCAAAGAATATTTGTAGCAAATTTCACGTTTTTATGTCCAGTATTTAAAAAGATTATACTGTATGTACATAGCCAGCCACATACATACATACATACATATTCCTTTTGAGATTTATATATATACAAGCCGTTATGTGCCCGATTCTTCGAACGGGCTTTTTTTTTAGAATATGCTTGACACATTATAGTTTTTTAGTTTTGTTTTTGCAACATTTATAAAGTAGTATGTTTTTTTTTTTGTGGTCTGTATTTTTTAAATTTATTTTTGTTTTGCACACTTTATTATACACCAGTTCAATATACAACTAAAAAGGAAAAAGAAATAATAATAATTTTTTTTTATTTCTTGCTCAAAGTATGACCACTATGATCGAATTTTGTGAGTTTATAGGGTAATTAAACTATTTCTGTAAAACAGAACTCACATGTCTTTTAAAAAGTACTGTTAATTCGAAGATGATTGTTTGATATCTTTTTTTGCTACAACATTAGTCGTAGATCAATATTTTTTTTTGTTTTTTTTTTTTGTTTTTTTTGGTGTTATTTGCTATTTATTTATTGTTGCTTTGGAAGCAAACTTAGAATTAAATTTTAAATTCAACAGGAAAAACAATAACAACTGAAACCGATATAAATCATAGTTTATACAACGTATACGACATGAATTAAAACTTTAAAAAGTTGGTCCGGCAAATTTAAACATTGCCCGGCAATATAAAAATTTCCCGCTACAAAGTTTATAAGACGTATACACAGAATAGGTATAGAACAGAATGCACAATCCCTATATACGCACTCACTAAAAGTTACCATTTTCCGCAATGCAGCGGTCGCTAGAGACGCTACTATTACTATAGTAAAATGATAAATGATATCTACGTCTGCCATAAATATATACAATATATATAGGGCCTACATTATCTTTCATTATAGGCTTACTTTTATATAAATTTGACTTAATTACCCATTTTGTTTTGAACATTATATGATTAGGCCAATATGATGTAAAAATATTTATTACCCGGTACTGATTTGAAAAAAAAATGGCTTAGACGTAGCTCGGTACCGGTAACTAAATTGGTGCGGCTACCGGTACATAAATATATATACTTTTTAAACCAAAATAAACTTTTAAAATTATGAAGGGAACTAGGCATATAATTCATAATGAGTTAATATGAGGTTGTTTATGCTGTTGTTTATCCTTTATGGAGTCAGGAAAGCCATGCAGTTTGACATGCTCTTTTTTACGATAATCAGTCGTTTTCGCATCATTGTTGTAGTTTATTACACAACCGTTTTGCCTGAAATATTAGCTTTGGGTGTTCGAACTTGTAGATTTGAAGAAAAGGACGTTGTAGGCTAAATAAGCATAAATATAGAGTGTAACCAGGACCGCTGCGTTTAAATAGGCTTAGTATGGCGTCGGTATTACTGCCCAAAACAGAAATAAAATGCGATTGCGCATTCTGTTTTATACCTATTCTGTGGACATATACAACACGAATAAAAACGTGATGGAATTTTGTATTTGCCAGATACAACGTAAGATACCCTTTAAAACCATTTATCATTACCCATTATAACAATTTAAAAATATCCCGCTATAAATTACGACGCAAATTAAAACGTGAATATATTTTGTTCTATTCATTCATAAAGTACATTAGCAAAGATTGAAGCAAAGTTAATTTTAAATGAATACGCAAAATTTGATGACGTCATAACGAAAAGCCGGCTAGCTATCTCTGCGCAAACTTTGATGACGTCATCCTGAAAAAAATCTCAACGCAATCCTTTTTTTTTTTTTTTTAGCGCGATCGATCGAAAAACTATAAAAAGTTGGAACGGCAATTTTAACATGAACCCAAAATATGTCGTTTTATTCGCGTTTTTTGACCAAACTGACCACTGCGGTCATTTTATTTTTTTTAAAACCTTGACAGTGTTCACCGCCGTAACGCAAAGAATATTTGTAGCAAATTTCACGTTTTTATGTCCAGTATTTAAAAAGATTATGCGGTATGTACATACCCAGCCAGCCAGCCAGCCAGCCAGCCACATATTCCTTTTGAGATTTATATATATACAAGCCGTTATGTGCCCGATTCTTCGAACGGGCTTTTTTTTAGAATATGCTTGACACATTATAGTTTTTTAGTTTTGTTTTCGCAACATACATAAAGTAGTATGTTGTTTTTTTTGTGGTCAGTATTTTTTAAATTTATTTTTGTTTTGCACACTTTATTATACACCAATTCAATATACAACTAAAAAGGAAAAACAAATAATAATAATTTTTTTTTATTTCTTGCTCAAAGTATGACCACTATGATCGAATTTTGTGAGTTTATTGGGTAATTAAACTCTTTCTGTAAAATAGAACTCACATGTCTTTTAAAAAGTACTGTTAATTCAAAAATGATTGTTTGATTTTTTTTTCTACAACATTAGTCGTAGATCAATATTTTTTTTTTTGTGTGTTTTTTTGTTGGTGATATTTGCTATTTATTTATTGTTGCTTTGGAAGCAAACTTAAAATTAAATTTTAAATTCAACAGGAAAAACAATAACAACTGAAACCGATATGAATCATAGTTTATACAACGTATACGACATGAATTAAAACTTTAAAAAGTTGGTCTGGCAAATTCAAACATTGCCCGGCAATATAAAAATTTCCCGCTACATAGTTTATAAGACGTATACGATACAAATTAAAACTTTAAAACGTTGAGCTCGAGAATTTAAACATTGCCTGGCAATTGAAAAATTTCCCGCTACAAAGTTTATAAGACGTATACACAGAATAGGTATAGAACAGAATGCACAATCTCTATATACGCAGTCACTGAAAGTTACCATTTTCCGCAATGCAGCGGTCGATAGAGACGCTACTATAATAAAATGAGAAAGGATATCTACGTCTGCCATAAATATATACAATATATATAGGGCCTACATTATCTTTCATTATAGGCTTACTTTTATATAAATTTGACTTAATTACCCATTTTGTTTTCAACATTATAGGATTAGGCCAATATGATGTAAAAATATTTATTACCCGGTACTGATTTGAAAAAAAATGGCTTAGACGTAGCTCGGTACCGGTAACTAAATTGCTAAGGCTACCGGTACATAAATATATACTTTTTAAACCAAAATAAACTTTTAAAATTATGAAGGGAAATAGGCATATAATTCATAATGAGTTAATATGAGGTTGTTTATGCCGTTGTTTATCCTTTATGGAGTCAGGAAAGCCATGCAGTTTGACATGTTTTTTTTTACGATAATCAGTCGTTTTCGCATCATTGTTGTAGTTTATTACACAACCGTTTATGCACATTTTGCCTGAACTATTAGCTTTGGGTGTTCAAACTTGTAGATTTGAAGAAAAGGACGTTGTAGGCTAAATAAGCATAAATATAGAGTGTAACCAGGACCACTGCGTTTAAATAGGCTTAGTATGGCGTCGGTATTACTGCCCAAAACAGAAATAAAATGCGATTGCGCATTCTGTTTTATACCTATTCTGTGGACACATACAACACGAATAAAAACGTGAAGGAATTTTGTATTTCCCAGATACAACGTAAGATACCCATTCAAACCATTAATCATTACCCATTATAACAATTTAAAAATATCCCGCTATAAATTACGACGCAAATTAAAACGTGAATATATTTTGTTCTATTCATTCATAAAGTACATTAGCAAAGGTTGAAGCAAAGTTAATTTTAAATGAATACGCAAAATTTGATGACGTCATAACGAAAAGCCGGCTAGCTATCTCTGCGCAAACTTTGATGACGTCATCCTGAAAAAAATCTCAACGCCATCCTTTTTTTTATTTTTTTAGCGCGATTGATCGAAAAACTATAAAAGTTGGAACGGCAATTTTAACATGAACCCAAAATATGTCGTTTTATTCGCGTTTTTTGACCAAACTGACCACTGCGGTCATTTTAATTTTTTTAAAACCTTGACAGTGTTCACCGCCGTAACGCAAAGAATATTTGTAGCAAATTTCACGTTTTTATGTCCAGTATTTAAAAAGATTATGCGGTATGTACATACCCAGCCAGCCACATATTCCTTTTGAGATTTATATATATACAAGCCGTTATGTGCCCGATTCTTCGAACGGGCTTTTTTTTAGAATATGCTTGACACATTATAGTTTTTTAGTTTTGTTTTTGCAACATACATAAAGTAGTATGTTTTTTTTTTGTGGTCAGTATTTTTTAAATTTATTTTTGTTTTGCACACTTTATTATACACCAATTCAATATACAACTAAAAAGGAAAAACAAATAATAATATTTTTTTTTTATTTCTTGCTCAAAGTATGACCACTATGATCGAATTTTGTAAGTTTATTGGGTAATTAAACTCTTTCTGTAAAACAGAACTCACATGTCTTTTAAAAAGTACTGTTAATTCGAAAATGATTGTTTGATATATTTTTTTGCTACAACATTAGTCGTAGATCAATATTTTTTATTTTTTTTTGTTTTTGTTGGTGTTATTTGCTATTTATTTATTTTTGCTTTAGAAGCAAACTTAGAATTAAATTTTAAATTCAACAGGAAAAACAATAACAACTGAAACCGATATGAATCATAGTTTATACAACGTATACGACATGAATTAAAACTTTAAAAAGTTGGTCTGGCAAATTCAAACATTGCCCGGCAATATAAAAATTTCCCGCTACATAGTTTATAAGACGTATACGATACAAATTAAAACTTTAAAACGTTGAGCTCGACAATTTAAACATTGCCTGGCAATTGAAAAATTTCCCGCTACAAAGTTTATAAGACGTATACACAGAATAGGTATAGAACAGAATGCACAATCTCTATATACGCAGTCACTGAAAGTTACCATTTTCCGCAATGCAGCGGTCGATAGAGACGCTACTATAATAAAATGAGAAAGGATATCTACGTCTGCCATAAATATATACAATATATATAGGGCCTACATTATCTTTCATTATAGGCTTACTTTTATATAAATTTGACTTAATTACCCATTTTGTTTTCAACATTATAGGATTAGGCCAATATGATGTAAAAATATTTATTACCCGGTACTGATTTGAAAAAAAATGGCTTAGACGTAGCTCGGTACCGGTAACTAAATTGCTAAGGCTACCGGTACATAAATATATACTTTTTAAACCAAAATAAACTTTTAAAATTATGAAGGGAAATAGGCATATAATTCATAATGAGTTAATATGATGTTGTTTATGCTGTTGTATATCCTTTATGGAGTCAGGAAAGCCATGCAGTTTGACATGCTCTTTTTTACGATAATCAGTCGTTTTCGCATCTTTGTTGTAGTTTATTACACAACCGTTTATGCACATTTTGCCTGAAATATTAGCTTTGGGTGTTCGAACTTGTAGATTTGAAGAAAAGGACGTTGTAGGATAAATAAGCATAAATATAGAGTGTAACCAGGACCGCTGCGTTTAAATAGGCTTAGTATGGCGTCGGTATTACTGCCCAAAACAGAAATAAAATGCGATTGCGCATTCTGTTTTATACCTATTCTGTGGACATATACAACACGAATAAAAACGTGATAGAATTTTGTATTTGCCAGATACAACGTAAGATACCCATTAAAACCATTAATCATTACCCATTATAACAATTTAAAAATATCCCGCTATAAATTACGACGCAAATTAAAACGTGAATATATTTTGTTCTATTCATTCATAAAGTACATTAGCAAAGGTTGAAGCAAAGTTAATTTTAAATTAATACGCAAAATTCGATGACGCCATAAAAAAATAAGACAACCAGCTATCCCTGCGCAAACTTTGATGACGTCATCCTGAAAAAAATCTCAACGCCATCCTTTTTTTTTATTTTCTTAGCGCGATCGATCGAAAAACTATAAAAAGTTGGAACGGCAAATTCAACATGAACCCAAAATATGTCGTTTTATTCGCGTTTTTTGACCAAACTGACCACTGCGGTCATTTTAATTTTTTTTAAACCTTGACAGTGTTCACCGCCGTAACGCAAAGAATATTTGTAGCAAATTTCACGTTTTTATGTCCAGTATTTAAAAAGATTATGCGGTATGTACATACCCAGCCAGCCAGCCAGCCAGCCAGCCACATACATATTCCTTTTGAGATTTATATATATATATGATATGATATGATATGATATGATATGATATGATAATTGAGAACCATACTTTAAAAACAATTTATACAATTCATCAAAGACACTTGTCGTAACGACATATATCGTCTTGTTCAACCTTATTCCTGCTGACTCCAACGATAGCAATTTAGTTCGATCAGGAAATTTCAATATTGTTTCTTTTATTTTATTACGTTAAAAAAAGTTATAATAAACGTGTTTTCCTTTGTCTTTATGTCTTGATACTTTTTAATATTTAGACATACAAATTAACAATGAAGTCGTGTAGAAAAAACTCATTTAGCTGAATGTTTATAATCAATAACTAAGGACAGAATATAAACAGTAATAATGATGGCCCACAAAATTGTATACTGTATACTACATATTGTCATTATAAAGATGTGATTTACATTAGGAAACATTTTTTTTAAGGAATGCTAGCTTAAAATGTATCTACTCAGTTTTAAAAACTTATGTTACAGGAAACTAAGTCTTGTTCTAGAATTCAAAGAAATGAACGACACAAGTGACTTTCAAGATAGCTTTGATCAAAACAGCAATGAAATTATTAGTTGGGAACAAATTTCGATTTTAACACAGGTGTTATTCACTTTTGTAGGCAATCTTCTTTCATTATTTGGTATAGTTGGAAGTATTCTTGACATAATTATTTTATCAAATCATGAAATGCAAGACTCAACCAATTTGATATTTTTATCTCTTTCTGTGTGTGATCTTATTTACTCTATTACACAATTATTGTTTATTCGAACATTTACCTTGGAAATGTTCGATTATTATTGGTTTTTATTTATATATGCTTATTATATGGTGTATTTCGATTCATTTAATTTTATTGCCGCTATGACAAGTATTCATTTAGTGGCTTTAGTTTCTGTAGAAAGAATGTTAGCTGTATGTTTTCCTTTTCATGTGTCAAGAATTATCACATATTATCGTATGAAATTTTGTATTTTTGCAATAACACTTTTTAATATTGTTATTCGAGCGCCGATATTTTGGCCGTTTGATATTATTGTTACTGATTATTACAACAGGACTATGCCAACACTAGTTTTGAAAGATTATGTAGCTCAAAATAATATCTTACTTATAGATTATCAGAGTTTCGCTGGTGTGTTATTGAATTTCGGTCTTCCAATGCTTGTTATTGTCACGTGTACTACTATGACAATAAATACACTTTCAGTTTCATCTCTAAATAAAGCAAACGTATCATCAAATGAGGCCTTAGCTAAAAGAAAAAAAAAGAAATGAGGTCTGTGAAAACAGCTTTAATTATTTGTTTGTTAATAATGATTTTCGTACTACTCCCTTTCTTTATTCAACAAATACTATCCAGGCTTTCAAATAAAAGTATGGTAATCACCGCAACGTACATTATTGTGAATGTATTATTTCAAATAAATGCTTCGTTTAATTTTATTGTTTATGTCACAAGTAGTTCAAAATTTAAAAAGACATTTATCAATTTATTTCTTAAGCGTACAATATGCATAAAATAAAATGTTACTTTATTGTAATTTGTGTTTGGTTTTACTCCATTTACACATATTTGGCCAACCTTTGATTTAAACAAATTTTACGAATACAGTAATGGTGATATAATATAAATTTACCACTTTGGACATTACCAATAATTATTTAACTTTTGTTCGTACCGGACAAGCAGCTTAAACATACATATATATATATATGTGTGTGTGTGTGTGTGTGTGTGTGTGAGTGACATCATGATGTCGTTTATTAAAATAAATAAAAGCACATTTTGAATTGATTCAGATTTTTTTGACGAAATAACTTCAGTAAGGTTAAGATAATAAGTTAAATTACAAAATCAACTTATTGACATTTGTTTATTGTAGATATTATTCTAAGAGTCACATCACATTAATCATGTTTAAAAAGCCATAGAGCAGAGAGTATATGTTCAAATGTTTACATTTCCTCCATGTGTACACAGGGCCCTCACATGCCTTTGTGGCGCCCCAGTGCAAAAGTTTCAGCGCCGCCCCCTTGCATACTGTAACTGCGTTGTTTAGTGCATAGGTTCTCAACCTTATTCGGCTCACTGCCCCCTTTTTCCAATTTTTATCTCTCACTGCTCCCCCCCCCCCTCCCCCCGTAAAATCCGAAGTTGAACTAATGAGTCAAATTTGCTGCATATAATTTGTATAGGCCGACTAGATTTGTATGCAATTTTATCATCCTAAAAAGAGGTGAGATATCCTACAAAGAGCTGAAATGAATACATTTGTTTAATTGTTGTTTAATAAATAAATAAAAAAATATTGGCCCTACTGCAAACGAGGTTTTGAAAATAAAACAATTTTAAAATGAAGCTTGTTCCTGGTATGTTGCTAGTGGGTTCGTCTACGTTCCAATAAATAGGATGTGGAAATGGAATAGGCCTACATTTTTTTTTTGCCAAAACCAAAAGACCTAGAGAAATTGATGGATGTCCTTTTGCAACCAAAAGTCGTGATTATAGCCCATTTCTGCTTTCATTTTTTATTCTTTGTTTGTTATTTATTCTTCTTGCAGTTGTAAAGGTAGGGCTGATTTTAATACTTCACCATTAGAAACAAAGGTATAATAACCAATCGGGAATTTTCATGTTTATAATATTATCTTTAAATCATCTGTTGAAGTAATAATTGTTTCAATGAATTGAAGTAAGCATGTCTTCGTCAGTTGTTCTTTATACATTCAAGATTTCTGCGTCCAAAGTTGTGCTTGTAAGCCATAAATAAAAAAATAAAAAACTCTTTGTCTTCTTTTAATTAAGGTCGATCCCCTAAAATCATTTTTTTAAACGTATTAAATTCAATTAAAAAGAGATATCAATTTTCAATTGTATGAGATTTTCTATCAAATAATTGTCTTTGGTGTCCAAAAACTTTAGCATCGAAACAAATATCCATACAATATATTTAAACTTTAGATGACTTGCGTACCTAAGTGGTAGTAACAAACTATTATTTGTAATCCTAATTATTCTTTTAAAAACCTGCCAAACTCTCTGAACATTCTATCATTGAATGCGTTGCTTCTGTTTTGTTATCTGCAGAAATTACGTATTGTAGTGAGTCATGCAGGCGATATCTGAGATTTTTAGCAAATTAATGTTGTCGATGAATCAAAGAGAGATAATACATCTGGCAGAGATTTCTTATATTACGTCATCAAGCTATGATATAATCCATACCATCGTCGATGGAAGAATTTTTTTTTCCCTAAAAAGTATTTTAGTTAAAGTAATATAATTTGCCTTTAGTGTCCTTAATTTTTGCAAAACTAGCAAAATGTTCCCTTTTATAATAAAAAAAAACCATAACGTTTAATTTTTGTCCGGTAGCATGGACTCCCATCAAGTTTTAAAAATGTGGAAAGTTTTTAGGTACTCACACAATATAGGCCTAGTCTCACTTCATCACGTGCAATTTCATTAATTCGTCTCTGCACAGTGCTTTTGCTCAACTTATTTTTTCTTTAATAAGTCGATCTAAAAACTGGTTTTTATAAATCAAAGGCTATATAAATCTAATTTATTCAAATTAAAACCAAAACAATCTGAATGAAACTGTGATAATGAACAAAAGCACCGAATTCGTTTTCCAGCGAGCTGAGCCAGATATTTAATTTATACTCACCCTAGGCCCTACTTCCTCTTCTAAAAATCTAATCACCGCCCCCATCTGCATTTCTCAGATACAGTCTAATTATAGCAATAAATCAAGGTTAGGTACAGAATGGGTTTTATATATCTTTTACGTCACAATTACACAGTAGGCATAAGTCGATAAAGCCTTTGTCAAAGCGCAAGATTAGCCTTCTTATAAGTGAAGCAGATCTTAATTTTGGTAATTAAAAAATCAGTGGTGTTGAATCTATTTCAAGTAGTCTACTTTCGTACTGCCCACTGGCCCTTCAGCGATCACTACTGTTGTCGGGAACATCAGCGCCCCCTCCCCCCGAGCTTCTCACCGCCCCCATGGGGCGCTTAGTTAAATATTATGATTAAAATGCAATTTTTTAATAAGAATATTCTAAATGTGCCAATCTTTTATGAAACCTTTGTGAGCCTATTAAAAAGTGAAACATTTGTATAAAACAATTTGTAATTAAATCTGTTGTCAAATTTACTAATCTATATTTATTAATTACCGTATTCCATTTGTTTACAATTTGTGTTTCAAATTTTATTTCCCCTTCAACTCTCCTAAAATTTCTGGTATGAACTTAGGCTAAATGTGCCGCCCCCCTAGAAGTGCCACCCCCGGGCATATGCCCCCCTCTGCCCTCCCCCATGTGAGGGCACTGCATGCTCATATACTATCTAAAAAAAATAAATTATAAATACAAAACAATAAAAAAGGTAAATAATTTAAACAAAATTAGAAAATAATATTTCAAGGCAATAAAAACTAAATTGAGAAAGATTTTTTCTGTATTTAATTTTTGTTCTTGCTTATTGTATCAATAAAACAGTACTGGGAATGTTTCTTTCGGTATTTAGTTTTTATTTTATATTGTTGCTGTCAAGCTTATGGTACCCGGTATTAGAAAGTAATCATTTATAGGCCTAACTTGTTTTTGTATCATTCTTATCATTTAATTTATAGAGTGTATACAGTCGCCTATTAAAGGATATTCTCAATAGTGACGTAAATCCATTAAATAATAAAAACTTTTGGTTACTTTTTACTTAAAAGTATAATGCAAACATCAATAATGAAATAATTTGATGCTAGTATTTTTTAAAGTAAACAATTAAAACTCCCCAAGCCAAATTGCGGTGCGTAACTTATAAAAAAGGTCTCGCCACATTAAAAAAAACAACAGCATAATTGGGGAAACCCGAAAAGACCCTCGCGTTCAACATACAAAATATCGCGTTCAACATAGTAATGAACGGAAATGGCCATTTGCTATGTACGGTTATATTTAATTTGCATGGCTGGATCTAACATTTTGAATGTTTTAAATTAACACATGCATGATTATAAGTCATAAAATAAAATTATCTTTTGGAGTACGTTTCCGATTTATACATTTAATTTTTGTCCCAATTAGTCAAACGGCTTAGGTGCCTATAGCGAACAAACATATATATATATATAAATATATAGGCCTATATATATTATATATATACAATATCAACATTTATAATTGCCGTGAGTTTGTTTGTTTGTCAGTACAAATAAAGTTACAGCACTGATGCTAAGGCAATAATCTGAGTGTTTGAAAATACAATTTCAAATTCGTCCGAAGATCATATAAATCTTCAATCGACTTTAGATGGTTTACAAATTCTCAACAACGATTTTTCAATTTACCTTTAGGCTAGAGTAGATGACTCCAGACAGGAGGATATACAATCTGAGAGTTTTGTGTGCTGGGCATTAAGTACATATATAAAAACTTTAAGAAGACCACTTAGGAAATGTTACAAAAAATAGCAACGGCCATAATTGACACAAAATAAAAAAACTTCATAGAGGGCATCGAAAAGCAATGTTTTGGATGTACTAGACTAGGGGTCGGAAACCTACGGCATGCGTGCCAGACATGGCACGCAGAACGATTTTTAATGCCATGCGGAAGAATCCTAAAAAAAAATATTTAAGTATCTTCGATTAGAAATAGAGTACTTGAGCAGGGTGACTTTTTGGCTGTTGGCACGCTGAATAAGTTATCAATCCCAATTCGGCACACTACGATTAAAAGGTTTCCGATCCCTGTACTAGACAACAGTAAATGCTATACTTTATCCATTACGTCCATGAGGATAACCTAAGAACAATGATGAAGGAGACACGTGGAGGCTTGATCCAGTGAGTTCCACGGTCTAATGGCCGACGGAAAAAAATAATATTTTTAAACGTCGGTGCGTGCGTGTGTTACACGCATTTTTAGCTGATGACCTTTGATAGAGCAGGACACTTGTTGGATGCGACCTGACTGTGTGGACATGTCCACGTGGCCATTCATGATCTTGTACATAGTTGTGATTTTGTCCACCCCTCTGCGGTGTTGGCCACCAGAGCAGAGGCGCTTGTTTTGAGGCCGTATTCCTGTAGGGTACGACGTGCTGCACGTCATTGGTCATCTCCAGCGTGGATATATGGTGTTGTTTGAAGGGATCCAACACCGCCGATTCGTAATCCAGGATGGGTCTAGTTAAAACTCTTATAGCAATGTGCCTGGATTATCGTGGATCATCCCTTGAGGTTCCTATAGGCAATGGCGCAGAGTCTGTTAGCTTTGGCAACAATGGATTGGACATGTGTTCTCCCTGTGGAGATTTTCTGTAATATGCACTCACATATACTTGACATATGATACCCTCTCAAGAGTATGTCCGTGCAAGGTATAGCAAGTGGGGATCCTAGTCCTCTATCTTGAAATACAATACTTCATATACGATGTTCAACTGTAGTAATCTTAGACTAAAGTTTATTTTGGTCTATTAGTGAGGTGCATGGATAAAATTAAATATAACATAAAATGCCTAGAATTTTACCAAAAAATAATTCTTAAGAATTGACATCTGCATTTTATCTTAGAGTGGGATACAGTATTGGTTTGTTCTTTTAAACTTTCACATTATTTTTAAATCTCACACATCTATAAGACATTGTAAAGACAAAGGTATTCGTTAAAATATTTGACATTTGCAGTTATCTATATTTTGCATTTTTCAGTCTATTCGTAAGGATGAAACATGTACTGCACACATTGTATTCATATTTCTTCATCAATAAAACGAAATAAGTTAATTCTTAATTGGTGCAAGTTTTTGTTGTTCTGATAGCAACTAGAACATTGTCTCAAAATTATTAATAATTGTTTTTGTATCAGTGAAGTAAAGAGGAGCAATTGTATCACTAATCACCGAACACTGTAAGCTTGAGATCTGTAGCGAAGTAAAAATACAGTGATCTCATTATATTAAGCCAATGAAGTCAGTAGAAAGCATTTCGTTGTGTTAATGTCATTACGACATATAATCTAAATACATAGAGTTGAAAAAGCGTTAAGAATGCAATTCATTTTAATATATTATTTTTTTGACGCATTGTTCTATTATAATAAATAAGAAGCCTTTTTAAAACACGTTTGATGAACTCAATATCATGTATATGGTTTGTTTATTACAGCGATGAGTTTAAAACAGTCACGAACGGATGCGAATTAACATGATGTTATTTTTTTTTCTTGGAATGGTTTGTAACTAGATCGTATACTTTACAGCTCGATGATCACACCAGATTTAACTGAAATAAAAGTAATAAGGCCTACAGTAAATGTTACACTTAGTTATTTTTTTAGACTAATGCCAAATGTTTTAATGCCTTAAAGACCAAGTGAAGTGCTTTTTATGAAAATTGAGTTAACATTACAATTTTGGATTTTGATAGTATAAAGTGTATTCAGTATCCGAATGTTAATAAAATCATTTATACAAAATATCAAAGATAAATCTCAAGTCATTAGTTCATTATTTATATATGTGCTCGTTTTTCGCAAAAAAAATAATTGTTTTTATTTCCGGCAACATAGGAAAGTGACGTCAGAGAAAGGATTTCGACTAGGAAAAATAAATATTGTCAAGTGTTTTGAATCTATTTTCACGTATTTTGAATATTTTCCTGGTTCTTTTTTTAAACAAAATATATTTAGAGCGCGTGTTTTGTTTATGTATTGCCTTTCTCAAACGTCACTTCCGTATTAGGCTTTTCCAAAATCTCGTCCCTTTGAGAAAAAGCTCTTCACTTGGTCTATAACCTAAAAAAAGTAGAAAAGATGCTCAGTGGATCCCTTTCTTGCTGATGCATCTAAAAAAAAAAAATACCATAATAGACTGAATAATAAATGTATCAATATGTATACAAACATTTCCTTATGAAATCGTTAACCCATATCCTACTGAGGTCTTATTTTGTCTTGATTTTACGTATGTTATAGAAAGTCAGAATGTAATACACGAATAAAAGTTTGTTTGTGAATTTTTTTATTTTTTTTAAAGAAATTTTAAATGATATCCTTTAAAAAAAAAGGCGCCAGCAGAAAATAGTACCATGACATTGCATGTATGCAGGAGAAAATTGCCCTCTTATTCAGATTTAGAAAAGAAGAACTCTGCCTTTGTCGGCTGTATGATGTATGCTAGGATTTAGTCAACACAAATTTGCTCAAACAAACTGTCAAACTGAATAGTCTAATTTGAGATTCAAGATCATTTGTATTTGTTTGTAGATAAGTAAAAGACCTAGAATCTAGAAATTCACTAGAAGGTCTTTAGTTACATCCTCTTCATTACATTACATGGTGGCTGATTCAATATATTTAGTGCATAATCTTTTGTTCTATTTAAGTAACAGCATGTTGTAATAAGGTGGATATAAACCGATAAAAAAAAGATCAAAGCATTACAATTTAAAATATGATTTTGAAATTGTCTTTTTTTCAGATTTGTTGACATCATCAAGAAAAGCGTGTTTATGCATATTTTTTACTTTCATTAAGTCACTAACTGTAAGTAAGATGTCCTCGTTTATCTTAAATGAGCATACAAGTCAGCAAAACAATAAGTCATGATTCGTAACAATTAGTCATAAGCCCTAAGTTCCTTTTATAAGATGTCTGCTCAAAACATTTAAATTACTTAAATAAAAGATTTCAGGCTATTTTGACTATATATATTTATTTGTGTTTCTTTCTGTGAGGGTGATATTAGAGTAATTTTGCTGCTAAGATAATTATTAACAAAGGAAACCGTCCAAATAAGACGATTAGTGTAAAAGAAAAACAGGACGAAAACATAGAGGACTATACCCGTTTATTCAAAGTAAACGATTTTGTCAAATGATGTTTTTGTTTTTCTATGTCAAACATCTTTGTAAATTGTTTGATTTACATTTATTCATATACATTCATTTACACTTAATATGATTAATATTGACGTCGACTGTAGAGATATTGACAGTCCACAAAGAACCTGTTACAACATTTAACTTTGAAGAGAATTTAAAAGTCGAAATATGCTTTAGTTAATTAATTTATTATTTTAATAAACAGAAGGATTTTTCATATTTGCTAGCGTTGATAATATATGGTTTACAGCTACCAAAATAAACATTGGTAACTTAATTCTCATTGAGCAAAATACAATTGAAAGATTTCACAAAATGAACAACTCAAGTGACATTCAATATAATTATCAAGGAAACCACGATGAACTCAGTTGGGATACACTCGGAATAATTACATTTGTATCATGTACTTTTATAGGCAATGTTCTTGTTTTACTTGGTATAGGTGGAAGTATTCTCAACATAATTATTTTATCAAACATAAAATTAGAGACTCTACCAATTCGATTCTAATGGCACTTTCTGTTTGTGATCTTATTTACTCTTTTACACAAGTATTTTTCTTGGTATCACTTACCCTAAAACATATTGATTTTTATTGGCATGAATGGATAGTATCGTATTATTGGGCGTATTTTGATTCATTTAATTTTGTTGACCTGGCGACCAGCATACATTTAGTGACTTTATTTTCTATAGAAAGAATGTTAGCTGTATGTTTTCTTTTTCAAGAGCAAGAATTATTACACCTGATCGAATACAAATGTGTATCTTCGCAATAACACTTTTTAATTTTGTGATTAGGGCCCCGGTATTTTGGACGTATGACGTTACCTTTATAGAATATAACAATAGAACTATCCCAACACTTGTTTCAAAATATTTTTTTATTCAAAATTATGAAATACTTGATAATTATACTAGGAACTTTTTTCTGTTAGTGAACGTTGGACTTCCAGTAATTGTTATACTAACTTGTACATTTATGACATTGAATACAATTTCTCTTTCGTCTCAAAATAAATTAAATGTATCATAAACTGACGCAATAACTAAATGAAGAAAAGAAATGAAATCTGTGAAATCTGTTTTAATAATATGTATGATAGTATTTTTTCTCTATTAATTCCGTTCTTTGTGCAACAAATGATATCAACTCTTCTAATTGGCTCATACACAATAATAATTATATTTTTTTAATATTTTGAACGTTGTGATTGAAATTACTTCATCATTTAATTTGATTGTTTATGTTACAAGTAGTCCGAAATTTAAAAGGACATTCATCAATTTATTTGTAAAACATAAATAAATTAGTCAAAACAAAAGACACGATTTTTGTTAACTATGATATAATAATTTGTGCATGTATATTTAATTAATTTTTTTTTAATTTTCTTAGCGATGTGTATCTAATTTGATCAATATAAAGGTATCAGGTAAAATTTGTATGACATAAATAGTTTTTAAGATAAGGCTTTTAGGTGTGAGAGAGGGTATTCTCGAGGCGTAATTGTATTATTTATCTTATCGCATATATTGTTGAAGATGTGTCACAAATAGAAATAAATAAAAAATACAAACATTAAGCATCTCATTATCTGACAAGATTCGTAGATCTACAAAAACGTGTAGTCTATGTATCAATTTCTTCTTCTTCTTCAATCCCATAACCCGAGCGAGGGTCGTTGGGGCACCATTTTTTGATGGTTGGATAATTTTAATTTAATTGTATCAATTTAGCATATCCTAATTAGTTGTATACCTTTTATTTTAGCTAATTTGAAAAATACGTAAAATCAGTTTGTAATAACATATTTTTGTAACATACTATTTTACTTAAACATTGAAAAGTTCTAACTTTTCTGTTGTAGAATAAAACAGAATGACGATGCAATATGGCAGTGATTACCAAACTGCTTAATTTCGTGACCCTTTAATACAGCTTCTCACGTTATGGTGACGTCATCGCTATCTTATAACCGTTACAGATAAAATAAAATATATTTATCAAACATTTTATTTATATATTGTGAGATACAATTTTATGTTTCTAATTACAACACGAATGTCAGTGCTAAGGTTAAGATTGCTTATTTCCAATCGGATCAAAAATTATCGGGACAATCTTTGCAGGAGCACAACAAATTTTGTCTCGCTTTAAAGGTTACTTCTGTATTTAGAATTGATTACCGACCAAGTTGGAATACCCTGTTTCTTAAAGATATATCGTTATAAATGGAAGCAGAAGGAGCAAAGCAGTCTCAATTTAAAAAAAAAAGTATATAGCTGCAAACACTTTGTCCATAATATTGAAATTGACATTGTAGAGAAATCAGTTTTCGCTGCATCATTGTTAATAAGTTGAATGAACTCCTCTAGGATTGTCCTAGGTACATCTTCAACTTTGACTATCAATGGATTTCTGGTAAATGCAAAAGGTGTGTCAGGTAGATTTGGAAAGTACGATGGAATTTCGTTGGCAAGTACGTGCTAGTGTTCTTCTATAGAAATTATCATTGTAGATCTTACCCTTTTGAATGGTTTAATGCAGGACCGGCTCTAGGGTTTTTGACGCCCTAGGTGAAAAAAAATTATGCACCTGCTTTAAAGTTGCCTTCGGCGGGGAGAAACTGGTAGTATTAGGTCGTACTTTCCTATTTGCTAAGGCAACTTAAAAAAAATACTCTTCGCCTTTTATTACCTAGTATTCGTATGGCTATGCTAGTTGTGCGCATAAGTTTTAAATTTGCAGGACAAAATTACATACATTTAGTTACTTGCCAGGGCAGGACCCTCAAGTATCCACACAAGTCTGATGCAGTTTCAGCTTTTTCGTTGGGCAGGGCACGTTATAAGTTATACGCATGCCAGACTGACGTCTACCAAAGAGGTTCTTCTATGGCGAGCTAAAACGGTCAGCGAGCTCGCGGAGGTCCGAAAAAGCGCTACAAAGAGACCCCCAAGGCATCACAAAAAAAGTTCTGTATTGAAGACGACTCCTGGAAGTTGGTAGCCAAAGACCTTGCCTCATCTCGCTTAGCATTCCATAGCGGAGCAGCACTATGTTAAGAGCACAAACAGAGAGCAGCTGAGTCCAGGAGACAAGCCAGGAAAGACCGTGTCCTAGCACTCACTGTTGACGTTCCGACCTTCCCCCGTACGATTTGACAACGTACATTCAGGACAAAGGTAGGCCTCATTAGCCATGTGAGAACCCATCGAACAGACACACCCAAAAAGTCCTAGGATGACAAAAATGGTCAACGTCAACCACGAAGGACAAATACAGCAACAACTAAACTGTAATTTATTTAATTTCTTAAATCTCCAAATCGCCAAATTAAAAACTAAATCATCAATTATGCGCCTACTTCCAAATCTTAAGCCCTAGTCGGCCGCCTAGGTTGACTATATGGAAGAGCCGGCCCGGTTTAATGGGATGTTCCTCAAAGAAAGCATTTAATTGTAGATGACATTTAAAATTAATGGTGTTTTTTTCATTTGTATACCCAAGCACGTTTCATTTGGAATACTAAGATCTTTTTCAGAAAAATTAAGGCATGTTACAGTTGGTCCTTTAACTAATTTTAGATGGCAAACAGGACAATCAAGTAAGTTATCTGCAGCAGTAAGTTAATTTTTATCACCGAAATGCGCCTCAAACTGTTGTCTTGCTTTTTGATAAAATGTTTGTTCAGTTTACCACGATGCTCAAAAACAGGTTATAAAACTTGTGCTCTCGACAAAAATGTTACGTAAGTGTTAAATAACAGTGCATTTTTCCGCGCATACAATTCGTTGCACAGTTGCGACTGTTTAAAGACCTCGCCTTTACAAAATTAACATAACTTAGGTCTCTTTTAACTATTGCATGTAGTTTTTATTGCAACGTTATGATTGCTAACATTTGTCAAAGAATCAATCATACAGTGAGTTCCGGTTACTCTAGAAAAATACATTTAAACAAACTATTTGGCACAAAATAATGATATATTTCTTAAATATTATACGTTCCTTTTTTGTCAGTGTACGTAGGCATTCCAGTAGTATTTATATTGTCACATTTTGGTAGTTCCAAATACTGGAACACACATTACTTATTTCCTCTCTCTCTTCAACGCGAGTTTTGTGGGTGGTACTAAACCTAGACTGTTCTAGGAATCCACTCTCGTGCCGACCTCAAATTCTCGGAATCGACAGGAATAGTCTATTATTTCTCAAACAGGGGAGTTCATGTTAAAACTATCATTTTTGTTATGAGTTTTGAAATGATACTATTATTTTCACCCCTCCTAGTAATAGGTCTGTTCCCCACTCTTCTCCGCGAGCGGGTATTAAATGATTCGTGTTGTCTTCAAGGCAGTTAGTTTTGTATATACTTTCCTTTGAGCTTGTTATGGACGCTTGTGTTGGCACTATTTTATTATTGCTGTAAATACTACATTTATTGTACATACTTTATCACCTGTATTAAATTATCAACAACATTTACACTAAAGCTTCCTCGTCAAGTTACTATTCTATTTTTGTTTTATTGTTTACAATACGATAATATATTTATTTACAACTACAACGTCATGGAAAGGAACTGTTAGAACGCAAATCATGAGTTTGTGCCAAGGACAATAAGGAGAGTTCGTGTAATACTGAAATATAAATAATAATAACCAAAGTCTACCCAAGGACTAACGAGAATTATCAAAAACATTTACACGGCTCTGACCACAAATTTTGACATTATTTCTACATGTCACTATGCTCTAATACATTTGTGTGACCTATTATAGGTACATTTATTCTTTAAACAAATTTGACATTTGCAGAAGTCAATTATTCACTAATTGCAAATTGTGCTTTTGAAATAATAATACCTTGCAAACTTTATTGAAATGTTTTTCATTTAATTTGGAAGAATAAAATATACTGCACATATTGTGCTCATCTTCTTTAAGCTATTTAATATAATAGGTACATTGTTATTTTCAGCCAATGTTTCTTTTTCCAAAAACAATTAAGTCTAGAAAATTGCCTCAAATTCATAATTATCTTCTCTTTTTTCACTGTAGTGTTATATTACATACTTTTATTCAGCAGTTATATCAATAACCCATTGTTAGGTTTACAATAAAATGAAAACCTTCTATAAAATAAATCGTTTGCAGAGAAACTATAATGTTTTTATATTATTGAAGCAAAAAGATGCAATTGTATAAATAATGACAGAGACTCAAAATTAGAGATAATTAACAAAGTATAAATACAATGATCTCATTATATCAAGTTGATAATGTCAGTAGAAAGCTATTCATTGTGTTAATGTCACTACGACCAATAATCTATATACATAGAAATGAGGTATAATTTGCAAAGCAAAGAAAGATATATTTCTTTAACAAGAAAAACAATTGTTTTGCTTCTGTCATTAGAAAAATCATACAATATTTCTCATTAAAATCAATTAAGGCATTTACAATATTTTCTTAATATTGTAAATTGTCTATATACTACCTATAGTAAACTCGTTTTAAAAACGACTTTTATGTTAAATATAAATAATAAAAATTTGGTATTCTCTTAGTGTATAGCAGGACTCGTATTGCATACAAACTTGTGTCTATAATGCTATATATCTGTATTAACGTCTGAGAATTTAATTTTCTGGCTGATAGTGATATAAACTGTCTTTTGTCATTTAAGACCTTTGTTTAACTTTCACATAGACTTTTAGCAAATACAATATATTTTTAATTTTGTGTTTCTCTACTTCTTTAAATAAAATATAACAACCGTACATAATGACAATCTAAATGTAATGATATAATTTAGTCATAATAATTAGATCATAGTCACGGCTAAAAATCAATATAAACTATCTTTATTATTATTGTTAGTATCTTGATTTTTGGAAAGTGGACACATTCAAAAACTCACATAAAACTATATATATAGGCCTATATTTGGTCTAACAAGTACTTTATGCGGAGAAATGTGTAGCAAAGCAAAGTATCTCGTACCAAGTTGAACAAAAAATTTGTAGACTGTTTTAAATATTTATAAGTTGTCTTGTTTTTTTAATTTTTATTATAATATCGTTATTTTAAGGAGTTTATATAATCAAAACATAGAGCTAAATACAAAAAGGGTTTTCTA
This sequence comes from Anisus vortex, assembly GCA_949126835.1. NCBI lineage: Eukaryota > Metazoa > Mollusca > Gastropoda > Planorbidae > Anisus > Anisus vortex. The sequence goes on from OX421492.1 coordinate 31,973,474, forward strand.
ATTGTGTTTCTGAATGGTAAAACATAAGTTGTTCGTAAATTTAATGTTGAACTAATTAAATTTAAATATTGCATTCATTAGTGTTTAATTAATTATTTTAATATTTTTGACGCTATTGCTTTAAGCAATATCATCTACATATATTTATTATTCTGACTTAATAAAAGAGCGACCACGACTCTCTAGAAATCTTTTGTTATCAGTTAGTATCTGTTGGTACCGTTAAGTACGACCTCAAAATATACGTATTTATTATATTACTGCAAGGCGTGATATTTCTTTTTTCTCCTTTGTCACATCTGACCAATCTTTATAAAAAAAAGACAACAGTTGCATTGATAAAATAATGCAAATCATATTTTAAAAAAGAGAAAGCTTTTTAAATATCGTTGCCTTTGTCTGATTTGCTGTCAGCAATCTAGAAAATAGTGTTTATAAATTTAGTTATTAGAATTGTAATATATATTTAACCTATGCATTTATTTATAAGTAGCCTATGATTAATTTTGTTATGGACTTTAAAATATATATTTGACATGATGACCGAAAGTAAAAAATTATATCAGGCTGAAAATAAAAGCTAACTTCTTGGCTCAGGCCGAAACCTAGACTACGCCTTTTTCTTAATTTCGGTCGGCCTTTCATTTTAAATAGTGTCATCGTTAAAGTAAACATTTTTGGGGGACCAGATATGGACTGTCTAAATCTTTAACTTTCAAAATTTAGCATGCAACGCTAATGCTGTATCTATTACTCTGCTTGTTGATAATTTCATTTAGTTATACTGTTGAACATACAAAAATTGAAGTTAAAAATAGACGGATTATTTAATCACCCAAAGTATGTCGAAAATTGGAGCGTAGCATTACTTCACAAACATTTATATTGCCTTTTATAATACTAAATGTTAAAGAGTATTAAATTTTGAACATAATGATAGATGATACATGCTTATATACCTTTATAGTAGTACATGTTCTGTAGTTCATTTAAATGGAGAACCCATAAATTAGTTAATATTACACAATGTGCTGTCTTTTTTTTACTTCGGTTTCGGCCAAAGGTCTTTAGAAAATTCCGGTTTAGGCTTTGGTATTGGTCGGAAGACAATTCTTTTTAGACCGAAACCAAAAATGTTGGTAGGCCTCTGTTTAAAAATTTCAATATGCAAATCTTAGATTATGTTTATTAATTATTTGCATTTTTTATTTTTTAACTGATATTACACATAATTGAATTGTAAATTATGTTTTACAGCTTGCCATTAATAGCAATATAACTTTTATTTCTCATTGAATTGGAAAAATTCAAAGATTTCACAAAATGAATAACTCAAGTGACTTTCATGATAACTTTCATGGAAACCAGGATGAACTTTTAAGTCGGGATCTACTCCAAATAATTACATTTGTATTTTTCACTTTTATAGGCAATGTTCTTGTTTTACTTGGCGTAGTTGGAAGTATTCTCAACATAATTATTTTATCACATCATAAAATTAGAGACTCTATCAATATGATATTAATGGGACTTTCTGTATGTGATCTTATTTACTCTATTACACAAGTATTTTTCTTGTTATCATTTACTTTATATTACGTTGATTTCTATTGGCGTAACTGGATAGCAGCGTATTATTATGCGTATTTTGATTCATTTAATTTTGTTGCTCAATCAACAAGTGTACATCTAGTGACTTTAGTTTCTATAGAAAGAATGTTAGCTGTATTTTTTCCTTTTCAAGTGTCAAGAATTATTACACCTGATCGAATGAAAATTTGTATCATCGTAATAATACTTTTTAATTTTGTGATTCGTGCCCCGATCTTTTGGTACAATGATGTTATTTTAATAGAGTATAATAATAAAACTATGCCAACACTTGTTTTTAAAGACTACTTTGTTCAAAATTATGACATAATTATGAGTTTTTCTCTGTACTTAAATCTGTCAGTGAATGCTGGCCTTCCAACAATCGTTATAATAATGTGTACAATTATGACATTAAATGCAATTTCTGTTTCCTCTAGAAATAAATCAAATTTATCATCAACTGAGGCTATGGCTAAAAGACAAAAAGAAATGAAGTCTGTAAAAACTGTTTTAATTATTTGTATGATTTTAATGTTCTCTGTATTAATTCCATTCTTTGTGCAACAGTTAGTTAACTCGATTTTAACTAATTCGAGATCATTGATAATTATATTTTACATTATTGTTAATGTTGTATTGGAAATTAATCCATCTTTTAATTTTATTGTTTATTTTACAAGTAGTCCGAAATTCAAAAAGACATTTATCAATTTATTTATAAAACATAAATAAATACGCAAAATAAAATATTTGTGATATTACTCTATGAAATGAGATTGCAAGCCACATTTGGGTCACGTTGATTTAAAATAATGCCGATTGTCATGTTGAAAACCATTTGAAAGTAGCCTTTTCGGTAAAAATGTTTTCGGTAGCCTCTGTCCGAATAAGTATCCTATAAAATAAAAATTTACTATTGAAAGGTTATATATTTTAGGCGAATTGTAAAATAATATAAGATACTTTTAAAATATGTTATAACTATTATTTTATTTAACCAATACTAAAAAACCTTCTCATTTCGACATAAAGGGGCAATTAGGATTTCTTGTTCACTTTGAATAAAATAATATACATATACATTCATAATTCCAGATACATTTATCTAATTGTATCAATATAAATGTGTCAGGTGAAATGTTTAAGACCTATAGTGAGTTTAGGGCTCTGGGCGGGGATTCTAGAGCCGTAACCTAATTATTTCAACAAATCGCATATAAAGTTGTAGATGTGTTACATCATTGATTAGTATCCGTTAATCTACAAAACATGTATTTATCCATTTTATATAATTATATGTATTTCTTTTATATCAATAGTAAAAAAGTAAAGTATCCCGTCTTACCATATTGATCCATAGGGCCGGTGAAGCAGCGTTCACCAGTTTCCGTGACCACGACATACTAGATGAATGTGTGGCCAGCAGTATGCACAGCCGCCTTTACTTTACCCCAACTAAGGTCAGGTACACATCAGAGCTGGGTAGACTCCAAATCCTGGGAAAAAATTCTAGCCTGCACCTGGATTCGAACCTAGGACCCTTGGATCGCCAGTCGAACGCGCTGCCACTCGGCTACCGTGCCCCATTGCGTTACAAAAAAAAAGTTATTTGCGTGAGTCTTAAGTTAATTTGTAATTATGTAGCAATTCCATAACATATTTTCCTTAAGTGTATGTTGCAAGATAGATATAGTCATTTTCTTAAGACAGACAATGCTCTATTGCTAATGTTTGGATTTTTTAGTGAGTTTATACTTATTTTAGCTTTTTTTTTAATAAGTAGTTCTATTCAATAAAAGCAATCAGCTCAAAATTTGATTAAATTAATTTAAGCCTTTTAAAGACTTCTCTAAATGTGAAATGACGAAACATAGTCTTTTTTTTCTGTTATAAACACACATACCTTTAAACTTTGCATTAGTAGCGATGATAATATTATGTTTGATTTTAGCATATGGCTACTTCATCGCAGAGCATCGCTTTTTATTCTTAAAGTTCAAAGCCAACATTATATTTAAAGTCGAAAGGCAAGATAAAAATAATGTGTATCATATCTCTCTCTCTCTCTCTCTCTCTCTCTCTCTCTCTCTCTCTCTCTCTCTCTCTCTCTCTCTAATACTCCTTGTGTAAAACTTGAGAAATTTCTGACTAAATTACATATCATTTTTAGGCTTCACTTAACTTTATGTGCAGTGTTTGGAAAAAATAGTCAATAACATTACAATTATTTTATACTAGTGGTTATGCCCGTCAAAATGACGGAATAACGAATGACTAAAATTTGTTTTGTTAAGAGAGAAATATAAAAACATAATTTATTACAATAAAAACTGTTGTGAGAACTGAGAACGTTTCTTTTGGTATTTACTTTTTGCTATTTTTAATTGTTTCTGGTCGCCCTGACCCTGGCATATGCATACGAATTGTGGCTGTCAAGCTTCTGCTATTAAAAAGTATCAAACAGTTGTGTTGACTTCACTTGTTATTAATATCATTAAATTAACTATACTATTTAAAAAGTACATTTATTGTAAAGTAGATAGGCTAAAAATATTGAATTGATACTTTGTATTTCCAGGAAATAATATTATAATATGTAATTTGACATGCAACGGGTTCTTCCATCTGTTGTCAATGTAAACAATAATAAATTTGACATTTGGTGGACTAGCGAAGCTTTGTAAAATATTATGAATGAAACGAATTAAGTATAAAATTACGTAGTTTTACACACTTATAATAACATTTAAATTGAACCAGACATTATTTTATTTTGTTTTTTTTTACTTTATATAATAAATTTAATTTATACATTTTCATGCGTTTATACTCATTCATTCATCAATAGCCTGCCATTAAAATCATATATTTTACTGCATTGCCAACTTCGTGGCCTATATGCACATACCATCTGTATTCTGATCTAAATCAAATAAAAACAAAATAGTAGGGTTGGGGAGGGGAACAAAGGGTAAAATTGTGCGACTCTATATGTGTGCATGGGGGGGGGGGGGGCGAAAAGTGCACAGGAAGAGGTGAAAAATGAAGTTTGCTCTGATATTAAAACAAATACATTTTTGCTAGCTCTGCCGGACGTGGAGTGGCTGGTGCCCGGACCGGACCTTTGTGTGTCCCCCTTGGTCTAGTCATGAATATCTTTACGTCCTGGACGTAAAATACGGAGGGCTCGTACGTTTTTTTTCACGCATTATAGTTTGAGTCGAGCGTAACTCCTTTGTATGTAAGATTGTCTTATTTTCAAGGATTGATTGTCTAAGGTCAGTTTGAGGCTTTGTTGTTTTGTAGATATAGAGATAATTATATATTTATTATGTAGTCTTGTTATTTTAGTTACTGCATTTCATGCACTATTCCTTAGACAATAGTTTTAGTTTGAGTCTAGTGCATCTTCTAGCCTAAATGTGATTAATTAAAATATTAATTAGTAACTATTCTTGTTTGTTTAATGGCAGAAAAGAAAATTAACATTCATATGACCTTCAAAACTAATACAATAGGGGGTGTAGAAAGGTGAATAGGTCACGTGGAGTGATCTGCGGAATGAGTCTACTGTAGTAGTGCTCCTGAATTGAAACAGGGTATACACCAAAAATCATATGTAAATAAACTAGTATACATTAACTAGAGAGGGTATATCAAATAAAATATAGCAAATATTATTACATGATATACACACATAACCTTATAATATATGGTGATTTACCTACACTGGGTAGCAGAAGTGTGTTTGTCCTCCGAGCCAAAAAGAGTAATATTGTTTTGTATTCTCAATATGGATAACTGAGTTTTACGTCTAGTGTGGAAATGAGTTATAGGGTCTAAAATAAAACGGACGATCCCGAAGGCTCTTTAGTCCAGGGAATTTTTTTTTTTGGTTTAGCTCAATAGGGCCACCCCAAAGCTCTTTCCGGGCTCCAGACATCCCACGACTCGCCGAAGGCGTGGCATGCATATTAACAGTAAGGTTTCCGCAACTAGCGATTTTTAACTGTGGCTCCCCTAGGATCATTATCGTGGTGGCTCGCCCGTATATCTGCAATGTCACGCGTTAATACAAATCCTATACTATAGGTACAATCATCCAGGCACCGGGTGGTTCTGAGACGGGGTTGCTGCGTCCATTGCTTCCTCCCAACCGAAACCCCGTGGCAGCGCAATGGGTCTCGGACCCGCATTTGGAGCTGTACCCCATGCGTTCACCCGCCGGTGTAATTTTATTGGGATCGTTTCGGCGATTTACATACTTCGCCAGCTATGAGGCCCATGGGCCAAGGGTACAGAAGTGTGTGTGGAAAGGAATACAGGGGAGGAGGGGGTTCTTGGACCTGAAGTTGGCCAAAAAAAGTACTATTAATAATCCAGTAAATTTTGAAAGTATTAGCCCTTAAATATAGTATTTGTCTTTATTATAAAAATCAACAGCATGGTTATATTAGGATACAACATTTACCCACATATTATTTCTAGGTTAGTACCAGTAAAGTCTTTATTCAGGCATAATATTAAGTTGAAGCTATTCAGTTTTTTTGTACACTGCTACACATCAAAATTAATATTAATCTTTCCATTCCATAAACTACTTTGGCTGACTGATACTGATACATGAAATGTAATTTAAATGACAAACAAATTTTTTTAGATTGAACACATTAATTTCTCATCGGCAAGCTTAATTACGAAAAGCTATGTTGACAAAAAGCACAACGGAGTTATTCCGAATATTTAGAATTTGTTTAATTAGCATGTTTGAATATATATGGCATTAACAATCAATTGATTCACGAATAATGCACATTAATTAGATATAAATACAAACGTAATTATAATTTTAAATTTGATTTAAAGTAATTACACTTTGCGTTAGATCAAACGTACATAAACAATGATTTTTACATTACTTGCTATTGTCTATAAATATTGTCATCTGTTCTTGGGTAGCGAATGACTTATAAAAGTAATATTACACTGGACACATTGTGTACATAATATCACACAATTTATAAATGAAAAAAACAACAACACAATATTTGAATATGACAAACTGAAAACATAAGGTATTTAAGAAGGTTTAGGAAAATTAAAGGTAAATACCCAGTTTTGGACACAAAGTCTTACACACTTTTTGTTTGGAAGATATCTTAGCAAACATGAAAAGAGAACATACAATTTACTTGAATCAACCATACAAAGATATACGTACAATGTGAATATTTCCATGAAATCGAACAATTAACTGGAATAAACACTCATCAAGGACTGATGATTGTAATAGACTAATTTCTGAAATAACTTCAAAACCTGCAATATTCCTAAGCATTATGGAGATAGTTATTATATCCGAACTTGGAAATGTCCTTTTCAAACCAACAATGACATACAGGAAAACACAGGAAGCATACCTTGGAAACATTTAACTCTACTAAGAGACTATGAGAATATTTATGATTTGAGAGCAAAACTTTACAAAAGTAATTTTTAAGAGAAATCATCTTCTGTTCCCATAAGATAATAACCCAAATGGATTAAATACAAGTGCAGATAAATATGAAGTAAATGCTCAAAGAAGCTCACCTTGAAAACATTCAACTATAACCAAAAGACTATGGGAATATTTATGGTCTGAGACTAAATTATAAATTAACAAAAGTAGATAATAATAATTGATTCAATACAAGGATATATAAATATGAAGTAAATGCTCAAAGAACAAAAAACCCTGAGATTTAAGATTGTTTCCAAGAATCATAAATTATTATCACACATTTTGGGACAACATAGCCGCAGTTATCCCTTATTGATAATATTCACAGCTACAAAAGATAACTAAGTGACAATCTGTCTGAAAACCATAAAAAACGTCTTATTTAAAAAATTAGATTCGTCAGACGAAATACGTATGTAACATAACCAAACTATAGCTTAATGTGACGCAAGATCTTTAAATTACGGAATAGTTATTGTTCCATCACTTGCCATTACAAACAAGGCCAATAAGAATTCTTAAATTTTTAAAAAATCCTTTATTATTTTTATGGGCTGTTACATTATCTCTTTGCATAAATTCTCTAAACTTCTTTATCTAATTACTTATCACAAAAAGCAACAGTTCACTCTCCGACCTATTAAATAAAAAAAAGTATGCAATGATGGCTGCAAGGATGCAACGTTATGCAATGTTTATTTGAAGGCTTGACTGCTTTATAGAATACACGTCAACTGTCAAACATGAAAATAAAGAGGGACTCTCCAGACTGCCAATACCGTCAAGTCAAGAAAAAATAATATTATGTTCACATTAGTTCAACAGTAAAGTTTTATGAAAAAGTAGTACCCCAAATATGAGGGAACATAACTGAGTTATACTAGTTAAAAGTGGCAAAAGATGAATTACGCCCCTTTCAAAATTTAAAAATGAATTATTAATATATGAATGCTGCATTATGTCGAGAAGCTGAGTAGTTATCCCAAAGAAAGTACAATCTAGATCACTAAAACTACTTTAAGAAGAGCACTTATTATATGTTAAACTAAAAAAAATAGCAAGGCAACTAATGATAAAAACATAGAAGGAATGACAAAACAATGAATTGTATAAACTAGAAAACAGTCAAATCCTATAAAGTTTCCATTTTATTAACGAAGGTAACCTAATAACAATGGAGAAGGATCAGGGCCCTCAAGATAAAAAAAGATGCCGGTACGAGATCTTTTATGGGCCCCCGCCCCCCTCTCCTCCCCCTTCCTCCGTTGAATGCTTACTGTTTGGTGAAAAGAAATAGTCAACAGAAAATACATCAAAAGGCCTACATGAATGATAAAAAAAGACAGCGAAGAAAAAGACTAGTTTTACATTACATTTTTTATTAAAACGGGGCTGCCTTGAATTGCGTGCCTTTTTCTTGGCAAAACTACGAATTACCGTGTCAAAGTTTATTTGTCTTGCAATGCCAGACTCAATACTGAGCCTAGCCAAGTTGTGCAGGCGATCCTGACTTATGGTGCTTATGGTGGACCTAAGGCAATTTTTAATGAGATTAAGTTTACTGAAGATCCTCTCTGGTAATGCTACTGTGGCTGGTGATGTAAGGGACATCCTCAAACTGACACTTATGTTATGAACAATATTTTCTAATTTAGAATTTGCCAAAGCATTTAACAGTTCCAATGCACCCAATTGTTCTTTACCAAAATTTGCATTGTGAACCATTGTTGGATGAATTATTTCCTAAAGAAAGCCTTCACAACTTATGTCATTATAATACTTTTCTGCTAGCTTAGCAGCTTTTTACTTCAAGTCTTCTTCTGACATATTTTGGTAGTTCCAAATAAAGCTGAATGTGTCAGAAATATCTTATTGTTCTTTTTTCTGGCAGTTTTATAAACTCTTCCTAAACAATTGTACTTATATCTGCAGGTGGACTGCAACAAGCTTAGCTTCATTCCACATTGCTTTCCAACTGTTTCGCAAAGGCCCTAGTTGTGCATATTATAAGCTTTCTATGTTTGCAACTTCCATAGCTATAGACGCATCACAAGCTTGAATGACTTAGTTGCAGAAGTCAATATGGACACACGACTGACATTATGATGCAAGTGATAGAACCGACATAACATATCAATTTCATGGATTTCGTTCTGGTTTTCGTTATATAAAATTAACAAAGTCAGCAGCATAAGTGATTATTTAAATTTTTCTATTCCGGAAAGTTGCATGTAAATGACTATTATTGGTTGTCCCGACCGATCAAACGGCATAAGAGTCTTTAGCGCTTATATAAACGTATATTCATTTTCATGTGACGTCAGATATCTTAGATCCCCTCCCCCCCACATCGCACATTATCCCAATGCGTGACCCCCCCCCTTTATCGTGTGACGTAATTTATGGAATATTATTAGTAGGTAAACAAAGTAATTAACTCACGTAATGAAATATATTGTATACCTACCATTTTATTATGCCTGCCATTGTATTATACCTACCATTGTATTATACCTACCATTGTATTATACCTACCAATGTATTATACTCACCATTGTAGTATGCCTACTATAGTAGTATGAATACTATTCAGTATGCTAACCATTGTATTATGCCTACTATTGTAGTATGCCTTATTTTATAGTATAACTACTTTATAGTATGCCTACTGTTACGTCCACAATTCCCTTGTGACCAGAGCCGTGTAGATATCGTTGATAATTCTCGTTTGTCCTAGGGTAGACTTTAGTTATTATTATTTATTTTTCAGTATTACACGAACTCTCCTTATGGTCCTGGGCACAAACTCAGGATTTGCGTTCTAACAGTTCCTTTCCTTGACGTTGTAGTTATAAATAAATATTATAGTATTGTAAACAACACAATATAATAGTAACTTGACTAGGAAGCTTCAGAGTAAATGTTGTTGATAATTTAATTCTGGTGGTAAAGTATGTAAAATAGATGTAATATTTACAGCAATAATAGAATAATGCCAACACAAGCGTCCATAACAAGCTCAAAGAAAAGTATCTACAAAACGAACTCTCTGCAAAAACTCTGCAGAAAATGACTGCTTTTTTAAGACAACTCGAATAATTAAATACGCTTTTGGTAGTGCGTTGGACAGACCTAATACTGGGAGGGGTGAAAATAATGATATAATTACAAAACTCATTATAAAAATGATAGGAACTCCCCTGTACGAGAAAAATAAACTATTCCTAGCCATCCCGAGAATATGAGGTCAGCATAAACACAGAATCCCAAGATTACCAAAAATATGTCGCCTTCGTACTAAAAGTCAAGGAAATTGAAAAATGAAGCCCCGCCCACAAAATCTTGTGTAGGGAGAAAAAGAGAGGGGGGATATGTAATGTGTGTTTTAATATTTGGAACTACTAACATGTGACACTACCATTGTTTATGCCTAGCACTGTATTATGCCTACTATTGTAGTATGCCTTATTTTATAGTATAACTACTATATAGTATGCCTACCATTGTTTCTGCCTACCATTGTGGTATGCCTACCATTGTGGTATGCCTACCATTGTTTCTGCCTACCATTGTAGTATGCCTACTATTGTAGTATAGCTTCCATTGTAGTATGCCTACTATTGTGTTATGCCTACCATTGTAGTATGAGTACCACTGTATTAGGCCTACCATTGTATTGTGCCAACTAGTTCTTTATGCCTACGATTGTAGTATGTTTGCCATTGTATTATGCCTACTATCGAATTATGACTACCATTGTGGTACCATTGCATTAGGCCTAGTAATGTAGAATGCTCACCATTGTATTATGCCTACCATTGTAGTACACAATGTAAATAGAATAAACATAATCATATCAATGTTAATCTGTAATTATTCATTAAAAACATAGAATAAGGATAAAAGCACATACAATTGTGTAAACAATAATTTAAGTTCGTATATTTGTTCATTTAATTTAGAAGTGAAATAAATTTTATTTACAAGATACTGTATGCATGTCTATCTTTTATAATTTTCGCTACACGTATTTAGGGTATAATATGTAAGACTTGCTTTCATTATTTCTATCTTACTATTGATCTACTAATACATGTTTATCAAGCCTGCAAACAGAGTAAGAGAATGCATAAAAAGCGATTTGTAAAATTCCCGTAAATGAATAATACTGGAAATAAAAAAAAATGTACATATTCAATTAAAAGTAAAGTTATTAACCTAATTTTGCAATAATCTTTAAAGATAGAAAAAAATCGCCTATTTCATTGTTAATCAAAAATAAATGTTTTGGTAATGGATACAACATGTGGGTAATGTATAATTGTTTCTAGTTTATTACAAATTATGTAATCAATAAAAGACAGTGTTCATTGTGAGAGATAAAGAACACAAGACATCTTTTGCCTGTTATGAAATCGATAACCTCTGCCACTTCATTGGTTTATTAAGATATTGACAACACTTAGTGTTTAAGAAATTTCTAACACTATAAAGTCATTATATAAAATGGACATGATAAAGGAACATACTGTATATCGTTAATATTTTATCATCGTTTTTTGTTGTTTTTGGTCTTTACTGAAGCATTGTATTATTATTGACATAAGTATAAGGTAGTAATTCTGTTTTCATAACTAAACGTTGGTTAAGTATATATGTAGGTTTTTATTAAGACTAGTTTTACTTGACTAGTTGTTATGCCCGTCGAAATGACGGAGACAAGAATGATTACAACATGTTTTGTTAAAAGATAAAGAAAAATATAACTAACACTATTAATATTTCAATAAAAACTGTAGTGAGAACTTTGTTTCGGTGTTTAGTTATTGTTCTTTTATTGAAAGCATTTCAAAGGGAGGTCATTCCAAATGGGCACTCGGTTAAGAACTTTAATATATGTTGATTATCTATCGTTCTGTTTATTAAAAAAAAATAATAGTTTAAGACAATGGTAAACATCTTTCTGTTTTAAAATCGTTTATTTCAGCAAAGCAACAGCACTGGTAACTTAAAATATCATTGATTGGAACAAATCAAAGATTTGACAAAATGAATAACTCTAGTGACTTTCAAGGAAACCAGGATGATATTGTCAGTTGGAATACACTCGGAATAATTACATTTGTATCATGCGGTTTTATAGGAATCGTGCTCGCTTTACTTGGTATAGTTGGAAGTATTATCAACATAATTATTTTATCTTATCATGACATGAAAGACTCAACTAATTTGATATTAATGACACTTTCTGTTTGTGATCTTGTTTACTCTATTACACAAGTATTTTACTTGTTAATGTGGAACTTAAGATATATTGATTACTATTGGTATGCCTGGATCGCATCATATTATGTAGCGTATTTTGATTCATTTAATACTGTTGCAGTAATGGCCAGCATACATTTAGTGACTTTAGTTTGTATAGAACGAATGATAGCTGTATGTTTTCCTTTTCACGTGTCACGAATTATTACACCTCATCAAATGAAATTTTGTATCTTTGCGATAATACTTTTTAATTGTGTGATTAAGGCCCCCGTATTTTTTACGGTAGATATTATTTTTGAAGATTATAAGAATATAACTATCCCATATCTTGTTTTAAAGGACTACTATACTCGAAATTATAACATACTTGACACTTATTCTCTATACTTTTTTTTGTCAATGCACATCGGCATTCCGATATTAATAATACCGACATGTACATTTTTGACGCTAAATACAATTTCTGTTTCATCTAAAAATAAAACAAAATTGTCATCAGCGGAGGTCATAGCTAGGAGAAAAAAAGAAATGAGCTCTGTAAAAACTGTTTTAATTATATGTATGTTAGTGATGTTTTGTGTACTCATTCCATTTTTTGTACAACATATAGTTTATTGACTTCTAACTGGCTCGGGTTCAATAATGCTTGTATTTTATATTATTGTAAATGTTTTATTGCAAATTAACTCTTCGTTTAATTTTATTGTTTATGTTACCAGTAGTCCAAAACTCAAAAAGACATTCATCAATTTATTTAAAAAGCATGAGAAATTAAATCAAAAAAAAAAATAAATATATCATTAGTTAAGTATTTCCAAAGTATTTTAGTTTTCCAGTTACATTATTTAATATGACATTGTAGTTTATTTAAATATTTAAATTGATTTTGGTGGAATTTGATTGACACTTATAATGAGATTTATTTGTTGATTTAGATTTCGGTGACGTTACTCAAATTATATAGACTACCTATCTCAGTAAGTAAATATTGAAAATGTATTACATTTATAGCCACGATGAAAATAAGATTTATTTTCTCGCCATTTAAAAATGTCCATAAATCTACGAAAAATTATTAGAGGAGGAAGTATTTTGATACATTTTTAACTTTTTGACTGGTTAATATAATTTATGACTAATTTTAAAAAATATATTTGTTTTTGTAGAATGCAACAACTATGCGATGTTTTTTAAAGGCAGTTTTCTTTTTCTTTATTTTGGAGTAGTTTTAATATTTTTTTTTTACTTTTTACATATCTTTTAAATAATATAAACTTGTTATAAATGTATCAAAACTCTCAAACATTCTTTGTCCCAACACGACCTGAATTTTGAAAAGTTAATTGAACCACTTTAAAGCATACTTTCAAGAAGCTTAAAAACTGGTGTTATATAATTTAGTTAAATATAGAAAATAATACTTAGCAGTAGTCCGAGCAGATGTGGAAGTGATGACCTTTAAATTATAATTTTAAATTAAATTAAACATTTAGGGTTTTTGTTCGCTGAGAGTCTGTAAATGGACTTTGTGGCTATTGATCTCTATGGGAGAACCATTCCGAGTAAAATAATTTTCTTACTTCGTGGGTTCCAGACTTAGTTTTGTCAGTTCTTTTTCAGAGCTTGCATCTTAACATGTTTATTTTCATTTAGAGATATTTTCTTCTGTTTATATGTTTTTACCTTTTTCTGATGTTTTGAACTTAATAAAGTGTAAATTGTTCCACATAATTTTGTTTAATTACTGCATCTTCTTAATGATATTGAATGTAAGACTATTGCCATTATTATCTATTACAAATTAAAAAAGTCATAACACTCGGTACATAGACGTTAAGCTCACCATAACACACCTTTTTTAACATTTTCAGCCACACCACTCAACCACCTAAACCTCCCATACAAAAGATCTTATAACTGTATACACTCAGAGATACGCAATTTAAAAATCCTTATTGTATGCCACCAAGATTTATAAAAATATCTGATGCAGAATTACCGGATAACTTACTATGACACACCCGTCTGGCCAAGATGTACATAAAACTATAAAACTACAAGTAGAAACAGAACAGTTCTCACGTTAGCTTAGCACCTGGACATACTCTGACATGAACGGTTCTTGGTAACTTATAATAATGGCTCATTATGTCTCGAGAGGCAATGGATGCGCCCCACCACAACTTCAATGACTACTTTTGCAAATTCTGCGGTGGCTGAACCGTTCGATTCTTGAGTGGTAGTCCTTGGAACAATCGAGACATCTGTATTGAGTAGCAGTCTGTACCAAGGCCCCACGAGATGGGGGTACAGCGGGCACGCCGAAGCGGGGCCTATAAGAGTTTAGGGGGCCCATGAATATTAAAATTGAAAATTATATTGGCAATTATGAAAGTAATAGCTTTAAAGTCTTTATTATTTGATATCAGAATATCTGAGATTTATGTTAACATATTATTTTAACCCAAATGGAATACGCTTTTAAAAACATAAACTTATTGAAGTTAAGCGGAAGGGATACGTATTAATCATACAAACTGGGTAGTGATTGTAATGTTTTAAAATGTAGGCTACATAACATACATTATTTAGTCATAAAATATTTATATAATTTTTAACTATTTTGTGTAATTTGATCATTTTAGAGTTGTAAGCCATTTATTTTTCTAAAAGGAAACAAAAAAAGAAACATATTAGAAATATTAATGTAAAGAAAAAGGGTTAATTTTATCCCTTCAATTAAATTCTCCAAAATTGATGATATTAATACGAAAAGAGTTAATTGTTTTAATATAACTAGTGTTCTTTTGAAAATGCTCATTTATCTTAATTTGAATAAATAATGGAAATAGTTAAATCTTTTGAAATTGATTTCACGGAAAGATATGTCCAGGTTCAGTGCAATCCATTCCAGTGGCCCAACACTTGTAATGTAATGGTAATTTATATAGCGCTTCTATCCATGCTATTTTAGCATGCTCAGTGCGCTCTTGAAGACTATTAATCTGTGAGAGGTTTCACTGCTGCCGGTTAAGCGCATGTGATAACAACTCAATATTAACGTCATCTAGTCCCAAAACTCCTGTAGGGCGACAGGGATCTGCCGGTGGCGGGGCTCGAACCCGCGACGTGTCAAGTGGTTTTTGGTTGACAGTCTGGTGAGCTAACCGCTAGGCCAGCCGGCTTCACACTTGAAGTGTCACTTCAAGTGCTTTTGGACCCAGTCTTGTAAATGGAAGTTTAACTCACTGAAATGTATCGCCATGTCGTTTAAAAACATCGGCTTCAACAGTCAGTTCACCTCATTCAATAATGGATTTTTGTTTCATTAATATATATGCATATTATTTGCTTCCAGACAAGAAACGAATCTATCCAAGGCTTTATTTATATTCCGTATGATTTTCTTCTAGAAAAGACTTTAGAAACTATACAATTGACTATCTTAACAATAGATTCAATCAAAGATCGCACATCCAATGATGAGAGCATTGCATACAAATATTCCTGACGTCCAGTGTAATTCCTATGTAGTTCGCCATGCAGCACCCACTAATTACGCTGACATACGTTGATGTCACAATATTCTTGGAGGTCTCTCGCGTGCCACTCAAAATCGTTCTTCGTGCCAAGTCTGGCACGCGTGCCTTAGGTTGCTGACTCCTTGAACATCTAGTTAAATATGCAAAGAAGCCCCTAGTTGTAATATAAGGTCCAATTATTTTCTAAGGCATTTAGAATATCTTTTTATTTTTTTTCTCCAGAGACACTTACTAATATAGAAATATGAGATGTACATGCTTACAGTTCTCCCTGTTAGCTTAGTAGCCTAGGCCTAAATACTTTATGTGGCTGCATATAGTATGGCAGTCAAAGCTAGTTAGTCGATCCTTTTACACTTTTACACATTAATGATGTCCTGTGCGTAGCCAAGAGGGGAGTCTGAAGGTATCATTATTATAGACAGATGTATTGAACATTTAAAACACATTTTTTTTGTCATTTTACCAAAAAAAATTACGTATCATTTTTATTGCCACAACAGATCTAACTTTACATTTGACTACACAATATTTACAATATTTATAAAAGACAAGAGTAACACTAATAGTTAAATCACTATATCTAAAAATTCTAGAGGACATAAATTATCAATCAGCAGCAAGAGTCACTTTTCCCATTTTACACATCTTTGTAATGTTATTTGCAAGATCAAAAGGCCTACTGAAGGAACAATTACAATAATTTAAACTAAGAACTAAAATTGTATTTTTGTAATAGACATGTATGGCTGTGATTGAAATGATTACACTCTAATGGTAAATGGTAACACTTATGACAGTTTCATAAAATGTTCCACAGACCTTTTCAAAAAGATTCCTGATTTTTCAAACGTATGTAATACAAATAAATCCTCTAGATATGACTAGTGTAAAAAATAAAAAGAAGGGCGGGGGCCCAGAAAAGATCTCGTACCGACATATTTTGTTTCTCTCGAGGGCCCTGGTCTGTACACCTGGCGGTTTTACGTATGTATTTTTTCTTTATTCTTTTTTCGACAGATTCGGTCGCTCTCTTTGTCTCAGAGGCAGATCGATACACCAGCATGCATGGCATATCTCAATGCTGTACGATATATTGCAGACTGCTCCCGAGTTTGCAGGTTGATGTTTGTAGACCTAAGGTCACGATTTAGGACGTCCCTGTAGTTAGTATTGGTCGCCCTGGGACCCTTGTGCCATTTGCCAGCTCTCCATACAAAATATCTTTAGCGATGCGGACGTCTTGCATCCGTCTTGCATCCGGCTAGCATGGCCCACCCAGCGCAATCTGCCTTGCCCACTCTCTTGCTTATCTCGTTGTCGATTGACAGATTATCTGAAATGCACGAACCTAAGTAGGTGAATTATTTTGTGACTTGAAGAGTATGGCAGCCAATGTTAATGTTGGGGATTGATGTAACATCATGACCCATGATTTCAAGTAAGTTGGAACCGTAACTATTAAGTATCTATCGAAGTATCATGATAGATAGGGTGAAAATCAACAAGACTAATATTGAATTAAATTAATATAATATGGTTTTATTAGAGCTTGGCGTAATGAATTATTTATATTTTATTTTAGATGACTTAATATTTAGGTACGAGTTCTCATCTGTGTATTTATTATTATTTTGTAATGCGAGTATTTGATTATTATGAGCGTTAACGTTTGATGTACCTGTTGTGTCAAATGAAGATTTATAGTGGTGACGGCAAGGCCACAATATCACAGAAGTCAAATCAGTTGTAACTTTTATAACATGAGACATTAACTCACCAGCAAGATCCCAAACGAATTAATCTCTACTATAGTTTGTTATTACTAAATAGAGGCTAATGAAGTCGATGGTTGTTCAATTCAGTTTCTTGTGTAAGACATTTGTTAATTGTCATACCACACACCATCCCTGTTAATCAATATGCCCACTTCAGAAAGTATCAAGGCCTAAATTAACAAAGTAATTTATAAATATATTGTTGCGTCTCACGCTCTAGGGTGGGCAGCTATCTAAGTGACTTCTGGGAACCCTCCAAGAATCGTGAACGTTCTTATAATGACACTTCCATCAAAACAACTGATAACGATGTCAGGATCAATAACTATAACTTTTAATTTAACATCACACATAACATCGAGCTCAACACAAGTTCATCTAAATAATACAATTTAAGGAAAAAAAAACAAGTTGTAGTAAAACAGCCTACCAGTTTGTATACACTATCACTATACTCTCACCTCATGGCCAGACGGACAATGATCACCTAGGGTAACAAAAAGTACTGTTACCACAAGTATTCATAGGGTAGGTAATCACAACTATACAAAAATACAAGGAAGTTAAATAAATATCCATCACATCTTTCTCCAATACGATAACAAACATATTTCATTGTGTCAATTTTTTTTCTAATACAGAAATAAAGAAACGCGTAAGCTAGTAATAATAATATCACTATGAATCAAATGCAAGTAGCTTAATATAACATAAATTAAAATACAAAAAGCTACATATAATAATAATAATAAAAACCATCAGATGGAATTAAGGCCACGTGTATAAAAAAAATTAAAAAATAACGTTTTGTCTCGCTTGGACGTGAATAGTGGGGAGGGGTTTGAAAGGGGGAAAATATATCTGTATTGAACGAGACAGAATCGACATAAATTTGTACAATGAGGCGCTGTTAAGGATTACATTTACAATTTGTATATTAGTATATATATCACATGTATTAGGCACTAGAATGAACTATTGAGAGGAGGTCGGCGAATATATTTGCCCCTTCACTAAAATGTACACGTTTCAAGTTAAATTGCTTGTAGAAAAAAAGCTCCAGCGTAGTAGCCGTTGTTTTTTTGTTTTTTTTTGCATTTTATTTAAGAAGGTCAGGGGATTATGGTCACAAAATATAACTATTTGGTGTAGATTTCATGACAAATTGAAATAAGAATCAAAAGCTACAATAATTCCAAGTAATTAATTGTTCAATCATATATCAATTTCAATTTTCAGTTGGAATGATTAAGTTATAGCTTTTCTAAACAATTAGATAAGAAAATAGCGTAATAAAACATTGACATTCAAGTGGCATCCGTGCACTGAATGGGTTAACTGAACGTCCCAGGAAACCCATAAACATCAGACACTAATAAAAATGCAAGACTAGTATCTGCCCACAGATAAGCCTAAGATGCAATAATCTTCTTTACAGAAGGATCGTAAATAATATATAATATAATATTATATAAATCATATTTAATTTTTAAAAAGTATGCTTTATATAATAATATACATGTTTTTTTGCATAACATGCTGAAAATAATGTGATACTTGGCGTGAACACCAAGATAAAGCTATCTATGTATATATAGACATCTAAGCCAACAGAAGTTGATATCACTCATTGCTTATAACATTTAATACATTATATAGGTCCAAAGATAAATATATTATATGAATGCGTCTCCTCGTATTGTTTTCATCATAACGCATTGTAAATATAGTATTCCGTAATATTATTCTGGGCATCGGATATGTCTTCTGGGCGGCGGATTGGTATTCTGGGCAGAAAATTTGTATTCTGGGTATCGGATAGGTCTTAAGGGCATCGTGTAGGTCTTCAATGCAACGGATTAGTTTTCTGGGTAACAATATTTGGTCTTCTGGGCGCCAGATTAGTCTTCTGGGCAACAGATTCATTGTTTGGATAGCTGATTCATCTTCTGGGAAGTAGATGTGTCTTCTGGGCAACATTTTGATCTTATGGGCATCATATAGGTCTTATGAGCACTGGATTGCTCTTATGTGTAACGGATAGGTTTTATGGACAGCGTATTCGTCTTTAAAGCATCATATTTGTATTTTGGGCAGCTAATATGTCTTATGGGCATATGATTGGCCTATAGGGCATTGGGCAGATTTTGTGGGCAACAAATTGTTTATTTGGACATTATATTGTTCTTATGGGTAGCAGATAGTCTTATAAGTATAATGTTTGTCTTTTGAGCTATGTATCGGAGCCAGCAAAAGAAAAAAACAAGAAATGTTTGTGTCGATCCTATTGTAATAGAAAAAGAGTAGCCAGCTTAAGAAAAGGAGAATCCTGTCTTTGTCGGCAGTTTGATTTATTCTAGGATATAGTCAACATAAATTTGCTTAAAACAATCTGCAAAACTGAATTGTCTCATATCAGATTCAACATTATTTGTATTTGTTTTTAGATAATTAGGAGACCTAGAATCTATAAATTCACTAGAATGTCTTTAGTTACATCCTACTTATTACATACATGGGTGGCTGAATGAATATATAATTTTCGTCCTCTATTTAAGTAATAGCATGTTGAATTGAGTAAAGCTTGTGACATATGTTGTGAATAAAATTGAAATATATACTACAAGTATTTTAATAATGTATATTTATGTATATAAATGTACAATGTGGTTTTAAAACTAGTTAATATGGACAAACAACATATCATTCCTACTCAACTTGCTTCAAATGTTAAAGGCTCCCAAATATGTTCCAAAAGAAATTTTAAAAAAATAACGTTTTTCAATGTTTTAGCAAACAACGATCACACACAAATGAATTTTAGGTCACAGTATCATTTGTCGCTGGCGTCCTAAAAAAAAGGACAGAAGGTTTTAACACCTCTGTGTAAGTATTATTATTGTTTTAAACTAAATATTTATATTTTAGCCTTAAGTCAATTTTTATCATTATCATAAAAAAAAAGTTTGTTTTTTAGACTTGAGTTTTTTTCTGCATTTTTATAAAAGTCTCGACATAAATTTGTTTCAAGCGAAAAAAAAATAAATGCAGACAAACGAAGATAATAACTAGATAAATCATTCGATCGGTAATAAAGAGCAGGCTATATTAAACAACAGTGCATACATTTTAAAAATATGTCTTTACCAGACCAATACATTGTATTAGTCTTTTTTCTTTTTTTCTACAATGAATAACATAGGCTTTAAATTCTTAACAGTCGAAGCAGATTTTTATTTGTGCAGTTTAATATCTAAATTTTGCCCGGTAACCCTTCCCCCCCCCCCCCAAAAAAAAAAAAAAAAAAAAAAATAGAAAATAAAACAGCGTAATCTCATTTCAAACCCAACAAAAAAAACATGTAGGCTAGAGCTGTCAGTTTTAAATCCAACAGATATATATGTCATTACAGTCATTTATGTCATTATTTTATGTATTTAAAAGACTGAAAATTAAAAGTTTAAATTTAAAATTTCGTAAATTACGTTACAATTTTTAGTTATTCTACCCCTTCCCCTACTTAAACAACTGTCAAACTTTCTAGTGACCCCTCTTATAAAATTATGTCCATTTTTTAAACTCCCCCCCCCCCACCCCGTTCAAGCTAACAATGAGTTACGGGCGGCAAATATGTTTGATATAAATAAAAAAGATCTACAAATAAATGTAATACATTTTTTACTAGTTTACCAGATTTCATATTGACTTCTTAACATAGTCTAATATTTCTTACTTGGGCACATTTATAAATCATAAGTAAAGTTTGTAAATCACTTGTAAAAAATATCTTATACAAAAAAAGTATTTATTTTTTATTTTCATTTTTTTCAATGTATTATTCCAAACATTGTTTGAAAAAAAAAGTACAAATATATAGTTTGATTTAAACCTTTTCTAATATCCTCCATGTGTGTTAATATTTAAATTAAAATATTGCGGCAAAATATAATATCGATTAATTAAAACAATGGTATAATAAACATTTTAAAAAATTGTTTAAATTTTGAGCATTACACTAGTTAAATACTAAATAATTAAAGGTGAAATTATGTTATTCATTCAAAAGACTGCAAATGAAAAGATTATAATATTATAATATAGGCTACATTAGATGATTTGTTTAATCCCCCCCCCCCCCACTCAATAAAACTAACAGTATTATTATATTACACTTCTGACTACATGTATTGTTATAAGAAAAATACGAATAAATTGAATACATCTTTTCTAGTTTACCAGATTTCGAATTGACAATGTTAACATATTCTAATATATCTTACTTTGGTAGACCTATATAAGCAAATCATACATATTTTTAATGAAACATTCGTAATCATGTGTATTGAATAAAAAAAAGTGGCTTCTGATACAGTGCATACTGTTTACAGTGTAGAGTATACTGCTACATTGTATACTATTTTAGGTGTATTGTATACTGCTAGAGTGTACACTATATACGGAGTAGTATAAACTGCTACAGTGTACACTATATACGGCGTAGTGTTTACTGCTACAGTGTACACTATATACAGCGTATTGTATACTGCTACAGTGTTTACTATATACAGTAAAATGTAATATGCTACAGTGTACACTATATACAATGTAGTGTAATCTGCTACACTGTACACTTTAAACAGTGTTACGTCCACAATCCCCTTGTGGCCAGAGCTTTGTAGATCTTGCTGATAATTCTCGTTAGTCCTAGGGGAGACTTTAATTATTAGTATTTATGTTTCAGTATTACACGAACTCTTCTTATAGTCCTGGGCACAAATTCAGTATTTGTATTCCAACATTTCCTTTCTTGTACATTATAGTAGTAGCTAAATCTTATAGTAATGTGTACAACACAATAGAATAGTAACTTGACAAGGAAGCTTCAGTGTAACTGTTGTTGATAGTTTATTTCAGGTGGTATGTTCAATATATACAATATATCTATTATGTACAGTTAGAATAAAATAGTGCAAACACAAACGTTCTCAAAGGAACATATTTTAAAACTCCCTGTCTTTCAGACAAAACAAATCATTAAATACTATCCGAGTGGTGCAAGGGACAGACCCATTACCAGTAGGGGTAAAAATCATGGTATCATTACAAAACTTATATTAAAAACGATAGGAACTTCCCCTATTAAATAATGAGTCGTTCCCAGACCCTGATAATTTGAGATCAACACAGAATCCCAACATTACCTAGAACCTTTTGTTTTCCTACTAAACGTCCTAATATTGTGTGTAGTAAGAAAAGAGAGAGAGAGAGGAATAAACATTGCGTGTTCTAATTCTTGGAAAAACAATATACATGACACGCCCCCACCCAATGAAAGAAATAATGTACCATAATTACCCAAGTAATACTCAACATGGTACATTTTTCGTACTTAACACTATCGTTTTAACAACCATCAATCAATGAAAGATTATAAGACAATTTAAGCAAACATGGCTCACTGGCACAACTAAATTATAAAAAGTGTCACTACCCAATGGTAATTGTGATTATAACGTGATGGACAAATATTTCCCCGTTAATATTAATATTAACTAATGTCTCAACAAGTACAAATAATTCAAAAATATTCTAGTCATTCTTATTTTAACTATGTACAGTTGTGTGGATTTCCACCAAAAATTTGCAAAAAGTCTTAATCTATTTAAACAAATATAACATTGCTCAAACTCTGTAAATTTTCAACAGTTTACTTCTAATATACAAACCAAAAGATAAGTAATACGTAACTCGAATCAAACTATAGGTTACTTCCCCTTTAAATTACAGTGTCAACTTGACATTAACAGGGTTCATACCTAAGATGATGATACTTCCCCTTTTCTCAAATATGAGGAGAAAATATGCTCTAGTTACGATTACTACAGTAATCTAAATATTAAAATGTAATCCACTATTATGCGTTTTTGGCAAATTTAAAAGTTTAATATAAAAGATTGTTCAGGGTTGAATGAGTGCACACCTTTAGGTACCTTTGTTTCACTCCATTCCCGGATATATGGAATGTATAACAACCTATACAACATAGTGAATATCCACTAGTCTTTCCCATTCTATTACCATGATATAACAATTTGGCAATAGATTTCCAATATTATCTATTAATTTATACCAATTGATATTACATCTCTTTCTAAGAAAAAATCGTACATATTATTATTTAGTTCCATTCATTAACTAAAATAAAACAAGATAATAAATCAACTAGCTTAAAGTTTCCCACTTAATTGCATGCAATGACAATTAACTTTCATCCATCCAAATCAAGTAAATACGTGCATATTTATATATTTATTGCATCATGCATTAACATTTAAATGGAATTTCTATTCAATAATCAAATGAATTTAAAATATATCAGAACATCAATATTATACATGATTATAAAAATTATTAATACTTTCAAAAGACTTGACTTCTGTATGATACAAGTATTCTATAGGTATTCCATAATCAAAATTCAAACGAATGATAGGTTATCATGACACATTCTTAATTAATAAGTGAGATGATCTGAAAAAGAATTATTGGGTTATTCAGTCAATCATGTAGCACCCGAGATAGAGTATCAGCTATGACCTTGTCTCTATCTTGTCGATGATACGGGGAATGGGATACCAGTCGGTCTTTGTCAAATTACTTAATTTCCCAAAGTCTCTATAAAACTGAAGTGTGTGGTCGGCTTTTGGTACCATCACACAGGGTGTAGACCATTTGCTATCACATTTTTCTCCTATATCATCTTCTAACATACACTTTACATCTAATTTAATATGCTCAGGTCTGATGGGGTCAAATGGAAGCTGTTTAATAGACCTGGCACTATTGGTTAACACTACATCGTGCTCTATGACATGTGTCCTACTGGGAACATTTGTAAACATTGACTTATTTTCATGTACCAGCTCAATAATCTTCTCCTTATCTTCTACTGGAGGATGTTCTAGCCTTGTATCTAAACTCTTAAGGGCATCTGTATTATTAAGTTTACTTTCTGCAAACTTATATTCTATCCTAGATAAATCCGTCGGGACTCTAGCTAACGAAATCATGGGGACCTCCCGTGGTTTACTCTTTTCCCTTGAAACATAGGTCTTAAGCAAATTAATATGGCATACCCTCTGCTTTTGTCTCCGGTCAGGAGTCTTTATCAAATAATTGACCTCGCCAAGCTTGGACTCTATCTCTTAGGGTCCACTAAACTTTGCACTTAAAGGCTGATTTTGCAAAGGTAGAAACACAAGAACTTTGTCACCTGGTGCAAAAGTTCTAGCTGTAGCTTTACGGTCATAGTTCTGTCTCATACGCTCCTGCATCTGTGGAAAAAGAATCTTCACATGGTTAAAAGCATGATAAAGCCTATTTTTAAATTTATCTACATATGACAAAAGTCCAATCGGTTCACTGTCCGTTAGCCAAGTTTCATGTAGAAGTTTCAACGGATCTCTGACTGAGTGTCCATACACAAGTTCGAATGCGCTAAACCCCAGGGATTCCTGAGTGGCCTCCCTTGCAGCGAACAGTACATAAGGCACACCCTTATCCCAGTCTTTCTCGTTTTCATAACAGTACTTTTTAAGCATCGATTTTAATGTCTGATGAAACCTTTCCAGAGCTCCCTGGCTCTCAGGATGATAGGCACTTGATAGCCTATGGCTTATCCCTAATTGTTCCATGACTTGTTTGAAAATGTTCGAAGTAAAGTTAGTCCCCTGGTCGGACTGTACTGTCTTCGGTAGGCCATAACGTGTAAAGAAATTTGTCAGGGCGTCTACCACCTTCACTGTTGTTATGTTCCGCAACGGAATGGCTTCCGGAAAGCGAGTGGATGAACACATGACTGTGAGCAGGTATTGAAAACCGGCTTTTGTTTTTGGCAACGGGCCCACGCAATCAATGAGTATATGACTGAATGGTTCGTCGAACGCTGGTATCGACTGGAGTGGAGCGACAGGAATTCGTTGGTTAGGACGTCCTACCATTTGGCATACGTGGCAAGTCTTGCAGTATTGTTCGACATCTCTTCTCAGTCCTGGCCAGTAGAAGTAAGGGAGGATACGGTGGTGCGTTTTTCGGACTCCCATGTGACCAGCGAAAGGAAGATCATGCGCCATACGCAGTATATCTTGACGATAGCACTTAGGTATTACAATCTGGTGAATACTGTCCCACTCGTTTGTACCTGAGTTGAGCGGTTTCGACTTTCTCATCAACACTTCATCTTTCATGTAGAAACATTCCGCCATTGCATCTGCAGTCTTTTCATCAACAGCTTTCATTCTGAGTTGCATTATTACTTCGTCATTAAATTGTTCTTTCACCAATTTCTGCTTTGGTGACAAAATGTTATCGTTCTCTGTTGCATCACCAGTTGTTAGTTCAGCAAAGAACGTAGCACTTAAATCGATGTCAGGTGTTTCTGTTATCACTGTTTCTTTCGCATGTGTGTCTTCAGAACAGACAAACACATCTTTCGTTGCACTACACGGCGTAGCAGGAGTCTTTACCGACTTCTTTTTCTGCATTGCTCTTGTCAGTGCACATGTTGGGCGTTCATTGGCAGGACGTAGGTTTTTGTCCTCCACCATCTTTGTCTCCAACACTTTAACCATGGGCTCGACAGTGACTCTGCCGCCCATAATGTCATTTCCTAATATCATGGAAACGCCTTTGACGGGTAGTGCGCGCCACACTCCCACTACGATGTTACCTGTAAAAATATCCGACTCGAGTTTTATTCTGTGCAGTGGAGCTTCCACAGCCTCTATACTAGCACCTCTCAGCACAACAGACTCCACAACTATGGGCGATGCCGACCGCATTTCTTTTGAGTTTCTTGACCCTGTGTTGCACACTTCTTCTGTCTGCTTGCTGTCTTTCTGCACTCTGGCACAGTGTAGAATAGCACCTTGCTTCTTGGTAAGGATCCAACAATCTTTCTTCATGTGGCCCTCTTTCTTGCAATTGAAACATACCACCTTTGCTTTATTTACATCTGTCTGCTTCCTGAAATGAACTTAGTTACTATTATTATTTACACCACTGTTCTTATTATTGTTTTCACTTGTCTCTTTTGGTTTACTAGCCTCCTTGGGCTCTGGTTTGTGCACTTTGGGTTTGTCAGCATAATATGGCTTTATGCTGGCGTGAATTATGGCATAGTTATCTGCCAATCTAGCAGCTTCATGCACATCTTCAACCCCTCGGTCTGAGATGTGGGTTTTAATATCCACTCGAATACAATCATTGAATTCCTCAAACAATGTTAGGTTCTTGAGTTTATCAAACTCACTTACATTCTGTGACCTTAGCCACTGTTCTAACATTTTCTCCTTTTGTCTCAAAAAGTCTACATGAGTTTGATCATATGCCTTCTTTCTGTCTCTAAATAGCTTTCTATATTTTTCTGGTGTCAGGGAATAACTTTTTAGCACCCTATCTTTGATCACTTCATAGTCATTTATTTCCTCGGGTGTTAAACTCAACACTACGTCCAATGCTTTTCCTTTGTTGAGAGTTGACCTTAACAATAAAGCCATCTTATCATCAGGGAACTGATAATCTACAGCTATCCTCTCAAAAAGCAAAAAGAAATCTTGAACATCTTCTTCTCTGAATATAGGCAAGTGTTGCTTCATTGCGCTAATATCCATACCATTGCTGTCCCTACGATGGTCAGGTCTGTTCATGCGTGCCATCTCTATCCTTTCTCTGCTTTCAATCCTAATTCTTTCATTTTCCCTTTCAGTTTCTATCCTCATTCTTTCCAATTCCATTCTCTTCATAGCTAATTGAAATTTTAGGTTTTCACTCAACCCTTCATCTTCATCATTGTTTGATGATCTAGATGACATATTTCTTACCTCGTCTCCGTGGGCAATTACCTCGCCCCCACTGGGAGCTACATAACCTTCATTGATATCGTTCTGGCCCACTTCAACTACACTACCAGTGTTCATGGCATTCTTCCCGTTCAAACATGTCATAATTTCTTTGATCAAACGATTACGATTAGGTCTTGCCTGTCCTGCCTCAATCCCAAAGGACTCAGCTAATTCTTTTAGTTCAGCAAATGACATGGCATTAAGTTCCTCACTTGATATATTCGAAGCCATAATATAGCGTTCGAAATATTTGTGATAGTAGAGTAGTATATATTGTATAATAAAATATAAAGTTCCAACTTACGATTTGTCCAGAAATTTGCACAATATAATATTAAACACTTCGTGGAATCTTCACACTTCCCAAGGAATAAATGCGCAAACCAGTTATCTCCTCTTTTTAAAAAAAAATAGTTTCACAGTCCTAGAAAACGAAACACAAATATGCCGCTCTCAGTACTACTAATGTCACAAAATATTTCTAGGTCAGGAAAAATATAACTCAAATTTTCCAGACGAGATCAACAAATTTTTTCCAATCCTAGATCAGGAAAAGTAGAACTCAAATATATCGAACGAGACCACTAAATTTTGTTAATCCTAGGTCAGGAAAAGTAGAACTCAAATATCCCGGACGAGCCCCCAAATTTTGTTACGTCCACAATCCCCTTGTGGCCAGAGCTGTGTAGATCTTGCTGATAATTCTCGTTAGTCCTAGGGGAGACTTTAATTATTAGTATTTATGTTTCAGTATTACACGAACTCTTCTTATAGTCATGGGCACAAATTCAGTATTTGTATTCCAACATTTCCTTTCTTGTACATTATAGTAGTAGCTAAATCTTATAGTAATGTGTACAACACAATAGAATAGTAACTTGACAAGGAAGCTTCAGTGTAACTGTTGTTGATAGTTTATTTCAGGTGGTATGTTCAATATATACAATATATCTATTATGTACAGTTAGAATAAAATAGTGCAAACACAAACGTTCTCAAAGGAACATATTTTGAAACTCCCTCTCTTTCAGACAAAACAAATCATTAAATACTATCCGAGTGGTGCAAGGGACAGACCCATTACCAGTAGGGGTAAAAATCATGGTATCATTACAAAACTCATAACAAAAACGATAGGAACTTCCCCTATTAAATAATGAGTCGTTCCCAGACCCTGATAATTTGAGATCAACACAGAATCCCAACATTACCTAGAACCTTTTGTTTTCCTACTAAACGTCCTAATATTGTGTGTAGTAAGAAAAGAGAGAGAGAGGGGAATAAACATTGCGTGTTCCAATTCTTGGAAAAACAATATACATGACAACAGCTATACAGTGTTTATACACAAAAAAAGTTTTAAAGGTGTTTTTTTTTTCCAAACAATGTCAGATAAAAGAAAGTTAAAAATAGACCTTTAGTTTGGTAAAACTTCATCTAATTCTGTTATTATTTAAACGGCAAACTATTATCTGAATATTAATTAATGCTTAGATATTTTCTTTTAAAATTTAATCTAAAATATATTGAAGACGTTATAATCTAATCACGCCTCGAGGGCCGCATACTATCATTTGTCATCCCGCGCGTTACCAACTGGGTGTAGTTTGCCCACCCCTGCATTACATAAATTACACTTGGTCTTGCTTTAAATTATATATCTATCATCTTTGCGCAACAGTAATCTAAATAAGAAATTAAACTTCTTTCTGTTGCTGTTCGGGTATTTCCGAAACGTCATAATAGCGACGCAACAAAACACCA
Organism: Anisus vortex; assembly: GCA_949126835.1. Taxonomy (NCBI): domain Eukaryota; kingdom Metazoa; phylum Mollusca; class Gastropoda; family Planorbidae; genus Anisus; species Anisus vortex. The sequence continues at coordinate 32,002,824 of OX421492.1, forward strand.
CTATTAAAAGCCGCACTACACGTGGGTCGAGCAATGGAATGTTTTCACGGCCAAAATAATTATCTAAATAATTATAATGTGTATTTTTGTATAACGTTCATTTCCTATTTTTATTTGTGGGGCCGAAAAAGCTGTAGAATTTTTTTTAAGTAGTACAAGTCGTGCATTAAAACATGAAGAAAATCGTTAAAGCGCTTTTGAAGAAAATTTCCAGACAAATATCAACATATATAATTGCCGTGAGTTTGTTTGTTTTTTCATATATATATATATCTATATATGTGTTCGCTATAGGCACCTAAGCCGTTTGACTAATCTTAACAAAAATTAAATGTATAAATCGGAAACGTACTCCAAAAGATAATTTTATTTCATGACTTATAATCATGAATGTGTTAATTCAAAATGTTAGATCCAGCCATGCAAATTAAATATAACCGTACATAGCAAAGGGCCATTTCCGTTCATTACTATGTTGAACGCGATATTTTGTGTGTTGAACGCGAGGGTCTTTTCGGGTTTCCCCAATTATGCTGTTTTTAAAATGTGGCGAGACCTTTTTTATAAGTTACGCACCGCAATTTGGCTTGGAGAGTTTCAATTGTTTACTTTAAAAAATACTAGCGTATGACGTAATGTCTATCAAATTATTTATTGTTTCATTATTGATGTTTGCATTATCATTTTAAGTAAAAAGTAACCAAATGTTTTAATTTTTTAATGGATTTACGTCACTATTGAGAATATCCTTTAATATTCGACTGTATACACTGTACAAATTAAATGATACGAGTTATAAAAAAAACCAAGTTAGGCCTATAAATGATTACATTCTAATACCGGGTACCATAAGCTTGACAGCAACAATATAAAATAAAAACTAAATACCGAAAGAAACATTCTTAGTACTGTTTTATTGATACAATAAGCAAGAACAAAAATTAAATACAGAAAAAATCTTTCTTAATTTAGTTTTTATTGCCTTGAAATATTATTTTCTAATTTTGTTTAAATTATTTACCTTTTTTACTTACTTACGCCTTCTACCCCCTCGGGGCATAGGCCACCAACAAGGGCACCTTTTTTTTTGTTTTGTATTTATATTTTTTTTTCTTTTAGATAGTATATGAGCATGCTAATTTAATAGCATGGATAAAAGATCTATATAAATTCCCATTCTTCTTCTTCTAATATTATTGTTAATTTAATAATATTAATAACAAGGCGAGTCAACACAACTGTTCGCTACATTTTAATATCGAATTAAAAAGTCTCTTAAGTCTCTTGTGTCCAGTGCGTAACGCTTAGGATTGAGCAATCTCTGTCCAAGCTCCAGCCACCCAATATATATATATATATATATATAATATATATATATATACATACACCTATTCAATTTTTGCTCGCATTATAGTATAGAATATATATATATAGGCCTATACATACAATTTTAACTCGTATTATAGTATAGGATTTACCAAGACTTTTTTTAGAGTCAGGGAAACTTGAAATAATACCTAATTTGTAAATTACCGATAAATTATTAAATATATAATTAATTGATAAATAATTTATAATTGCTGATATAAAGCCACTAAATTATGGAAAAATCTTCAAGATGAAAAAATCGAATAATCTAATGTTAATAAAAGTGAACTGTTTTAGTTATGGATAAAAATATATGAACAATGTATCAGTGTTTCAAGGTTGTTACAAATTATGTAATCAATAAAACACAATGTACATTGTAAGAGATACCGAAGACAAGCCATAGGTGTCGATTATAAAATCGATAAACTTTGTCACCACATTGGTTTATGAAGATATTAGCAACACTTAGAGTTTTAGACATTTCTATTATGTACAATATACATGAATAAAGAAACACATTGTATATCGTTAATAGTCTATTATCTAGTTTGTCTGTACTATCCTGTCAATGATGCATTATATTATACTATATCATTTATACGTTTTTATAAGGTAGTAGATGTGTCATCGTAAATATATGTAAGTATATCTGTAAGTCTTTATTAACAGATGACAATGTTGCAGTTGTAATTTAAAACAAAATAGTTTATTAACGAATATTTTAGCGCCATTTAGACCTTGCATGCTTATTGTTTTTTTTTATTAAATGTTACGGAAATGTCAGCTCTGCAATTTGTTTCTGGTGAAGATGACGATTTGACCCGGACATATGCAAAATTAAATTAAGTATGTAATTTTGATTAAACATTTTCCGGAAATGTGTCCATAAAATAGAACGAAACAAAATATGGTTGCTGATTTTTCTCGATTAAATGCATTGAATGTGAAAAATATAAATATGTATTAATTAATTAGTGTATTATATATACATATACGTCGGTGCTTTGCGCTTTGGTGCCGCAGTTTTGGCGCGATCGAGAAAAAATATCATATTATTTAATAAATGTAATGCAATAACTTCCACTGAGAAAAACATTTGTGTAAATAATACATGAAACAAATAGCAAATACTAATTTTAAAACCATTTACTTCATTGCATATATATATATATATATATATATATATATATATATATATATATATATATATATATATATATATATGTGACTATTTAACTTTAATATGCTGACCCATTCCAATAGTAAATAATGACAGCCACTGTTGATAACGCCAACAAAAAAATATCTCTGATTTGGACGCTTGTTGTTGTCTGGGCGACATGACCACTTTACATTGATCCATCTAATACAAACAAGTTTTATTAAATCTTTTTACTCCCCACTGAGTATTCTGAAACATCAATAGTTATTATTCATTCACTAAATTTTTAGTTTAAAATGTATGCTAGGTTTTATCAAGTCCTTTTTTTTTACATTTGTCATGTTATTTGAAAGGTGAGAGCACGGAGCTATTTACGAGCTCGTACTTGTGTAGTTATTATATTTATATAGAAAATATAGCGTATATATATATATATATATATATATATATATATATATATATATATATATATATATATATATATATGTTATTACAAGGCAATTTATTCACCATAATAAATTATGGATGAGACACAAGTATAATTATAATTTATAATGTTATTACGGCTTGAGCCCCCATTCAATTTATGAAAATAATAGTTATAGTATTGTTATTGTTAGTGTGAGTATCCTTGTATTAGTGAAGATCTTATTATATCATTCTGAAGTTTATTTGTAGTTGTCTAGAGTATTCCTGGTTTTTAGTATCCCCTGGCAATTCACATAGCGTAGTTTTAGAGTTTTCAGTTGATTTACTTCATGTATAATTATTTGTGTGGCTCATATTATACAGCAAGAACCTCGATGTTGAGTTGTAGTGTAAATTATTAATATAGTTGAATAAATATTACACATACACACATGTATATAACTTTGAAATATTGACGTTAACCAAGTTGTGTAGAAAGCAACGATAAATTTGGTTTAATTTACAAAATCAATCCAGTAGGAATCCAAATAATATTATATACACAATCAAGAAATACACATATTCCAATTAGTAATGAATATCCTCAATGAACATATAGCATTGTAGTTAATAGTAGAATAATAAATTTTCCATAATACAAATCAAATAGAAACGATACTCAGAGACTCAGAATCTTAGATGTTATCTGATCGACTGTACGCCAAGAACTAAACTAAAAGTGTCGAATCGCGTAGAAATATGTTATGGGTCAATCGTTGGAAAATCCAGCCAGCCTAGTGACACGAGAATTTTAATCGAGCCCGCGTGTTGACTGCGTGATCAGATTGTCTTTTTATTAAGAACAAGCAATAATGCTCTAACAAAATAAGGAGAGACCGGACGACCTTGACACGCTGTGTTTATGTGAACAGTTCATGTTTTTATCGAGGTTAATAAAAAAACAATAATGCTCTAATTAGGTTAGGAAAAACCCGGGGGAAACCTTGAGCTGAGAAATATTTTATATCGTTTAAACGCAATTCGCTTAAATGATTTAGTTGGTTTATTAACATTACAATGTAGGGAATTTACGTTTCGTAACAATGTATCATCATCATCAACCCCATGACAGTTGTGGTCGTTGGGGGGAGCGAATGATCAACTCAGTTGTCAACGCTCTCCTTTTTTTGCTTGTCTTGAGCGGTTGTCAATAGTTGAGTCAACTGCAGACATATCCAATACTTTGTCGAACCAGCATCTCCGCTGACGGCCTCTCCGACTTCCACCTTCTACAGCGCCTTGAGGGATTGTTTTTGGCAGTTTATTGTGCCACAACATTTGACCGAGCCATTTCAGTTGGCGCCGTTTGATTGTTGTCATAATACCTGCAATTGAGAATATTCTGTCTTACACATATGCATTATTTATGTGTTCTACGTAGGAGATTCGAAGTATTTTTCTGTAAATTTATTTTCTGGTTTTCATTTGCTGACAGCAGCGTCCAGGTCTCACATCCATAACGAACAATAGTATTGACAAGTGCTCTGATATTGTCAGAGTTAATAACAGAATCAAAACCGAAATATGCAAGAAACCTACAAGAATAATTTATCTCTGGTATAAATGCAAAACAACAGACCTACATCAAAGCAGCAATACAATTACAAATTAATTTCCTTAATAAATGCAATATAAACAGTCCAGTTGAAGATATTTGGCAATTCATAACAACAAACTTAAAAACAATAATGGCTGATTTGGTGCCATAAAAAAAATCAAATAAAATAACAAATGTTGGTTTAACACTAAACTAAAGAAACTGTCTAAAAAAAAGAAAATCTATTCACAAAATTTAAGGCAACTAACTCAATTAGACTACATAAAAAATATCTAAAAATTAAACATTTAACTCATCGACTAGGCAGACAGCTGCAAAATGAATATGTAAACAATGTAATTTCTAAAGATAATAATAATAACTTATGGTCCTATATTAAATCAAGAAAAATGGACACTACAGGCATAACTCCACTAAAAGGCAAAAACAATGAAACTTATAACGACAATGAAACTAAAGTTAATATCCTAAACACACATTTTGCATCATCTTTTTTAAATCCAGATAACAAAAAAATATCCATCAATTTAAACATACTAGAAGAGATAGGAAATATAAATGTAGATAAAAAAGGTATTAAACAACTCCTAACCAACTTAAAAGTAAACAAAGCTTTTGGTCCAGATGAAATACCAGCAATACTGATTAAATAACTAATTATCGAAACATCTCCAATATTGAAAACACTTTTTAGGCCTCTCTAAACCAGGGCAAAGTGCCCAAAGACTGAAAATTAGCCAATGTAACTCCTCTTTTCAAAAAAAGGAGATAAATCTAACCCTGGAAATTACAGACCTGTTTCCATAAAAAGCATAACTTGTAAATTACTTCAGCATATAATTATTGTAGTATAGTAAATCATCTAGACAAACTTAATGCATTGTGCCCACACCAACATGGGTTCAGGAAAAACAGATCATGTAAAATCCAATTAATAGGCTTAATAGATGACTTGTCAAAGGGATTAAATAATAACAACCAAATTGATGCTATATTACTAGATTTTTCAAAAGCATTTGATAAAGTTCATCATTCAAGTCTTCTAAAAAAACTTAAATACTTTGGTATCTCTGGTCCCTTACATCAGTGGATTCAGGACTTTCTTATAGGCAGAGAACAAACACTGATAATAAATGGCTCTAAGTCATCAACGATAACTGTAAACTGAGGAGTTCCACAAGGAACTGTTAATTACAGTATATGTTTAGAGACTTTGAGATAATTTGTGTAAATTTGTATGACAAATTAAAAAGGTCGTTGTGGGAATGTTATGATTTAAAATATATATTGTAGCTTTAGTAAGACGCATTTTGTATAATCTCTAACACGCTGTACATGTATTAAATAAACGTGTGACGTATGACGATAAAAACGATGACGCGTGAGTTAGATTCGACATCACATAGATATTGCAGTAACGTTAGACGACCTTAGACTTTGGGAACAAACGGACGTGTTAGACTAGGCTCTAGATTCTGTCTTATAATATTGAGTTGCATATTGTACATACGTTGATGGATTGTTGTTCAGGATTAAACAGTTGATTACTATTTGCTTCAAGTCGGCATTTGATTTAGTGTATTCAGTTTAAATATGATCTACCCTAAGATTCGTGCATTCTATAGAAATATATAAAAACCAACGGTCACAATTAATTACACTCAATTCTTTTTGTTTGACACCCCTTTTGCATGTTGCTCCTTCCTTAGGGTCACAAGAATAACATTCACATCTTTCTTACGTCTAGTAAACTATTATTTAAGAGGATAAATGCAGCTTATGTCAGTTAAAACATGGCATCAGTTTGATACATTCACTTAGACAAAACAGCAACAAAATAAGACATGTCTAAGATGCAAGACGAATAAAAATATTTAATTGGATAGTTGGGTCTTTTCCAAAAAAAAAAAAATTTGTATTGTCCCCTAAACTAAAAATTCGCTCAAGAAGTAGCAAAAAGGTAGAAGACGCATATGATAAATCTCAATGGCTAGTCCTATTTCTTAATAATGGTAGTGTTAATACTATTCACTAACCAATGGCCTTCTACCTACAGCTGATCGTAAGAAATAGCTTTTAAAATACAAACACTTTAACACATTTTTTAAGGGAATTCTATACTTTATTGAATTGAAAAAATGTCTTTATAAGTTTTGTTGAGTTTTATATTTCAACTTCCACGACAAACACAACACCATCTCGATTCAAAGAACTATATTATATTGTTTATAAAAAAAGGTGGGTAAAAATGTTACCGTTTTATTGTTTGATAGATTTAGCCGTGTCCATTGTCCATATCATCACGAATTACAGCTCGATGATTGCCAGAAAAGTCAAACTGCAAATGTTACATTATCGTCATTTTTCGCAAATTGCGTTGACAATACTTTAGACAAATGTAACGTCTTTTAGCCTTTATTGATTTAACATAAAATGGTAGCGTGGCATACTCAATTGATATATTTCTAGATGCTGCATCACGAAAAAAAAAGTTTTCTAATGGACTAAATGTTAAATGTATCAATTGGTAGAAAAACACATTAAAATGTCATTATGAAATCGTTAATATAATGTGTTTATATAATCAGAACATGAAGTTTAATACAAAGAGGTTTTCTTTCTAATTGTGTTTCTGAATGGGAATTCTTAAGCTATTCGTAAATTCAATGACAAAATACTTAAACTTAAATAATAATTATTATTTCTCTCTCTGGCTCGTTCGATATTATGACGGACACAACAGATAGTTCTAAGTAGGCAAATAAATCGCTGGTTAAGTTCAGGTGTTTATTATCATTTCAAGTCTTCACTCAATGGCAAGATACATATACGAATTTGCACAGGCTTCAGTTAACACTCAACACATGGTACTGCTAGGTTGTCCAAAATTAGGCAAACGTAGCTGTGTTCATGAAAACACTTATACTGACAAAATATCTATCTATACACATGCAGGCGGTATATCCTATGGAACGAACTGAATAAATGGAGGCTAGAATCGAACAACCTTCTCCACCTAACGCTTGAGCCGAAGTGCCCTAAAACTAGTTAAGCGCGCTTTCGTGAATTTTAGTCACGTGATCAGTGGTCAATTTGATTGGATATCTACATTAGTTTAGAATTACATATGTTCTTGTTGGCTGGTTTGAAATATAATTGCATAGAGGATTGACTATGGGGGGGGGGAATTAGGAGTGGGCGTAGGTGAACAATTAGTACCGCCGACTTTTGCGGGGTGGGGCCCAGGGGAAAAGGGGGGGGTGGGTAGACGTATACGGAGATACAAAGGATAAGATAATGACTTATCTCCCTTGATGTACCTGTGTCTATTGGTTCTGGTCGAGCTCAGCCCGAGGCGCTTGCGTATGTGCGAGACGCTTCGTTGACCAGATGTCACTAGGACGAGTGGATCAAGGGCTTGACCACGGGCGCTGAGTAGGGGACGAAGAGGGGATATAATGAAAAAGGGGTAGAAGTGGGTGGGGGTGTCTACAGGTGGGTGGGGGTTTTACGTGTATGCTGAGTTTAGCAAAATAAATGAGTAGTTACTATCAAAATACAACATGAATCATAATTGACAGCATAATAGAATATATATATATATACATACATTAAAGAATACACACACATACAATCACACATACAAATGATGTAATACCAGATTGGCTGAGTCAAGTTGCAAACTCTGAATACGGGAATGAAAGAGTGCAGAGAGGGTTAAAGAGAGGTGGGGAGAAGAGTGCTGGAGGATTTCACTTGCGTAAGAAGAGGGGAAGAGGTAATGGCGTCCCCTACTCTCTTCTTCCTAACCTAGACTTTGCGCTAATCTAAGGTTCGCTTGCTATGCTTGGGTCTATCTATGTATGCTATCTGACTGAGGGTGCTAATAAGGTTACGGTTCAGTCCAGAATCGTGACACATATCATTGACAATATGTGACCTTCCAAGACAAAATGACTAACATCGGGCTATTTCGAGATAAATTTTAAAAAGATGTCGCTGGGGGTTGAAATTTTAGCTTTTGCGATTTGTATTATTTCCAGAGAATTATCTCTTATTTAATAAAATCTAACATTTCGATGAACTTTAAAAAAAATTCAACAAAACAATAGGCTTAATAAAATTGATAATGGTATGTCTAGAAAGACATTTAAGCAAAATGCATGTCAAAAAAAAACAAGTCCTGCGGTTTACCTGTCAACCGACAAGTCGCGGGTTATATCCCTGCCGCCGACCGATCCCTGCCGCCCTGCAGGAGTTTTGGGCCTAGTGGACGTAATAATCTTCTAACTATAAGGAACATCTGTAAAACGTATAAGAATGCCATTATTTCATTAAAAGATTCGGGCACGTGACTTAAACCAACCGATCACAGCAATTTGTTTTCGGGAAAGGGAATTTTACAATACCAGCATTAGATAAAACTGGTAAATCTAGCTATTTTAGTGATTAGACTGACGCAGTTGAAGACAGAAAATGCATTGCAATTTAATTAGAGTGTTGTCTTCTAGGTTACAACTTAGTCACTACTTTTACGCATTTGAAACCTAGACTATTACTTAGAACTAGGGTCTAAAGATAATTAATTGACCATTAATCGAAGAAAAGGCCGCAATAAAAAAATTTAAGTTATAATGTCATTATATTTTGCAATTTAAAGATAATAAAATATAATTTAAATGTTTATTTTTTTTTCAGCAATTATTTGTATCTAAATTGTGCGGTTTATTAGGACCATCCTAATAAATACCATAGCACTAGTCTAGGCAAACAAAGAAATTTAATGTATCCGTAATGAAATAAATTGGCAATGATTCAACAAAGTCCCACTTGATGATAAACCGTACTGCAGTACTGTCTAGTGCTTGGCCTCCTCCAAGTTTATTTCGGCTGCTTGTAGGTGTCCACTTAAACGTGGTGTTTCTAGACAAAGGTCTTCTTTAGACAGCTCATCATACACGGCTGTGAGCTTGGTAACAGACAACTGTATTTCTTCGTCGTTGGCACAAATATTATGGTCTGGCTTAACGGCAGAAAAAAAGTCAGCAAAATGTCATTCACTGCCTTTCCTCTCGTATCTAACTCTAAATGAAAACGTTGCAGACACTCTAACATTGCTCTCTTGGTCTCCTGCTGCAATGACAATCCAGCATCTCTTGCCCCCTCTCCTGGTAATCTTATCTTTCTTATGATTTTCTACTTTGTAGAAATACTGAGTTAGATGAAACAAATACGCGATGGCACACAGTGTGGCTTTACGTACACTACGGAAATTCCATTGGCACACAGTGTGGCTCAACGTATGCAAATAGTTAATTTGGTCATTTTTATTTATATTTTATTTTCTGCTTTTTAGTCCATTAGCAAAAGGAGATTTTTTTAAAGTTTTTTTATTTATATTATTTACATTCTGTTTTTTAGTCCTATAAATTTGACGAAAATTTCATAAATGTCCATTGTAGTTTGTAAATGGTAAACAACTGCTTTGTCAAATGTACATCCTTGCATCTTGCACCTTGCGGACTGTACATGCCCAGCATAATATAAATGGAAGCTGTCGTCTTTCGACAGATTCCATTGATAGTATCCTGTCATAAACGTTCTTTCATATAATTTGACAAAGCCATGGTCGTCATTTATTTCGAACTTTGTTCTAGGGTAACAGTCTAGCTTACAGCAACTCCAGAGGCATAGTGAACACAGTCTGATCCTTACTCTGAAATTATGCTACTAAAAAAAAATTAATAATATGCATTAAAGAGTATTGATTTAAACTGTTATTGTATACTATTTTTATCAGTCATTATATTAAAAAAACAAAGCAATCAAAGTGTAATAATCTTATCCCCGTTGCGTTAATTGATTATTGTGATAGGTTTTTATTGAAAGGTGCCAAACGACTAGCGTCAAAAAAGCGGCTCCTAAACGTTCAGCTTCGTTCTGACCAATCTTTTAAATACAAAAGTAGGATTGATAATATAATAAATAAATCAGGCAAACAATAACATATAAAAAAAAGGCTCAAAACGTTTGTGATTTTATGTTAAAACAATTTTTTTTTCTGATTTAATGTCGTCAACCAAGAAAGTAGTGTTTATAAATACTTTTGACTAGTAATTAATATTTCGATAAATATAAATATTCCTATAATTTATTCATTTGTTATATGAATAATATTGCTATCGACTGTAGAGAATATGACAGTCCACAACTGGTTAAGACATCATTTAATTTTAAATACGATACTATTTCACAATATAAATATGCACTACATAATTAAGTTATACTAATTAGTAGCATGTTTTATTTTATAACTGGCATAATTACTAGAATTGGTAATATTTTAATATTCTTTTTTACAGCAAGACAACGTTAACACTAGTTACTTTCATTCTCATTGAGCTGGACTAAATCTCAGACGTAAGAAAATGAATAACTCAAGTGACTTTCAGGATAACTATCAAGAAAACCAGCAACAAATTGTTAGTCAGGATACACTACGAATAATTATATTTGTATCATGCACCTTTATAGGCAATGTTCTCGTTTTATTTGGTATCGTAGGAAGTATTATCAACATAATTATTTTATCACATCATTCAATGAGAGACTCAACAAATCTGATTTTAATGGCACTTTCTGTTTGTGATCTTATTTACTCTATTACACAAGTATTTTTTTTGCTATCACTTACATTAAAATATAATGATTTCTATTGGCATGAATGGATAGTATCGTATTATTTGGCGTATTTTGATTCATTTAATTTTGTTGCAGTAACGACCAGTATACATTTAGTGACTTTAGTTTCTATAGAAAGAATGTTAGCTGTATGTTTTCCTTTTCAAGTGTCAAGAATTATTACACCATATCGGATTAAAATTAGCATTTTCGCAATAACGCTTTTTAATTTTGTGATTAGGGCCCCGGTATTTTGGACGTATGATATTATTTTTATAGAGTATAACAATATAACTATCCCAACTCTTATTGCAAAAGAATATTTTGTTCAAAATTATGAAATACTTGATAATTTTACTAGAAACTTTTTTCTGTTAGTGAACGTTGGACTTCCAGTAATTATTATACTATCATGTACATTTATGACATTGAATACAATTTCTATTTCATCTAAAAATAAATCAAATTTATCATCAAGTGAGGCCATAACTAAAAGAAGAAAAGAAATGAAATCTGTAAAATCTGTTTTAATTATATGTATGATAGTAATATTTTCTGTATTAATTCCGTTCTTTGTACAACAGTTGATCGCAACGCTTCTAATTGGCTCATACTCAATAATAAATATATTTTTTTTTATCGTAAACGTTGTGATTGAAATTAATTCATCATTTAATTTTATTGTCTATGTTACAAGTAGTCCGAAATTCAAAAAGACATTCATCAATTTATTCGTAAAACGGAAATAAATTATAAAAAAGGCAGGATTTTTTTTAACTATGATATAATAATTTGTTTATAAATTTCTTGTTAAAATTATTTTAGAAATATGTTTCTAATTTGATCAATATAAAGGTATCAAGTAAAAAGTGTATAAGCGTTTTAAGAGAATGTTTCTAGGTGTGAGGGAGGGGATTATAGAGACGTAACTGTATTATTTATCTTATTGTATTTATTGTTGAAGAAGTTTTACAATCAGACAGGAATAAAAATACAAAAATTAAGCATCTCATTATCTGACATGATTCGTAGATCTACAAAATCTTGTAGTCTGTGTATCAATTTAGTATAATTAGTTCTATACCTTTTATATTAGCTAATTTGAATAATTCTTAAAATTTGTCATTGAATTAAGCTTCGTGGGGGCTATATAATTTTTTAATATATGATCCGCTAGAGTTGTACATGGTGCAGGTTTGAAAGACGTGTTTCGTTTTTTCTAGAGCTGTTCCAAAAGGGCAAATTTTAAGTGTTTCAATTTGTTGTTGTTTTTCGTACATGTGTTGTTTCAGCCTGTTATAACATGACCTTAGCCTGAAGTGGACTAGATTGAAATTGGCGGGCGAGTTTCAATACTCTTATTCTTGTTTTGATGCAGCTCCGACAGTTTTTTCGGATTCATTTGTTTTTTAGTTGTGATTGGAATAAATCTTTTTATTTTTGTCTGTTTGCTTTTTTTGCTAATTTGTCGAAAGTGTAGTTCCTTTTATTTTGCACATACCAAGGGATCCATTAGAGAAACAGTTATTTTGATATTATGCTTAGTTTTGTTGATTCTGTATTATTAAGTGACTTGTAATCAGGGTGTTTGATTTTTTTTTTGTCACTGAAGCATTGTTTTAGCATCAGTGAGGAAGGCTGTTCGGCTTTTTGTACGGAGGGTGTGTAATGTTAGTATTGTTGCAGCAAACTAGATTCACTTCTTTATCTTATCTTATACATTACAGATGTTCCTTCTATAGAGAAGATTATTGCGTCCTACGCTCATCCGTGGTCCAAGTCCAGTCTTGTATTTTTATTAATGTTTTAAATGATGTTAGGTTACTGATTTTCCTGATTTGATCAGGCAACCCATTCCATGCCCAAATGCCACTCGGAAAGAAAGATTACTTATATGCATTTCTTCTCGAATAGGGGATAAGGAAAGTGTTTTTGTCTTTATGTTTATCTGAGCTTTCGAACATGTTGTTATTGGGTTGTATTTCTAAATTAGAGTTTAAAGCCTTATGTATTAATACTACTTTACCCTTTGCCCTTCTGTCCTCTAGTGTTTCTATGTTTAGTGATTTGACTAATGGTGTTGCTCTTGTTAATTGGGAATATTCACTAGTTATGAACCTTGCAGCTCTTTTTAGAATTAGTTTTAATTTTTAATGTTTTTTTTATTTTTTTTCTGCTATTAATATCATATATGTTTCCTATGTTGCTTAGGTTGTCTCTAAGTTATATAGGTGGGCTTGGGTCCAAGGTTGAGAAATGCTGTGTGGTTGTTACGTTTTAATCGCAATGTTTAGGTTGTAGATGTTTTGATTCTTGTGTACAATGGGAGTCTTTTGGTTGAGTAGGTTTTGTGTCGCTCCAGTTTTAGAGTTTGGTGATTTAATTTCGTGAATTGTGTTTTAGAATTTGGATTTCTCGTCTAACTTCCATGGAGCTTAGGATATCTGCATCAAGCACTGCTCAGATTGGATTAATGTTCATTGCTCCTGTTATCATTCGAAGATCTAGGATTCGACGGTTCGATTGTGCTGTAACCCCCACACTGTAGCTCCTTATTTTAAGATAGGCTTTATATAACTGTTTTCCTCAAGACTGAGTGGTTTGTAGCCGCTAGTCTTTGTAGTCTCTTTTTTCTAACTGGTTTATATTTGAGTTTTCTAGGCTAGTCTTTGATCGAACACAACTTCTGTACCAATGGGCCTAATTGCTAGCGAAGTCTGAAAACCACCAGTTTGCTTGCATCAAGTTTGCTTGCACACCGGTGGGCTAACGCAATGGGAACAGTCTTTGCTGCGCGTCTGAGGTCTCGTTGCACCGCCGATATGTAGGCCTCGGTTGGGAGGATGCAATGTGCACATCGTTCGCGCCTCAAACCCAACCTGGTGCCTGGATGCCCATACCACTAGTATTGAATATGCGCTACTTTGCGACATTGCAAGTATTCAGGCGTACCATCATGATAATGATCCGACATGAATTTTGTATTGGGAGGAAGATAGTGAAGCTGGCTGCGGAATTCACACCCTGTGTTACTCGGCCGGCTTTAAATGCGTGCCCTGGGATGGCCGGTGCCCGGACAGGACATTGGTGTGATGCTCCTTAGTCTACTCATGAACATCGCTGTGCCCTGGACGTAAGAGTTGAAGGGCGTCCGTTTTTATTATAAACTTTGAGGCATTTTATTATGGAGTCTCTGTATGCGGCATTGGCATTTTTTTTAAGGATTGTTTTGTCTAAAGTCATTTTGATGCTTTGTTGTTCTGTAGATAGATAGTAAAATTAGTAAGTATTATTTTTTTAGTTTATGGTCATGCCCTACTCTTTGAGTTTGTGTAGTGCATCTTTTAGCCTAAAATATTAGCTGCCTATATAATCTTCTGAAATAATTAGAGCGAGATCGTCAGCATACATACTGCTTCTTACTTTTCTAGGAATATGTGGTCTTATGTAATTCATTAAAATTAGAAGTAATGTAGGTGACAGTACAGTTCCCTTGGAGGCTTCATTCGGAATATTTACTGTGTTACTCATTATTCCTAGCATGCTGACTAGAGATTTGCGATTTTTTAAGTATTCTGATAGATAAATTCCTTTGCTTCAATGAGAGCTCTAGAGAAGTCAGTGTAGCATTTTTTTATCCGATTGGTTTTGCTGTTGATGTGCGTCACATATCTGTTAAGCGTGCAGTTTGTTTTTTGTAGTTCCATCTGGGAAGGTTAGATTTGTCTATTGAGTGGTTTCTATGAGGATGAGAAAAGGTATGTTTTCACTAATAGCTAGTTGGGCAGCAATTTCTCGTTTACTTCCCTTCGATATTTTATTGGCAGCTAAGGCGAAGTCTGGTTCTGTTGAAGTCGGGTTGTTAGCAGGCTGACTGTAGAGAATTAATTTATTTTCAGCATGCCATTTAATCAGTTTATTCACCTCTGGCATTTAATCTGGGTATCTCCAACTCTGATAGTGACTGTTCATATCACTTTGTATAAGACTCTCATCATTCACAATGATCTGCATTTTGTCAAGTTCTAGCTCTTTGTCAGGTGTTCAGTAGCAGTTGAATACATTTAGGTCTGTCCCCCCCCCTGGGAGGATCAGCGTGGTCCCCATTATTTCTGATTGGTTGAGCTTGGTAAAATGACATCGGAAGTAAGTACATTATTTTTAACTGTTTAGCCTCTAATTCAGAAACGCAAATCGCTTTTGATGTGTGTTTCTTGGCTGAATGCCACATATAGTACATTTTCAGGTTTAAAAGAAAGTAAACTACCCCTTCGGACCTAATTGATCCCTAGGGCCGATGAAGAACAGCGTTCAGCAGTTTCTATGGCCACGGCATACTAGGTGATTTTGTGGCCAGCTCTATGCACAGCCGCTTTTACTTTACCCCAGCTAAGGTCAGGTACTCATCAGAGCTGGGTAGAGTCAGGGACATCCCCCATACCATGGAAAAAATCCTAGTCTGCTCCAGGATTCGAACCAAGGACATTCGGTACGCCAGCCGAACGCGTTATGTTTTCAGGGTGGAAGATCTTCAATCATCTTATTTGGTAATTTAGATGCCCTTTGCATTCCAACGTTAGTGAACAATGATGGTTATATCGTTGTTTTTCAAAACGGTTATATAAATTTGATTTCCCTATACATTTCTAAAAGCGAATGTTTTTTTATTGTTTTTTTTTTGGTTATTTTCTTTTGGTGCATGCAATGCTACTTAATACTTAAAACATAATTTTCTGCAAAGTACAAAGTATTTTCTCTATCAGTTTTTGTTCTGGAATGTGAAGGGCCGTTTAGTATATTAGCACAAAATACGTCTTCACTCAAAGCCACTTGGCAAGAATTAGTTTGTACTACATTTGTTGGTGTGTGAGGACAAGGTGAATGTTTGAGAATTCGCAAGTTAAATAAAAATCAGTTTTTGTCATTTTTAAACAACCAAGTGCATAATTTGTTATGATTTAAAGTTAATGCGCTAAGTTTTAGCATGTTATCAAGACGGTAAAAGAATTAATAACCTTTCGAAATATCATATGCAAAAAAGAAAGCAAAGAATAATATTCTGTGAAGTGACTTGTAATCGGAGCGTTTAAGTTTGATTATTTCTTTTTTTTTTTTTTTTGTATCTCTTGTTTAGTATAATATAAGTTTTATGTTGTGTTTTGTACGAAATCCTTTCTTTATTGTGTTTATAAGAAAAAAAAGCTAATTAAAATTGAACTTGTAAAACAATAACGTATTTGTTATAGTTATCAACACATTTTTTAATCCCTTTCTATTATCTTGCGCTGTCTGTCTGTTTGTCTGGTTGCTTGCAAAACTTTGCATCTATTTTTTGTGCACTTCCGTTGTCCAATCGAGCCGAAACTTGGCCAGCAGACTTATCCTGACTAACAATACATTCTATCAAATTTTCAGCATAATAGCGTTTAAAATAGTCGCGAATTAATTCGACCAATTTGCGGATCGAGGAAAATATTTTACGTCAAACGTGGCAGCCTCTACCGGAAGAGACGACAGTAAATAAACTTTTCGGATATGTTCGTTTTGACGAAATAAATAGAATGAAAACGACACAATGTAGCCGAAACAAAGCGAGTTATCTTTTTATGGTTTTTGCGGGTCAAAGCTAGAAAAAAAGGATGCGCAAAATTTTAGTGTGGAAATTCATTAGGTATGATATCACTTATATTTATTACTTCCTTTATTTTAAGTTGCATTTTCTGTCTGTCTGTCTGTCTGATTGCAATCATGCGTCGTGGGAGCAAAACTTTGCTTCGATTTTTCGACCACTTCCCGTGGTCCAATCGAGCTGAAATTTGGACAGCAGACTTGTGGCGACTAACAATACATCCTGTCAAATTTAATAATACTACACTAATGACAATATTCATTTCTTAAAAGGAAAATATAATAAACAATTTGATTTCGCGTTAAAAATGCCTGTGTAACTTTTTATACTTTTTCGGCGCAATGCTTGAAAAAAAAATTATGCGCTAAGATTATTTTTAGAACAATTCATATAGAGTAAGGAGATATTTTGGAGATTTGCGACACATATATTTTTCTGTACGTTTCATTTCCAGTAGTCAATCAATTATTTAATTACATGATGGTATACTTAGTTTGCAAATAAAGAGAGTGTAATAAAAACGAAGGTTTTTATGGTTTTCTTGTTTTAATCTATCAAAATATTAATCAAAAATGAACTTAGTTTACAAAGAAAGGGGGTATAGTAAAAACGTAGTGGGTTAATGGGTTAGTTTTTTTTTCCTGCCGTAGTCATTTTGAAAAGGACACTAGAGTAGTATAACACCAAGTCAATGTTTCGTGAACTTTGGACAAACTCCAAGTCACCACCTGACTAATAAAATGAATAACATGAAACAACACGAGTCTTAACTTTCATGTATTTGTTACATCCCATTAACATATTAATCACTTTATTGTTTTGTAAAAACTAAACTTATTTTTCTGTAAAAAAATATTAATTATAAAAGAATGTTGACGGAAATATTGGATGCTGTGATTAATCTGTGGATAATAAATACTTTTCTTGTTCTGACCTTATTGTCATTTTACTTTTTTTACTATGTGTTTTTCTTAAAGGACTAACTACCATTGATAATTACACTGATATTGTCAAAAATAACTATTTTAGAGTTGAAATGTCAATTAAAAAGGTAAGAAATTTAAAATATAATCCACCAATTGTAAATTTAAAATGTAAAATATTGTATTGAATTAATTGCATACCTTTTTCTAATGTACAACAATTTCGTCTACTTGATATTTCGTTTATTACGAGATTTCGGCTTCCAGACAGTTTGTCTACTGATTTCCCGAAAAGTGAAGTCTATTTATGACTTTAAATTAAAAAAAAAAATATTACAAAAAAAGAGTAAAGAAAATTTCATTCTAGAAAAATTACTAAGAATGCTATTAATTTATCCACATAAGTATAGAGAAGTATTATAATTGATTTAGTAACACATTCCGATTTGATTTAGCAAATTGAAAACTATATGAAAAAAAAAAACGAAACTGTAAAACTTCGAGCTTCCTCCAATTGATAGTGAAATTTAATTGACAAGAAAAGTGATTTAAGTATTGATTGTTGGCCTAAGACAAAGTCGAATACTTATTGATATAATAACATTCAAAATTAGAAATCAATGTTATTGATAATCGGAAATGATATCACGTGTCTACTTAGGGTTAAAAACATAATATGTACTGTTACGTGCCGGAGCATATAAGGATCGATTAATCTGGGGGGGGGGGTTATATCCACTTTGTTATTGATTGAGTACTGCTGGACACTAACTAAAAACGACCTAACTTTCAACTAGTTAAATGAACAGACTCCGGTTGTAGAACACAAAATATATGGAAGTTTATTACACTATAATGAACATAGAATAGACTTGATACCATATTTACAAGTAAAATCAACGACAGCAATAATGCGACCGGTCGGTACGACTTTTATGATCGGGACTGCCCAAGCATGGTATCGAAACCACGGGGTCTTTAAAAGGGTTGTTTTCTATTGGTCCTTACGAACCTACGTAAAACAACTTCACGGGGATATCGGGGCCCATGATTACTTGTTAGATTCATAGAAACTGTGAATCTCCAAGCATGGTGTGACAACGATATCACACCGTACCCTTCCCACATTGGGACAAAAAATAACTTATTATTAACAGTACTACGAACTCTAGCTGTTATCTGTCGTTGACTATGATTACTTGAACGTTTTACCTTGGTTTTGAAATACAATGTGAGCAACTTCAAAGTCATGATACTGAGAAGAGTTAGATATGTTGTTATGTATGAGGTTATAATGAATTAACTCCCTTGTTTTTGTAGTTGTGATTACCTACCTTTGTAAAGGCTAAGCCACACTAGAAACAAAAACAGTGATTCGCTGCGATTCAATTAAAAAAACACGATGATTCTCCCCGTTTCTAATGTGGCATAGCGCGAAACAAGTCAGTTTCATCAGTGCTGCGCGGTGTTTCACAGAATTAGAACATGTTCTAAAATTGGGAAACATTGTTATTGTTTCAAGCTGTTTCAGTTAATGGGAATCGCAACTAGATCATGTGATAATTAGCCTAGTTAAAAAAGTAAACAAAGATGGCTGCTATTAAATCGTCCAGTTCGCTTAAAAGAACATTGTAAGCTCCATAAATCTTTCTGTTTTCGATCCAAGGTTTTACCCACCATTGTCGTTTTCGATTTCTTTTTGCTTTAAGTAGAACAGGCGGAGTGTGACATACCAAGTTTACTTCGACGTCAATGCTAAAATTCATGAGTCCTGAACATAAAATGGGGCGTCAAGAACAGTCACTCTCAACACTTTCTTGATTCTTTTGAAAATAAAATCGCGCGTCTTTGTTTTTCTGTGAATCGTTTTTTACGTGTGAAATGGCTGATTGTGAAACAGCGTATTTCTTATTCGCTCTGAAACAAATTATGGTGCTGAAACATGATTCCAGTCAAAACGTGATTCCTTGTTTCTAGTGTGGCTTAGCCTTAAGTGATGATCAAATCCTTTTGGTGACCCTCGGTGACCCTTGTCCGTTTAGCATGAACAAGCACGGGAGGGGAGGGGGGGGGGGGTTGGACCACGTGATGTGTAGTTGAACAGTAGAGAGAGGAGTGTATTGAGAAACTGGTTAGGCTGGTTTTAAGGTTTCTTGTGTTCTTCATAAATTGAATTATTATTATTGACTTGTCAATGTATCGAGCTTCAATGTTTTGTGTTACAATTTTAATTGTTTCTGGCATCTTTCTAAATTACTTGGAACGAAGTTTGGGCGAGAGAATAGAATTCTTCAAGGGTAACAAGAAGTAATTGTGATAAAACCGCCCACCCTAGCCAGCGAGAGGCGTTACGATACCTAAAAACCGTAGCTTTTGTCTACCGTATATCACATGAACAAATGTCTTGTGTAAAACGAATGGTATTTTGTCAAAATCTCTAAATGTATGTAAAGGAAGTAAATGAATAATAATATATTCTGGTCTTGTCAATCAATGTGAGGCAGTCAATCAGGTCTCGTGTAGATGGCAAGGGCTACAAAATGATTGGCCATTGGTAACCAAGTTTAGTCTTCCCGGTTGTCCATTTTAGTTAACAAAAGAGTGTCAGCGTCATAAGGAGGAGCTACCGGTAAGTATAATGTATAAATGTTCTGATCAGCTTTCATTCTTAGATTCACGGGATACTTGATCCTGGA
This sequence comes from Anisus vortex, assembly GCA_949126835.1. Lineage (NCBI taxonomy): Eukaryota > Metazoa > Mollusca > Gastropoda > Planorbidae > Anisus > Anisus vortex. The sequence goes on from OX421492.1 coordinate 32,023,312, forward strand.
CGTCATCGTCTTACACAAATTATAGTGGTTTTGTTGACATAATATAATTCGATCTTAATCCATTTCTTCAAAGATCATCACGGTTTCTGACACATTCAATCTTATTACAAGAACGGAGATTCCCTCATCGCCACAGCTGTACAGTTGTTTTAGGGATCGGACTAGTCGATACGCGCAGATAAACACTTGCCCTAAATGAATTATATGTGTGATTACATGAAATTGCTACGCAAAAAAATACTTGGGTAAATCAATGTTGCTCAAATTAGTTATTCACTTCATCAAAGGTTCTAAATAAATGAGTCATTTAGTATATACAATATGAAATGGGAAAAAGCATTATACATTTGATTGGTTATCATGTTTCAACTATAAATTAAATATAGGCTATGTAAACAGTCATTATTCATAATTATTATTATGCAATTTTAATCTTTTTTGAAATACATTAGATTTGCGTAATTACTTTGGCTGACTAATTAATCAGCTAAACGTTTTAGTTATTAAAATTAGTTTTCCGAATGATTTTTTTTTGTAACGTTTTATTTCGTAGTCGCCAGAACATTTTAACAGCCCAATAATTATAATAACAAACATCCTCATCATGTACACGTTAATTTATTAATTTGCTGAATAGATATATGTATACTCAGTATAGTATTATATAGGCCTACTATCGAGCATATTGTTACGACCACAATCCCCTTGTGGTCTGAGTAGCATCAATGTTGTTGTTAATACTCGTTCGTCCTAGGGTAGACCTTAGTTAATATTATTTATACTTCTTTATTACGCGTACTCCTTATTTTCCTGGGAACAAACTCAGGATTTGTCTTCTGACAGACTTTTTGACGTTGTAAATATATATGGTATTTTAAATAATCAAATAGTAACTTGACACAGAAGCTTCAGTGTAAATGGTTCATTCAGGAAGATATTTATTTCAGATATTGAATCCAATACTTGTAAGTATACAGTAGAATCCTTATGTACAATAACAGTGAAACAAAGCCAACACAAGCGTAAACTAACCAACTCAAGGGAAATTGTTTAGCTAACTGCCAGAAAAAAGACGCATAGCGCCTTAAATACTATCGGGCGGGGAACATGCCTATTAAGAGAGGGGTAAAAATGTTGGTACCATTTGCAAAACTCATAATAAAAACGATAGTTTTAACATGAACTTCCCTGTACGTAAAATGATAAGTTATTCCTAGCTGTTCCTATATGTATATACATATATATATATATATGTATTCACCTAGGCGCCTACGCCGAGTATCACAATATCTACAGCATATTATGCAAACAAACAGACATTATTATATAAAGCATACTTTAAAAAAAAAAAATATGATTGATATAATCTTATATTATATATTACACACGCTCCTTCTGTAAAGGAGCTTGTTGCGTCATACGCTTATCTGTGGTCAGAGTCTGGTCTTGCATTTTTAATAGTGTTTCAAATGCTGTTATTGGTTTTTCTGGTTAGTTCAGTTAGCCCATTCCTTGCCCGGATGCCAATCAAATGGCAATGTTTTATTACGCTATTTTCTTATCTTATTATTCTAACGTAATTTTTTTTTAAATATGTATTTATCCTTGAGATAACAGGGTCTGTTTCTCTTGCAAACATGCAATGTCACGGTATCATTTGTTGCTGGCGTCATTATTAAGAACATTTTGAAACATCTCAATATTTCAACAAAAAAAATTTGTTTATTACATCATGACTTTACATTACATATGTAAAAATAATACAAAAATCTTAGCAAGATATGGGTTAATAAATGGATGGTTAAACTGTCTCCATCCGTAATAAACTTAAATAAAAAACAAATATTTTTTAATCAAAATTAGAGAGGTATAGTACTTTAATCTGAGCATGACAAACAATAAGCTTATACTTATTTTTTAGTCATTTAAATCTTGACATTGTTTCTTCATCTCACAAATCTTTGACACATACTATTAGAAACTTTTTTTTATTTTAAAAGTTTTGACATTTGCATAAGTCCATAATTCGCTAATAGAATATTATACAATTGAAATAATAACTATCAATAACCAGCATACGATATTGTTTATCTTTTTAAAATTTAATTCAGAAGAATAAAATATACTGCACACATTGTTCTCATCAGCTTTAAGCAATGAAATGTAATAAGTACATTGTTTATTTGATCCATTTTTTTTTCTTTTTCTAATGACAATTAGGTCTAGAACATTGTCTCAAATTTAAAATTATCTCTTTTTCTTCACTGTAGTATTAAATCCAATACATTTATTCGGCAGTTATATAAAATACTCATTGTTCAGATATAAAATAAAAATAAAACATTTCTATAAAATAAATCGTTTGCAGAGAAAGTAAAGTATTTTTTTATATTATTGAAGCAAAAAGAAGTAATTGTATAAATAATTATTGAGACCGAAATTGTGAGATCTATGGCAAAGTAGAAAAACAATGATCTCATTATATCCAGTTGATAAAGTCAGTGGAAAGCAATTCATTGTATTAATGAAATTAATGTCACTAAGACACATAATCTATATACATTGAGATGAGGTATAATTAAGAAAGCAATAGAAGAAATATTTCTTTAACAAATACAACAATTGTTTTTCTGCTGTCTACCTGTCATTGGCAACATAACATAACTTTTTTCGGTATAATCAATAAAAACTTTTGCGAGGTTTTCTTGATATTGTAAATTTTCTATGCATCATCTATTGTAAACTCGTTTTTTAAAATTCCTATGGTGTTAAATATCAAATATAATTTTGCATTCTCTTAGTGTAAAGCAAGACCCGTATTGCATACAACCTTGTGTCTTTACTGTTATTTGTGATTTAACGTCTGATAATTTACACTTCTGGCTGATAGTAATATAAACTTTCGTTTGTTGCTTAAGACGTTTGTTTAACTTTCATGAAGCCTATTGGCAAATACATTTTTTTTCTCTTTTGTGTTACTTTACTTCTTAAAATATTGTATAACAACCGTGTAAAATTACAATCTAGATATAATAATATAATTTAGTAATAATAATTAGACCAGAGTCACGGCTAGGAATTGAAATATATCAATATAAAATATCATTATTATTATTGTTAGTATCTTGATTTTCGGAAAGTGGAGACATTCAAAAAGTCACACAAAGTTATATATATTTTTGGTCTCACAAGTACTTTAATCTGCAAAATTTCGTACCAAGATGTTCTGAAAATTCGTAGACTATATTATTGTAGATTGTATTGAATTTACGTACAATTTTTGTTTTCTAGCTTTCTTTTGATTTAAATCGTATGATGTATTACGTTTGTAATGTTCTGTGTATTGTGATGGAAGTAATGTAGGCTACTGTTTAGCCTCAATTATTAACAACTTACAAATAGAATAGTAAAGCACCAAAATATTATACCTTTTTTTATCCCATCTGTTTTAGACATGCCTGTTAGTAGGATTACACAGTCCATTAGGTGCCATTATTTTTGTCACTATAATTAGTTACACACTCGCGGCTGTTAAATTCCGTAGCTGTTTTCATTTGTGGATTTTTTTTCGGTTTATTTTTGTTGTCTTTTAATATTGTATTACTAGTCAGTATATGAATTTTTTACATACAGTATGTTGTTCAAAAACTTAATTTTATCCCTTCTTTTTAAATTAAATGTGAGCCTATTCTGTCTATTGTTTGTACATTTTGTTAAATATTATATTATTTGATATATATGTAGTTTTTTACTGTTTTATTTTATTTTGGCGTATAATTTAAATTTCAAAAGAAAGAATTTTAATAAAAACAAAAGAGATTTTCTAAAGTGAGTTTCTGAATAAAGATACTAAGTTGTTCGTAAATGAAATGATCAAATACTTAAACTTAAATATTGAAGTTTTCTATATAATTGCTAACAAATAAAATTGATTTGCATTTAATGTCTTAGACAATATTGCATGTAAATATAGCCTATATTCAGACAATAAACACAGATTAAAATTTGTATAATTCCGACAATATCGACCCTCTGTAAGCCCTTTGTTACTTGTTGGTAATGTTAAGTACAACCTCAAAATATACATATTATACTGTAATGTTTAATTTTTTTTCTTTTCTCCTTAGTCACTTTCTGAACAATGTTTCAACTAAAACTGTACAATTGATGAAATAATAAATTAATTACTGATAAGAAATATCAAAGTTTTCGTAATTATTTTTTTCTGATGTGTTGTCCGCAATCAAGAAAATAGATATAAAAAATATTGATGACTAGTACTTTGAATTGTAATATAAATATATAGATATATTTAAAGAGAAACATTATGAAAATCTGCAACAGGCAAAAAACTAATTTAACTTTAACGATGATAATGTTTAAATATAGTAGAATGCATTTAAGTTAAATTGACTTAAACTTCTTAGTAGCATAGCTTGTTTATTTTTTAATAGACACATACTATGCTAGAACTGTTAAAAAAAGTAAAGTACTCATCGGACGGAGTTGATCCATATGTCCGATGAAGCAGCGTTCACCAGTTTCTGTGGCCACGGCATACTAGGTGATTGTGTGGCCAGCACTATGCACAGCCGCCTTTTTTTTACCCAAACTAAGGCCATCAGAGCTGGGTAGACTCAGGGACACCCTCCAGACCCGGGAAAAAATCCTAGCCTGCTCCAGGATTCGAACCCGGGACCTTCGGCTCGCCAGTCGAACGCGCTGCCGCTGGGCTACCGTGCCCCATCTAGAACTGTTAAGGTTTAAATTATAATGTTTTTTACAGGTAGGCTACCCAACATTAACACTGGACATATTTTTTTTACAATTGATCTGATATAAATCAAAGACTCAACAAAATGAATAACTCAAGTGACTTTAGGATAACTTTGAAGAAAACCAAGATGAATTTGTCAGTCGGGATACATTCCGAATAATTATATTTGTATTTTGCACTTTTATAGGTAACGTTCGTGCATTATTTGTTATAGTTTTATCATATCATAAAATGAAGACTCTACCAATTTGATATTAATGGCACTTTCTGTGTGTAATTTCATTTTCTCTTTACACATATATTTCTTGTTATCACTTGCCCTAAAATTTAATGATTTCTATTGGCGTGAATGGATTGCAGTGTTGTTTGTGGCGTAGATTAATTCATTTAATTTTGTTGCTATATCGACCAGCATACATTTAGTGACTTTAGTTTCTATAGAAATAATGTTAGCTGTATGTTTTCCTTTCCAAGTGTCAAGAATTATTAGACCTGATAGAATGAAAATGTGTATCTTCGCTATCACACTTTTTAATTTTGTGAATAAGACACCGGTAATTTGGACGTATGACGTTATTTTTATTGAATATAGCAACATAACTATCCCAACACTTGCATTAAAAGATTGTTTTGCTCAAAACTATGATTTACTTGATTAACATTCTTCGTACTTCTTTTTGATAGTGAATTTTGGTCTTCCAACAATTGTTATACTATCTTGTACATTTATGACACTGAATACAATTTCTCTATCATCTGAAAATAAATCAAATTTATCATCAAGTGAGGTCATAACTAAAAGAAAAAAAGAAATGAAATATATGTGTAAACTGTTTTAATTGTATGTATGCTAGTAATGATTTATGTATTAGTTCCGTTCTTTATACAGCAGCTGATTTCAACACTTTTAATTGGCTCGTATTCAATAACAATTGTCTTTTATTATATCTTAAACGTTGTATTTGAAATTAATTCATCATTTAATTTTATTGTTTGTGTTACAAGTAGTCCGAAAATCAAAAAGATATTTATTTATAAATTTATTTCTAAAACATAGATAATTATTCGAAACAAAAGACGTGTTTTGTTCAGTATGAGTAAAATGAATAATTATATAAATTCATATTTTAACACTTAACATGCCAAAGGTTTTTTACGCAAAATGTGCTGCACTGCCAACTCGTTTTTTGGTAATTTCACAAAATTGATGTCTGGAGTTAAAAAATTAATAAAAAATTAATGGACTATTGTGGAAGCATGAAATTTTTACCATATATGTAAAACATAATACCATACTTGAAAATAAAGTTTTCATGCAAATTAGTGTCACGTGACCATGGCGGCCATCTTGAATTTGTGACACTTATAGAAAAATATGTACTTGTGTCCACTTTTTTTCTTCTTTGAGAACCTTCGGAAAATATGAGTGCACTATTACAGCATATAAACATATATAGTAGACCACTCTAAGTAAAAAAAACAATTTCAACAATAAAAAAATAAGTTTTTATTACAATTCGCACCTTGCTTTGTCCATGAATTTTGAAACGATTTTGCTCAATTTTCTGCTAGTTTACCAAAACTGGTTAGTATCTTTGAACATGTACAAATCTGTAACAGTTCAATATCGAAATGTGAAATCTCTACCATATATGTAAAACAGAATACCATACTTGAAAATAAAGTTTTCATGCAAATTAGTGTCACGTGACCATGGCGGCCATCTTGAATTTGTGTCATTTATAGGAAAATATGTATTTGTGTCCATTTTTATTTTTTTGAGAGCCGTCGACAATTATTATTTTATTGTTGCACCATAGAACAAAGCTAGAAAACCAAACTAATTTAAAAAAAACAAATTTAGCAATAAAAAAGTAGTTTTTATGTCCGTTCGCCATTTGTTTGGTCCGTGAAATGTGAAACGATTTCATTCGATTTTCTGTCAGTCTACTAAAACTGTAAAATTTACAAATATGTAATTGGTCAATATTGACGGATTACATTTCTACCATATAGATCTACATTAAACCGTATTGAAAAATTGAGTTTTGTGCCAAATCGTGCCACCTTACCTTGAATATTTGTGATATCTATAGGAAACATATTTTTTTAGGTAGCTTTTATTTTCCTTGTGCAGCTTCTTAGCAATATGGTAATAAACTTAAGAAAAATAGAAAGAACTTGTCTTCTAAAGTTAATATCAAACAATGACTTTTAATTAATAATTTCAATGCATAAGTTAAGCCATAAATCATTTAAAGAACTATACATAATACATTTTACATTTATACAATTTAATTTCATCATCAACAAAAGATTAATTGACTATTTTGCAACCAAATAATGGAATAAAAAAAAATACCAATATAAATGAAAATTAATGTACAGAACTATAATATACTATACATTTTTGAAACCACACATTATAAAAAGTTTACTGCTGTGGCTGGCGCTGGCGAACAGTGCTATAATTCACAGCTGTATGATACAGCTCAAAACATGGCACAATGAAGAGAGGGACGTTACAAACAGGGCAGTAATATCTTGTTTGGGCTTTTTTTTGGCAGGATTTACAGACAAGACAGTTTGGTTTGTACGATTTGACTGTGTACGTATTGGGAAAGTGACGTCCAGTTAATCTGTCATCAATGTTTGGGGTCGGGGCGATAGTATTTCTTTTTTGTCTTTTCCTATTCTCTTGGTTCTGGATAATGGATTCAAGCACTAGTTCCCTAATACTTTTAGCTGTCATGGAAGCGTCCATGTTTAGCCTGTAACAAATTAGTCCATTTATGAAAGCTACTTCTTTGATATAATGAAATACTGAGTGGTACCACTTGACTGATTTGTGCGGATAGCTATAGCTAACCTTTATCTGGTCAAAATGATCCACTCCACCCATATGGTTGTATATATATATTGTAATGCTGGCAGATGGTAGGTTTTTCTACTGTTCTATAACCTTCTGGTTGTTTTCTGTCTCGTATGCGCTTCACTGTATTTGTGTTGTTTCCCACAGTTGATAGAATACTGAGACGTTTGCTATCTTGAAACGTTGTTACGATCAAGTCCTTTGATTTAGCAAAAATGGGAGGATCACCTCTTTTCATTCTTAATTTTTTTTTCTTCAGTTCTTTTGGATAACCCTTTGAGTTTTCCAGAATTGTGCCACACGCACCTAGATTTTTCACTTTCAAACTAGAATATGTATAAATACTTGTATAGTAATTGTCTGTGTATATTATATGGCATTTTCCCTCTAATCCGTCAACCGGATCAAATACAATCTCTGAACGCAAAGTGTTGCCTTCTTCTATCACAAATGTCTTTTTTCCTGTGTATATTATAAACTTCAAACAGTAAAAAGACTTTGAATCAGCCAACATGAATGCCTTTATGCCCCATTTAGTTGGTTTAGATGGCATGTACTGTTTGAAAAAACAACGTCCTTTGAATGCCACCATAGACTCATCTATTGAAAGGGCTTGTCCTGGTCCATAGACTTGTCGGTATAGAGGTGCCGTAATGTCCAATAACGGTCGCAGTTTGAAGAGTGGTGGATCATATCCATCCTGCCCCCTTTCTAGTCTGTTTTGGTTATTGTTGAAATGAAAAAATGAGTTGAGAATTTGAAATCTATTTCTCCCATTACTTGAGTAAAAGGGGTGTATGTGAGCCAAGCTCCTGTTGCCCAATAATCATCTATTGATGATTTGCTAGATAAGCCCATCGCAATCTGAATGCCGAGAAAGGCAGATAGCTCATCCATATCGCATGGCTTCCAGCTTTTCACACGGTGGGATCCATCATTCCCAACATATTTTTCACTTTTTACCTTGTCACCATAACGATTAGTCTCATTCATTATGTGCTCCACTAAAGTATCAGGGAAAAACAATTTGAAATAATCAACAGCCTCAAAATTGTTGGTATCGACAAGAACACCTTGTCTACTAATGAATGGGGGCAGCCATTCGCTATTTAGGTCGACGAAATCATTCCTCTCCAACATTTCCCAGTTAGAATGAACTGATTCGTTGCATTGCTCCCTATCACAACTCAAAGCCGATCTAGCATCAATGCGAGCAGGTGCTAGTGGTCCATTGGTTTCACCGGCTAAATCAATGTTATCACCTGAATTACTTTCTAAATCTAAATTATCATCTAATTCACAACTGTCATAATTATATTCCTCACCGGAATCAGAATCAGCTCGATAAACAATAGAATCATCCATAGATCTATTTCAAGTATATTTCCAATAAAAGTAAATACTAATAATACTAAAATGTTTGAAATTCACACAAGAACAAGCTATAAACATAAAAGGACACATAAATCGGCTTCAGTACTAAGATAAACATAAACAAGATTGTACAAGCAACATCCACGTGGTTCGGTTTTGAGCGTCAAAGTCAAAACGCGTCATAGGTGCCTGTGACGTCACATAATTACTCCGTTGAAGAATAGCGTTCTCTTACGTTATCTATCATACTGTTTATGTTAGACTCTCATGTAAATAGTGTGAATAACGTTTGGTTTGAGTCAAAGTTATTCCTTCATTACTGTTTAGTTATTATTGAGTACAGCTATAACCGACGGTTGGATATGTGACGCATACAAATAATAAAACCGAAAATACTGGTGATTGAGGTTAAGATAGTCATGCCAGTCATGATACACTGTCCAAACTCTATACCATTGATTATTCGGTTATGATTTTGATCCATTTCTTAAGACCACTATGATTTTCGACTAAAGTCGAATTTGGCATACAGAAAGAGTTTTGTAAATTCGACTTTAGTCGAATTTGGCATGTTAAGTGTTAAACAAGTGTAAGGGATAAATATTATAATTTAATCAAAGTAATTTTTTTAGGTAAAATGTTAATGAAATTCAGTGAGATGAAAGTTCTGTACAAGTTTAAATACGTAGATTCGCACTTGTTTTTAATATGCCTGCATTTGTTTATAATTCTCAATCATCATTGCTTTATTATTTTCAACAACGTTTCGCTGCCGTTTCCAGTGTTGTTATTGAACAAATTCACTCAGTTGATATTATTGAAAGACCGTGTCATTTTTATATATTTTTTTATATTGACTTTATTTGTTAGTTCTAAAAATTTATGAAGCCACGTTATTAGGAAATGTGATATATATATGCATCTTATCGCAAAATAAATGAAGAAAAATAAGTAGCCCTTTTGTTTACCTGTGTATATATCAGGCATGATCATTATTATGTACAACATTTAATTATCCTCATCGGTTTAGACTTCACTATGCCCATACTACACTATAGGCTTGTTTGTCTATGGGGGTGATTGTCTCTAGCTCCATTGAATTCGCTGCCCGATATTTGTATTTGATGGACAACAGCTTTATCAGTTAATGTCTTAGCATACACGCGTACACACCAGGAAAATACTTCTTTTAATTGTACTTGTCAATGTTTAATTTATAGTCAAAGGGAAATAACTTGTGTTATAATCAAATCACCATGAAAATACGGTATAATTAATTCCCTTTCCAGAAATATTTATCAAGAGTATCGTTAACGATCCTGTCCTTAAATATGTAATTTTGTAAAATCACGGGAATCAAAGTCATGTGACAGGGTGACCAAGGATAGTTAGTATACCTCTGGGCGTTCTATTATTCTTATTGTAACTTGAAATTTTAAAATATGAACTCTGTGATTGTACTATTCCTGACTGGATTTACATTATATTTCTATGTGCCTTATACTTATGCTGAGAAAAGAATATGAATGTAATAAACTATTGAGCTTCAACTATTGTTTGTCAAAGTCATTTATTGATTGTTTGGCCTAAGTAAAAAAAAAATAAGTATCAGACGTCTGCAGGAGGTAATTCAATTAATATTGTTATACCAGTGTCTGTAATAAATAAATAAATATGAGACTTATATAGCTCATATCCCGTTCCCGTTGGCATCAGTTCTATGCGCTGCTGTAAACATAGTGCTGCCTGCTGGCGCAAATACGTTTACAGACCCAAAACTCCTGCAGGGCGACAGGGATCCGCCGGTGGCAGGGATAGAACCCGCAACCTGTCCGTTGGTTTTTGGTTGACAGTCCGGTGTATATTCGGTATTAACAGTACTGCTAAACTCTTATCACTCGAAGTGTCTTGTTTTACTATGGTAATGATCTCACAAGAATTATCATTCAAGGGCAATCATCAAAGAACGTCCGCTAATTGACAAGTCTTAATTAGATGTGGCTTTTTGAACTGTAATGATCGTGAGCTTCCGGTGAAATTTACCGCCATTTTCGTAAACAAAAAACATGCTTTTGGTGCTGATTGACAATTGATTTCAACATCGACAGCCAGTTCTGGTCTTTTAGAAATATACAACGGCTACAAGATTAGTTATGAGGAATCCGTTTTTAACATCCAAATTGAGTCGGCGATAATTAATACTCAAAGTGTTAGTCGCGTTTGGCTAAATTTAGCTTTTGTTAATAAGTTAGTCAAGAGTTGCGTCCTTGGTAATTAAAAAACACAATGCTGAGAATTATAAAAAACAACAACACGAAAATTCTTTTGCATCAAGCAATTAGTTTGGGATTATAAAAAGGTGATTCTTCAAATCTGACATTCACAATCCATCGTTTTCTTTTGGCGCCATCTTTTGGAAATGAAATTTTTTTTTATTATATACATATTTTCGTACAACCAGTAACGTAGCACACAGACATGTTTCGAAGAAAATGATCGAATAAGACCGGAAATGTTCTTCTTTATGACCTTTTATGCATGCATAATCGTTAAGACTTGTCAATAGCGGGGACTCTTTAAATCTAAAAAAACAGAGTTAATCACGAAAATTAATTTACTAAATGTTAAAGTCCTGAATGGTAGAATAAATGTACAACATAAACGAATAGAATTGGAATAAACAGTGTAGAAGTCGAAGTAACGTTGCAGCGTCCCGAAAACTAAGGAGAATTTCAAACGCGTACAGCTGTAAGTTTGACAGTGATTGTGAATAGGTCCTTCGTGTCCGACTTTCTTCAGCGGAATATTAAAAACAAAAATGAAACACGCAGACTTAAATCTACCGGACTGTCAACCAACACGTCACGGGTTCTATACCTGCCGCCGACCGTTCCCTGCCGCCCTGCAGGAGTTTTAGATCTAGTGGATGTAATAAACTAGGCTACTATCTAGAAGGAACGTCTGTAAAACTTATATAATATATAGTCAGACAGGCGGGACTAAAGAAAATGCCCGCCCAGCTTAACCTATGAAGTCCGGTGCTGACGTTAGCGGTCAGTTGATTTTAACAAAGCTGTATAAGAACACGTGCCATGAGAGGAAGGGGTTGGTCACTCCACACAGGTTGATGCGGCGTTAATGTATTATAAGGGATTGGCTTACTGTTCGTCCGTAATTGTCAAAACCCAGCTTGTCGAGTTGAAAGACTAGATAAGGCGGTAGGCAGAAGCCAGCTAAAGGGGAAGCAATCTGGTTAAACAGACCAAAGGAAATTATTGCTCCTTTGCATTGTCGGTCTGCGCTATAATGTTTAATCCAAATAATGCTCTCCTTAGGCCGGTCATATCTATGTACTAAACTAGTCCCAGCAGCATCTGAACAATGTTGAGACGGCACCCGGGTCTGCCGCATAAAGGTGCAGATTAAAAGAATGAACCCTGCTCGCCCCCCCCCCCCCCACCCGCGGGCTAACAAAGAGAGGGACCCGACGATCGACCTACGAGGCCAGGTGAAGGTAGGGCAGTGGCTATGAGAGACACAATACTCGTGCTCGCAAGTCGGTCATTTCATGATTATTAAAAGGATACATTTCGAAGTTTCTAATTTACTAAAGTCGCACAAACTAATTATTTACCTAGCTAATAAGAAATCGCTTCGTAACAGCCCCTTACCCATTAATTTTAATAAAAAGAATTAAAATAATTAAATACAAAATGTATTGTCTTTTATTCTCTTAATAATTAGATCCTTGTGAGGAAATCTCAACAATTTTCGTGGCCTATAACCTGTGAGCAAGTAAACGTGTGCTTATCAATTGTGTGTAGTTTCTAAAAGTCTTTTTCCTAGGTGCTCTCCGTTTCATTTCTATATTCATGCTTAGTAAAAGCTCCTCGCCATTTCCTGTACGTTGTCTAAACTCAACCACTCATTACCTTCTCGTTAAGATATGAATTACCATAATTGTCATAGTAGCCCAACAATCATCTACTACGTCCTACGACTCGCAATATTTTTTTGTACAAACACAAGTAAATAATTACGTGTGTATTATACCATACAATTGTGATTGGAACCAAAATATATTTTGCCTATGTTCGTAAAAATAAAGATGGCCAAAGTAAATACCTCGAGATATTGTTTGTTTTCAACATACTTATTGATTTTTTATATTTTGACACTGACGACCGTATTTCACCGGGTTAATGTGGATATGGAGAAAGGAGACCAATGAATAGTTGATGAAAGTTAATTAGAGAACATTAAAAAAAAAGGAAATTTTAAACAAATTAATCATTTATGTCTTAAATAGGCTAGTGATGTATAAACAGGTTTTGGTTTGTACAGTTTGTGATAGGTTTAAGTTTTGCACTCAGTCATTTTAACGTTTAAGTTCGTTTCAGTCACAAGCAAAGTCTGGTTCGGTTCGTTGGGCCTCTGGTCTTGAGTTGTTTTGTTCGGTTCGGGTCTGGTTTGTTTTTCTATCTCTGATTCAAACCGATAATAGTATCTTAAATCGGATAAATATAGATATTTATTCTATGAAGCTCATATTCTTGATTCTTTTCAAGATGAAATACTTTTCTGTCGCCATACATTGAATGGAACTGTGTCAAAAAAAATTTTTGGATATAATTAAATTCTGATGGCAATTAAGATATTTTCTAGGAATCCTTAACTATTTTCATATATTTTTAGACAAAATAGCCACATTTATTAATCTCTGTTATTTTTTGCTACAAAAGACAATAAACGACATTGATCTGAAACCCACGCTGGATCTTTTAGTTAAAACAAAGAAAATAATTACTTCAGGTGAAGTGCTAATTCGATATGAAAATAACTTACCACTAATGTTAGCATCTGACATAATATCTTTGAAACAAGTTGCTGTTATATCACTGTCTTATTATCATAAATCAAAGCTTAAAAATGTATCCAATTCAAAAAGAATAATCTTTTTTTTTGTGAAGGTTGCTAAAAATATTTTATGCATTCATATTCTCTAGATACTTTAATGCCATTACTAATCACCAACCTCTAGTAAACTGTAAGAGGAATTCTTGCCATTTTGGCTGCAAATAATCTACGCTATTCAGTGTGTCTTTCATAAATCGACCCTGTAGTACCTGTCAACTATCAAGCATAAAAAGACTGACCGACTCTATCGACGATCATTATCAGGAAGGCCACAAGATATAATAAGCATTGATAATATTTTTTATGTGGAAATTGTAAATTTTGTTTCTATTAGTTCAACAATTATATCAAGGGAAACAGCTCATGAAAAAGTATTGTCTCACTTATTAAGGAACATAAATGAGTCACTTGGCGAAAAAGTCAAATGCTGATTTACGCCCTTTATAAATAAACAAAACGAATTATCACTACAACAAGGATATATATTGTGGGGAAACATAATTTCTACATACTACACATCTTTAAGAGCGCTTAACTTTAAATATATTATTTAAAAAGTTTTAAATTTGCTGCATTCAATAATTCGTTAATAGCAAAAGGTGCAAATAAAACAATAATTATCGATATCTTACAACTTTTATTTAAAACTTTTTAAATTTAATTTGTAAGGGTGAAATCTACTGCACACATTGTATTCATCTTACATAACCAATTAATTGTAGGCTCATAAGTAAATTATCAAATTTTGGCAATTCTTTCTTTGTTTTTCTGAACACCAACTAGAGATTAGTCTCCAAATCCATTTGTATCTCTCTTTTTCTGTAAAATGTATTTTCTAAAATATGATTCAGCAAGTTTAATCAATTACCCCATCGACAAGTCTTAATTAGGCGTGACCTTTTGAACTGGGGTGATCGTGAACTTCCGGTTCTATTTTTAAATGTTTAATTATTTTAGGCATTTCCGTAAACAAAAAAGCATGCTTTTGCTGGTTATTGACAGTTGATTTCAACCTCGACGGCTAGTTCTAGTCATTTAGAATTATACAAAGGATGCAATATTTGTTATGAGGAATCCGTTTTTAACATCAAAAGTGAGTAGGCGATATTAATACTCAAGTGTTAGTCGCATGTAGCTTGTTTATAAAATAAATTAATCAAGAGTTGCGTTTTCTTGGTTATTAAAAAACAAAATTCGTAGATTCATAAAAACGAATAACTAAAATTATTTTGCATTAAGCAATAAGTTTGATATTATAAAAAGGTGATTATTCCCTTCTAACTTTCACAATGCATTGTTTTCTTTTGTAAACATGTTTTGGAAATGAAAGAAATTTTAATCCCCAACAAATGTTCGTACAACTAGTAACCCAGCACACAGACATGTTTCGAATAAAATGATCGAATTCACTGGAAATGTTTTTTCTTGTGAACTTTTATGCATGCATACACGTTAAGACTTGTCAATTGTTTAGGTGTAATGTAAATAGAACGTTCTTTTGTAAAATAAATCATTGGCATGGAAAAAGGTGATATAATGTTACTGTGGTAATGGGAAGCAATTGTATCACTAATGACTGAGGAACAAAGATTGAGTTCTTTAGTAAAGTCAAAATACAATGATCTCATTATTTCAGGTCGTTGCAATCAGTAGAAAGCATTTCATTGTGTTAATGTCACTGCGAGATTCAACCTAATTACATAGAGATGAAGTAGTTATAAGAAAGCAAAGAAAAACTATATTTCTAGAACAAGTACAACACATATTGTTCTCATAGATCTGTCTACCTTTTAACGGAAACTCCATTTATTATTTCAGTTTAATCAATAACAACAATAATGAGGTTTTCTAGCTATTACACATTTTCTATACAGCCTACGCTTAACATGTATAATAAAATCCTTGCAAGACTTCTGTTATCAATGGTTTAGAACCAATAGTGGCAAATAAAAGTTCTTCTTCTTCTTCTTTTGTGAGACGAAATACTTACAACCAAGGTATTTGTTTTCCGACTGCAGTTTTATGGTTAGATAAAGTAAAAGAGCAACAACAACAAGCCTTTGATGTAAAAGATTAAAAAAAATGTCGTATTTTCATACCTGTAAAGTAGGAAAGACAACAACATTCTTGTGCGGTTAAAGATCAAAGAATTGTGTCTCTACTGTTATATATCTGTCAAAACCTCTAAATAGTAACACTTCAGGCAGCTAAAATGTATTAACTTTTGCTAGACGTTTAACATTCACATAATAAGACTTTACCCACATTTTTCGGTTTCATTTAATTTTTTTTACTTATCTATTGAGCCAAATATACATTATCCGTGTAAGGCTAAAATTAACGTAATTAGTAATATGCTAAAATAAAGTAGTAGTCAATAGACCATAGGAATAACTAAGAAATAAAATAAATATATCATTATTCTAATTAGTATTTTGATATTTGTTTGAAGGAAAAATATAAAATAAATATAAGTATTTGCAGATTATAATATCCCAAAATCCATATCGGCTTGCTGTTCTTGTGTTTTGCTTTTATGTTTATTAAGTGACTATGCGACAATTTGGTAAATGTACAGAATAGACTCATATATTTACTATGTATAAAAAGAATAATAAATCACCAAGAAAAACATTTTGTTTTACTTAGACTATTTTATAAATTACACCATGCAACAAAAAAAAACTTGTTCTCTATTTATCGAAATTTGTTGATGTTTCTTCAATAATTTGAGTATGCTGAGTCTGAATATGACATTGTTTTTTTTTAATCAACCGTTTGATAATGAAACCAAAAAATCAATAAAACATATCATTAATAGCCTATTACTCGTTTTGCACGAGATACAACTTTAGTCAATATATAACATTTACTTTGTCAAAAATGTTATGTTATGTTCCAAAACTTGATGTTACATCACGTTGCATACATATATTATATAATGTTACATTATGTTGTAATATAATAGTATCTCACAATCTCAAAAACCACTAGAAGTGAACAGTAAAACTGTTTGTAAAGTTTGATATGCAAACCATGTTAGTAAGCAATGTCAAGATAGAAAACATTTTTTTTTCTAAGAAAGATACTGCACATATAATCTATAATATATTTCAACAGTAATTGGAAAGGAAACAGGTAATAAAAAAACATTATATTTAAATATCGGGAAAGGGTAATCTAGTTGCTAGACTGAATGTAACATTAAGACTATAAACGCAAGCCGTTATTTTATCAGTTAATCGTAAGTAAAGTACCCGTCGGATCAAATTGATGATAGTGCCGGTGAAACAGCATTCACCAGTTTCTGTGGCCACAGCATACTAGGGAATGTGTGTTCAGTGCAATGACTTTACTTTACTAGAACTATAATGTCAGCTACCCGTCAGAGGAGGGTATATTCATGGACACCTTTCCGTCTAGGAACTAATTTTAGCCATCACCAGGATTCGAACCCAGGAACTTCAGAATACCAGTCGAACGCGTTGCCCCATCAGATTATTGTAAAGGGTACTTAACTCCAATGGATGACTGGCATGCCTTACTAAGAGTAAACGCAGTTGTATATTGTGCTGGCCACACAATCATTTTATGTGTCATTGTTACAAAATAATGTTTAAAGTAGTTTTAACAGGCACATACATAAAATTGTTGCAAGTGTCAGGGTCCTTTTAAAAAATGTATCCAGGGGAAATATCCCTGCTATCCACTGGATAGTTGTAAGTGCACTAAAAACTTTAAATCAAACAAAAATCTTCACTCGCAAACATTATTTTAATATATTCTAGAAATTGGAAAACATTCCTCGCCCCACTTTATTATTCTTTTTTAATAAAACTAATTACACAACTGTTTGTTGGAAGCGGTATAGATCTAGAAATTATAAATGTCAATGTTTTTATAAAAAATGTTAGTGAATAGAAAATAGTAAATAATTGCGAATAAAAACTTTGTGAGTTATTCAATATTTATTCAAACAATTACTGTGATTGACACAAAAAGAATATTAACAATTTATTTTTCGACAAAACATTAAATTTACATACATTATATATTATTGTATAAAAATTGTATATAAACTATTGCGAAAACATGAGGTACAGTGGCCGAGCGGCAGCGCGTTCGACTGGCGATCGGAAGGTTGTGGGTTCGAATCATGGTGCAGGCTAGGATTTTTTCTCGGGCCTTGAGAATGTCCCTGAGTCTATCCAGCTCTGATGGGTACCTGATACTAGTTATGGCAGTAGGGCGGCTGGGCATTGTTTTGGCCACACATCCCCTAGTGTGCCATGGCCACAGAAACTGGCTTCTTCAGCCTTACGATCAGTTAGGTCCGAAGGGTACTTTACTTTCTATTGCGAAAACTAATACTTTTACCACTAATTTTTTTCAGCTTCTTAGCCATTTTATAGCTAGTGTAACACGTTGGATCTAGAGTATGATGATTTTAGCTCGTTCTTATGGTTTCTAGCTGTAGGTAGAGGTAACCTTATACCAATTACGAATTCAACTGCTTTGCTTCATTTAACAAAACTCTTTAATCGTAAAACAAGCAAGTACAAAACACAGAAGACCAACCGATCAGCACGAAGACTTAAGCTACAAACGCAGTGGGCACAGACACCAAAACGTCTTCTCAGTGAATACGACTTTCGGTGTGAGTCGGTGTTGGTGACACTATTTAAACCTTGTAACCGCACGCCTTGAGTTCAACACGACTTCGGACTTCAACAACACGCCTTCGCACCAATTTTGTTGACGAGAGTGCACAACTGGCTTGCTACATCTCACGCCTTCTGTTTTTTCACCGTTGCCAGTAGTCGCCTCGACCATGAATGTGTGACGTCATATGGCTGAACTAGGAACATTTTACTGTCAATTTTCTCATCGAGAAAGCATCGCAGACAATATCTGATTTCATTTTTTTTCATTTTTGAATTCAGCGACTAAAAATCCAGGGGAGATGCGAGCAGAATTTGAATTTGTGAAATATTTAGCGAGATTTAAAAAAAATAATAATACGGTAATAATATTACACACTGCCAGGTTTCGTCTGGCGCCGCGGCCACCAATAGCACACTGTGTAGACACTAGATCTAGATCTAGTGTGTTGACCATTGACAATTGACAGTCAAGACTCGATCAGGTCAAGACGGAGATTTAATTGATCACGGCAGTTCAGGCTTGTCCGGCTCTGTATGATAAAACAGAACCAAATTACAGCAACAGGAACTTCATAACTATGAAATGGGAAGAAATTGGAAAGAAATTCGGCCTTGATGATAAGTCTTTTACTTTTATTTATTTAGCTGGATTTCCCCCCCCCCCTCTTTCTTTCTTTCTCTCTCTCTCCCTTTTCCCGAGCCAATATAATAGAACAAGCAGCTGCAAAGCTGCAATGCACATCGCCTCCATTTTGGAATGACCTGTGCGTCACATGATCTCTAGGCTCTCGCTGGCTAAAAGTTGAATGCACGTCGTATCGCGCACTGCGTTTGTGCCAATCTCAGTTCAATCGTACAACTTGCGTTCGGCTTAAGATACGTGCCGACTGCGTTTGCCGCTTAAAAAAGTAAGCTTCAACTAACACAGGTGACACACACACCCTAGGCCAATCACTGACACAACCAATGAGAGTAAAAGGTCAGCTAAAAGGGGAAGCTGAGAAAATAGGGCAAAGTACGTAACACTAGTTACTTTTTCATTACAGTATTCTAATTAACTGAAGCAAATAGAATAAGTACTAAAAATAAACAATTCAAGTGACTTTCAAATTGGTAATGAACAGCACCAAAATGAAATTGTCAGTTCAGAAACATTATCAATAGTGACATTTGTATTAAGTACTTTTGTAGGCAATGTTATTGCATTATTTGGTATAGTTGGAAGCATAGACTATAATATACATGGACCGCTTGCTTTAGTTTTTTATGCTATTATCTTCTTTTTTTTTTTTTTGCAATTCCCGATTCTAAATGAAGTAATTGTTATACAAGTTCCGTTTTATTAAATCGCATTTTTTAGACTTTAAATGAATACTTGTAGGCCTATTAATCCTTTTATCATTGACTATAATAAGATGGACCGCCTGCTCTATTTTTAGAGCTTGTATTCTTTTTTTCCGTTCGCACACTTGACACGTCGCGGGTTCGAGCCCGCCACCGGCAGATCCCTGTCGCCCTACAGGAGTTTTGGGACTAGATGACGTTAATATTGAGTTGTTATCACATGCGCTTAACCGGCAGCAGTGAAACCTCTCACAGATTAATAGTCTTCTAGAGCGCACTGAGCATGCTAAAATAGCATGGATAGAAGCGCTATATAAATTACGATTACCATTACCACACAACACTGATCTATAAATATTTCCGCTCTGTACAACTTTCGATTTTAATTTTTCATTGAGAAAATCATAGCGATTAAATAAAACGAAAGCTGTATATCAATAACTTTTTTTCCTGTATAGCGATTACGTTTTTTAGAATCAGGAATTCCGAACATCAATGTTTCAAGTCATCATATAGCAGAAATACTAAAGGAAGCGGTCCATGCATATTATAGTCTATGGTTGGAAGTATTCTTAACATACTAATTTTATCACATCATAAAATGAAATACTCAACAAATTTTGTTTTATTGGCTCTTTCAGTTTGTAATCTTATTTAATCTTGTACACAAGTATTTTTTAATACTTAAAATATATATTGGTATTATTGTATATCGACCTATTATATGGGATAATTTGATTCATTTCATTTCGTTTAATGTGTCAATAATTATTACCACATACCGCATCAAAATTTGTATGTTTGCAATTACACTTTTCAATTTTGCCTTTCGTGCACCGGTGTTTTTTCTTAAGGATGTTATGTATAAAGATTATAATAATAGAACAATGTCAGCACTATTTTTTTAGAGAATATTTTGTTCAAAAATATGATATACTTGCAAATTATTTAGATTACACATTGTCTGCTGGTTTCCCAATGTGTGTTATTTTATTTTTGCATCTATGACTTTACATAAACTTTCTCTTGTATCAAAAAAAAATCAACGTTTTCATCAAGTGAAGCTATAGCTGAATAAGCAAAAGAAATGAACTCTGATAAAACTGCTTGCTTTAGTATTTCTGCTATATGATGACTCGAAACACTGATTTTCGGAATTTCCAATTCGTTGTTTCCTTCGCACTTCCGTTTTTTGAATTTCTTCGATTTTCTCAATGAAAAATTAAAATTAAAATCGAAAAATGTATAAAGCGGAAACATTTAAGAAACAACGAGGAGCGTAGAAGTAATATAAGACAGTATTATTGGTTGCGCACGGAAAAAAATGATTGCTATAAATGAAATAACATTTTTATGTGATTAAAGTTTAATATGTTTTGCTCGGTAAATACAAATAAAGTTGGTTAATAGTATCCCACAGCATTTATTTATTTTATATTTTAGAGAAATTTATTTATTTAATTCACGTTGGCTATTTAAGTAGGCCTATTTTATTTGGTAAATATTTTCGTTACAGGAAACTCAATACCGTATTACAGAGTTTAAACCAAATTGACCTGAAGTAATACCTAAATAAATTAAAAAAATAATGAACAACTCAAGTGACATTCAAGGTACTTCTGATCAAAACAGCAATATCATCATTATCAGTTGGGAACAGATTGTAATATTATTACATGTATCATTCACTTTCATAGGAAACGTTCTTGTATTATTTGGTATATTCGGAAGTATTCTCAACATAATTATTTTATCTCATTATGACTTGCACGACTCAACTAATTTAATATTATTATCTCTTTCTGTGTGTGATCTTATTTACTCTTTTACACAAGTATTTTTTATTTTAACATATATCTTTCCAAGTTTAGATTTTTATGTGTTCTCATATATACAGGCATATTATATGGGATATTTTGATTCATTTAATTCCGTTGCATTTATGACTAGTATTCATCTAGTGACTTTAGTTTCTATAGAAAGAATGCTGGCTGTATGTTTTCCTTTTCATGTGTCAAAAATTATTACATATCATCGAATGAGATGTTGCATTATTGCAATAACACTTTTTAATATTATAATTCGATCACCTATTTTTTTTGCGCAAGATATTATTTTTATAGATTATTACAACAGGACTATACCGAAATTAATTTACAAAGATTATGTCGCAGAAAATTTTGTTTTAATTATAAATTATATATATTATTCTGGCGTGTCATTAAATTTTGGTCTGCCGTTGATAATTATAACAACATGTACAATAATGACAATAAATAAAATTTCTTTCTCATCTAAAAATAAAGCCATTTTATCATCAATCGCGGCGATAACGAAAAGACGAAAGGAAATGAAGTCTGTGAAAACTGTTTTAATTATTTGTATGTTAATTATGACTTTTGTATTAATCCCTTTCTTTATTCAACAAATAGTTTCCTCAGTTAAAATAACTTCAAATAATTTTGCCTTGGCAATGTACATTATTGTGAATTTATTACTTGAAATTAATTCTTCGTTTAATTTTATTGTTTATGTCACTAGTAGTCCTAAATTTAAAAATGCATTTATCAATTTATTACTTAAGCATACAATATGCAAAAAAAAATATTAACAAATATTAAAGTGCTTTATATTTTATCATCAGAAAATGTTATAAACACATGCTATTGGATTGTCATTTTTGTAACTAATGGAGTATGGTAAGTAAAGATTATCAAATTTATTACACAAAACAAAAATATGAAATTCTAGTTTTTTTATGTTTTTTTTTTTTTTTTTTTTTTTTTTTTTTTTTTTGTAGATAAATTTATCCCTAACCCATAAAAAATTAGTATGCCGAATATGTACACAAATTATAATTTACCATAACTTAGTGGCAAAGTGGACTGTATTATTGTAATGTGTCGACCGGACTTAGTGGCATGATATCTTTCTGTTATTGTGTATGTGACTGGCTGGACATCGTGAGTTTTTTTTTTCCAGACTTACTTGTTCGAGTATGTGATTACTGAGTGTAGATTAATGGGCTGTAAAAAGTTTGTAAAATGATAATAAAAGTTAGTTGTTGCACCAACCAGTGTATTGTCAAGTGATACTTTAAACAGCTGTAAGGCTATGCTGAAAAATATTTTCATTTTAATGTTAGTACCTTTTGTTGTTGATGAATTTTATTTGAACGCAGTCTCTTTTTTATTTTTCTGATTTGTGTAGCACTGAAACATGGATCTGATGTACTTTATTAAAGCATTGTCAAATAAAATTATTATATCTACAGTGTTAGGATATACGTAGCCAATGTAATGCTCTTAGATAAGTTATTGAATTAACTTTGTTGTTTAGAATACGTTTTGCAGAATGTTTTACATTCTTTCTAGTAGTGATTTATTATATATTAATGACAATATATATAACCATACATAACCAGAAACAACAGGGTTTGTAAAAACCATAGAGTAATAAATATATTTTCAACATTTTGAATATGCATACAATATCCTATAAGAGTACTAGAATTAGTATATTTTGAAACATGAAATGTTAAAATAATTATCTACCACATGGTCAATATGTCATCATTATCGTCATCCTGATCCAGCAGCCATCTGGCAACTTGCCCTTCGGTCTAAGGCTACGGTGAAGAATTAGCTGACCTTTTGCAGCAGTTCGTAGTTTAAAAATATAGTGTTTGAGAGATTTGGTGTTTTGAGGAGGTAGACATTTGATATGATCTGTAGTACGGATAGTTAAAAGGGTGATGAGCAACTGTTTCGTTTTTCGGGTCTGATGCGGTTACTGTGCGAGTTTAGATGTATGTCCTGTGCTTAGGCGAAAGATGGCCATATGATCTTTTCTCTGCAGGGCATTTATTGGGTCATTTTCAATGTGTCAGAATTATATATTTTTTTATTTATTTTTAAAAGAATGTCTATTACTTAATAATACGTTTAGTCAAAGCGTGTTCTCAAATGTTTACAGTGCTACAACATTAAGGGGAGGAAGTCCAGTAGAGAAGGATTTTTTGTATTTCTTATCCATTATGTATGATATTTGGAACATATATAGTACTAATGACAAAACTTATAAAAAGCCAAACAAATTAGTAAAAAACATTTTTGTCATGGAGATGGCGGCCATTTTGTATTTTCAATTAGTATTTTTTACTTGAACTAAACGTAACACTACTTTTTTATTTATCAATATAATTTATAAAAATGTACCATACAAGGACATTAACTACATTTGTGCTAATTGTATTCAGGAATTTTTGTTAAAATGCATTTTTTTTGTAAGTTATGTGGTGCAATCATGAAAAAAAAACAAAAAAAATAATTAAAAAAATAATATTTAAAAAATATTATGTGTTTTTTTTGTGTGCAAAATTCCTCTTTGCAGATTTAGTTCCCTAATGTAATGAATATATATTCATATTTGCATAAAAATTGGTTAGAAAATAAAAAACTAGTTCACAATATAAGACCTGAAAACAACGTTTTGAGAAAAACCGGAAAAACTTAAATTTTAGGGAACAATTTTTTGACGAAATTTCGACAAAATCCATTGGTTCAGCTCATTTTTAATGGGTTGTTCTAAGATTTTTTCCACACAAAGTCAAGATGTTTACCTTTAATTTGATGTATAAAAATTTAAAATTAGACTCTATTTTTTATATTACTGCATTGTAAATATGTTTTAAAAACAAAATAAAAATTTCTGATGTATACCCATTTCAAATGCAATTTTTTACAGTGAAATAATGTCACTAAAATTTCCAAACTGAATGTTTTAGATCCAGGAATAGTTAAAGTATACACGTTAGGCAAAAGGTACAAATGTGAGTTATCTGACATTTAGGTCGATTTTGACTGGACTTCCTCCCCTTAAGTGAAAATATTCCCTCTTCTTTTTATCAGTTGATCGGAGAGGAGAGGGATTTCTTTGATTATTTACTTTCGAGAAATTTTTCTTCTTAACTTATCAAACAAGGCTAAATCCAGGTCATATTATCATAGAACTATTTATTTTTAAAGAACGCCTGCTTACTTACCAATAATATTTAAAAAAAAACTACCCAACATATAGGCGAGCATAACGTTAAACACATTTACTCCCCAGGGACAAATAATAATTTTAGACAAATCTGCGTAGGTTCAATATTCAAGCATAAATTTCCAATTAATATACATAATGTTCATAATATTGTTGTCATATACCACGTACAAACCCACATAATTTACAGCGTTATTAAAGAAAACTATTTAAAAAAATAACTTTACAATTATTAAATAACTAGTGGTTATGCCCGTCAAAATGACGGAGAAACAAATGATTACACTGTGTTTTGTTAAAATAAAAAGACCGAAAAAAAAAAACCACTATTTCAATAAAAACTGTACTGAGAACGTATCTTTTCTTTTAAAGCATTTCAAAGGGAGATCATTTTGAAAAGGCGCTCAGTTTAGACCTGTAACAAACGGTGATTATCAATAGGTCTAGCTTTGTTTTAAAGAAATACTAATTAAGCAATATTGTTCATATAATACACATTTTTTTTGGAGGACAATTCCAATTTATACATTTTACATTCGTTCCGATTAGTTAAACGGTTTAAGAGCCTATAGGGGACAAACATATATAAATATATTAACAAAGATATAAACAAACTAACGTTAATTATATATATATATATATATATATATATTGTTAGGTTACAGTGCATACATAGTTTAAAACACCCTTTTATTAATCCCTCGACAGAGTTTATCTTTTAAAATACTTTAATTGTCGGGACACGACTGTTTATTTTTCTTTGTTGACTTAAAGTTAAGTAAGCTATAAACG
Organism: Anisus vortex; assembly: GCA_949126835.1. NCBI lineage: Eukaryota > Metazoa > Mollusca > Gastropoda > Planorbidae > Anisus > Anisus vortex. The sequence goes on from OX421492.1 coordinate 32,049,098, forward strand.
CCCCACTCTTGAGACCAGTGTAAACCAGTTAAGGACCAGACGCTAACGCGGAGGAATATGCAATTAGCCTCTGACGTCGCTTCGCGCTTTTTTGAGGTGCTATATAAGATAGACACGCAGAATATACTTCCTCTTCCCGCTTATGTAGCTCTGACAGTAGGACGCTACGCCTTCTACACCTGTTATCGCCATTTGTATTTTTTTCACTAATACCGTTTGATTTGCAAGTTATAATAAAGTTTCTTCATTTATTAAACAGTCAAGGAGTTGGTTTTTGAATTACTAATATTGTTGAGGACATTTGAATGATAACAGGACAGGTTAACCAAACTTGGAAAACTGCTGCAGACTATTTATCACTCTCAGAACGAAGTGAGTTCCCGCTGGCCTTTAAAAATCCAACCCTAGTCAACCGCCAAAAGAATTGGAGTGAAAGCTACAATTTAACAATATGTATATGTATATATATTTATATATATATATATGTATATGTATATATATATATATATATACATATATGTATATATATATATATATATATATATATATATATATGTATATGTATATATATATATATATATATATATATATTGTTTTAACCGTACGTTATCAAAGTGCGTACAATTATTAAGGCTCCATTATTATGCATAAAGATAAAAAGTTTCCTTTCTAATAGTTCTTAAACAAATTAAATGAAATTTATATACAATTTAGTAAAATATTATTTTTCTCTATCTCCGATTTAACATTTATTCAATTTTTTTTTTCATCTATGGTTCTAAGACTGAAACTTATATCGATTACAAGTATTAGGCTAGCGCTAAAATAATACTAACATGAGGTCATAGCAAGACCAACAGCCTGTAGACCGTAGACGTTTAAAATTTTAGAAATGCTAAAATGCTAAAATGCTTTTCACACTCACATAATCTGTAACAAAGATAAAACGGTTTAAATGACCACATTAAATATGTGAACATTTTATATTTTGTAACTTACCAGATCCAGAGCTATATGTTTTTCTAAATATCATAGAATTATATGAAAATTATAAGAAAAGCAATATCTTGTTGCTAACTACGTTTATAATAGTTACGAAAATGAGAATACATCGAAACATTTTCCCGTTCAATAATTTATTACTATATATTATTATATATAATTTATTAATTTTCTTAAGAACAGGTTTATAATTTTTAAAAACATGTATACAACGCCTTTTTATTTTTGCATTTTTTTTTTTTAAGAAAAAAATAAACCAATGTATTTTTAAATTTTGAACTACTTGTCACATAAACAATACAATTAAAGGAAGAATTAATTTGAAAGAATACATTCACAATGATGTAAGTTGCCCAGACTAACATGTCTGTAGGAAAAAACATGGAAAGAATTTGTTGAGCAATGAACGAATTAGTACAAAAGTCATAATTAACATACAAATAATCAAAAACATTTTAACACACTTCAATTTTTTTTCTTTTAGCTACTGCCTCACTTGATGATAAAGTTGTTTTATTTTGAGATGAAAGTGAAATTTTGTTTATAGTCATAATTGTACACGTTAAGATTACAATCATTGGAAGAACAAAATTTAACAATATCGTCGAAAAGTATGTGTAATCTGAAAGTAACTTATAATTTTGAGACACATATTCCTTAAAAAATAACCATGGTATAGTCATGTTGTTGTATTTTATAAAAATCATATCTCGACCAAAAAAGATCGGAGCTCGAATGGAAATATTAAATAGTAATATTGCAAATATACACACTTTCATACGATATATTGTAATAATTCTTGACACGTGAAAAGGAAAACATACAGCTAACATTCTTTCTATTGAAACTAAAGCCACTAAGTGAATGCTTGTCATTCCTATAACGAAATTAAATGAATCAAAATATCCCATATAATACATCGTTACATAACAGTACTAATAGAAATTTATAACCTGTAACGTATACTGTAGAAGAAAAAATACTTGTGTAAAAGAGTAAAAAAGATCACATACAGAAAGAGCCAATAATACCAAATTGGTTGAGTCTTTCATGTCATGATGAGATAAAATAAATATGTTGAGAATACTTCCAACTATACCAAATAATACAAGAACGTTGCCAACAAACGTATATAATACATGTGTCACTAAGGTATATTGTTCCCAACTGATTATGCTATTACTGTTTTCATCAGAAGTACCTGAGTTGTTCATTGTTCTTATATTTGTTTATGTAATACTTTAGGTCAATTGGATTTACAATCTGAAGTACCGGATAAAGTTTCCTGTAACGATATTATTTGCAAATTAAAATACTTATATAGCAAATGTTAATGAAATAAATAAATTTATCAATAATAATAAATTAATTAAAGCTGTGAGATACTATTTACCAACTTAAAAAAAAAAATTACCGAACAAAACATCTTAAACTTTAACCACATACAAATGTAATATTATTTATAGCAATCCATTTTCGATAGTATTGGTTGCCATGGCGGTAGCCGTCATATTGAATTGTAAAGATTCTATACAAATTGGACTTTGTCTTGATTATCTTTCAGCATTTGAAAATAGCTAAGAATTAATGCGATCATAATTTTATTTACAATGCTTATTTATAGTAACTAGTTGACCCGTGGACACACTGGGTCCATACAAAACATAATATAGAAATTAAAAGAATAATAGCGTGATCAACTATAGGGCGTTTGCAATCACGTGACAAAAAGCACGTGATTTGCGTTTACTTTCTGTAATGGTGTACAAGTAATAATGGCCTCTGTATTAATAAAGTTTCATATAGGCTCGAGCTTTTTTTAAATGATGTGTTGTGTTTTAAGTCTTATTAAGATTTAAGCTGTATTATGTATGTTAAATAAAATAGGCAATTTTATTATTATCATAGACATAGATCATAGACGATGTGAGCCTATTAGTGACTTGACTAGATAGCTTATTCACCAACACTATCACTTGACATCGTAGCCTAGCCTACGAAACATTAAAAGTGTAGGCCTATAAAGTGAAATTGAAAGTGTAAATAGGTCTAGCCGGCCCTAGCCTAATCAATTAATCTACAGTACTACTATTTACCTCCTTATTTTTTAGTAGGATAGCCAATATTCAGATGTGAATTTTGCATGATAAAGAACAACTTCATTTTCACCACGTTACATTTGTACCTCAAGTGGGTTCTTATATTTACACAAATACGTCACTAAAAACCTAAGCCACGCCCACTAAGAACGCTCTATAGAGAGAAAAAAAAGTACAGTATAAACCAACAATGCAAACAAAACAACAGAGTGGGATGCGCAGCAATAGAAAAAAAAAAGTTAACCCAAATTTGCCTGTTCAACTTTATCTATCAGTAAAAGCAGAATGAAAGGAAAGCTACTCTCTTTTACGGCTAGGAGTTATTTCTTTTTTTTTTTTATTTACAGTTTTCATGTGTGTATAAATAGAGATCTTTATTTATATAAAATCAACAAAGTCAGCAGCATACGTGATTATTAAAATGGTTCTATTTTGGAAAGTTATGAGTAAATGTCCATTATAGGTTGTCCCGACCGATCAAACGGCATAATAGTCTATAGCGCTTAATTATATATACGAATATTCATTTTCATGTGTAGTCAGATATCTTAGATCCCCTCCCCCCTCATCACACATAATCCCAATGCGTGACCCCCTTCTCCCCCCTTTATCGTGTAACGTAATTTATGGACGGTCCCTTAGGCGGCTGAGCATTGTGCTGGCCGAAAATCCCCTAGTATGCCGTGGCCACATAATTTGGTGAACGCTGCTTCACCAGCCCCTATGATCAGTTTGGTCTGAAAAGTACTTTACTTATTTATTTTTAAATATGCGCAATACAATTATGACTTTATAATTTGCAAATAAAAATACAATTAAAACATTATTAGTAGGTAAAAAAAATAATAATCAACTTACGTAATGAAATATATTGTATATCTACCATTGTATTATGCCTGCCATTGTATTATACCTACCATTGTAGTATGCCTACCATTATATTATGCCTACTATTGTATTATGCATATCTTTGCATTATACTTACCATTGTAGTATGCCTACTATTGTAGTATGGCTTCCATTGTAGTAGGAGTACCACTGTATTATGCCTACCATTGTATTGTGCCTTTCTATCGAAGAATGACTATTATTGTGGTATGCCTACCATTGTAGTATGCCTACCATTGCATTATGCCTAGTAATGTAGTATGCTCACCACTGTATTATGCCTAGTAATGTAGTATGCTCACCATTGTATTATGCCTAGTAATGTAGTATGCTCACCATTGTATTATGCCTAGTAATGTAGTATGCTCACCATTGTTTTATGCCTAGTAATGTAGTATGCTCACCATTGTATTATGCCTAGTAATGTAGTATGCTCACCATTGTATTATGCCTAGTAATGTAGTATGCTCACCATTGTATTATGCCTAGTAATGTAGTATGCTCACCATTGTATTATGCCTAGTAATGTAGTATGCTCACCATTGTATTATGCCTAGTAATGTAGTATGCTCACCATTGTATTATGCCTACCATTGTAGTACAAAATGTAAAGAGAATAAACATATTCATATCAATGTTAATCTTTAAATATTTATTAAAAACATAGAATTAGGATAAAAGCACATACAATTTTGTAAACAATTACTTAAGTTCGTAGATTTTTCATCTAATTTAGAAGTGAAATAAATTGTATTTACAGGATACTGTATGTATGTCTATCTTTTATAATTTTCGCTACACGTATTTAGGGTATACTATGTAGAACTTGCTTTCATTATTTCTATCTTACTATTGATCTACTAAATACATGTTTATCAAGCCTGCCAACAGAGTAAGAAAATGCATAAAAAGCGATTTGTAAGATTCCCGTAAATGAATAATACTGTGAAGAAAAAAATGTACATATTCAATTACAAGTAAAGTTATTAACCTAAATATGCAATAATCTTTAAGATTGAAAAAATCGCCTAATTCATTGTTAATCAAAAAGAATAGTTTTGGTTATGGATACAAAATGTAGGCAATGTATAATTGTTTCTAGTTTATTACAAATTGTGTAATCAATAAAAGACGTTGTTCATTGTAAGAGATAAAGATGACAAAACATCTTGTGCCTATTATAAAATCGATAAACTCTGTCACTTCATTGGTTTATTAAGATATTAACAACATTTAGTGTTTAAGAAGTTTCTAACACTATAAAGTCATTATATAAAATAAACATGATGAAGGATATCGCTAATATTTTATTATCGTTTTTTTTTTTTTTTTTTACTGAAGCATTGTATTATTATAGATATAAGGATAAGGTAGTAGATCTGTTTTCATAACTAAACGTAGGTTAAGTATATATGTAGGTTTTTATTAAGTAGTTAATAGAGTAGTGGTTATGCCCGTCGAAATGAAGGAGACACGAATGATTACAATATGTTTTTTTAAAATATAAAGAAAAGATAACTAACACTATTACTATTACAATAAAAAACTGTAGTGAGAACTTTGTTTCGGTGTTTAGTTATTGTTATTTTTTTTATTGAAAGCATTTTAAAGGGAGGTCATTTCTTGACTTTTTCTTCTTACATGTCCTAGCCATCTTAGGCAATTTCACTGAGGACTGCGAACATGCTTTGCGCGCTGGCGCGCGTCAGTACCTCACTATTAGGGACTTTGTCCTACCATTTAATGCCAAGGACGCGACGCAGACACCTCAGGTGAAAGCTATTTAGCTTGCACTCATTGGACGCATATGTTGTCCATGATTCACTTCCATAAAGCAGCTTGCTGATGACGCAGGCCTGGTAGACACATAGTTTGGTCCTCTGTCAGCTTGGAGTTTTCCCAAACCAGTTTACTAAGTTTAGCCATTGTCTATTAATAAATCAAATTTATCATCAATTGAGGCTACAATAAAAAGAAAAACAGAAATGAAGTCTGTGAAAACAGTTTTAATTATGTGTATGTTAATTATGGCTCTTGTAATAGTTCTTGTCTTTATTCAACAAATAGCTGCCAGAATATTGTTTACTAATGATTTACTTGCCTTCTTAAAGTACATTATTGTGAATGTATTATTTCAAATTAATTCTTCGTTTAATTTTATTGTTTATGTCACTAGTAGTCCGAAATTTAAAAATACATTTATCAGCCTGTTTCTTAAGTATACAATAATAATATAGCAAAAAAAAATAATATATATATTTTTTTTTAATTTTAAACTTATTTAATATAAAATATGTATTAATAAAAGTAAAACATCAACATGCTGCTAGATTCGCAACACGATAGGATGACGGTAAGTGGGTCAATTATTAACCACCCGAAGGTCCGGGTGCATACATGCATACAAAGCGCAGTTTATAATAATGATTTAGTAGAACAATTCCTAAAAAACAAAGTCTTTGTGTACAAAACTTAAAACAAAAATTATTTAGCAGTTCACACATTTTCGCCAATTGTTACCAACATAGTTTAACAAAAAAAGAAGGTCAACTTAAATGTTTACGTCTGGGCTTATAAAAAAAATTAATATCACTAAAAATATTTTTTAAAAAACTTAGAAATATTCACTATGTGTTTTAAAGATAGAAACGTACAAATAGATGAAAGTACCAATAGATGAAAGTTAATTCAATTCTGTTTTTTTTTTCATTTTTTTCTATGTGTTTGTAATATATGAGGATTTTACCACATTGTATAAGAAAAGAGAGGAAATTAATTAAAAAAGGCACCCTAATTTTGCTTATTAATAAAAATTTCAATAAAGATTAAAGCCGTAATGATCTTATAGTTAAAAAAAATAATATTGACTATGTTAAATTAAGAAAAAGATGCACGAAGTAAATAAAAGTTAAAACATTATTATATTGTATATATGATTTTCTGGCTATAGCAATAGAAATTTGGTTATTTTTCTAGGTATCTACAAAAAAAAAAACATACAGTAAACCAAAGACTATAGTCTTGAGTAAACACACACACACACACACGCTGTACTTCGTGTACATTCAATATAACAATGCGCACCATATATTTTACAAATTAAAGACATTTACAAACTGATTTTGGGGATTTGGATGGAGATATATCACTGAAAGTTTGATAGATAAAAGAAAAGGAAATGTTACAAGCAGTTTTGTAAAAGTGGAAAGTTTAGTAGAAAGTTTTGCCAAGTAATTTAGGGTGAAGTATGTCCATAATTTGTAAATGGAATGAAAAAAAAGAAGTTAGAAACTCACTTGTGTATGTTATGTTAACGGAATATGACTGAAAATGTGACATAATCAGTGATAAGCCAGAAATATTCATACATTGACTACATACAAAGGTAACGTTGAAAAAAATTCTTTAAAAAGTTTAATTATTTGTTCGTGAATGAGTTGTAAATAAATAAAATATAAACAGTGTGCTTTAATATTTAAATATATTATTTTTTAAAGTATTATTATTAATATTTTTTATTTAATCATTTTAAAAAACACTTGCCATCTAAATATAAGAAACATTTTTTTTGTATTCCTTGAATATTTAAAGTCTTAAAAAAACGCTCAGATATTTGTTTTGTGTATTTTGTTTCACAAATAAACACTTTAGTTACACAGTTACAATAGTCATTAGTCTAATAGCAATTATTTTTAAAATTAATATTTATGTGATTATTTCAAACATTTTATTGTTTGTTAATATAGTTGTTGTTTTTTTCTCTTTTTTGCATATTCTTTGTCATTATGAAATATATTTATATTTGTGTGCAAAAAATATCTAAGCGTTTCTTCTTCTTGTTAAAAATCTTGGATGATATTATTATACGCTGTCTTAGGTAGTCACATGAGCTAATGGCTGACTTTCAGATTATGGTAGATTCCACTGAGGCATGATTACTAATTTAATTATACAATATTATTTCATTTCCTAAGTACCCAAAGATATACCAAAGACATTTATGACTTTTTTTTTTGTAACAGTTAAAAAAAAGTTGAACATTAAATTGATCAGTGTTAACTAACTTGGTCACCCAATTTCGTCTTTGGAAAGGGTCCCACACAATATATGATAATATGATTGAAGAGTACGGACGCCAACGGGATCATCTGATTAGACTTACCTACTTGCTTGTTGCAGGTTGGGGGTGATTAGATCACTTAAGAACCGACACCTGTCAGAATAATTGTGTTTTATATTTCGCATACCTAAAAATTTTAAACTGCCCAATCACATTTAGCTGTGTGTTTTATGTATACTAGGAGTAAAAAAAATTGTTAATATATCTTTTTTTTGCCGTAGCAACCATAAAAATGGTCGACAAAAAGTTTTATACAATTTCTTATAACTTTTTTAACAAAGAAGATAATTCAATTATGTTTTCTGTTATTGCTTTGAATTTACATTACCTATCTTCCCATGCATGATTTTGCTGATAGCTTTATTATTTTTAAAAAAAATGAATTTTCTACAAAAAATGCATATAAAAATTGCATATTGTCACATGACAATTCAAAAATATAAAAAAAGTTACCAACGAATCTTCAAAATTTAAACAAACATAGTGATAAAGAAAACTGCCAACTATTAACCTTATGCGATGTTTAGTTATAGAGGCGTAGCAAAATAACCGAAAAAAATTTAGAAAAAATACAAAAGTGAGAAAAACCGGAAAAAAAAGAAAACTTTTCTCTGAAATAAACTAAACATGCATGTTTGAATGTGTTATATCAGGATTTTAAAGTTCAAATCTTGTGTAACAACTGTATTTTCTTATTAAAGCAATGGTTAAACTGCCTCCATATGTAAAAAATCTCACATACGCCAAAAAAATATTTTTTACGCATAATTAAACAGGTGTCTATCCTTAATCACCGCGTAAACTTTATAAGTTGGGATTATATTTGCACCTGAACCTCAAGTGTGTCGTGCCTTTTGTATGATTAAGTAAGGTGACTTTATTATGTCACACAGTGTGGCAGGCTCGTTAGTGTATTATTTTTTTCTTAGAAGAGTGGTCTACATCTATATATGAGAGATGAATTATTCTCTTTCTATCATTGTTGGCTGCGTTTTGTCTTAAGAGATGGTCGAGGTACTGTGCTATAGATTAACGTATTGATGATCAAATGTATATTTATGTGTATGGAATTCCATGGCTCGTCCGAAGTAATTATGTAGAGGTTTGGCTATACTTAACACTATCGATTATACAGTCCCTAGAGAACACGAGCAATGACATTATATTCTGAAGTTTATTCACATGCATACTGAGTATACCGTAGCATAGATATCATACATTATTCTAGGTGCATAGTCCAACGAAATAAACAGAAAAGATTCATAATGAACTTTGGGTATCGGGGGGGGGGAGCTCTACAGGGGCCAGAGTGGCGCCTGTGTCCAAGTCACAAAGGGGACTCCGACCAGGAGAACACCTTTAGAAGTCTATATTCGTATACATGTTATATTTTCTTTTGTTGGTCGAGGAAGTGAGGAGGGACGGGAGGGAGCGAAGGTCAGAGACGGTAGGCTCAAGGATGATTGCGTCACATATGACCTTGACTTGTTTTCCGATCGTCCGTAGTATGGGGAGGGGGGGGGGCGAAAAGCACACAAGTGATACATCATTTAGAATGGTATGCATAAAGTAGACTTATTAACAATGACATTAGACAATATGCATGAATGGAAACTAATGTCAATAACTAGTCATATAACAATAAGTAATTACTTTTGGGCATGCAGAACTTATACAAATATATATTAATAAATTTCAATGCAAAGCTAAATACTAAATACATTAAGTGTTACATGTAGGAGTGAGAAAGGAAAGACACATTCTTTCTCCATTCAGACCTTCAATAGTGGCACATAATGTCAGTGGTTTGTACGTACAGATGATACGATTATATTATCTTTTAATAGCGGATTGTATTTACAACCTTCTTAGTTGCGTGTGACGTTAATCTTGCCCAATACATCACTTAGCTGATACAGGACTTACTGAAGGCAGCAACATAGTTTCAGTATAGGCTTACAACGGCTGGCTGGGCTGCAGTTAGCACACCAGACTGTCAACAAACCGGCTTGGGATATAGCCCTGCCGCGGACCGATCCCTTACGCCTTGGAGAAGGTTTGGGTCTAGTGGATTTAATAATCTTCCATCTAGAAAGAACGTCTGTAAACGTATAAGATAACAGAAAAAAAACAAAGCATCCGATGCTAGGCTGTATATTGACTCGAAGGTGATCTCTTAAAAAACGAGCCAAGGGCCAGCTTAAGAATATTAAGAAAATAGATAAGCCGTACCAGGATTTGATTTACCGCTCTCCAGTCATTATTCTGATTACTTACAGTTACACGCGGAATCCAATAGATTATCCGTTCATCATTATGCAGATATAATTAAACTATCAAGGCTAACTTCATCAGTTAGAACAGCTCTCACGTCGATGAGATTTCCACATCTTCCTTCTTTTCTTTTACTTACTTCTCTCATGTTGGTGCACACCTCTAACAGCGCTTGGTGCGACGTCAGGAAAGGTATATTATAGTCATTGTCATGATACGGTCTGTTTCAAAAGTGGTATTGAAGGAATGTGACCTCTTTAGCGGGGACATCCCCGTGTCAACGCACCTCCATCCATCATTAGAGATATACGAGGCAGAGGTGATGCAAAAGTGCAACCTAAAATGCGACCGCCCTATAGGTGCGCCTGTATAAGGTTAGCCTCGGATAGTGGTTGGAGCTAAGATGACATTCTTGCCTGCACCAGATGCATGAATTGATCAGTGTTGACTAATTCGGCAAAACACACACCATTTTTAGGAGACGTTATTACAACTCGGCTACACGAGAGCAATCTCATTAGTGAGCAGTATTACCCTTTGACTCTCGGACTCTCGGTTTCATCGATAACATGGTGCAATTCAATTTCATCTGTAGCCTTCTCAGTCACAATAGATTCTAAGTTTTTCTGTCACCTTGGGATCAGGTTTCCATTTTCCACCTGCCAAATCATTAGTAAAAATATCCCGTCAAGTGTTGAATTAATTCCTATTGCTTATATAATGTAATTAGTAAAGTACCCGTTGAGCTATTGATCATAGGACCGGCATACTAGGAAATGTGAGGACAACACAACGCCTATCTCAGACAAGGACCATCCAAATGTACTTTACCCCAACTAATGTCAGGTACCCTTCAATGCTGGTTATACTCAGTGATACCCTCAAGTCCAGAGAAGAAAATTCTAGATTCGAACGCAGGACCTTCGGTACGCCACGGGCTTATAAAGTCCCAACTAATTCCTACCTAATGCCAGCAACTTATACAATATTTAATATAGTTGTATTAGGATGTTTCCTATTTTAATACTCAGCAGCAACACATTTTCCCATTTAATTTTATTGCTAACTATGGTAAGACAATTGATCTTAATACCGACAAAAAGGCAGCTTATATATATGTATCTAGATGAGATGCTCAGCGTTGTCATCATTTTAAGGGATATCATAAAAGAGGAGCACCAACATAAGAAATGTGAGGTTATATTTAAAAAACTAAAACATAATCACTTTATATATCAAACAAATATGACAGGTTATTAGGTTAATATATAGGATACAACTACAAAATATAAATTAAGAAGAGTGAGACGAGTAAGTGTTCATATTTCTCATCCTGGCTCAATTCTACTATATAAAACGTAGCAAAAGTTCCCTTCATAATGGTATGTTCTAAAAACATGCTCAGGACGGAATCAAGGTGCAAGCAACCCTACAGCACACTGTGGCGTGACGAGAAACTTATTGTACGGTTCCTGGACTATATTCTTCTACTGCGAATTCCCCATAATGGTAAAGGAAAGTAAAGTACCCGTCAGACTAAATTGATCCATAGGCCAGTGAAGTTTTCAAGGCCACAGCATACTATGTGATTGTGTGGCCAGCACTATGCACAGCCGCCTTTACTTTACTTCAACTAAGGTTAGATACCCACCAGAGTTGGAGAGACTCAGAGACACCCTCCAGACGCGGGAAAAAATCATACCCTGCACCAGGATTAAAACCCAGGACCTTCCGTACTAAAGCCGAACGCGATATATTGGCCACATTGATGCACTTTTATAAAGTACACAATGGACCCTTTAGTTTTACTAAAGAAATACATTTTATAATACTATATTAAATTTTGTCTTGATCAGTTTTTCGCGGGCCTCGAGTAACATGAAATGCAACCTACAATAAAAATGTATTATAATATATAAGCAGCCACTATTTCTCTTAGCGAACATTTCGTTGTTTATTTATATATATATATTTTGTTATCAACTAAAAAAACACGTTTAAGCTTGCCAAGGGGAAACAATAAAAATTAATACTTTTTTTTAAATCTTTAGATCTAACAATTATTTCTACATCTCACAAATCATAAAAACCATTTAATGCTAAACATATTCTTTAAAAAGGGACATTAGTGAAGTCAATAAGTAGGTAATTGATAAAATGGGCAATGAAAATAATAACTAACTTTCTGCGACCTTTTATAAATAAAAAAAAAATATCGATTAAATTGTGCAGATGAAATATACTGTAAAACAGTATTTTTTTTATCAGTGTATTTCCTTCTGTGGTAGTAACTAGAAAATTGACACAAAGAGGTCTAGGCTATTTCTTTGTAAATTGTTATCGTAATTGATTGTCTCAAACTATTTAGCATTTACATCAAATAACACCATTGTTTTGGTTTCAAATGTAAAAAAAAAAATAGAGAGCTACATTCTTCTAGTTGTGAACAAAGAAAACTGTTATAAGGTTATGAAAGTGAAGAGAAGCGATTGTTACTATATTTACAGAGAATAATAGTTTGAGATGACTAGCCAAGTGGAAATAAAATGATATCATTCATTATATATGGTCAATGATGTTGTTAGATTGTTAATTAGTATACTAATGTATCTCTCTCTCTTTCTCTCTCTCTCTCTCTCTCTCTCTCTCTCTCTCTTACACTTTGACGCTGCCAGTATAACGACAAAGCTTCGCCATGTCTCCCTGGTCTGGGCGAGCCAACTGGCTTCATGACAGGTTTTGTTAATGGTATTATTAATTCATTACGAAATACAAATAAATATATTTTCTTAAAGCAGATACGAAAGATCAAACACCAATTGTTTCAATAACATGTAAAACAATTGTTTTCCTGTTAATGTTTTCTCTAAAATAGCTCACATCCTTCATTGATTAAGCTCTAACTATAACAATAATTCCGAGATTTTCTTGCTATTATAAATTTTGTAGATAACAATTGAAGTAAATAATTTTAAAAGCCATTTTTATCCATTATTATGAACCAATAGTGACGACTTAAAGTATTATTACAAATAAATCTTTTTTTTTTACTCTAGTTTCTTTGTTGGTTAAGGTGAAATGGCTTGGGAAGTAAACATCAAATAACATATTAAGCTCATAATTAAATTCAAGGAATAAAAAACCCAGTAATGTCTTTAAAGTAACATTATAAGTTTTTTTGTAATTTATATATATGGATGATTACATTTAACAGATGCTTTATATTTTTACTTTTCTTTTTAATAACATTTCATTTTAAAGAGGCCATCCAGTTACAATGGCACGGCATAATATATTCATAGTTAGGCCTATCGGCTTATAAACATTTTCGAGGACATATATTTAAATATCTGTCCACGCAACCTTTATAAATAAAATATAGATCTCAAGAAGCAGGTCACCATTGTTCGGTGAGCTGTCTTACCATCACGCTGTATTAACCTCTGCGTCTCTGTTTGAATAATGGCTACTTGAGTAAAATAGTATGTGTAAAAAAGACGTTAAGTTCATTACCATTTATTCCACAAGTTAGGTAGAAACGGAAACATTTGGTTGGATTGTCGATAAAGGTCTTTACTTGGATTTTACAGATAATATATATGTTTTCTCGGCTATATCGGCTATTACCAGTGTGTTGTTAAGTAGGCCTAGCTATCCTCGTCTTAGTTTAATTAAAACAAATACAATTTTAGATAGTGTTAAAGGCAAGATTATATAAAAATAAAACATAGCAAATATGAAAAACTTTTACACAATTGTAGGCATATTGTTCGTATGTCGTATCGCATGACATGGGCATGACCTTCGCGTATGTGTCCCATGCCCATATTTATATTAAAGTATCCCGTCGGACCAAATTGATCCATAGGGCCGCTAAAGCAGCGTTCACCAGTTTCCGTGGCCAGGTGATTGTGTGGCCAGCACTATGCACAGCCGCCTATACTTTACCCAACTAAGGTCATGTACCCATCTGAGCTGGGTAGAATCAGGTACACCCTCCAGACCCGGGAAAAAGATCAGACCAGGATTCGAACCCGGCACCAGTAGAACGCGCTGCCACTCGGCCCGCACCCCAAATTGTAGTTCAATATAACAAAAAACTATAATGGAATAAAACCTACATATGGTGCCAATATCAAATATATATCTATATATCGTATTATGTTACCTTCATAATAACTTAATTATTTCACGCAATCGGTTTATCGCCGCTTGTCATTAAATGATGACCATCATATAGTATATAGATAGGCTTATTCATAAGCATAATTTCTAATATAGTAGGCCAAGTGACTAAGTATAATTATATGTTAATAATTTAGGAAAAAGCATAATGAACCTAATGTTACGAAGTGCCCAAATAGGGGATAACAATTTCAGAATCCGAAAGCCCAACAAACATTTCGGCTTATTTATTGTGATTTTGTAAAAAGGGTAGGCTCTGCTGCCTTAAGTAATAAATTACTAATGTTTTCTAAATTATTTAAGTAGGCATATGCTATGAAGCCATAAAATAATATATAGGTAGTAGCTATATTAATAATTAAAAAGTCGAAATAAAACCCATTTTTGGATATTAAGAAAACCTATATCGGAAGTAGATATAGTCAAGTGACTGTCCATGCGGTTGGCAGTCTTTTCTCATAACTCACAAGGAACGCAGGCATTATTTTAGACTCAGGAAAAATAAATAAAATTGTGTATTATGTTGATACTATAAAGCTATATTTGTTCATTGGATGTGAAGTGTCAACTGTTAATGAATTGTTATTAAATAATATGCTGCAATAAGTCGTTCTTTTATTATTTACAAGTTTGGAAGTTATATTGTGGTGATGTCGTCCATTTTGATGTTCAAATCAATCAAATAATTCAGCTACTGCAACTCAAAGACTCTGAGAAGACTGGTGGTAATGTTTGATAGTCCAATAATAATAATAGGACATCAACAGGTTTGGTGGCAGCTAACGGAGAGAGAAGCTGAAGGATATAATATTATGTTCAAATTCGAAACTTTTTGAACTTTTTGAAGACGTACTACAAACCACATGGAAAATTATGTGAGTACCAGTTTTTGAATAAAACTGAAGCCTGAGTCAATTATTTCAAATACATATACTATTTATATGATTGAGCACTATAATAGCTCTAAGAAAATATAACATTTGTACACCGATGACAAATATTTCATCATTGGAAAATTCGATACAAAAAATCGAAAAAAAGTGACTATACGCAGATCATTATTTAATATTTGCAACCGGAAAAAGTTTCGTTCCCACATGTTATCAACAAGGAACCTAAACTATATACATATGTTCAAGTCCGATGTTCAAATCCGATGTGACACAACCATGTGTTGAATTTTATGTAGCCTACATAACCATATGTTCAAATCCGATGTGACACAACGATGTGTTGAATTTTATGTAGAATAACCACATGTTCAAATCCGATGTGACACGACCAGGTGTTGAAATCTGATGTGTTGAAGTCCGATGTGCTTATTGGAAGATAAATAAATAACATTAAATAACTTTAAATATAATTAATATTTAATCTGTATACCAAAGACTTTGACATTAATTTTAATTAATGGTATACATTTTTTTCTTGTGTTCATTCTAAAATTGGATTATACCATACTGAAGTGGAAACTTGAAGCAAAGATACAGTGTGAACATTCATTGGATTATTAAATAATTAATTAAGTTTCTTCTGGATTTCTACTCTGGATTTACATTGCAGTAATTTCATACAGTGAATGTGTTTTCATTTGGATTATTAAGTAATCTTTAATTTAATCATATTTTTTACATTCATTAGTATGAATTATATATATATATATGTATTATTTATGTATAAAGCGGGCTCTGGTTGGCGGGACTTTCTAAAATAAATCTCTTGTCTCTTCTTATTCTGTCTATCATCTATTTCTATTTCTTAAAAGAGATTGATTAGAAATGATTCTTTGTTAGGGTTATTTCTGTTAGTTGTCTTGACTTTGTTTGTTATTGTTAAGAATTATTAAAGTAAAATTACTATAGTCTTGTCAATGTTATACATGTCGTTATTCTTTGTCAGAAATTCCTCTATCATTTGTGGTCCAAGCAGCATTAGTGTATTGTGATTGTGTTTTTTTTTTTCTATTGTTACTTGATATAATTTTTTTTGTTGTGTATTTTTTGAGATATCATTAATATGCATTGGTTAGTTTTTGCTCTCTGAGTATAATGGTCTATGGTAAGAACATTAACAATAATAAGTTCACCAGGATAATAATAATATGAATATTCAGATTCATAACTATATAATTTAAGTAGTGCCCAAATACATGTAACTACAATTAACAAAATAATAATTGATATCTAATACATGTAACTACAAATGTACAAAATATTCACAATATAACAGGTAAAATAACCTAAATAAAAATAATATTGTGCTTTGCAGTGCTACTGTAATAATATTATCTAGAATTTACATTGCTATCAATTATAGTAAAATTATTGTGTATTGGCATTAATGAAAATGTACTTCCAGTAATCACTATGAAAATGTACTTCCAATACTGATAATAATTACATCCATTTCAATTGCTCATAAGAATAATATCATAGTGGCTTATGATAACATTAATCTAATTGTTATATGCCATCCTCAATAATAATAATAATATTATCTATGTGCTACCATTGGTAATAATAAGATTGTACATTGCTTTGCGGAAAATAATTGTGCAACCTATATAGTAATAATAAGTCACAATAGTAAAAAGTGACTTGCACTTGCTTTAAACTCTACTATAAAATTGCTAATAATAATAAAATAAACAAGCCATAATAGAAAATGTGTCTTGGCTTAGCATACTTGTTGACATTCTAGCATTTTGCATTCTGAATTATAAACATTTTACTACAGCATAGGATTAAAAAAAAAAAAGTTGCTGTGATATTATATGACTGCTCATTCTGTATTTAATAAATATTGTCATTCAGTAATATAAAAATGCTCATTCAGTAATTAATAAATATTGCCATCCAGTATAGGAATAAAACATTGCTGTACTATAAAATAGTGCATTATAATAATTGTACTGTACTATAATATAATAAATCTTGACATTCATAATAAACAATAATGGAGTCAAAGGTTCAATTACTCTATGATGAGGCTAAATTGTTGGCAAAAGAATATGGTATTACTGATAAGAAAGAATATCAGGAATTTGTTGAAAATAAAGTTAAGCAATTGAAAAAAGAATTAGCAGATAAGGAAAGAGATGAACGAGCAGAATTAAGGGCTCATGAAATTAAACAAAAAGAACTTGATAATGAAATTAAACAAAAAGAACTTGATAATGAAATTAAACAAAAACAACTAGAACTAGAAATGAATAAAGAAAAAGAATTGAAAGAACTAGAAATGAATAAAGAAAAAGAGTTAAGAGAAACTCAGTTGAAAGAAACTCAACTAAAATTAGCTCATGAATTGGAGTTGGCTAAGTTGCAAAATACTAAAGTTGAGCAAACAAATAATGAAAAATCAAAACATGGTGTTAGATTCAAAATGCCTCCTTTTGATGGAAAAGAGAAAATTGTTGATTTTCTAAATTTATTTGAAGCAACATGTAAAGGATATGGGATTCCCATTTCAGAATATTACATTCACCTTATCCCACAATTGAAAGATAAGGGTAGGGAAGCACTATCACATATTGATAAAGAAATAACTGATTATGCCATTATCAAAGAACAGTTAATAAAATTCTTTATCCACTCTGAGGATTATTACAGACAAAAGTTTCATAACTTTATCTTAACAGACAAGATAGAACCGAGAGCTTTTGTGTCTGAAGTGAAAACATTTTTACTTACCTGGTTAGACTTAGTAAAAATAGATACCAAAAATCCTAATGAGATTATAGAAATCATGGTTGTTGATAAAGTATTAGAACAAGCTTCTAAACCATTGTTTACTCACATTATGGAAAGAAAAGTTAAGACAGTTGAGAGTTTGATAGATGCAATCTCAAATTTTAAGGATAGTCATCCTAATGTAGAACTGACTAAACAAAATCAAACAGTAAATACAATTCAACATAGAAGAAGGAGCTATTCACCTCCTAGGTCTAGACATAATCAATTTGGCAATAGAAAAAAATTTGGTAATCAACCAAAATCTAATAATTATAGATGTATTTTTTGCAATGGTACAAACCATTCATCAGAATATTGTTACAGAAATAACAATGCAAGAGGTAGAAATTTCAATCCAAACTTCAATAGATCAAATGTTGATCATAAAGGTTTTTCAAATCAAAATTTTTCTAATTTTGATAATAGAAACTTTCCAAATCAGAATTTTTCAAATTTTGGAAACAGAAATATGCCAAATCAGAATTTTTCCAATAACAATGTGCCAAATCAACATGTTGGAAGACAAGATTTTCCTAATACTCAAAACAGACCTCAATCAAATTTCCAAAATAGAAGAAATAGAGGAAAACTTAACAATTCCACATCTCAATCTAATAATGTCATATTTGAAAACAGGGGTCAGTTAATACTTTTTCCTGCTTATGTGGAAGGAAAGACCACTTACTGTCTAAGAGACACCGGAAGTAGTATAATATGCATAGATGAAAGTATCATTCCAAATCAGAAACCCACCAATATAATAAGAGTGGATACAATAAAACTTGGAAATGGTTCCACTGTAAATTGTCCTGTCACTATAATAGACATTGATTGTCCTTGGCTCACTGGAAAAGCAGAGGCAGCCATAATGAAAAACTGTGTTGCACCTTTAATTATTGGTAATTCTTTCAATGTCAAACATGATAATAGTTTTGACATTTTTCAAAAATGGATGAATGAAAAATCCAATGACTTGAATTTGAAACCTGTTCTATTGCAAAATGAAAAGTTGGTAGATTTACCAGAACAAGAATTTTACCCTGCTCTACAAACTTTTAATTTTTTACAAACCATAGGAAAGTCAGAAAATAATATTCTCAATGAGACACCTAATATTGACTTATCCATAAATAATGAAAAGGATAATCCTATTCCCAAATGGAATGGAACAGAAAAACTAGAACAGTATGTAAGCAAATTTGAAAGTCAATGTGAAATAAACAATGTACCAAAAGAATTACATGCTATTTCATTATGTAGACATTTAGAAGGTCATAAACAAATATTCAACATTGCTAAAAATCAAATATCTGATTTTACTAAAATGAACAGTGAGATATTATCATACATTGATAGTCCTCATAAAAAGGAAACCCAAATGAAAAAAACAGAAAATATAAGTTTAATAAACATGCCTTTTGATGAGCTAACTCTAAAACAAGAACAGAAAGAAGATCCATACATAATTAAAATGGTATCAGAAATTGAAAAAGGTCAGGTTAAAAATAAAAACATTGAAATAATAAATGGAATTCTCTGTAGAAAGGACACTAAATTAGATGTAACTCAAATAGTTATACCTAAAACATTAACTGTCAAAGTAATGCAAATTTCGCACAACAATGCATTGTCAGGTCATTTGAGTAGCAAGAAAACTGTTTGTAAACTTAAAAAGAATTTCTGGTGGCCTAAAATGGAAAAAGATTTGAAAACATTTATTAAAAGCTGTGATACCTGTCTTAGACATAATAAAAAAGATTCTAAACATAAGGCTCCAATACAAATGACCGATACCATAAACAAACCTTTTTACAAGATAGCAGTTGATATAATAGGGCCCATGAAGCAGACTAAAACTACCAAAGAAAATATTCATAAGAACATGAGAAAACTAGAAGTTGGTAATAAAGTACTTGTTTATTTGCCAATTGGCAGTGGCAATACTATGGAATGGAAAGGACCTTTTGAAATAATACTTAAGCTATCTGATGTATTTTACAAGGTTAACATTAATAACAAAGAAAAAATTGTTCATTTAAACAATTTGAGAACTGATGATGAAAACAAAGTTATTGAAAATAAATCAGAAGATGATATGATAATTGAAAATAAATCAGAAGATGATATCAATAAATCAGAACATGCAAAAATGACATTAAATAAATGTTGTGCAATATTAAGAAGCTATAACAGAGAAAATAAAAGCAAAAGAATTGAAATTGAAAATAAACCAGACAATGATATTAGTAAATCTGAACATAGAAAAATAACATTGAGAAAATGTTGTGAAATTCTAAGGAATTTTAGCAGAGAACTCAGGTATAATCAATAAAATTATATATAGGAATAACTAAATTTATGAATGAGATATGATATTTTCAGTAACAGATATAATGACATGATAACATTTTTTTTTTTTTGTAAAGAACAAATATGTAAATATGGATACTGGTATAAAATAATCTAATTGATGAAAATAATAATTATCAGTTGGAATAATTTTTTTTATGTAGCCTCTGAACAGTTTGGTAAGACTGTTAAGCACATAAATTTTGTGGCCTCTGAACAGTGAATCTGTTATGCCATATGTTAACATTAATATGCCTAAGTAAGTCTTTAAAAAAGCATTAGAGGAATTGAAATAAGAATGATATAATAATGAAATGCCTATGTAAGACTCTAAAGTCAGAGCATTAGATGATAATATTGTATTGTATTCATGTAAGACTAAAGATAGCATTGAAGCCAATAAATAAATGATACATATAAGACTCACAGGAATATGAGCAGTGTAATATAAATATATAATTGAAGGAAAGACTTGAATAATTTGTGTAATATTTTATTGTAAACTAAGATGGAAGATAATCATGTTACATTGTAAGTAATGTTATTGAGAATATCAATCAATAATAATCTATAACAATCAATAATAATCAATAATAATCAAGAATATCAATTAAAAATAAATATTATGAAGATATATATTCATAATAACCATTATGAGAATATCAATACAAAATGACAATTGAAAAAACCGACATTAATATTATGTTAATCTTATTGTATAAACTAATAAATGTTGTATGAAAAAATTTTCATGGAATCTATTTAGATTTTGTGAGATAAAGATAATAGATAATCTCGACAGCCTTGATGAGTAGTTAGCATAATAATTATCGATACACATCAATGATATCCAATAGTTTATCTCAGTATTACTGAAGTTGATTAGACAATACCTAAAGATAATTGTCTATGACTAATTGTCATATAAACATTAGACATTATTCTTTGTGTCATATTTCTGCTTATAAATATGAATTTTTTTGATTGTTTGTACATATATTAAATGAATTTTTTTTTTTCTCTATGTATTATTAAATGAATGATTATATGCATTAATTAAGATTAAGATAAATTTTTTCATTATTGTAAACATTTTTCGTATCAAAAATAATAATAAATTATTATTTTTTCTCTGTGGTTGGGGGGTATGCTATGAAGCCATAAAATAATATATAGGTAGTAGCTATATTAATAATTAAAAAGTCGAAATAAAACCCATTTTTGGATATTAAGAAAACCTATATCGGAAGTAGATATAGTCAAGTGACTGTCCATGCGGTTGGCAGTCTTTTCTCATAACTCACAAGGAACGCAGGCATTATTTTAGACTCAGGAAAAATAAATAAAATTGTGTATTATGTTGATACTATAAAGCTATATTTGTTCATTGGATGTGAAGTGTCAACTGTTAATGAATTGTTATTAAATAATATGCTGCAATAAGTCGTTCTTTTATTATTTACAAGTTTGGAAGTTATATTGTGGTGATGTCGTCCATTTTGATGTTCAAATCAATCAAATAATTCAGCTACTGCAACTCAAAGACTCTGAGAAGACTGGTGGTAATGTTTGATAGTCCAATAATAATAATAGGACATCAACAGCATATTATACGTCTATATGATAGGCTATGAGAATTATATAAAGTATAACGATTTGTTACCATATTAGAGACAATATCATTATAATGACATTGTCTTTTTCTTTAAATAGTTCACGTCGTCTTTGTCGTCGCTTTAATAATAGACCCTATCTAAAAAATTTTACATAAGAAAAATATTTATCAGTTTAAAAGAAATTCTGAAGCAAATTTCTATCTTTAAATCTTATAAAACCTATAGGCTAACACTTTTAAGTCTAAGTTTAGACAATGTAAAATCGCTACGAATTATATTGCAACACATAAGATAAATGTTGCGACTTCTACACGAACGAAACTTTATAACTATCTTAAATTGCATTTTCAAGTTTTCAGCGATAGGTCACCATAGATGTGATAAGCTTAGAATGTCTATGAATAAATATGTTTCGTTAAAAACTAGTTAGAATCTAAAATAAAAATTAACCATTTGCTCCCTGGCTGCTTGATACAAAGTTGTTATGAATACATTTTTTTTCATGAAAAAAATAATTCCTAAAAACCACTAGCCCCCCCCCCCCCCCCATTTAAATATTAAAGGCAAGAAAGCAATATTTACATGTCTGTCCCCAGATTCACTGCCAAAGCGTTGAATTTAGCCCCATTGTTGGAATACTTTGAAAAAAGAAATGTCTATAATTATTGGTAATAGAATCTTCATGCGCGGTCAGTCTTGACTTTTGAACACAAGTTCACATTTTCTAGGCGTATTTTATAAGTGAGAAAGGACTTGTCTAGCTTTTAAAGTTTAAGCGGGGGGATATTTATTTAAATTTAATTTATTTGGCGGATTTGTAAAGTGTTATTCATTATATAGATCTATCTCTATATATATCATGTATTATATTAGGTAACGTTATGTTATTGATCTAATTATATATTAGAATATAGACATATTATACCTAATATATATTTTCGTATCTAAAAACAATGTATTTGTTATTCTATTTACCATTTAATTGCTATCAATGTTAATAGTTTTAATTTTATTTTTTATTACAGCAATTCTTCTATTTACAAGGAGCGCCTGAAACATATATCTAAATTATGAAATAAAACAAACTCTGTAACTTCAAATGTCCCTGAGCTGGAAAAGTTCAAAGATTTCACAAAATGAATAACTTAAGTGACTTGCAGGATAACTTTGCTGGAAATGAGGATGAACTTGTCAGTTGGGATACATTTCGAATAATTCTATTTTTATCATGTACTTTTATAGGCAATGTTCTTGCATTATTTGGTATAGTCGGATGTATTCTCAACATAATTATTTTATCACATCATACCATGAGAGACTCAACCAATTTGATATTAATGTCACTTTCTGTTTGTGATCTAATTTACTCTGTTACACAGGTTTTTTTTTTGTTATCGCTTACCTTAGAATATATTGATTTATATTGGTATAATTGGATATCATCGTATTATATGGCGTATTTCGATTCATTTAATTGTGTTGCTCTATCGACCAGCATACATTTAGTGACTTTAGTTTCTATAGAAAGAATGTTAGCTGTATGTTTTCCTTTTCGTGTGTCAAGAATTATTACACCTGATCGAATAAAAATGTGTATCTTCGCAGTAACATTTTTTAATTTTGTGATTCGGGCCCCGGTATTTTTTACACATGATGTTATTTTTATAGATTATAACAATAGAACTATCCCAGTACTTGTTTTAAAATACTATGTTGCTCAAAATTTTGACATACTCATAGATTATATAATCAATTTTCTTTTGTCAGTGAATGTTGGCCTTCCAATATTTGTTATATTAACTTGTTCATTTATGACAGTGAATACAATTTCTCTTTCGTATAAAAACAAATCTAATTTATCATCAAGTGAGGCCATAACTAAAAGAAAAAAAGAAATGAAATCGGTGAAAACTGTTTTAATGATCTGTATGATAGTAATGTTTTCTGTATTAATTCCGTTCTTTGTACAACAGGTAGTTACAATGCATATAACTGGCTCCATCTCATTAGAAATATTATTTTTTATTATCGTAAATGTTGTATTTGAAATTAATTCGTCGTTTAATTTTATTGTTTATGTTACAAGTAGTCCGAAATTTAAAAATACATTTATCAATTTATTTCTAAAAGAAGCGAAATTGCACAAACAACTTATCGAATAGGATCTTTGGATAAAAGGATATTCAAATAAACTCATATTCAGAAAAAAGTTCTAGAAGATACCTTTATATTAATCAAAATTAAAAAATTGTATCAGTAAGTGAGATAAGATATTCATTATATAATTAGATAAGGTATCTTTGTGGAGATTCTAAAACCCTAACTTATTTATTTTAATATATTGCATATAAAGTTAGAGAATAGTTACATAATATATAAAAATAAAACTACACATATAAAGCATTTGACAATATTCGCAAATCTATCAAAATCATTTATGTATCAGTTTTTATATATTTGTATATCTTTTTATCTATGTTTTTTTAAAGATAAAGTAGATAATTTTACGTTTATTTGTAATAGATGAAACAAATTTTTTTGTAGTTGTAAAGAAATAAATATATATTATGATATATAATACAAAAATAGTAACTTCACGAGGAAGCTTCAGTGTAAATGTTGTTGATAATTTAATTCTACATCTTTCCAGTCGTAAACACAAAGATATTTTAACTATGTTTGAAAATGATGCCAATATTTGTAATATACTTAAAAATTTTACGTTATTTCAGCCCATCTAATATTCTTCTCAAAGTTTAAAGCGAAAATCAAATTTAAAATCGAAAGACACGATTGAAAATAATTGTCTTACTCTCTCTATTACTCCTTGCGTTAAACTGAATAAATTTCTGTCTAAAGTACACATAATTTATTTCTCCCCTCAACTTTATGTGCAGTAGTTTGAAAAGACAGTTAATAAACTTACAATAATTCAAAATAGTTTTTTTTATAATGAAATACGCATGTTTTAATTCCTTTATCCATCATTCGATGAGTTTACTTGAGTTCACCACAAACGTATACAACGAATAGAATGCATTTAGTGGGCACTGCCTGATAAAATGTAAAACTCATATCATGTAGAAAATAGCTAATGAAATGTAAAACTTATATGTGGACACTGGCTAATGAAGTTAAAACTTATATGTGAATGTGGACACTGGCTGATTAAGTATAAAACGTGTCTGTGGACATTAGATGTGAAGTGTAAAACCTATCTTCATAATGAATTGTCTTAAATAATTTCTAGCTTTAAAATGAAACTTTTTTGTAGATTGCAATAAAACATATAATTAAATACGTGACACCAACGTGTTAGCCTGTTGTGGCTCTTTCTTAATTGTAATTTATATTTAAATTAATTGTAGTTATATTATTCAAGTATCATAATTGTACATGGTTTAGATCAAATATACATTATAGTAAATTAAACAATTATAAAAAAGTGATTGAATAGTAGACTTTGTAATGGATTAATGTATTGTATTACGCTTACGTTGATAATAATGAGGGTTACTGAGATTATTTATAATATATAATACATATGAATAAATCTAGTTATAAGCAATCAGTTTTTAATTGTGTTATAATTTAACAAATTACCAAAGGCACTTATAGACAAGAACAAGCCAAAGAGACAACATTTTTACACAATTCACAAATTTCTTATAAGATTCTTTAGAGTATCTTTTTCAAGTGGTTTTAAAATTAAAAAGTTTGCAAACACCATTGTTACGACCACAATCCCCTTGTGGTCAGAGCCGTGTAAATGTTGTTGATAATTTTTATTCGTCCTAGGGTAGACTTTGGTTATTATTTCTTATATTTCAGTATTACACGAACTCTCCTTATTATACATTTAATTTTTGGCCCTATTAGTCAAACGGCTTAGGCGCCTATAGGGGACAAACATATATATAAATATATATTATATAAATAAATAAATAAATATATAAACAAACAAACTCACCGTAATTATATATACACTAGTGGTTATGCCCGTCAAAATGACGGAGAAACGAATGACTACAATGTGTTTCGATAAGAGAGAAAGAAAAAATATACAATAAAATATACAATAATATATATATATACAATAACAACTGGAATGAGAACGTTTCTTTTCGGTATTTAGTTTTTGTTCTCTTTACTTGTTTCTGATCGCCCTGAACCACTACTGTACCCGTGGGCCTCAAAGACTGGCGTAGTGTGTAAACCGCCGATACATTCCCATTAAGGAATACACCGGCGGGCGAACGCTTGGGGGACAGCCCCCGCAGCGGGTTTGAAATCCATTGCACTGCCGAGAGGCCACGGGGTCTCAGTGGGGAGGAAGCAATGAACGTTGCATTCCCGTCTCGAGTACCACACGGTGCCTGGAAGCCTGTACTTATAGTATAGGATTTGCGCTACCGGGTGACAGTGCAGGTATACGGGCGAGCCACCACGATATTGATCCTTAGGGGAACCGCAGTGAACGGTCGCTGGCCTGCGGAAACATTCCCTGTTACACGGCACGCCATGCCTTCGGCGTGTCGTGGGCTGGCTGGAGGGTGGACAGAGTTCACTCAATCCTAAAGGTTACGCCCTGGACTAAGAGACTTTTTAAATCGGTCGCCCTGACCCTGGCATATGTGTTGCTGTCAAGCTTCTCGGACTAAAACCTAGCGAACAGTTGTGTTGAATTGTTATTAATAATATGAAATATTAAATTAAGGATAATATACTATCTAAAAGGAAAAAAAAACACAAATACTAAACAATAAAAAGTAAATAATAAAAAAACGTATAGTCTATGTAGAAAATACTATATCAATACAATAATCAATAAAAACTAAAGTGAGAACGATTTTTTTTCGGTATTAAATTTTTGTTTTTGCTTATTGTATCAATAAAACAGTATTGAGAATGTTTCTTTCGGTATTTAGTTTTTGTTCTTTTATATTGTGTCCGGTTGCCCTGATCCTAGCTTCTGGTATTTAAAAGAAATCATTTAGAGTCTATAATTTGTATAATTTAATGTATATAATGTATAAAGTCGCATATTAAAAGATGTAGTCAATAGCGACGTGAATCAATTAGCCTCAATAATGAAAACATTTGGTTACTTTTACTTAAAAGGATAATGCAAACATATATAATAAAAAAAGAGTCACAAATGTGGAGGTGCTCATGAGTAGCCATATGCTGAGTATGAACTCAATCCTGAGTGAGAGGCGCCTGCGATGGATAGACCATGTCCAGTGAATGAGCCCGGAACGTATTCCAATAGTCCTGATGTATGGAGAGCTGCGTGCTGGAACCAGAAAAAGAGGTCGCCCTTGCCTACGTTTTAAAGACGTCTGTAAAAAAAACTTGCTATTGGTATACATTGACCACAAAACGTGGGAGGGCCTTGCTGAGAAACGCACCTCCTAGCGTCCCAGGGTGCGGTAGGACACTCAAGTCGCAGAAGCCACCCTCACAAAAAAGAGTGAAGAAAAGCGAGCCAGAGGAAAGCGGGGTGAAGAGGAAAAGGAGATTGCACCATCTTCCTTTGAGAATGGATGGTTTCCATATATGCCATTTGCATATAATAGACTGACGTTATAAAACAATGAACACAACTTGATAACAATTAACATAAATCAGACAGAAGGGGAGAGGTGGAAAATATTATAAGTGAGGATTTTACGAGTTAAAGGTATGGTAGACAGCGTAAATATTTTCTCTAGTGTTTACAAAATTGCGTCCCTTTATTTGACGTACGGGAAGTTAAAGAGAAACAATGTAAACATATTCATTAATTAGTATTAAAGTGTATAAAAAAAGACATTTATTCTTTCGAATAACCTAAGTTAGTAAGGATAAAAGATAATTTGATATTTATATTAAAACATGAAGTCAGGCACGCTGTAAATCTTACAGCAATAGAATGACAAATTCAAACAGATTCATTACAAGTAGTGTTAAAATATAGTGTTACGTCCACAATCACCTAGTGGCTAGAGCCGTGTAGATATCGTTGATAATTCTCGTTGGTCCTAGGGTAGACTATAGTTATTATTATTTATGTTTCAGTATTACACGAACTCTCCTTATAGTCCTGGGCACAAACTCATGATTTGCGTTCTAACAGTTCCTTTCCTTGACGTTAGAGTAGTATATAAATATTATAGTATTGTAAACAACACAGTAGAATAGTAACTTGACGAGGAAGCTTCAGTGTAAATGTTGTTGATAATTTAATTCAGGTGATATGTTCCAATATATACAATATGAAGGTTATGTACAGTTATAATAAAAAAGTGCAAACACAAGCGTCCTCAAAAGAAATTATCTCGAAACTCACTGCCTTTCAGACAAACAAATCATTAAATACTATTCGAGTGGGGCAGGGGACAGACCTATTACAAGGAGGGGTGAAAATAATGGTTTCATTAGAAAACTCATAATAAAAATGATAGGAACTACCCTATGCATAAATAATAAACCATTCCTAGCCATTCCGAGAATTCGAGGTCAGCCTAACCACGGAATCCCTACATTACCTAGAATCTCTCGCCCTTGTTACTAAAAGTCGAGGAAAAGGAAAAACTAAGCCACGTCTACAAAATCTTGTGTAGGGAGAAAAAGAGGGGGAATAAGCATTGTGTGTTCCAATACTTGGAACGACCAGTATATGACAATACGTATTTCTATTGTGTAAAGCTAAGAAATGCATTTCCCTTCTAATCGACATCTCAATGCAATAAAATAACATTATTTGTTTGAACCTTGAAATCAGATTTTCACATTGATACACTGGCCATATAAACGTAGTTTTAAAATGAACTCAACGGAATGTTTAATTTGAATAAAGAAATAAACATTGTTATACTATTTTACTGTTTATCTTGATCGGTTTTGCGCTAGCCTCAAGTAACATGAAATGTAATATACAACACAAATGTATTGTAATATATTTGCAGGCATTATTTGACGTAGCGGACGTTTCTTTTTTATTGTTAGCAATTAAAAATATACGTTTGCCGAGGGAAACAATACAATTACTTCATTATCTTTTAAATCATTTTTGTTTGTATCTACATCTAACACATCGTTAAAACTATTTATATAAGCAAAACAATTTTTGTAAAAAGGGATATTAGTGAAGTCAATAAGTAGGTAATTGAACAAATGAGCAATTGATATAAAAAATACATGTCCTCGACCTTTTATAAAAAAAAATATGTATCGATTTTTTTGGTGAAAATGAAATATAATGCAACAATTTTTTATGTGCTCAACTTATTTCCTTCTGTGATAATACCTAGAAAGTTGACACAAAGAGGCTTACGATATTTGTCGGTAAATTGTTAACGTAATTCATTGTATACATTTATTCAGCATTTACATCAAGTAACACCAGTGTTGTGGTTTAAAATAAAAAGAACATTCTTCGAGTTGTGAACAAAGAAAACTGTTTGAAAAGTATGACAGTAAAGAGAAACGATTGTTTTAATATTGACTGTAAATATAAGGTCGAGTTCTCTAGCGAAGTAGAAATACAATGATGTTATTTATCATATCTGGTCAATGATGTCGTTAGATTGCTATTTAGTGTACTCTCTCTCTCTCTCTCTTACACTTTGACGCTACCAGTATAAAGACAAAGATTCTCCATGTCTTCCTGGTCTGGGTGAGCCAACTAAGTTCAAGACAAGTTTTGTTAGTGGTATTACTATATCATTAAGACATACAAATACATATATTTAGTTAAAGCAGATACGAAAAATCAAACGCAAATTGCGTTGTTAAGTAGGCCCAGCTATTTTTGTTTTAGTTTGATAAAAAGCAAATAATACAATTTTTGATAGACTATTATGCTAGATAGATTTAAAGGCAAGAATATTCTTAACAATAATAAATAGCTATATGAAAAACTTTTAAACACATGTAGGCATAATGTTCGTATCTCGTATTGAATGACATGGATATGACCTTTGGCGTATGTGTGCCATGTCCATATGAACAATCGTTTCAATAAAAAAAAAGTTTTATTGTCCAAATTATAAATTAATTATGTAAACACATTTAGACAAAAATCTGGCCTTTTGAATAGTGATTTTATCATTGTATTTCTTTCTGATTTGTTTTCACCAATCAAGAAAAGTTTATAAATATTGTTGACAAGAAATTGGTATTGTGATTATATGTATACAGTAATATGTAGTGACTTAGGCCCACTTTAAAGTTTTTTTTCTTCTATATATCTTCAACAGATGTCACATTATAAACCCTAAAATTAGTTGTAAATCATGAAGACTTACCAGCTAATATTTTTTTTTATATATATTAACCATTACTACTTTTTACAGTGTTGATTTTGACGGGTATTATTGGTGCAATCATTATTACATTTATGTGTCAATCAAGGACTACTGAAGACAGGACGTGCAGACTTCAATTTCTGACTTAGCTAGCTAAGGCCAGTTTTTTTAACAGTAGCGATACACTCGCTTGTCGCGCTTATATATGAAGTAAATTATTATTAAGTAACTAACATAATTAATGTCAATAATGTCAATACTGTCAATAATGTTAATGTGCAGGGCCGTTTACTAAAGAGGGGTTAGGATTGAGAGGGTTTAAAAGAGCATTTAAATATTATTTAAGATCTATTTAGATGATTGAATGATTAGGGCCGTACACATGATACCATATATATATATGCGGTTGGTGTTGACGGTTTCGTGTGGGGGGTCACCTAAGGAATAAAATAAAGTAAAAAAAAAAATTCTAAAAAATCGTTATTTCTTGACCTAAAAAGGGAAAAACGTAACCCACCCATAAAATTTATCTCGCTCATAATTAAGAGACAAATGCACAGCCTCTTAAAAAAAGTGATCATGAAGTAAGTCGATTATTTGAAGTGAGAATTTTGCCAAGTGGTTTATATACCATTATTATAAATACGATAATTTGATTTCTATGTCTATGGCAAAATTTATTTGTGTTTTCATGACCAAGGAATATAAAGAATGTAAATTGACTGTGATAGTTACAAATAAACAAACATTGTGCTCTCCTCTCATATTTTCTGCTTTCAATAATGGTATACATGCACTATATGGCACTTTAAACAAACGACACTTGTTGGCAGCATTATAATTACCTTTACAATTAACTACACCACATTTATTAGGCATTTTGATAAAAATACACGATCGAAAAATTGAAAACAAACGCAGTTTTGGTGCAGCATTATTACATTTATGTGTCAATGCATGTATGTAGAACTTAATAATATATTGTGTCGTATAAAGCATAAACAATAGTATATAATAGTTACTTGGCAAAATGTGTTTAATTTTCAGACAAAATTTGCAGATGAAACAAATTATAAAAATATGTTAAAAAAAAATTAAAATAGAAAACTATTAAATAATGAAAAAATGATAAAAAGTGGACAAAACTATATTTTGTTAATGATCTACCAATGCAAATCACATTGGATTTTGAAATGTAGCACCAATTGTAAGTCCGGAGCATTGTGACTTGTTCTGTGAGTTTAAAAAATGTGTTTCATTTGGTATATTTATTTGTTCGGTATTTATAATGGTTCTATAAAATAGTTTTAATGTGTAAAAAAATGCCATTGCCAATTTTTTCACCGATATTTTTTTCTCATATAATAAAAAAGTATATTTGTTGCGTTATATATTGCGCATTGTTATTTCTAAATGCAAATTTGTTTAAGGAAAAAAACAAATTAATAATACACCGAAAAAGTTTACCTGTGTGCAATACATCCAATAACAAAATAACTTCTCACCATGGCCATAGTCACCCCGTCAACGCTGCCATTATAAGGGGTGACTATGGTCACCCTTATTCTAATTAAAAGAGAGGTGATAGCTTTTATTTTAATAATAGTCCCTGTAAAGTAAGTTTTAGAAAGATAGAAAGCATAACTTAAATAAATAATAAAGATCACCTTAAAAAGTTCTGGGTAGTAAGAATTTTACCGGTTGTCTTAGCTTTGATTAGAATAGAATGTCAAACGGTTTTCTTGAAAAGGTGTCTGTACCTCAGCAAATAATCTGTGCATCGTAAAATACATATATTTTTATTATGTATTATATACAATTAAAAGACCTGAAATTATATATATAAATTAAATATTTTTGGATTTATGGCACTCTAAAACATTTTTTCCTTACTGTTCCAAAGTCACCCCGGATGGTCAGAGTCACACCATCTTACAGTATATATATTAATTTAAATATAGGCTATATATATATATATATATATATATATATATATCGAAATACATACCTATACTTTTTTTATGAGTATGATTAATATTGTTATCTACTTGTCCGATATAACTTTTTACTTTAGAGATGACACAATTTAAAAATATCAATATTAAAACTTACTTCATTTTTATTAAATAGAATCTTTTTCTTAAACTGTCATTATATTTACATAAATTGTTATTATTTTTTACAGCTAGCCAACATTGACACTAGTAACTTTAATTCTCACTAAACTATACACATTTCAAGACTTGACAAAATGAATAACTCAAGTGACTTTCAAGATAACTATCAAGGAAATCAAGATGAACTTGTCAGCTGGGATACATTCCGAATTATAACATTTGTATCCTGCACTTTTATAGGCAACGTTCTTGCATTATTTGGTATAATTGGAAGTATTCTCAACATAATTATTTTATCACATCATTCAATGATAGACTCAACAAATTTAATATTAATGGCACTTTCCGTTTGTGATCTTATTTACTCTACTACACAAGTATTATTCTT
This sequence comes from Anisus vortex, assembly GCA_949126835.1. Lineage (NCBI taxonomy): Eukaryota > Metazoa > Mollusca > Gastropoda > Planorbidae > Anisus > Anisus vortex. The sequence goes on from OX421492.1 coordinate 32,082,161, forward strand.
GTTATCATTTACCTTAAACTATGTTGATTTATATTGGCGTGAATGGATTGCAACGTATTACTTTGCGTATTTTGATTCATTTAACTTTGTTGCTTTAATGGTCAGCATACATTTAGTGACTTTAGTTTCTATAGAAAGAATGTTAGCTGTATGTTTTCCTTTTCAAGTGTCAAGAATTATTACACCTTATCGAATGAAAATTTGTATCTTCGCTCTAACAATTTTTAATTGTTTGATTCGGTCTCCATTATTTGTTATGCATGATTTTATTTTTATTGAGTATAATAATAGAACTATGCCAACACTTGTTTTTAAAGAATACTTTGCTAAAAATTATGACATACTTATACATTTTTCTCAGTACTTTGTTCTGTCAGTGAATTTTGGCATTCCAACAATTGTTATTTTAACTTGTACATTTATGACAATAACTACAATTTCTCTTTCTTCTAAAAATAAATCAAATTTATCATCAAGTGAGGCAATAACTAAAAGAAAAAAAGAAATGAAATCTGTGAAGACTGTTTTAATTATATGTATGATAATAATGTTTTCTGTATTAATTCCGTTTTTTATACAACAGATTATTTCATCGCTTCTAGTTGGCTCAATTTCAATAATACTTGTATTTTATTATATCGTAAATGTTGTATTGGAAATTAATTCATCGTTTAATTTTATTGTTTATGTTACAAGTAGTCCTAATTCAAAAAGACATTCATCGATTTATTCGTAAAACATAAAAAAATATGCATAACAAAATAATTTCGACCATCCATTATGATAATATGAAAAGAGTTGCAAGTCACATTTCGGTCATTTGGAGTAATATATAAATATATATCCTAAAGCCAAATTAATGCCGTATTTTATAGTAACAAACTTTAACAATCGGAGGACATGTAGCCTTATTTTTTATTTTTATTTTACCGTAGCCTTCTACTTAAACTTGATTTCGAGAAAATTCTTTACTAATGTATATTGATATTTTGGGCCGAACTTCAAAATTTTGAATATTTTAAAAAGAAATTATTATTAACTAGAACCAAAATCCAAAAATGGCACACATTTTTAACTCAAATAGCCCTATGTGACTTTCTACCGATTGCTTCGTAGAGAGTCACAATAAGAATCCTTTGTCAACTTTGATTAAAAGAAAAATAAATATAAACAGATACACATTCATACTTAGAAAAACAAATCTTCAAGAGATATTTATATACTTTGATGAAATATAAAGGTGTCAGGTGAAATGTTTAAGACATATAGTGAGATTAGGTCTCTTGTTGGAGATCCTAGAAGTGTAACTTAATTATTTCAACATAATAATATTTTATATACAGTTTGAAGGCTTTAGGATTAGACCTTCTTTCCAGACCTCATCGACTGCTTTTCTTGAGAGACCCAAACTATGATCATTGTTAGTTTATTCTTGATTAGCATCTTCTATTTTTATTAGCTATGTGATGTTAGGTTTAAATTATCCTTGCGAGCCTATTGTTGACCATAACTTCCATTATATTGAAGACGCAACTGATTAGACTAATTGATCGGTAACAGTCAACTGGTTTTCTTGGTTTGGTGGGTTTATTATAAGGATAAAATAAGCTTTCTTCATTATAGATATAATTTTCTACAGCCTTCAAGCTAGCATTGAATATCTACAATAGTTTTTTTTAGCCAGGAGTCCAAGGTTAATAAACATATTAGCGGATATTTTGTCTGATCCTGGACCTTATTTTATAGTGAATCATCAAGTTATTTCATGATGCTAAGTTTTGCTGTCATTCCATTTGAGTGTGGTGTGAACAATTATGGAGCTTACTCGGCTCTTTTCGGCTGATACTTAATTTTCATACCTTTTTATTGTAAGAATTTTCCTGTTAAGTTTCTTGCTTTGGTGGTTTCTTTGAGAATAATTTGCAAGCATTGTGACCAGTATGGTATATGCATTTTCTTCTGGCTCTTCTAGGGATACATTCCTTAGATACTTTAAGGGATGTTCTAGTGGGTGAGTGTAGAATTTGTTAACCCGATTTGTTTTGCTGTTGATGTGCATCACATAGGCATCTGTTAAGCGCGCAGACGTTCTCCAGTTTTCTTTCTTGTAGTTCCATCTGGGAAGGATGGAGTTTTCTATGGCCAATAGCAAGTTTTTGCAGACGTATTTAAAACGCTGACAAGGACGACCTTTTTTCTCGTTCCAACTGCCAGCTCTCCTAAAAATGTTAGACTCTTACCTGCCATTTGATGGGGGATTATCCTACGTAGGTGAAAGCTATTGAGCTGCTTTATTTTCTTAGCGTATGTAGCCCAGGTCTCGCTTCCATAGAGGAGTGTGCTGAGAACGCAGACATGGTAGACAGTGAGTTGGGCATTGTCCAACACTCTTTGGTTGAACATTGCCACTAAGGATACTGCCTTGCCGATTCTAGAGCTTGAGATGTTGCTGCCAAGGTAGATGTAATCCTCGATAACATCCAAAGTGTTTCCCTCAATAGAGATTGCTGGAAGGCAGTATGTACCTTGCCTCAAAATATTGGTCTCTTTTAGGCTTATTGTTAAGCCGAATTCTTTGCACGCCTCTGATAATTAACTGACTAGTTGTTGAAGCCCTTCCTATGTATGTGAAGTAAGAGCTGCTTCATCAACGATTTAGAAACTCTGATTAATACGGTTTCCAGTTTGCTCTTTGCACGGAGCCGGGCTATGTTATATATTTCCATCGGCCCTAGTAGGGATGTTTAGACCCTCGAAGCAGTTCTCGAAAGCATGTCGGAGGAGTACTGAGAAGAAGATACCAAAGAGTGTTGGTGCCAGGACGCAACCTAGTGGGCGACTATGCACAAATTCAACATTAATGCAAACCTCATTGAAGTCATCAGTAACCTGTACAACAGAGCAACTAGCGCAGTACTCTTCAACAGCAAGCAGGGAGATTGGTTCAAAACCACGGTTGGTGCTAGACAAGATTGTCTACTTTCCCCCATCCTCTTCAACCTCTTCTTCGAAAGGATTATGTCAGATATGCTAGAAGACCACGTCGGAACAGTCAGCATAGGCGCGCGAATTATAACCAACTTACGCTTCGCCGATGTCATTGACGGCCTAGCTGGCAGCGAGGATGAATTAAAAGAATTCACTGCAAAACTAGAGAAAACATCAGAGGCGTATGGTATGGAAATCAATGCAGAAAAGACCAAGGTCATGGCAAATAGAACATTCACAAGTGAAATTCGGATAAACGGGCAAAAACTCGAAGAGGTCTCCGCCTTTAAATATCTAGGGGCCATAATATCCGACGAAGATTCAAAGCCTGAAATTGTTGCCAGAATGGCCCAGACAACCGCAGCGCTAAGTAAACTTAAACACATCTGGCAAAGCAAGAAAATCTCTCGCAGATCAAAGATTTGACTAATGCGCTCTCTGGCGTCGGTCTTCTTGCATGGATGCAAAGCTTGAACGCTCACTGCAGACTTCCAAAGAAGAATCAGTGCGCTAGAGATGGGATGTTACCACAAGATATTGAACATCTCCTATACAGAGCAGATCACAAACGAAGTGGTCCGCATTGAGATAGCTGCTGTCATCGGCCCATACGAGGACCTTCTTACATCAATTAAGAAGAAAAAACTGAGATGATATGGACATGTGGCAAGATCTGGAGGTCTTTCAAAGACTATAATGCAGGGCACAGTCCAGGGAGGAAGAAAAAGGCAGGCAAAAGAAGAGATGGGAAGACAACATCAAGGAGTGGACCGGCCTATCATTCATCGACTCCCAAAGGGCATCACAGGACCGAACAAATGGCATGAGATAGTGAACAGTCAACGATGGTGGCCCAACGACCCACCCACGGGTTAAGGGATAGGTGAAGGTGAATACCATATGAAGACAATAATATTGTATACTTTAAAATGATTTGACATTTGCAGTAGTCAATATTTCGCTATTTCTCAAAATGTGATATAATAGTTATCGATATTCTGAAGACTTTATTAAAACATTGTCATTTAACTTGTAAGGATAGAATATACTATACACATTGTATTCATCTTAATAAATGAATAAAATGGAATATTTAATTTGTTAAATGGTGCCATTTGTTTGATTTTCTAACAACTAGTACAATGTCTAGAAATTCAACTTAATCTGGCAGTTTTTACTTTTGTATTAAATTCCATATATCTATGTAGCGTTTGCATCGAATAATCTCATTGTTTGTGTCAAGTAAAAAAAAAAAATCCTTCTATAAAATAAATCGTTGGTACGGAAAACAAAGTGTTCTATATTAGTGAAGTAAAGAGAAGCAATTATTGTATCACCAACGACTGAGATTCTGTGGTTGAGATCGAAGTAGAAAAAAACAATGATCTCATTATATTGTCAGCGATGTCAGTAGAAAACATTTCATTGTGTGACTTCGACAGAAAATCTAAATACATTTAGTTCAAGTATATATTATGAAAGCAAAGAAAATGAGTCTTAAACGAAGGTCATTCTCAACGAAAATTGTTAAATTTACGTAAAGCCTTTGTTTACTACCATTCTTTTTGTGTTATTTTCGTACGCTGTTGTACTTTTTGTATTGTTATGTCTATTTTGAAATAAGTAATGTACAGTATAGACTCAATTATTAACTATTGACACATGTAATAAGAAAGCTTCAATATATATTATGTTTTATTTTGGCATATTTAGTCATGTAGTTTGTTTGTAAGATTACACTGTCCTATATGTGTCACGAAGTTTTAGTCAGTACGTATCTACACAGCCATATAGGCTAGACACTCATAGTCACATAGTCATTTCTACTGTCAATTTTAGTTTATTGTATTTTACTCTACTAGACGTTATAGGTAATGTTTAGACAGGTGATAGGTCATTAAATTCCCCGACACTTAATCCCTTTTCGGTTGATCCCCGGACACTAATTCCTTTGTGAAGTATTTTGCAATGCATGGCTATCAAGTATGAGTTATACTAGACTTTAGGACCCCTCCTGTGACGATCTGTTTTACTAATTAGCAGAAAATTAATAAGATTGCGATATTCCAATTGAGGATTTCTACTTTTAATGATACAAAATAAAACGGTCAAGGGGATAAATACATTTGGTTGTCGCTTATCTCATTATTGCACCGCCGTGAGGATTGGGTCGATTGCTCGCGGTCGGCTGATCATTTGTTTGATACGGATGTGCGTGGGGGCTCGCTTTGATAATAATGAGCACGACGGATAAACAGGAATGGGGGTAAAAAATGGGACACCGCTCCTACTACGACTCGGTCAAGATGTCGAGGACCTCGAAGGGATCTAATAATTTAAAACGATGGTTTTGTCCACTAATGTGGACAGACAATCCGGAACGACAATTTGTGACTAACGATTTAATCCCTCCTAAATTATGTGATTCGTCATGCGGCTGACAGACTGACGAGTCCAGATTTTTAGGATTAAGTGTCTTTGGATTAAGTGGGTAGGGATTAAGTTACCAGGGAATTAAGTGACTGGGATTAAGTGTCTGATGATTAAGTGATATGAAACCGCTTAGATACAGTAGGCTATTTTGTTAACAAACTTTATTTTATGTTTATTTTTATTAAATGTGAGCCAAAGTTACCTATGTAGTTGATACATGTATATTTTGTTAAATATTGTATTTTTCAAAGTACGTTTCTTTTAGTTTTGTTTTTTAACGTATGACTTTAATCTAAAAAGTAACATTTTAAAATTACGTTTGATGAATATTAGATGTACTCTTTGTTTCAAATGATGATTTTAAAACGGTCACGGGCGAATGCGAACAGGATATTAAAATCAATTATTCCATTATAGAAAAGTCTATTACCAAATCTTATACTTACAACTCGATGGTTGAACTTGATTTAACTGACATCAAATAAATTACATCGCAAAATGCATTTTTTTAGACTAATACCAAATATTTTAATGTAAAGTATCCTATCCCGTCGGATCAAATTGATCCATAGATCCGGTGAAGCAGCTTTCACCAGTTTCTCTGGCCACAACATACTAGATGATTGTCTGACCAGTACTATGCACAGCCGCCTTTACTTTACCCCAACTAGGGTCAGGTGCCCATCAGAGCTGGGTATACTCACGGACATCCTCCAGTCCAGGGAACATATCCTAGCCTGCATCAGGATTCGAACCCATGACCTTCGGTACGCCAGTAGAACTCGCTGCCGCACGACCACCGTGCCCCATACTATTATAATGACTTAACCTAAAAAGATATAAAAAGCGAACTCAATTGAACTATTTCTAATTTCTTCAACTGGAAAAATGTTTCCTAACATACATTAAATTGTTGTGTTAAAATCTTGAATATCTTTATATAATCAAAACGTGAAGCTAAATTTACTTTAATTAGGGATTACGCTGCTTAAAATTAGAAATATGTTAAACTTTGTTAATTTTTACTAATTAGTAGCATTTTTGATTTTATAACTGGCATTATATTTACTTAAATTGTTTTTTGTTTGTTTTTTACAGCTAGCTAACATTAACACTAATAACTTTTATTCTCATTGAACTGGAAAAATTCAAAGATTTCACAAAATGAATAACTCAAGTGATTTTCAGGATAACTTTAATAGAAACCAGGATAAAATTTTAAATCGGGATACACTCAAAATAATTGCATTTGTATTTTTCACTTTTATAGGCAACGTTCTTGCTTTATTTGGAATAGTTGGAAGTATTCTCAACATTATTATTTTATCACATCATAAAATGAGAGACTCTACCAATTTGATATTAATGGCACTTTCTGTTTGTGATCTTATTTACTCTACTACACAAGTTTTATTCTTGTTATCATTTACCTTAAACTATGTTGATTTCTATTGGCGTGAATGGATAGCAGCGTATTATTATGCGTATTTTGATTCATTTAATTTTGTGGCTCAATCAACAAGTGTACATTTAGTGACTTTAGTTTCTATAGAAAGAATGTTAGCTGTATGTTTTCCTTTTCAAGTGTCAAAAATTATTACACCTGATCGAATGAAAATTTGTATCATCGTAGTAACGCTTTTTAATTTTGTCATTCGGGCCCCGATATTTTGGGTCTATGATGTTATTTTAATAGAGTATAATAATAAAACTATGCCAAAACTTGTTCTTAAAGACTACTTTGCTAAAAATTATGACATCCTCATAAATTTTTCTCAGTACTTATTTCTGTCAGTGAATGCTGCCCTTCCAACAATCGTTATACTAATTTGTACAATTATAACATTGAATACAATTTCTGTTTCCTCTAAAAAAAAATCAAGTTTATCATCAAGTGAGGCCATGGCTAAAAGACAAAAAGAAATGAAGTCTGTAAAAACTGTTTTAATTATTTGTATGATTTTAATGTTCTCTGTATTAATTCCATTCTTTGTGGAACAGTTAGTTACCTCGATTTTAACTAATTCGAGATCATTGATAATTATATTTTACATTATTGTTAATGTTGTATTGGAAATTAATTCATCTTTTAATTTTATTGTTTATGTAACAAGTAGTCCGAAATTTAAAAAGACATTTATCGATTTATTTATAAAACATAAATAAATACGCAAGATAAAATATTTGTGACATTCCTCTCGAAAATGAGTTGCAAGTCACATTTGGATCATTTTGATTTAAAATAACTTCATAAAGCAAATTTAATGCCAAATGCCATGTTGAAAACCATTGAAAGTACTCTTTTTTGCTAATAATGCTTTCTGTAGCCTCTGTCCTAATAAGTATTTTAGAAAATTAAAATTTACTATCCATTTTTTGATATATTTTAGGTAAATTGTAAAATTGTAAATACTTTATAATTATTATTTCATTAAACCAATACAACAAACATTATCATTTCGTCGTAGAGGTGCGTAATTAGGATTTCTTGTCTACTACGATTAAAATAAAATGCATATACATTCATACTTCCAGATACATTTATCTTATTTTATCAATATAAAGGTGTCAGATGAAATGTTTAAGACATATAGTGAGATTAGTGCTCTGGGTGGAGATTCTAGAGACGTAACTTACTTATTAAAAAAAATCGCATATAAAGTTATAGATGTATTACATCATTTGTCAGTATCTGTTATTCTACAAAACATGTATGTATGCATTTAAGATGATTATGTTTATTCCTTTTATATAAATGCATTACAAAAAAAAATTAAATTGCGTGAGCCTTAATTTAATTTTTAATTGTTTAGCAATTCCATAACATATTTTTCTTAAGTGTATGTTGCAATATAGTCAATTTCTGTAGACAGACAATGCTCTAGTGCTAATGTTTCCATTTTTTTTTAGTGAGTTTATACTTTATTTAGCCTTTATTTTATAAGTAGTTCTATTCACTAAAAGCAATCATCATAGTATATGATTAAATTAATTTAGGCTTCTTAAAGACGTCTCAAAATGCGAAATGACGAAACATTGTCTACTTTTTCCTGTTATAAGCCCACATACCTTAAAACTTCGCTTTAATAGTGATGCTAATATTATTCTTGATTTTTACACATGGTTACTTCATCCAAGTCATCTTGATGACATTCATCTTCATCCCTTTTATTCTCAAAGTTTAAAGTTAACATTATATTTAAAGTAATCTTTTCTATCCCCTGTAACATTAAATATACCGAAAAGAATATACTTAGAGTGTGAATATTGACTGATAAAGCGTTAAATCTATATTAGGCCACTGGCTGAAGAAGTGTAAAACATATTTGAGGGCTCAGGCTAATGAATTGTAACATGTATTATTGCAATATATTCTTTAACCGTTTTCAATTCTTATGATGTAATTTTTTTGAATTGCTGCAATACTGTTTTTTTTTTGTTTCTATTTAATTTAGTTTGAGGATTAGACTTTCTTTCCGGATCTCATCAACTGCTTTTCTAGGTTGACCCAAAACCATGATTGTTGATTTTTTTTTTTTCTTTTTTGAAACCATTTTTATTTTTGGGCTAAATGAGCAATTTGGTCTTCTTTTGATTTACTTTTCATAAATCCTGCCCGTTCGTCTATCAATAAATGTTTGTTTTCAATGACCCATGTGAGCCTAATGTTGACCATTCTTCCCATAATATTGAAGACGTAACTGATTAGAATTATTGAGCGGTAGCAGTCAACTTAGTTTCTTAGTTTGCCTGGGTTTTGTATAGGGATCATGATAGCTTTTTTCCTTATTGATTGTTAGAAGTTTTCCCACTTCAAGCATTGTGTATCTAAAGTAGTTTTTTTTTATCCAAGGATACAAATATATGTATATATTGGATTCGCCTTTGATTTGCAAAAGCGATTATTTATTTATTTTTTTGTGTGTGTGTGCATGCAACGCTACTTAATACTAGTGGAAACCAATTTTTCTGCAAAGCATGCATTTCTATAAGTTTTTTTTTTTAAATGTAAAAGACCATTGGGTATTATTAGCACAATACACGTCATCACTCAAAGCCACATGAAAATAATCGGTTTTATACAAACGTTAGTGTGTGTGTGAGGTCAAAGTCAATGTTTAATAATTTGAAAGTTAAATAAAAATCGTGCGCTGTCACTCTTAAACAGCTAAGTGCATAATTTGTTATTATCTAAACGTCTATGCACTAAGTTTTGAGCATGCTAGCACGAGAAAGAGAATCAATAAGCCTTTCAAAGATCATGTCGTATACAAAAAAGAAAGCAAATAATGATATTTTGTGAAGTTAATAAAAAAAAAGATATAAAAAGAAAGAGCATAATTTGTTTCTTTTATGACTTGTTTCGTTTGATGTAAATGTTAGTTTTTATTACGATATTCTTTGCTTTATTGTCTTTATAAGAAAAGTAAATATTAAAATTGAACTTGTAAACAATTAACCAGTTTGTTATTTTTTTTAAAGAAGATTTAGATTTTCTTCCTGAAATATGTTACTTACCATTCTTAAATTCCATATGTTATGTACAAAAAAACTATTATTTATATATTACACTTTAACTTTCTATAACATATGTAAAATTCAGAGCGAAATGGACACTTGAATAGATACAACAGCAAGTCAAAGTTTCATGATCTTTGGACCAACTCTATTTCACCACCTGTCTAATAAAATAAATCTGTCAACAACACACTTTTTATTTTTCATTTGTGTGTTACATCCTATTAAAATAATAATCACTTTATTGATTAGTAAAATGCAAAAAAATATTTCTTTATTGAAGAATGTTGACGGAAATATTGGATGCTGTGATTAATCTATGGATAATAAATACTTTTCTTGTTCTGACCTTATTGTCATTTTACTTTTTTTACTATGTATTTTCTTAAAGGACTAACCTTGAATATTTAATTTGATATTATCCAAACTAAAAATTCTTGGAGTTGAAAAGTCACATTAAAAAGTAAGAAATTAAAATTATATTCAGCCATGCTAAATTATAAAGCTCGTATTATTATTTTTTGTACAGACCTAATAAATTAATTCATTTTTTAATTTCTCTTGTAAACATTTTATATTATTAAGATAATGAAAACCTTTTTCAATTTAGGCTACATTTAGTAAAATTGTAAAATGTAAACAAATGTTATTGAAATCGTCGCATACTTTTTTCATACATACAACAATTTTGTCTACTGAACGTCTATAGCGGAATTTCGTCTACCAAACACTTCCTCTACTGATTTCTTAAAAGTGAGTGTATTTATGACTAAAAATTATACAACTAAATTACAAGAAGAAGAAAAGAAGTTTGTAATCTAGAAAAAGTTATGAGAATGCTTTTAAATTATCCACATATTTATAGAGAATTTATTATAATTGATTTGGTAACAGCTTCTGATTTGATTCAGCAAATCGAAAACAATATGACAAAACATAAGAAACTGTATTGAATACTATTTTCCACGAATTGATAGTGAAATTTAATTGGGGAAAAATGTGACTTATGTATTGATTATAGGCCTAAGCCAAAGTCAAGCACTTATTGATATAACAAACTTCAAAACTAGAAATCAATATTATTGATCATCGACAATTTTAACACACGTATTTACTTAGCATTAAAACATAATATGTACTTCAAAATATAGATTATCTGTCTTTGAATAAGATGACATTAATGTTTCCTTTGGTTGTGAAATAAAATGTATACATTTTGAGCATCGTCAAAGTCATAATACTGAAAAGAGTTAGGTATATCTAAAAACCTTAGTTTTTGTCTAGCGTATATCACATTACCAAATTAATTAAATGTCTTGTGTAAAACAAATTATTTTTTTATCCAAATATCTAAATGTATTTTTTTTTAATCTTTCTGCGTTATAAGTAAGTTAGGGAATAATAATATATTCTGGTCCTGTCAATCAGTGTGAGGCAGCCAATCAGGTCTATCTCGTCTAGATGGCAAGGGCTACAAAGTGATTAGCCATTAACATGTAGCCTACTTTCTTCACCCTACCCAAGTTTATTATTCTCAGTTATCCATTTTATATAACAAAAGAGTGTCAGCCTCATAAGGAGGAGCTAAGTACAATGTATCAATTTCCTGGTCCGCTTTCCTTCTTAGATTCACGGGTACTTGATCTTGGACGTCATCATCTTATACAAATAGTGGTTTTGTTGACACAATATAATTCGATCTTTTTAAAATTGTGGGTAGTGCCGGATTAACCAGGGGGCTGTGGGGGCTCCACTCCCCGACCCCAGCTTCCCTACCGGCCCAATTTTTATATCATTAAAGATCAGAATAAAAGGATTTGACCTTTCGTAGGCTCGGGCAGAATATTTATTAAATAGCTGAAAAGTTAAATTAAATTTCGCTTTTTAAATTGAGAAAATTGATCAATTAATTGACCAATTGTATGTTTTCCTGGACCAAATAAACGCCACCATGTGTACTTTGCCAATCTCGAAGATGGATCTCATTACAGTTGTGCAACTCTACAAATCTCTAATTTAATTTATTGACCAGCAGCGGAATGATTTTGGAAATTATGAACTGCGAGAAAAACTCCATAGTGATAATTCTTCTTACAGAGAAGACAGTGTAAGGAAACGAAAACGGATGAAACAGTTTGATGAGGGCGATGCTGATGAAATGGAGTTTAATCCTTCTGATCGGATTAAAACTTAAGTCTTCTTACTTACACTTGACAAACTTCGAAGTGCTCTAGTACATCGTTTGGCAACATACAACGAGCTGAACCAAACTTTTGAATTTCTGAGGAATATGGAGCATTGATATGAGCACTGATATGATTCGGTCAGCATCCTCTCGGTTTTAGCAAAAATATCCAGATACTTTTGGACATTCTCTAGTAGAGAAATTGCTTCATTTTGTCGCATTTATCAGATTGGAAACGTCACAGCAATCTCCCTAGGGTGTATCATCCAGCAACCGTCAGCCAGAACTACAATTATTTCTTACAGTCGTTGAGAATGGACTGCAGAACTTATTCCCCAATGTAGAAACGGTTCTCAAATATTTCTCTGCATGATGACAACAAACTGAACAGGAGAACGAAGTTTTTCTACCTTGAAGAGAGTGAAGAACTCATTGAGGTCCACAATGGGAGACGTTCGATTGAACATGCTTTGCTTGATGAGCATTGAGTTTGACATTTTGCGCGACATTGACTTCCATGATATTGTGATTGATTTCGCACGCCGAAAGGATCGAAAAGTTAATACGTGCTGCAAATTATAAATAAACGTTTTAGTACATGGTTTCCGTTACTGTAGCTAGACCTGACAGGGTATTAAGGAAAGCAAGAAAAGTTTTGAACTAATTTTTTAATGGTCAATGATTGATAACATCCGGCCCACAAAAGTTATTTGTCCCCGGCCCCCAGGATCCTTAATCCGGCACTGATTATGGGGCACGGTAGCCGAGCTGCAGCGCGGTATACTGGCATACCGAAGGTCCTGCGTTCGAATCATGATGAAGCGTAAGATGTTTTCCCGGGTCTAGTGGGTGTCCCTGTGTCTACCCAGCTCTGATGGGTATCTAACCTAAGTTGGTGTAAAGGCTGTGCATTGCGCTGGTCACACAATCACCTAGTACGGCGTGGCCACAGAAACTAGTGTACGCTACTTCACCGGCCCTATAGATCAATGTTGTCCGACGGGTACTTAATCCATTTCTTTAAAGCCCATCGCGGTTACTGACATGATCATTCTTATATTACAAGAACGAAGGATCCGTCATAGCCGCTGCTGTAGAGTTGTTTTATTGACCTGTCGAAACGTGACTACGTGAAATTGCTATGCAAATAATATGTGGGCTAATTAATGTTGTGCAAATTAGTTTTTCACTTCATCACATATTCTATATAAATGTGTTCTTTAGTATATACAATATACAATGGGGAAAAGAATTATACATATTTCACATATTGGTACTTCCAAATACTGGAACACACATTACTTATTTCCTCTCTCTCCAACGCGAGTTTTGTGGGCGGTACTAAACTAGGACTGTACTAAGAATCCACTCTCGTGCCGACCTCAAATTATCGGAATGGCTAGGAATAGTCTATTATTTCTCGTACAGGGGAGTTCATGTTGAAACTATCATTTTTATTATGAGTTTTGTAATGATACCATTATTTCCCCCCTCCTAGTAATAGGTCTGTTGTCCGCTCTACTCCGCGAGTATTTAATGATTCGTGTTGTCTTCAAGGCAGTTAGTTTTGAAGATACTTTCCTTTGAGCTTGTTATGGACGCTTGTGTTGGCACTATTCTATTGTTGCTGTAAATACTACATTTATTGTACATACTTTATCACCTGAATTAAATTATTAACAACATTTACACCGAAGCGTTCTCGTCAAGTTGCTATTCTTTTTTGTTGTTTACAATACTATGATATATTTTTACAACTACAACGTCAAGGAAAGGAACTGTTAGAACGCAAATCCTGAGTTTGTGCCCGGGACCATAAGGAGAGTTCGTGTAATACTGAAATATACATAATAATAACCAAAGTCTACCCTCGGACGAACGTGAATTATCAACGATATCTACAGGGCTCTGATGACCACAAGGGGATTGTGGACGTAACAGTATTATAATGACATAATTTGTGAAGACATTCTTCAAAAAATAATTCACCTAACAAAAGTTCACTATGCAAATTTTGGTAAAAAAAAGTTTGAGGTTGTCTCACAGTAGCATTAGCAGAGAGGACTATGCCTTTATTGTACCTATGTACTATGTGGCAAATAAATATTGTTCATTGTTCATTGTTGTAAACTTAAGCTCACCGAAAATTACCTTAGGTCCACCATGAGTCAGGATCGCCTGAACAACTTGACTAGGCTCAGTACTAAGTCTGGTGTTGCAAGACAAATAAACTTTGACACTGTAATTCGTAGTTTTGTCAATAAAAAGGCACACAATTTAAGGCAGCCCTGTTTTAATAAAACTAGTCTTTATCTTCTCTTTTTTTTATCATTCTGATTCGAATCAGTAAGCATTAAATAGGTTAATGATTTTAGTATAGTTGTAAATAATGAATGATTCGTCAGACATGCATAAATTGCGATTAAGATGTATATTTATGTTTATGTTTATGCAACAACGAATAGTGAGCGAACGGGGCTAATTATCAACTAATATCACAACACAATATCCCCCTAAACTATTGAACAATATGTATTGTATCGAAATATCAATAGTTAAATTAACAATTTGATTCTTTAAATATTTATATATATACAAAAAAGACATAATGAATTAGATGGCAGCGTAGACATAATTGCTAGTTAATGGGGGGGGGGATGGGTTGGTGTGGAGGGAGTAGTAAATAGTTTGCAGAATTTTATTTGGGTGTCTCTGAAAATTTAACAATTAATTGTTGACAATGGGGCGGGGTGTAAAAGTGCCTAAAACGGTTAATGTAATTAAAGAACTTCCCCTAGGACTACAGACTACAGCTTATTATAATGTTCCTGATAAGCAGTCTTGGTTACTGTTGAGGCTCATTAGATATAGGTCTTTATACCAATGAAATAAAAAAAATAGAGAAACCAAATTATATAATATTTACAGGTTATATACTTTAAGTTTATATTATAATAATATATTTTGTTTTTAGTTTTTTTTTTATTAGGCCTATTATTGTTAATACTATACATAGGATAAATGGTTTAAATCAATATAGTCAATAGTTGATAATTTAAACCTTTAATAAACATTTTAAAACTTTACCTTTAAAATAAAACACGTATAAATGTTACCTAAAAATGTGTATAATAGAATAATATAACAACTTGCCCTATTTTATTGTTTAATGCTCGAGTCTAACACTATTTAAAACTACTTTTGTTTGTTTAACTTTCAATTACATGTTAGTTAATTATTGACCGTATACTTACTTATATAGTATATTTTGTAACATTTATTGTTTTAAAAGTTGTGTACGGCTTCAAATTAATGCAATATTTTTACATATTCAAAGATTCGTTAAATTTTCGAAACTAACATTTTTGCTAGAACAATTTCATTTTTAATATTACAATTCTGATAATTTAAACCAGTGCTAATCAAGTATAACTCTTTAGAGGATTGAATGCCCTTCAATTTGATATAAAACCCAAGCTTCTATTAAAATTAGGTACTTTTCTGTGATTTTTTAAAATACGACAGATTTGCGTTTTTTTTAAGGGAGACTTAATAAAAACTCTAAAAAGTATGAAAAATTATTTTTACATCAATATTTTTTTTATTTTTCAAATGCACCACATTCACGAAAAAAATTGGGTCTCTTCTCTACAAACTTTTGTGTTTGTAAACAGAGTAACTTGGCCATAACCAATATACTTTTTGAGATAATGACTTCTAAGAATGGGACTGTGAGATGGCAAAATAAAATTGTAAAATTTTAAAATTTCATATTTTTCTTGAAAATTAACACACAGCCATAAAATTTGTATTAAAGTTCCTAGAATTATTAAACATTAAAGAACTCAATAGTTTGAAAAAATAAAATCAGTTTTGAGTACCTAACTAAATTAAATCGAGAAAGTGTGTTTTTAATTTTGTTTTAAAATTGTCAATCTTAATATTTTCGCCTTGTTTAATTGTGTTCGGAAGTTCATTCCGCCACCAAGGTGCTACGACGCTGTAGGAGTGAGCTGCAAATGTTTTTATTTTTAGGCCGGGTACCTTGAGATGTAAATAGATTTGGTTTGATTGCAGTCCTCTTATCTCTAATGTGTGTAGCTCAAGCATGGATCTGATGTACTTGGGATAGTGACTATGAAGGCTTATATAAAGCATATAGCTTAACTATAACTTTGCTTTGCGAACAAAATTTTACTTTTAACAAGATTTACATGACAGTGACTTTTCAACTTGTAAACATTGATGACAAAATAAACAAACTAATAAGTAAGCACACAAGTATAAAGTGTGATATTAAAACTATGCAGTGTTTCTTTCAGGATTTGACTAGTCCCTATAGTAAACGTCAATTACCAAACATAAAAGTATGGCTGACTTTCCCAAATGCCATTACCTGCAAGTCTAGAAGAAATAGTAAACATTCATAATGATCACTTTTAGGTAGAAATATTTGATTCTGATCATTTTGGTGAAACATTAATTAAAGAACAACAACTGAAAATGTAGATATCTATTATTTCAAGTATCAAGGAACATAAAGGCGTTATACTAGCTATAAATGGCAAAAGATGAATTACGCCCCTTTGTAGAAATAAAAATCAATACAATAAGTATGTATCACGTAGATAAACATAATAGTTGTTCCTTAGAAACCTCAGCTAGGGCCTACAAATATATTATAATATACGGTCAAACAAGACCCTGCGTATACTAAAGTACCGATAGACCGATGTTCCACTGGTGTTATATTAAAGTGTGTTCTGTTCGCCTAGTGAGGTGATCGGATAAAATAAAAGTTATAATATGCCTTGTAATTTTGGCGACACGTTCTTTTTTAAAGAAATAACATCAGCGTTTACATTCTAAATACATAGAGTTAAAGTAGTTGAAGCAGATATTAGAAAAGAAAGACAAAATATTTCTTCTATAAGTACATCAATAATCTACATTCTACCAGTTATTGCCTACAACATATAATTTTTTTCAGTTTAATCAATATACAAATAAGCACGATTTTCTTGCTATTGTAACATTTATATAAACCATTTAAATTAAACACGTTTTAAAAACAACATTTGGTGTTAATAGCTTACAAATTTGACCTTATCTTAGTGTATACCAGGACTTATATTGCAAACATAATTGTGTCTATACGGTTATAAATCTGTATTAACGTCTCAAAATTTACGCTTCTGGTTTAAAATAATAATATCGGGGTGACCGATCTGAGATCGGTCTTTATAATCTAAAATTCAAAATAGAAATGTCGTGCGTTATCATACTATTATTGTAAGAATATAAGATATATTTCTTTAATATCAAAGATCTTTAAAACTATAGAGAAATTGTAAACAATAAGATAAATGTAAATAATTTACTTTTTACAGAGGGGCATACTTAATCAAGTGTAGGTCTACAAATGTATTTTGTAGTCATCTCTTATTTACCATTACAATATTTTTTTTGCTTACTATATTGTAGCCCTATGGGCTTTAAGGGCTTTCAAAAGAACAATTACTTAGTGATATCATTTAATTAACTGTTGGTTGTTAAGCTGTTGGATAAAGGTGCATTAAATATAAGCCGCACATACGGTGGTGCATTTCCTTCTTCAGTAGCTCGACGGTCGACCTCCTCTTCCAGTTCTCTCATCATCATGAAAGCTTGTGCAAAATAGTTGCTTGATCTAATGATTTATTCCAATAAAATTGATTAGAGATTGACGCATTTCATGATTTGGTGGATGTTTCAGTCGCTAGTCGCTCGGTGACGGCGTCATCGGAATCTAAGAAGTACATTTGTCCGTATTGTTGACTTTTAAATTCATCCTTAACATTTTGTGTTGGATGTACTGCCATATTCATCTTATGGTCGACTTGTCCTGCTGCTATTGTTACGAAAATAATTTTATTTCCATAATTATATTGGTTCTATTATTATTAATTAAAGTTCAAAAGAAATAATCTTAAACCCGAAATGTTTCCGTGTTAGGAATAAAACATGTATATGTCTAGACACTACGTCATACTGATTTAAGTTTCATCCTATACTGTTGGTACCTGTATTCTGTGTTGCTGTTATATTCATGATTTGTGTTGCTGTTATATTCATGGTTTCAACTTCTTATAATAAAATTGTGTTTAACATATTCAAACAGGATTGTGGATTTCCTCTATATTAAGGTATAGTTATCTAACTCATTTACTAAACACTTAAAGCACATCCTACGAGCCAAATAAATATCAAATCTACTACAATAACACCAACACTAATTCTTGTACAACCTTGTGGGATCCAAGAGGGATGTGAATCAAAAGAATGTATAAATATTACATTTCTAAATATATTATTATACGTCAGTAGCTGATTTCGCACGTGAGACTATGAAGCTGTAGATTCCGTGACTATTGATTGTCCGATCGTCATATACGAAGCCAATGCGAAACATCGATTAAAGTTCCTGATTCTCTTGTGGAATTTTTCTGCGAGCAAAGAACGTTTTAAAAAGAGGCAGGCCAACTCATTTCGAAACACTTATAGCTCTATGTTTACTCGACAATTCAAACAACAGTCAATACAGAGGTCGCGGTTGATTCTGTTTGACACCCGTTTTTCGGGTAAATGAACCACTTGACAGTGAATACATGCGATATTGAAAGGTCCAAAACTTGTGTAGGTAACGTCGGACTTGGTAGCACACTTGTAGGTTGGTAATATATTGTGTTTCATAAATAAGCTTAATTGTCGCCTTACATTACAGCGACGTTTCTCTCTCAAACGTTGTTCACGTTGATCAAAGGTCTCTAGCGATTTTCTTTGACTGGCTTCTGTCGTTTTATTTCTAACCTTTCTTTTCGTTTTTCTACTGTTTCATTTTTTAATTGCTCTGCCTTACGACATCTCAGATCAACTAATCATCTTTCTCTTACATTTGCAGTTTCCTTATCTAGTTGTTTTGTCCTCCGCTTTCGTTTTTCTTTCAATGGTCTTTTTCGTTTTTTTGCTGTTTATTCATTTATTTGTTTTATCTTCCCTTTCGCAATCTCCCAATCGTCTTTCTCGTTCTTTTGCAGTTTCCTCCTCTATTTGTTTTGTCCTAAGCTTTCTTTGATAATATCCCTTCCGTCTCATCTATAGTTTCCTTTTCTAGTTGCCGTAATCTACAAATTTGTTTATTCTTTAATTGTTAAATGCTTGTTTCTGCTAATTCTGTGTTAATAAAATCTGAAAATTTTCCCACGCACCTGAGTTTGGCTGCTTTGTTTAGCTTCATATTTGTATCCACTGAATTATTTATATGTGAAGTCAGGCAAGAAATACATTTTTTTTTTAAATAGTGTCTTCTTCTGCACTATCAAGTATAAAATATGATTCTTTTTTTTTCGTCCGCCAGGCATTTTCCTGATGTTGTAAATGTCATAACTTTAAAGACTGTATACTTTACTTTCCATCTCAACTATGCAATTAACAATATAAATTTTAATTTATTCCACAGCTTATTATTCCACAATCAAATTGTTAAATGTATTGGAAAGGGCAAAATTGACTTGGACTCTTTCGAACCTGTAAACTATCAAACACATCTTACCCCATCTGTTTATTTACACTATAATCAACCAGTGCAAAAATAAATTAGTTTTAAACATAAATTAAATACACATTAACAATATAGAAAAATATATTGGTAGATCTAATAGCTTTAAGATCTTACCTATTTTAGAAAAACAAAAACTATCAAGTTAACCATGAATACAAATAATAATATCTGTGTAAATAAGAATGCTTTTGTCACGAAACCTAATCACGTGGTGTATAAAGCATGTGGTTAAAAGATGATTATGAAAGCTCACTTCCAATTTAAGGAAAGCCTATCATAAACTAATTGGTGCGCAAAAAAAAAACAAAAAAAAACATATTATCTTTCCTTTCTTAAATTGATCACACAATTTCTTGTTGATTATATTTAATTACGCGTCGAAAATGGTAACGATTTAAATGCTTTAAAACGGGAATTACCGAAACGCTGAGACTAAATTAAAGTCGTCATGCCTGTGACGTCAAAATAGTTGTATTGAACGCGATCGCACTAGAAGGGGAATCCAATGACAAGCTTTTTTTTACTTTTAGCCCAATTTAAAAGATATTTTTAGAAATGGTACGTGGTTTGTCCAAAAATTGAGGGTCAAACAGAGGTTCAAAAGAAATGAGAATACCTCAATAGGTGAGTTTTTGCGAAAATCGTTGGGCCCGTTTTCGAGAACGCTGACACAAACCCACAAACCCACAAACAAATATACCTACATTTTTTTCTCGTTTAATATTATTAGATAGATATATAGATAAACGTCAATTAGTCCAGAAAATAAAAGTGTTTTTTTTTCTATTTGTTAATATACTCCTTAAGATAATATATAACAACCTTGTAAAGTGAATACCTAGGTATAATGTAATAATATAGTCATAATAATAAACTATAATAAGGGTTATGATTTAAAAATAATAAAAACAATCAGTAATATATCAGTAATGAAATTAGTGAAATGTTGTTTTTCGAAGTTTATATATATATATATATATATATATATATATATATATATATATATATATATATATATATATATATATATATATATATATATATATTATATATATATATATATATATATATATATATATATATGTAATATATATATATATATAAATATATTGAATATTATTTATGTCTATATGTTTTGATTTTTTTGTTAAGAATAATAAAATCTTCAATAATCCAAGTTATTGTTTACTTTTATCTTTATGAACAGATTATGCATTTTAACATGTAAGTTAAGTTAGACAGTTTGAACATGTAGATTAGAAAACTTTTATCACTGTCTGTTATACTCAGTTAACGCACTATAGATCTATTTGTTCTGAAATTAATTTATTACGCAAAATTTGAAGATTCAAAATGTTTCATGAAAATTCTAAGTTGAGTTTCTTTTAATTTAAATGATTTATAGCAAAATTTCTACACTTCTATTGTTCTCCTAGTCAATAGTGATCTTTTTATTATTTAAATGTAAGCTTATATAAGGAAAATTAATTTTTAACTAAGGTCATTTCAACAAAAGTATTGTTTTCACGTAAAGCTTTTGTTTGCTAACCTTCATTCTGTATTATTTTCGTATGTTGTAGTATTTTTTTTATTTTCTCTATCTATTGTGAGGAAAATATTATATATCATATTCTTAATTTTTAACTATTTACGAAAGAGTAAAAAAAGCAAGATATTTTATATTTAATTCCGGCATTTTTTGGCCTACTGTTTCATTTATAATAATTTAAAAACGATCACTAACAAAATCATACAGAATAAAAAAAAAACGAATAGGCAATTCGGGTTAAGCGCTTCGTCGTCGCACCACCACGACGTAAGTCACTGGTCTGGTGATTATGATGCATATAAAGATGAGTACTTGCTGACGAGTAGTGTGCAGGAATGGTGGTCATGTGTCGTTGTCATGGTTGAGGACGATGCACTGATTAGTACATTAACATAATTTTAGAGTCCACTGTTTATCACAGTAGCTGGACGGGTGTAATAGGTTATTGGATCACAACACATAACACCATTACAAGCACAACATGTGGTACTCAGGAAAAGCGTAATTTTTTGTAGATGCCATCTTTATTTAGGTTAAAAGAACAATACAAGGTATCTAGTGTGGAAATCGATGATAGCTGGTTCACACATACATACCAATAGCATAAATGGGATGATAAACATCTGTAACCTGTTCTTTATCCATGTAAAAATCTATGAATTAATTGATAGTATCCAAGTTAAGAAAATACTAATTTAAGGCATCGTATAATAAAGTGAAATAGTCCAAATAGTACTAGGTACACAAACAGACAATTCCAAGATTCTTTGTGAAGCTTAAATTCCATCAAAAGATGAGCAAAGATGCGGGTCAGGCAGATAGCTATAGGCAGATTTTCCTGATATAGCGAGGGAAGGTTCGTAACTCGTAACGTACGAAGAACACAATGGGCAACCCCCCCTTCCCTGTCGAAAGCTAGTACTGGATCTGATCAAAATGCATTACAAAAAGCAACAGTTTAATTTCCAAACTCAAAGATTAATTTCTGCAATGATGGCTGGAAGGATGCAGTTAAGAGCTAACTTTGTTAAAATATTAATTCAGCATCATTTTATTATTTACTAAAAAAAATGTTATTGTTATCCAAAAAATATATTATTGCCAACTTTAGAATAATATTAGTATCTGTATTTTAAGTCGACCATAGCAATGCTGTTTCATATTCATACATTATATTTGTCATACAGTTATTATTTGTTATTCATACTTTATAATATGTGTGTGAGTGTTAAAGTGACGACTGTACTGTCCAAGACGTGGATGAGAACTGCAAGGTCTACCCTAGCCATACAGCGTGTCATTGTCTGCTAGAGTTACAAGATACCTGGATCCTTTTTTTATTATTAGATACCATTTATATATATCGTATATAGTTCATTACTTTAGCATTTATATTAGTAGACTTTTACCAAAACGAATATTAATTAATACATTATGCAATTACAATATAACTGGTATGATTTGATTGTTTTTTATAAACTCTATATATATACATTCTTCTGCAAGATTGTCTTAATTAACTTATAAGTAGATTTAACTATAATAATATATATAGAATATTGAAAGACACTTAATCAATATTCATCAGATGCTACGTTAGGCAGTGTTTCTATCAGGACTTGTCTGCTTCATAAAATACACGTCAAACAGGAAAATAATGATGGACTGTGCAGACTGGCATTACTGGCAAGTCCAGAAGAAATAATTGTATGTTCCTATTAGTGCAACGGTAATTTTTTTTTTAAAGAGATAGTACCTCAACTATGAAGGAATATAACTGAGTCATACTAGCTAAAAGTGGCAAAAGATGAATTACGCCCCTTAGTAAATTAACAAAATGAATTATCAATACATGAACGATGCATTGTGTCGTGAAATTTAGTAACTATCCCAAAGAAATCACAATGTAGATCAGGGGTGTAGAACATTTTCTAATGTTGGGCCACATTGGAACTTTGGAGAGACAAAGAGGGCCAGTTACCATAGGAAAATGTAATCTCATGATAACTATAGTTAAGTACATTGTAAATACATTTGAACATAAATAAAAGATAATCAAATATTGTGTTATTTTATTAATGTTAAACTTGGAATTTAGTATTTTTGAACAATTTATAAATGTCTGCTCTGACCACAGAATAAATATAGAACATAATGCGCAATCGCATTTTTTCGGTTTCCGGAAGTAATACCGACGCCATACTGTTAAGTCTCAGCGGACCTGGATACACTATATATGTATGCTTATGTACAATGTCTTTTTCATCAAATATACACGTTCTAACACCCAAAGCTAATGTTTCAGGCAAAAAGTACAAAGACTGTTGTGTAATAAACTGCAACAACGATGCGAAAACGATTGATTATCGTACAAATAATCATGTCAAACTTCATGGCTTTCATAAGCCCGTAAAGCATAAAAAATGTAAGTTGTAACATCATGTTACTTAATATTAGTAGCCTTGGTTTAGTCCTAAGCTTGCTAAGACTATATAAAAGTAATGCATAAGCCTTTTTTGATTTTACCACAGTAAATTCTCTAGTGACCGCTGCCTTGAGTCAAAAGAAAATGGCAAGCTTCACTTTTAGTGACTGCGCATAAAGGAATGCGCATTCTGTTCTATACCTATTCTGTGGCTCTCACTGATGTGGTAGCAACTCAAAGCAGACAAGTTAGCTTTTCATCTGTGAAAATGTGTTTTTCTGGAGAACATTTTTCCATAACACACACATTTTTCACGAAATGATCCAAGTTTTAAATTAATGATTTTGCTTCATATACTGTTTGATGGCGTTTGTTTCATAACGTCATACAATGCTTGTAGAATCTCTTTAAAATGACATAAACAACTTTAGTTGTACCACACTGTTCTGACCAGATAATTGCTCTTATGTTAACAATACTAACGTGATTCTCTTCATTGATTCTGGACAATGTAAAATTGATATGATCAAAATAGGAACAGTTTAAAGACCGATTCAAAATAACTGTCAAATAGTTCATTAGAGTTAAACAACAACAGATGAACAAGCCTAAATTTTGCGGTGGGCAGCGGATGCTATGTATTTTTTTTATACTATTTAAGTTGCTGCATTATATCAATATAAGTTTACCTTTTTTTAAAAGATAAATAATATTTTTTTTTCGCTTTTACATTCGTTTGGTTGATACGATCTTTATAAGAAATACTATGAGTAAAAGTAGGCCTACAAATATAAAAGAGCCTAGGGCCTACAAAGACCTGACTACGATTGTGCATATACGATGTTCCACTGTAGTAATCTTAAACTAAAGCTTATTTTCGTCCATTAGTGAGGTGCTCAGTAAATATGTTCTTAAGAATTGACAGCCGCATATAATATTGGAAACAATTATTGCATTGTGCTTTGAAACCTTGACATAATGTTTTACATCTCACATCACTTTAAGACCATATAAAGGTAATTGTGATCTTTAAAATGTTTTGACATTTGCAGTAGTCAATATTTCGCTAATTGCAAAATGTGATATAAATAAGTATCGATATTTTGTAGACTTTATTAAAAGCATTGTCATTTTTTTTTGTAAAAATGGAATATACTATACACTTTGTATTCATATAACTTAATCAATAAAATGGAATAGGTAATTTGTTAATCTGTGAATTTTTTTTTTCTTTTTCTGATAACAACTATAACACTGTCTCAAAAATTCATATTTATCTTTCAGTTTTTTACTGCTGTATTAGATTGTATACACTTGTGTAGCATTCACATTAAATAATCTTTTTGTTTAGTTGTAAAGTAAGAAAAAAAAAACTTCTATAAAATAAACCGTTGGTATGGACAACAAAGTGATTTTTTATTAGTGAAGTAAAGAGCAGCTATTGTACCACTAATGACTAAGATTTTAAGCTTGAGATCGAAGCAGAAAAAAACAATGATCTCATTATATCGTCAGCAAAGTCAGTAGAAAGCATTTCATTGTGTTACTTCGAGATACAATCTAAATACATAGAGTAGAAGTCGATATGTCAAAGAAACGAAAATGAGTTTAAAACTAAGGTAATTCGCAACAAAGATCATTGAATTTAAGTAAAGCTTTTGTTTGATAGCGTTCTTTTTGTGTTATTTTCGAATGTTGTTGTATTTGTGTTCTGTCTATTGTGCGGTAAGTAATGTGCATTATAAACTCAGTTATTAACTATTTACAAATTTAATAATAAGCTTCCATATATCTTATGTTTTATTCTGGTTGTTTTTAGTCATGTGATTTGTTGGTAAGATTACACTGTCCTTTATGTGTCAGAAAGTTTTAATCAATACAAAGTTACACTGCCGTATGGGCTACACACAAACTGTTAAGCAGTCACTTCTACTGTCAGTAATAGTTTATTGTATTTTACTCTACATGTCGGTATAGAAAGTGTTTAGATACAGTATTTTGTTTACAACATTTATTTTATGTTTATTTTAATCAAATGTGAGCTAAGTAGCTTATGTATATTTTGTTAAATATTGTATTTTCCGAAGTAGTTTTCTTCTTTTTTTTGTTTGGGCGTATGGTTCTAAAAAGAAGCATTTTAAAAAAAGATTGCTGAATATTAGTTGTGCTCGTTGTTTCAAACGATGATTTTAAAACGGTCACGAACAGGATAATAAAACCGATTATGTGTTTCTAGAATGGTTTGTTAACAGATCGAATACTTAAAACTGGAAGATTATAATTGATTTAACTGACATACAAGTAAAACTGTAAAAAAATCACTATCATGATTTGTGCAAAGTGCATGCACATTGTTTTAGACTAATGACAAATATTTGTAATGACTTAACCTAAGAAAATATAAATGTGTATTCAATTGAAATATTTCTAGTAGCTACTACCCAAATATAGATAGTTTCCTAAGAGACATAAAATTGATGTGGTAAAATGTTTAATGTTTGTATATAATCAAAACTTGAAGCTTAATTTAACTTAAATATAACACTACTTAAAAATAGAAATAGCTTAACTTTTTTAATTGCTACTAATTAGTAGCATTTTTCATTTTATAACTGGCATTATATTTACTTACAATTTTTTTTTTTTACAGCTAGCTAACATTAACACAAGTAACTTTAATTCTCATTAAACTGGAAAAATTTAAAATGTCACAAAATGAATAACTCAAGTGACTTTAAAAACAACTTTGATGGAAACCAGGATGACCCTTTCAGTTCGGATGTGCTGCGAATAATTACATTTGTATCATGTACTTTCATAGGCAACGTTCTTGCACTATTTGGTATAGTTGGAAGTATTCTCAACATAATTATTTTATCACATCATACAATGAAAGACTCTACGAATTTGATCTTAATGACACTTTCTGTTTGTGATCTTGTTTACACTATTACACAAGTATTTTTTTTGTTAACATTTACCTTAGAATATATTGATTTCTATTGGCTTAACTGGATAGCAGTGTATTATTATACGTATTTTGATTCGTATAATTATGTTGCAGTAGCGACCAGTATACATTTAGTGACTTTAGTTTCTTTAGAAAGAATGATAGCTGTATGTTTTCCTTTTCAAGTGTCAATAATTATTACACCTGATCGAATTAAAATGTATATCTTCCTTATAATGCTATTAAATTGTGTGATTCGGGCCCCAATGTTTTTAACATATGATATTCGTTTTATAGAGTATAATAATAGAACTCTCCCAACATTTGTTTTCAAAGACTATTTTGCTCAAAATTATGACATACTTTTTAATTTTTATCAGTACTTTGCTCTGTCAGTGAATTACGGCCTTCCAATAATTATTATAGTAACTTGTACATATATGACATTGAATACAATTTCTATTTCGTCTAAAAATAAATCAAATTTATCATCAAGTGAGGCCATGGCTAAAAGTAAAAAAGAAATGAAATCTGTGAAAACGGTTTTAATTATATGTATGATAGTAATTTTTACTGTAATGATTCCATTCTTTATAGAACAGTTAGTTACCTCGATTTTAACTAATTCAAGATCATTGATAATTATATTTTATATTATCGTAAATGTTATATTGCAAATTAATTCATCATTTAATTTTATTGTTTATGTTACAAGTAGTCCGAAATTCAAAAAGACATTCATCAATTTATTTATAAAATGTAAATAAATACGCAAAATAAAATACTTGTGATATTCCACCGGGCATATAGTTGCAAGTAAAATTTTGGTAATTTTGATTTAAAATAACTTCATAAATCAAATTTAATGCCGGATTTAATGTTGTAAATTGTAAGCCATTTAAAAGTAATATTTTCACTAATAATGTTTTCTGTAGTCTCTGTAGGCTACGAAAAAGTATAGGCCCTACTAGAAAATTAAAATTTACAATGATCAGTTTGGTTTGCACTTTTTATAATTTTGTCGAATTAAAATTGTTTTAAATACTTTTAAAGTAATGTATAATTCTTATTTCATTAAATCAATACAATAAACCTTCTCATGTCGTCGGATTTAGGATTTTGTGTCAACTATGATTTAGTTACATACATATCTTCCACATACATTTATCTAATTGTATCAATATAAAGGTGTCAGGTGAAATGTTTAAGACATATAGTGAGATTAGGGCTCTGTGTGTAGATTCTGGAGCCGTAACTTAATTATTTCAATAAATCGTATATAAACTTGTAGATGTGTGTACCCCACCCCCTGGTCTACTCCTGAACATCTTTACATACTGGACGTAAAAGACGGAATGCTCTTCCGGTTTTTTTAGGCATTATAGTTTGAGTCGAGCGTAACTCCTAGGTATGTGGGATTGTCATTTAGTTCAGTGTGTGGCTTTGTTGTTTTCTAGATATAGAGACAATTATATTATTATATGTAGTCTTTTTGTAGTTATTGCATGCCATGCCCTATTCCTTATACAATAGTTTGAGTTTGTTTAGTGAAGCTTCTAGTCTAAATGAAGTGATGCCTGTATATTCTTATGTGCTTAATAATAATAATTGTAATAATAATAATAATAATAATGATAATAACACTTGTATAGCGCATATACCGTTGGGAACAGTTATATGCGCAGTTAGGCTACAGTTACAGACATAGTACAGACAACGAATACAAGAGAAAAATGTATACATGAAAAACAATAAAATAATAAACTGTTAATCGAATAAGTAGGTCTTCAGCTGGCTTCTGAAGGTGTCAATGCTAGGGCTCTGTCGAAGTTGTAGTGAGAGGGCATTCCATGCGGACGGGCCCACGTATGAGAATGCCCGTTCGCCAGCGGACACCAGTTTCACACAAGGGATCTGAAGAGTAAGTGTATCAGAAGCTGAATAGAGTGGACGGGATTGAGTATAGAGCTCGAGACAGGAGCGAAGGTAGTCGGGGCAGAGTCATTCAGGCACTTGTAACATAGAGATGCCAGCTTATATGAGATCCGGTGGTTAACGGGTAGCCAGTGCAGAGATCGGAGCAGAGGAGTAGTATGCGTCGAATTACCAGATACTGAACTCCATTCTTATTGACTTATTATATGTTCTTCTTAAGGACCAGTCGGAAAGCACAGTTCTGAACACGTTGGATGCCCTGAAGGGGGGAGGTCGTGTAATCCAAGCGGGAAAAAAAGAGGTTATTGGAGGGAGGTCGTCAGCGTAATGCTGCTTTTACTTTTTACCTTCCAAGCAACATGTTGATTTAGGTAATTAATGAAAATAAATTGTAAATAAATTAGGTGACAGTAGGCCTACACTTGCCTGAGGGACTCCATTATGAATAGTTGTTGTGTTACTCCTTTTTTGTTTCATGTTGACTAGAGCTTAACGATCTGTGAAGTACTATATGATCATGTCAAACATGATGAGGATTATATAATGGTTGTTTAATAGCTTGAAGATTAGACCTTCTTTCCAGACCTCATCAACTGCTTTTCTAAGTTTACGCAAATCATGATTTTTTTTCTTGGAAGCCATTTTCTATTTCTCGGGCTATGTGAGCAATTTGGTCTTCTGTTGATCTTTTCATAAATCATGCCCGTTCGTCTTGGTTTCAGTGATTGTTGACCATTCTTTCCATAATATTGAAGACGCAAAGGATTAGGCTTATTGAACGTTAGCTGTCAACTTAGCATTGATTATCTGCAGTAGTTTTTTCTTAGCCAGGAGTCCAAGGTAAATGAGCTTATTATTTAATATCTTTTGTGATCCTGGAGCTTGCCAGGGTTTCATAATTTTAAGTGAGTCATCAAGTTCTTTCATGATGCTGCAATTTACTGTCATTCAAGTGGCGTGGACATTTTGGAGCTATCTCCTGTATTTAGTCTCTGACTTCTTTGGCTCTTTTTAGTTAGGCTGATATCTATTTTTCAAATGCTTTTCTATTGTAGTGATTTTTCTGCTACGTTTCCTGCTCTGATGGTTTCTTTGAGAATAATTTGCAAGTGTTGTGACCAGTATGGTTTGTGTAATTTTTTTTCTTGTAGTTCCATCTGGTCAGTTGTGTGTTTTCTATTAGGATGAGAAAAGGTCGGTTATCACTGGTAGCTATCTGGCAGCGCCTTCTCTTTTACTTCCCTAGGGTATACTAATGTAAGCTAATGCTAGGCCCGATGCTATTGAAAGATGTAGAGAAAAAGATGAAGTGTCATCTGTTTGATTTAGTAGAATTAATCTATTTTCGGCTTGCAATTCTTAGATAATTTCTCCACTTCTGGCATTTGATCTGGGTATCCCCAAGTAAGAGAGTAGCTCTTCGTATCACAAAATATTAATATTACACTCTTCGGGATCTGTATTCAGTCATGTTCTAGTTCCTTATCTGGTAGGCAGTAGCAGTTGAATAAATAAGGTCTCCCACGGGTGATCAGCTTTAGTTTAGTTTGTAATTGTGAATGATTGTGATATTGGAACCTCTAATTTAAAAATGCTAATCGCTTTTGGGTGTTTGATCTTTAGAGCTTCTTTCTTTTACTTTTCTGCATTACGTTGGAGATAGACTTAACTTTGTTTGTAAAGGCTAAATTATGTGTGTGAACAATGATGGTTATATCGTTTATCGGATTGTTTATATATATATAAATGACTATATATGACCAGAACAAAGCGGATGACACTTTTATCATAGACTTAAAATAATAGATGCAATTATATTCTAGAAGAATAATGGAATAAGTTTAAACAGTTTGTAAATCTTGAATTTTAAAGAAATATGAATAAAAGAAGATATTCTCGCTCTCACTCTCTCTTACTATTTCTCTTTCTCTGTCTCCATCTCTTGTGCTCTCACTGTCACTCTCACAAACACACACTCTCTCTCTCTGTCTCTCTCACTCTCTCTCTTTTACTTTTTCTGCACTTCTCTATTTCTATAAAATGATTCATTGAATTCCCTACTTTCTATGTATCCTAAGAAAAGGGCATATTAGACTCGAACCACGGGATAAGTGAAGGCTAAGTAGGGACATGATAGTTCATAAGATATTATAAAATTAGATATTTCACGGTCCTGGACGCAACCAAGACTTATTGGCACAAATGTAGCTAGATAGTCGTGTAGAACGTCAGATCATAGATTAGCGTAAGTTTAGGATAGAAAGGAGGAGAGTAGTCTGACGTCATAACATATCTCTCTCTCACGCAACTGTAACTCTCCAGCCACCCTGCAACACCTTTCCCCAATTTTCACTACATTCTATCATTTCCCAATTCAGAGATTACTAACTAAATACTGCCGAAACGGTACTCAATTTTGGATGAATGAGAGTGTATGTGTCAGTTATGTAAAACATACAATGTATATATTTATATCATGTCTTCGATTATTTATTCATGTTCTTATTTTAATGTGTTTATACAGATGTCACGTCAGCAAATATTAATTCATATTGCTAATTCAACATTTATGTATATAGGCATTACGTCATTGACCCTAAAACTCGACTCCTCGCTTAACCCCTACCTGCACATTTTCGACTCGCATATTAGACTTCCCCCCGCATACTTAGACTCTAGATTTTCGAGGAGTAATAGATTTTCCACCGTGTAGTTGTGTAAGTTAATGATAGACTACATGACAATACCATACGATAGTGCTAGCTGTTACTGTATCGATTCGTGTATATTTCCCCATTGGATTACTGAATGACAATAAACATTATAACCGTCACCGGAGATTGGCTTGTGTACACCTTAGAACTGTCTGTTTGTGTATTTTATGTCACCTAACGAGCCAGGAGAAAAATAATCAATATTCCAGGTCGATTACAGCGTCGGCACAACATACTCTTACGACAACAAGCCACAATAACCCCAATCACCCACATCCCGATACTGACAAGATAGTAAAAAATTGACTCAGTCTGCCCGTTTAAAAAATAACAACAACATTTATTTTATCTATAATAATGCTTTGAAAATAACCGTATTAAAAATATTAATAAATTATGTTGATTTATGTGAACGCATGTACAAGCACTGCAATAATTTGTTTGTGTTTCGATTGTCATGTAAAAAAAGTTAAAATAGCAATTATACTTTGAAAGTACTGGAATTATAAACATAATGTTCATTGAGAAGTTAAATAGTCATAATTATTTTGATTTTTGTTTCGGCTGTTCCCCAAAAAAAGTTGCGGAATAAAATGTTTTTTCCAAGGAAGACATTAATAAATTATAATTTACCTATATAAATATACAATCATTACTTTCCTTAGGTGAAAATCTTAAACGTTCTAGTTCTATGATCATATTTTTTCTCCTAGATGTGAGTTGGGCTGTGATGTCTTCCTAGCTATTTCTATGTTACAGTGATTGCATTTAAAAAAAGGAGGAAACAATTATGGGCCGAGGAAACGTTCAATTGTATCATTAAAATTAAACTACGTCACTACATAAGCTGTGTAATACCAATTTTTCAATATTAGTCAGTCAAACATGGAGGGCCACTAAAATGATTGCGCATAGATACTTCATCAGAAGTGTTTAAGATATAGTTCATGCATAAGGTCTTCCGGGATGAAGTTAATATCTAATTTGCAAGAATGTAATTAGTGTGCTTAGTATTTGATTTGAACTCCTACTAAATTTTAAATTTAACTTTGAGCTGTAGACACAGCCTTACGATTACGGGCTCGTTGCGGTCCGACGAATCAGCCGTACCAGACAATGCACCGTGTCGTTCTTAAGAGTTTAGATAAACACATAGAGTGCAGTAACCACAGCATTCACTCGTCCCTGTAATAGTGAACATCATCTTGTCAGAATCAAAGTGTGTCTTAGAGGAAGAGAAAGAGTGGATTAAGGTTAATGTATCATGTAAAGATAATGACCTCACTTCTGGGGGTGCACGACCTGTCTGATGTGAAATATATTCTTTCCTAGCCACTCCTGGAGACGAAGGTTACTTTGTCTCGTCTATTAGCGAAGGGACCTCTTGATTTGCTACCTCATGTTGACTGGGGTTTTAAATAGTGTCCATTTGTAGATAGAGTTGTTTTCGACCACTATACGGACACTTCACGTTTTAGAAGCCCAACTAATTTAGTTTGTAATTTTCATGTATGTAGCCCTGTTTGGTAATAGAACAACGACTTCCCATTGTTGATAAGTTGGATGTTGAATGATAACTATTCCGTCTAATGCGAACATTGCTATTCGCGATATTTATTTGTAAAAACATATGATATAGTGAATATTAAATTTATTTACATGTGAGATTATTTTATTTTAAAATAAGACTTACACCTTGTAATGCGATAGCGAATTCATAATAAATACGCTGATTTATATGGAAAAAGAACGTATTCAGTGATATCTAAACAATGTCTATTTTACTCCTGTATGTGTGGATCCTGGATCAACTTGAATAAATTATCCTACCAAGCCATATTCTACATTCCAGATATGAGTTCAAAGCCACTATATTCCTAGATTAATAAGCCGGTGGTTTGTGGAGGCATAGTTTCCTAATGAAGAGATCCTCTTTTCAATCTGATCACATAAAAAACGTAGACGTCCTAAAACGGTGTGACCTATCAACAATAAATGAGATGGATGGGTCAAGCACCAAATGTAGCCTTCAGTTGGAAATCAAAGATTAGGACAACGATACATGATAACCCAGAAAGCGACCCTCAAGAATGAATTTCAGTCATTCTGATTTAGATTAAAATTTCAATGAGATTTCAATGTGAAAGATGTTTATCGCGATGTAAGGCGCGTAACGGACAAACTAAACTAAACTACAGCGACAATGAGTCTAACAACTAGTGGTTTGCCCGTCAAAATGAAGAAAGAACGATTGACTACAATGAGTTTTGGTCAAGAGAGAAGACAAAAATACAATAAAAAATGCAGTGAGAAAGTGTGTTTCCGTATTTAGTTTTTGTTTTTTTTGTATTATTATGTCATTGTATAAAGTTGCTTATTAAAGGATGTTCTCAATAGCAACGTAAATCCATGAAATAATCAAACATTAGGTTACTATTACTTAAAATTGATATAATAAAACAAACATCTACTATTATTGAAAAAAAAAACATGAATTGATAGACATCATTGCTGGTGCGTACGCCGCGTTTATAAACAACTGTATGCAAGGGGACTATAAAGTTATTATATAAAATGGACATGATAAAGGAACATACTGTATATCGCTAATATTTTATTATCGTTTTTTGTTGTGTTTTTTTTTTTTTTTTACTGAAGCATTGCATTATTATAGAATATCGGGGTGACCGATCTGAGATCGGTCTTTATAGGGTGAAATTAATAATATTGTTAGAATATTTGATACATATCTTTAACATCATAGATCTTTAATTAAAACAATAGAGAAATTGTAAACAATAAGATACATGCATATAATTTAGGCTACTATTTACAGGGAGTATATTTAATCAGGTATGGGCCTACAAATGTATTTTGTAGTCATCTCTTTTTTTTTTCATTACAATATCTATTGTAATCTGCTTTAAGGGCTTTCAAAAGAACAATTACTTGGTGATATAATTTAATTAATGCCCATTGATAAGCTGTTATTAGTAGAATAACTCAATCTTCAATGAGATTCTTTATGACTAATCAAAATTGCAGAGCATATCAGCGAACAATAGCCACAGCATCTTCAAAGTGTTCACCGTAGTCTCTATTCAAGCCTGGAAACGATGAGGGTAGAATAATACTTTCACCAATATCAGCATTATTCTTTTCTTCCAGATCTTGAAGAAAACGGGTGACTCCTATGTATTTGTCAGCATATATCTTCTTTTGATTGTTCTAATCGAACGTACGTATCCACGAGATACTGCTGAAAAAGCCGGCCTCCAAAATGCAGGGCATTGAAATTAATTTATCGCATATCAGGAACCGCACACAGTCAGCTTAAGAATGTAGGTTATTGGTAAGATGGGGTGGAAAAGCAATACGGTACTGGGCCATTTCAAAACGTGTAAGGTGCTGGCGGCTCGCATAAGGCGTTTTTATAGGCATATCAACAGAGAAAAAAAACGCGGCTGTCTAAATTCTTAAAAGTAAATTTTTTTGGGTCACGCTAATGAACCACCATTTTGTTATCTGGATTGCTTTGATCTGAATTTAATTTAACGACAGTACATACTTCGCCGGATAAATGTGCATTATTTTTTTTTTATACGGATCCTTCTGGCGATGTGAAAATAAGCCGCACATACGGTGGTGCATGTCCTTCTTCAGTAGCATGACGGTTGACCTTTTCTTCCACTTCTCTCATCATCATAAAAGTTTGTGCAAGAGAGTTGCTTGATGTAATAATTTGTTCTAATGAATTAATTAGAGATTGACTGATTTCATGATTGAGTGGATGTTTCAGTTGCTCGGTGACGGCGTCATCTGAATCTAAGAAGTACATCTGTCCGTATTGTGGACTTTTAAATTCACCCTTAACATTTTGTGTTGGATTTACTGCCATATTTATCTTTATCTTCTGGTAGACTTGTTCTGCTGCTAGGAAGCTGTAGATCTATTGATTGTCCGATTGTCATATACGTTAAACGAAGCCAATGTGAAATATGAATTTAAGTTCCTTATCTAGTTGTTTTTTCCTTCGCTTTCTTGTTTCTTCCAATCGTCTTTCTCGTTCTTATGAATATTTTCCTCTAATTGTTTTGTCTTACGCTTTTTTTTTGATAATCCAATCTCGTTTCTTTCTTATCTATAGTTTCATTTTCAAGTTGCTGTAATCTACACATTTGTTTATTCTTTAGTTGTTGTTAATACACCTTAGCTAGGCTGCTCTGTTTGGTTTTATATTTGTATCCATTGAATCATTTATATCCAAAGTCATGCAAGAAATAATTTTTGAAATAGTGTCTGCTTCTGCACTATCATCAGAAGTGGCCTCACATAGGGGGGGGGGGTGAAGCAGAGGGGGCATATGCTCGGGGCTATACTTTTAGAGGGGGGGGGGTTGTTGTCAGATATTACCTAAATATAGTATTAAATGAAGCAGTTACAGTATGCAAGTGTGCGTCGCTGAAACTTTTTCCCTGGGGGGCTACATAGGCTTGTGTCCATGCCTTTCTCTTTTTCAAGTTTAAAATATAATAATTATTCTTTTTTCGTCTGCCTAGCATTTTCTAGAAGTTGTAATTGTTATAACTTTAAAGACTGTATAAATTACTTACCATCATAACTATGCAATTAACGATATAAGTTTTAATGTATTCCACAACTTTAATAGTTCCCTAATTGTTTGATGTATCGGTAAAGGTTAGGCCTAAATCAATTTGGACGCTTTCAATCATAATATAAACTATCAAACTAATTTTACCCCATCTTATCTTATCTTATACATTATAGACGCTCCTATCTATAAAGAAGATTATTGCGTCCTAGGCTCATCCGTGGTCCGAGTCTAGTCTGGCATTTTTTAATCTATTTATTTACACTACAATCAACCAGTGCAAAAAGAAATTAGTTTTGAACATAAATTAAATACACATTTAAACAATAGAAAAAAAGATATTGATAATAGCTTTAAATTATACCCATCTCAGAAACATAAACTATCAAGTGTATCCGTGAATACAAATAATAATATATGTGTAGAAGAATGCATCGCCACAAATCGTAAACACGTGGTGTATAGAGCATGTAGTTAAAAGATATTAATGAAAGTTCACTTACAGTTTTAAAAAAGCATATTAAAAACTATTTGGAGCGCAAAATACAAAGTTAAAACATATCTTAACTTTTTTTTTATTGATGATACAATGTCAAGCTTTTTTTATTTCATTGCGCGGCGAAAATGGTAACGATTTAAATGCTTTAAAACGGGAATTACCGAAGCGATGAGAGTAAATTAAAGTAGTCTTGACTGTGACGTCTTAAGAGTTATATTGAACGCAATTGCGCTATATGGGGAATCCAATGACAAGCGATTTTTAGAAAAGGTCAGTGGTTTTTCCGAAAATTGAGGGTCAAGCAGAGGTTCAAATGAAATGAGATTGATCTAAAACGCATTTTCTCACCAGAATACATTAATAGGAAAGTTTTCGCGAAAATCTTAGGGCCCGTTTTCGAGAACGCTGACACAAACACACAAACAAACCCACAAACCCACAAATATACCCCCAATTTAAAAATGTCAATAAAGATTAAAGCCGTAGTGATCTTATAGTTAAAAAAAATAATATTGACTATGTTAAATTAAGAAAAAGATGCACGAAGTAAATAAAAGTTCAAACATTATTATATTGTATACATGATTTTTTGGCTAAAGGAATAGAAATTTGGTTATTTTTCTAGGTATCTACAAAAAAAACAACATACATAAGGAAAGCGTAAAAGATCAAACGTACAGTAAACCAAAGACAAAAAAGAAAACATACATAAGGAAAGCGTAAAAGATCAAACGTACAGTAAACCAAAGACTATAGTCTTGAGTAAACACACACACACACACAAAGGCTGTACGTCGTGTACATTCAATGTGAATGTATCAATGCGCACCATATATTTTACAAATTAAAGACAGTTACAAACTGATTTTGGGGATTTGGATGGAGATATGTCACTAAAAGTTTGATAGATAAAAGAAAAGGAAATGTTACAAGCAGTTTTGTAAAAGTGGAAAGTTTTGTAGAAAGTTTTGCCAAGTAATTTAGGGTGAAGTATGTCCATAATTTGTAAATGGAAGGAAAAAAAAAGTTAGAAACTCACTTGTGTATGTTATGTTTACGGAATATGACTGAAAATGTGACATAAACAGTAATAAGCCAGAAATATTCATACATTGACTTCATACAAAGGTAACGTTGAAAAAAAATTCTTTAAAAAGTTTAATTATTTGTTCGTGAATGAGTTGTAAATAAACAAAACATAAACAGTGTGCTTTAATATTTAACTATATATTATTTTTAAAAGTATTATTATTAATATTTGTTATTTAATCATTTTAAAAGACACTTGCCATCTAAATGAAGAAAACTTTTTTTTGTATTCCTTGAATATTCAACGTCTTAAAAAACCGCTCAGATGTTAAAATTTGTTTTAGTAATTTTGTTTCACAAATAAACACTTTAGTTACACAGTTACAATAGTCATTTAAAATTAGTCTAATAGCAATTATTTTTAAAATTAATATTTATGTGATTATTTCAAACATTTTAATGTTTGTTAATATAGTTGTATTTTGTTCTCTATTTTGCATATTCTTTGTCATTATGAAATATATTTATATTTGTGTGCAAAACATATCTAAGGGTTTCTTCTTCTTGTTAAAAATCATGGATGATATTATTATACGCTGTCTTAGGTAGTCACAGGAGCTAATGGCTGACTTTCAGATTATGGTAGATTCCACTGAGGCATGATTACTAATTTAATTATAAAATATTATTTCATTTTCTAAGTATCCAAAGATATACCAAAGACATTTAAATTTATGACTTATTTTTTTTTTGTAACAGTTAAAAAAAATAAGTTGAACATTAAATTGATCAGTGTTAATTAACTTGGTCACCCAATTTCGTCTTTGGAAAGGGTCCCACTCAATATATGATAATATGATTGAAGAGTACGGACGCCAACGGGATCATCTGATTAGACTTACCTACTTGCTTGTTGCAGGTTGGGGGTGATTATATCACTTAAGGTACGACACCTGTCAGAATAATTTTTTTTTATATTTCGCATACCTAAAAACTTTTAACTGCCCAATCACATTTAGTTGTGTGTTTTATGTATACTAGGAGTAAAAAAAATTTGTATATATCTTTTTTTGCCGTAGCAACCATAAAAATGGCCGACAAAAAGTTTTATAAAATTTCTTATAACTTTTTCAACAAAGAAGATAATTCAATTCTGTTTTCTGTTATTGCTTTAAATTTACATTACCTATCTTCCCATGCATGATTTTGCTGATAGCTTTATTATTTTAAAAAATATGAATTTTCTACAAAAAATGCATATACAAATTTCATATTGTCACATGACAATTCGAAAATAAAAAAAAGTTACCCAACAAATCTTCAAAATTTGAAGAAAACATAGTGATAAAGAAAACTGCCAAGTTTTAACCTTATGCGATGTTTAGTTATAAGACGAGTAGCAAAATAACCGAAGAAAAATTAGAAAAAATACAAAAGTGAGAAAAACCGGAAAAAAAAGAAAACTGTGCTCTGAAATTAACTAAACATGCATGTTTGAATGTGTTATATCAGGATTTTGAAGTTCAAATCTTGTGTAACAACTGTATTTTATTATTAAAGCAATGGTTTAACTGCCTCAATATGTAAAAAATCTCAAATACACAAATAAAATATTTTTTACGCATAATTAGACAGGTGTCTATCTTTAATCACCGCGTAAACTTTATAAGTTGGGATTATATTTGCACCTGAACCTCAAGTGTGTCGTGCCTTTTGTGTGATTAAGTAAGGTGGTTGTATTATGTCACACTGTGTGGTAGGCTCGTTAGTGTATTATTTCTTTCTTATAAGAGTGGTCTACATCTATATATGAGAGATGAATTATTCTCTTTCTATCATGGTTGGCTGCGTTTTGTCTTAAGAGATGGTCGAGGTACTGTGCTATAGATTAACGTATTAATGATCAAATGTATATTTATGTGTATGGAATTCCATGGCTCGTCCGTCCGAAGTAATTATGTAGAGGTTTGGCTATACTTAACACATATAGACTTCACAATATCGATTATACAGTCACTAGAGAACACGAGCAATGACATTATATTCTGAAGTTTATTCACATGCAGACTGAGTATACCGTTGCATAGATATCATACATCATTCTAGGTGCATAGTCCAACGAAATAAACAGAAAAGATACATAATGAACTTTGGGTATCGGCGGGGGGGGGGGGGGGGGGAGCTCTACAGGGGCCAGAGTGGCGCCTGTGTTCAAGTCACAAAGGGGACTCCAACCAGGGGAACAACTTTAGAAGTCTATATTCGTATACATGTTATATTTTCTTTAGTTGGTCGAGGAAGTGAGGAGCGACGGGAGGGAGCAAAGGTCAGAGACGGTAGGCTCAAGGATAATTGCGTCACATATGACCTTGACATGTTTCCCGATCGCCCGTAGTATGGGGAGGGGGGGGGGGGCGAAAAGCACACAAATGATACATCATTTAGAATGGTATGCATAAAGTTGACTTATTAACAATCACATTAGACAATATGCATGAATGGAAACTAATGTCAATAACTAGTCATATAACAATAAGTAATTACTTTTGGGCATGCAGAACATGTACAAATATATATTAATAAAATTCAATGCAAAGCTAAATACTAAATACATTAAGTGTTACGTGTAGGAGAGAGAAAGAAAGACACATTCTTACTCCAATCAGACCTTCAATCGTGGCACATAATGTTAGTGGTTTGTACGTACAGATTGTTATGTGTTTAGATTATATTTTGTTTCCCTCCTATGTAACTAACTGCACCACTGCCAGGGCCTTAGTCCTGACCTCCAATTAAACTCTGCTACTGTTGCGTCAAGAATTGTTGTTTACTAGAGTGTACCTAGATCATTCTTTTACCGTCTGGAACATGTTAGAAAGAGATGTTGACAATTTTTGTGAGTTATTCTTAGCCTACTTTTATTCCAGAAATCTCTAACATGTATAGTATAAATATATGAGATTCGCGTGATAGAGGGAAGTTTTTACATCGATGTAGTATTCTTGAGTCTTGGTTTAAGCATATTGTAAGCGCATCAGTGGCAGAGCTGTATTGTATCTTTTATGTACCTGTACGCATTATTACATTGTTGTTTTATTCTGTTGTAAGGATATTCGTGAGTTGATTTTTCTTTTCTATTTTTCTTTTGATATTAATTTGACTTAGTAAATAAATTGTTTTAAAATTGGTATCGTCTCAAGTGATGTGTTATTAAATAAATTATTTTAATTTTTATTAATTAAGTTAGCTACAAATAATTAATATTGTTTGTTATTTATTACAACCTCTTTAACGAGACCACTTAATTTAAATTTAATACTACAGGAGGTCTGTAATAAGATGATACGATTATATTATCTTTTAAGAGCGGATTACATTTAAAACCTTGTTAGTTGCGTGTGGCGTTAATCTTGCCCAATACATCACTTAGCTGATACAGGACTTACTGAAGGCAGCAACATAGTTTTAGTCAAGGCTTACAACGGCTAGGTGGGCTGCGGTTAGCACACCAGACTGTCAACAAACCGGATTGGGATATAGCCCTGCCGCGGACCGATCCTTTACGCCTTGAAGAAGGTTTGGGTCTAGTGGATGTAATAATCTTCCATCTAGAAAAAACGTCTGTAAACGTATAAGATAACAGAAAAAAAAAACAAAGCATCCGATGCTAGGCTGTATATTGACTCGAAGGTGATCTCTTAAAAAACGAGTCAAGGGCCAGCTTAAGAATATTAAGAAAATAGATAAGCCGTACAACGATTTGATTTATCGCTCTCCAGTCATTATTCTGATTACACTTACAGTTACACGCGGAGTCCAATAGATTATCTGTTCATCATTATGCAGATAGAAATAAACTATCAAGGCTAACTTCATCAATTAGAGCAGCTCTCACGTCGATGAGATTTCCACGTCTTCCTTCTTTTCTTTTACTTACTTCTCTCATGTTGGCGCACACCTCTAACAGCGCTTGGTGCGACGTCAGGAAAGGTATATTATAGTCATTGTCATGATACGGTCTGTTTCAAAAGTGGTATTGAAGGAATGTGACCTCTTGAGCGGGGACATCCCCGTGTCAACGTACCTCCATCCATCATTAGAGATATACGAGGCAGAGGTGATACAAAAGTGCAACCTAAAATGCGACCGCCCGATAGGTGCGCCTGTATAAGGTTAGCCTCGGATAGTGGTTGGAGCAAAGATGACTTTCTTGCCTGCACCAGATGCATGCATTGATCAGTGTTGACTAACTTGGCAAATAACACACCATTTTTAGGAGACGCTATTGCAACTCGGCTACACGAGAGCAATCTCAGTTGTGAGCGGTATGACCCTTTGACTCTCGGTTTCATCGATAACATGGTGCAATTCAATTTCATCTGTAGCCTTCTCAGTCACATCAGATTCTAAGTTTTTATGTCACCTTGGGATCAGGTTTCCATTTTCCACCTGCCAAATCATTAGTAAAAATATCCCGTCAAGTGTTGAATTAATTCCTATTGCTTATATAATGCAATTAGTAAAGAACCATTTGAGCTATTGATCATAGGACCGGCATACTAGGAAATGTGAGGACAACACAACGCCCATCTCAGACAAGGACCATCCAAATGTACTTTACCCCAACTAATGTCAGGTACCCTTCAATGCTGGTTATACTCAGTGATACCCTCAAGTCCAGAGAAGAAAATTCTAGATTCGAACGCAGGACCTTCGGTACGTCACGTACTTATAAAGTTCCAACTAATTCCTACCTAATGCCAGCAACCTATACGCTATTTAATATAGTTGTATTAGGATGTTTCCTATCTCCCAAACTCTGCAGCAACACATTTACCCATTTAATTTTAATGGCTAACAATGGTAAGACAATTGATCTTAATACCGACAAAAATGCAGCTTATATATATGTATCTAGGTGAGATGCTCAGCCTTGTCATCATCTTAAGGGATATCATAAAAGAGGAGCACCAAAATAAGAAATGTGAGGTTATATTTAAAAAACTAAAACATAATCACTTTATATATCAAACCAGTATGACAGGTTATTAGGTTAATATAATGGATACAACTACAGAATATAAATTAAGAAGAGTGAGACGAGTAAGTGTTCATATTTCTCATCCTGACTCAATTCTACTATATAAAACGTAGCAAAAGTTCCCTTCATAATGGTATGTTCTAAAAACATGCTCAGGATGGAATCAAGGCCCAAACAACCCTACAGCACACTGTGGCGTGACGTGTAACTTATTGTACGGTTCCTGGACTATATTCTTCTACTGCGAATTCCCCATCATGGTAAAGGAAAGTAAAAACCCGTCAGACCAAGTTGATCCATAGGCCAGTGAAGTTTCTGACGGCATACTATGTGATTGTGTGGCCAGCACTATGCACAGCCGCCTTTACTTTACTTCAACTAAGGTTAGATACCCACCAGA
Organism: Anisus vortex; assembly: GCA_949126835.1. NCBI lineage: Eukaryota > Metazoa > Mollusca > Gastropoda > Planorbidae > Anisus > Anisus vortex. Next base: position 32,125,039 of record OX421492.1, read on the forward strand.
GTTGGATAGACTCAGTGACACCCTCCAGACGCGGGAAAAAATCATATCCTGCACCAGGATTCGAACCCAGGACCTTCCGTACTAAAGCCGAACGCGCTATCGCACGGCCACCTTTCCCCCTTACCTAGATATACTGACCACATTGATGCACTTTTATTAAGTACACAATGGACCGTTTAGTTTTACTAAAGAAATACATTTTATAATACTATATTAAATTTTGTCTTGATCAGTATTTCGCGGACCGTGAGTAACATGAAATGCAACCTACAATAAAAATGTATTATAATATATAAGCAGCCACTATTTCTCTTAGCGAACATTTCATTGTTTATTTTTTTATATTTTTTTTTTGTAATCAACTAAAAATACAATTTTAAGCTTGCCAAGGGAAAACAATAAAATTAATACTTTTTTTTTAAATCTTTAGCTCTGACATTATTTCTACATCTCACACATCATAAAAACCATTTAATGCTAAACATATTGTTTAAAAAGGGACATTAGTGAAGTCAATAAGTAGGTAATTGACAAATGGGCAATGAAAATAATAACTAACTTTCTGCGACCTTTCATAAATAAAAAAAATAAAAATTTTCGATTAATTTATGCAGATGAAATATACTGTACAACAGTATTGTTTTTTTTTTATCAGTGTATTTCCTTCTGTGGTAGTAACTAGAAAATTGACACAAAGAGGTCTAGGCTATTTCTTTGTAAATTGTTATCGTAATTGATTGTCTCAAACTATTTAGCATTTACATCAAATAACACCATTGTTTTGGTTTCAAATGTAATAAAAAAAATATAGAGCTACATTCTTCTAGTTGTGAACAAAGAAAACTGTTATAAAGTTATGAAAGTGAAGAGAAGCGATTGTTTCTATATTTACAGAGAATAATAGTTCGAGATGACTAGCCAAGTGGAAATAAAATGATATCATTCATTATATATGGTCAATGATGTTGTTAGATTGCTAATTAGTATACTAATGTATCTCTCTCTCTTTCTCTCTCTCTCTCTCTCTCCCTTACACTTTGACGCTGCCAGTATAACGACAAAGCTTCGACATGTCTCCCTGGTCTGGGCGAGCCAACTGGCTTCATGACAGGTTTTGTTATTATCATAGACTATAATATACATGGACCGCTTGCTTTAGATTTTCTGCTATATGATGACTCGAAAGACTGCTTATTTCGGAATTCCCGATTCTAAATGAAATAATTGTAATACAAATTCCGTTTTATAGAATCGCACCATTTTTTTAGAAATTGTGTGCGTCAATCTATGACTAAGATATGGACGCTATGGATGAGGAAGTTTTTGTTGGTGAATTGAAAGGCATACTGGATGTAAATGTTCAAATTAAATAATTACTTATTGAAGAAGTATGGAGTTTATCTGTTAGACTCATGTTCGGTGTATATTATAGTATATGGTATTTCTGCTATATGATGACTTGAAACACTGATGATCGGAATTCCCGATTCTAAATAACGTAATTGCTATACAGGAAATAAAGTTATTGATATACAAGTCCATTATTTTTCTCAATGAAAAATTAAAATCGAAAGTAGTACAGAGCGGAAACATTTATAGATCAGTGTGGTGTGCGCACGGAAAAAAGAAAATAAGCTCTAAAATTAGAGCAAGCGGTCCATCTTATTATAGTCACTGATATTATTAATGGGCCTACAAGTATTCATTTAAAGTCGAAAAAAATGCGATTTAATAAAACGGAACTTGTATTACAATTACTTCATTTAAAATCGGGAATTGCAAAGAACATAAGATAATAGCATAAAAAAACTAAAGCAAGCGGTCCATGTATATTATAGTCTATGGTGTTATTAATTCATTACGACATACAAATAAATATATTTTCATAAAGCAGATACGAAAGATCAAACACCAATTATTTCAATAACATGTAATACAATTGTTTTCCTGTTAATTTTTTCTCTAAAATAGCTCACATCCTTCATTGATTAAGCTCTAACTATAACAATAATTCCGAAATTTTCTTGCTATTGTAAATTTTGTAGATAACAATTGAAGTAAATAATTTTAAAAGCCACTTTTATCGATTATTATGAACCAATAGTGACGACTTAAAGTATTATTACAAATAAATCTTTTTTTTACTCTAGTTTCTTTGTTGGGTAAGGTGAAATGGCTTGGGTAGTAAATATCAAATAGAACATATTATGTTCATAATTAAATTCAAGGAATAAAAAACCCAGTAAAGTCTTTAAAGTAACATAATAAATGCACACATTTATTTTTATTTTACATAATTTACATTATACACATCTTTTTTATTTCAAGTTTTAAATTTATATAAATGTATGATTACATTAACAGATGCTTTTGGAGTTTATTTTTATATTTTTACTTTTCTTTTTAATAACATTTCATTGTAAAGAGGCCATCCAGTTATAATTGCATGGCATAAAATATTCATAGTTAGGCCTATCGGCTTATAAACATTTTCGAGGATATATATTTAAATATCTGTCCACGCAACCTTTATAAATAAAATATAGATCTCAAGAAGCAGGTCACCATTGTTCGGTGAGCTGCCTTACCATCACGCTGTATTAATCTCTGCGTCTCTGTTTGAATAATGGCTACTTGAGTAAAATAGTATGTGTAAAATAGACGTTATGTTCATTACCATTTATTCCACAAGTTAGGTAGAAACGGAAACATTTGGTTGGATTGTCGATAAAGGTCTTTACTTGAATTTTACAGATAATATATATGTTTTCTCGGCCATATCGGCTATTACCAGTGTGTTGTTAAGTAGGCCTAGCTATCCTCGTCTTAGTTTAATTAAAACAAATACAATTTTAGATAGTGTTGAAGGCAAGATTATATAAAAATAAAACATAGCAAATATGAAAAAACTTTTACACAATTGTAGGCATATTGTTCATAAAATATGTCGTATCGCATGACAAGGGCATGACCTTCGCGTATGTGTCCCATGCCCATATTTATATTAAACTATCCCGTCGGACCAAATTGATCCATAGGGCTGCTGAAGCAGCGTTCACCAGTTTCCGGGGCCAGGTGATTGTGTGACCATCACTATGCACAGCCGCCTATACTTTACCCAACTAAGGTCATGCACCCATCAGAGCTGGGTAAAAGCAGGTACACCCTGCAGACCCGTGAAAATGATAAGACCAGGATTAGAACCCGGCACCAGTCGAACGCGCTGCCACTCGGCCCGCTCCCCAAATTGTAGTTCAATATTACAAAAAACTATAATGGAATAAAAGCTACATAATATGGTGCCATTATTAAATATATATCTATATATCGTATTATGTTACCTTCAGTAATAACTTAATTATTTCACGCAATCGGTTTATCGCCGCTTGTCATTAAATGATGACCACCATATAGTATATAGATAGTGTTACGTCCACAATCCCCTTGTGGCCAGAGCTGTGTAGATCTTGCTGATAATTCTCGTTAGTCCTAGGGGAGACTTTAATTATTAGTATTTATGTTTCAGTATTACACGAACTCTTCTTATAGTCCTGGGCACAAATTCAGTATTTGTATTCCAACATTTCCTTTCTTGTACATTATGGTAGTAGATAAATCTTATAGTAATGTATTCAACACAATAGGATAGTAATTTGACAAGGAAGCTTCAGTGTAACTGTTGTTGATAGTTTATTTCAGGTGGTATGTTCAATATATACAATATATCTATTATGTACAGTTAGAATAAAATAGTGCAAACACAAACGTTCTCAAAGGAACATATTTTGAAACTCTCTGTCTTTCAGACAAAACAAATCATTAAATACTATCCGAGTGGTGCAAGGGATAGACCCATTACCAGTAGGGGTGAAAATCATGGTATCATTACAAAACTCATAACAAAAACGATAGGAACTTCCCCTATTAAATAATGAGTCGTTCCCAGACTCTGAGAATTTGAGATCAACACAGAATCCCAACATTACCTAGAACCTTTTATTTTCCTACTAAACGTCCTAATATGGTGTGTAGTAAGAAAAGAGAGAGAGAGAGGAATAAACATTGCGTGTTCCAATTCTTGGAAAAACAATATACATGACAATAGGCTTATTCATAAGCTTACTATCTAATATAGTAGGCCTAGTGACTAAGTATAATTATATGTTAATAATTTACGACAAAGCATAGTAAACCTAATTTTACGAAGTGCCCAAATGTGGGATAACAATTTCAGAATCCGAAAGCCCAACACACATTTTGGCCTATTGATTGTAATTTTGCAAAAAGGGTAGGCTCTGCTGCCTTAAGTAATAAATTACTAATGTTTTCTAAATTATTTAAGCAGGAATATTATACGTCTATATGATAGGCTATGAGAATTATATAAAGTATAACGATTTGTTACCATATTAGAGACTATATCATTATAATGACATTGTCTTTTCTTTAAATAGTTCACGTTGTCTTTGTCGTCGCTTTAATACTAGACCCTATCTAAACAAATTTACATACGAAAATTTTTTAGCAAAATGAAAAAAAAAAGTTTAAAAGATATTCTAAAGCTAATTTTTATCTTTAAATCTTACAAAAGCTCTAGGCTAACACTTTGCAGTCTAGGTTTAAAAAATGTAAAATCGCTACGAATTATATTGCAACACATAAGAGACTTCTACACGAACGAAACTTTATAACTATCTAAAATTGTATTTTTAAGTTTTCAGCGATCCCTCGATGCATTAACTGGGTAAAAATGGTCACCATAGATGTGATAAGCTTAGAATGTCTATAAATAAATATTTTTCGTTAAAAACTAGTTGAAATCTAAAATAAAATATAACCATTCGCTCACCGGCTGCTTGATACAAAGTTGTTATGAATAATTTTGTTTTTAATGAAATAAAATAATTCATAAAAACCACTAGGCCCCCCATTTAAATATTAAAGGCAAGAAAACAATAATTACAAGTCTGTCCCCAGATTCACTGCCAATGCGTTGAATTTAGCCCCATTGTTGGAATAATTTGAAAAAAGAAATGTCTATAATTATTGGTAGTAGAATCTTCATGCGCGCTCAGTCTTCACTTTTGAACACAAGTTCACATTTGCTAGGCGTATTTTATAAGTAAAAAAATGACTTGTCTAGCTTTTTAAGTTTAAGCGGGAGGGATATTTATTAAAATTTAATTTATTTGGCGGATTTGTAAAGCGTTATTCAGTATATAAATATATATCTCTCTATATATATCATGTATTATATTAGGTAACGTTATGTTATTGATCTAATTATATATTAGAATATAGAAATATTATACCTAATATAAATTTTCGTATCTAGAAACCATGTATTTGTTATTCTATTTACCTTTTAATTGCTATCAATGTAAATAGTTTTAATTATATTTTTTATTACATCAATTCTTCTATTTACAAGGAGCGCCTGAAACATATATCTAAATTATAATTATGAAATAAAACAAACTCTGTAACTTCAAATGTCCCTGAGCTGGAAAAGTTCAACGATTTCACAAAATGAATAACTTAAGTGACTTGCAGGATAACTTTGCTGGAAATGAGGATGAACTTGTCAGTTGGGATACATTTCGAATAATTCTATTTGTATATTTAATTTAAGCAAACATGGCTCACTGGCACAACTAAATTATAAAAAGTGTCACTACCCAATGGTAATTGTGATTATAACGTGATGGACAAATATTTCCCCGTTAGTATTAATATTAACTAATGTCTCAACAAGTACAAATAATTCAAAAATATTCTAGTCATTCTTATTTTAACTATGTACAGTTGTGTGGATTTCCACCAAAATTTGCAAAAAGTCTTAATCTATTTAAACAAACATAACATTGCTCAAACTCTGTCAATTTTCAACAGTTTACTTCTAATATACAAACCAAAAGATAAGTAATACGTAACTCGAATCAAACTATAGGTTACTTCCCCTTTAAATTACAGTGTCAACTTGACATTAACAGGGTTCATACCTAAGATGATGATACTTCCCCTTTTCTCAAATATGAGGAGAAAATACGCTCTAGTTACGATTACTACAGTAATCTTAATATTAAAATGTAATCCACTATTATGCGTTTTTGGCTAATTTGAAAGTTTACTATAAAAGATTGTTCAGGGTTGAATGAGTGCCCACCTTTAGGTACCTTTGTTTCCCTCCATTCCCGGATATATGGAATATATAACAACCTATATACAACATAGTGAATATCCACTAGTTTTTCCCATTCTATTACCATGATATAACAATTTAGCAATAGATTTCCAATATTATCTATTAATTTATACCAATTGATATTACATCTCTTTCTAAGATAAAAATGGTACATATTATTATTTAGTTCCATTCATTAACTAAAATAAAACAAGTGAATAAATCAACTAGCTCAAAGTTTTCTCACGTAATTGCATGTGATGACAATTACTTTCATCCATCCATATCAAGTAAATACGTGCATATATATTTATTGCATCATGCATCAAAATTTAAATGGAATTTCTTTTCCATAATCAAATGAATTTAAAATATATCAGAACATCAATATTATACATGATTATAAAAATTATTAATACTTTCAAAAGACTTGACTTCTGTATGATACAAGTATTCTATAGGTATTCCATAATCAAAATTCAAACGAATGATAGGTTATCATGACACATTCTTAATGAATAAGTGAGATGATCTGAAAAAGAAGTATAGGGTTATTCAGTCAATCATGTAGCACCCGAGATAGAGTATCAGCTATGACCTTGTCTCTATCTTGTCGATGATACGGGAATGGGATACCAGTCGGTCTTTGTAAAATTACTTAATTTCCCAAGGTCTCTATAAAACTGCAGTGTGTGGTCGGCTTTTGGTATTATTATTGACATATGTATAAGGTAGTAATTCTGTTTTCATAACTAAACGTTGGTTAAGTATATATGTAGGTTTTTATTAAGGTAGCTAATAGAGTAGTTGTTATGCCCGTCAAAATGACGGAGACACGAATGATTACAATATGTTTTGTTAAAAGATAAAGAAAAATATAACTAACACTATTAATATTACAATAAAAACTGTGGTGAGAACTTTGTTGAAGTGTTTAGTTATTGTTCTTTCTTTATTGAAAGCATTTCAAAGGGAGGTCATTCCAAATGGGCACTCGGTTTAGAACTTTAATATATGTTGATTATCTATAGTTCTGTTTATTAAAAAAAAAATAAAGGAACAAATTACGCAATATTGTTTATATAATAAAAGTTTCTTTTGGAGGACGTTTCCAATTTATACATTTTACGTTCGGCCCGATTAATTAAACAGCTTTATTAGCCTATACAGACTATCGAAAAAACACATATATTATAAATATATATATACTAGTGGTTATGCCCGTCAAAATGAGAAAGAAACGAATGATTACAACGTGTTTTGTTAAACGAGAAAGAAACAAAAACAACTAACACTATTAGGTAAAATAAAAACTGTTGTGATAACGTATCTTTCAGTATTTAGTTTTTGCTCTTGGTTTATTAAAAACTTTTAATGTTTATAACAACAAAATTCGAATATAGCAATTTTGTTTATATAATGATTTCTTTTGGAGAATGTTTCCAATTTATACATTTAACTTTAGGCCCGATTAGTCAACTGGCTAAGGAGCCTATAGAGGACAAACTTATATATAAATATATAAACACAGGTAATTATATATATTGATGATATATATATACAGAAACATATAAACAAATTTACGATAATTATATATTATATTGATTACCATGTTGCAGTTTTAAGTTAAAATACCATATTTGTATGAGTATTACAGCGCATTTGAACCGTATTGAATGCATGTTGTTGCTGATGTTTAAATAAATAGTACACATATATCTGGACCACCTTTTCTGGTGAAGATTTAAAATATCCACCTGTAGTGTATAAATGATTACTTATTCAGCATAACTGTCAGACAATAATAATATATCATTAGTTTAAGACAATGGTAAACATCTTTATGTTTTAAAATCGTTTATTTCAGCAAAGCAACAACACTGGTAACTTAAAATATCATTGATTTGAACAAATCAAAGATTTGACAAAATGAATAACTCGAGTGACTTTCAAAGAAACCAGGATGATATTGCCAGTTGGGATACACTCGGAATAATTACATTTATATCATGCGGTTTTATAGGCAACGTGCTCGCTTTACTTGGTATAGTTGGAAGTATTATCAATATAATTATTTTATCTTATCATGACATGAAAGACTCAACTAATTTGATATTAATGGCACTTTCTGTTTGTGATCTTGTTTACTCGATTACACTCGATTATATTTAAAGTGATTTTGGTGGAATTTGATTGACACTTATAATGAGATTTATTTCTTGATTTAGATTTCGGTGACGTTACTCAAATTATATAGACTACCTATCTCAGTAAGTAAATATTGAAAATGTATTACATTTATTGCCACGATGAAAATAGAATTTATTTTCTCGCCATTTAAAAATGTCCATAAATCTACGAAAATTATTAGAGGAGGAAGTATTTTGATACATATTTAACTTATTGACTGGTTAATATAATGTATGACTAATTTAAAAAATATATATTTGTTTTTGTAGAATGCAACAACTATGCGATGTTTTTAAAGGCAGTTTTCTTTTTCTTTATTTTGGAGTAGTTTTAATATTTTTTTTTTACTTTTTACATATCTTTTAAATAATATTAACTTATTATAAATGTATCAAAACTCTCAAAAAATCTTTGTCCCAACACGACCTGAATTTTGAAAGGTTAATTGAACCACTTTAAAGCATACTTTCAAGAAGCTTAAAAACTGGTGTTATATAATTTAGTTAAATATATAAAATAATACTTAGCAATAGTCCGAGCAGATGTGGAAGTGATGACCTTTAAATTATAATTTTAAATTAAATTAAACATTTAGGTTTTTTGTTCGCTGAGAGTCTGTAAATGGAATTTGTGAATCCTGAAAAAAAAATGTATTTGGCTTTTGATCTCTCTGGGAGAACCATTCCGAGTAAAATAATTGTCTTACTTCGTGGGTTCCAGACTTAGTTTTGTCAGTTCTTTTTCAGAGCTTGCATCTTAACATGTTTATTTTTCATCTAGAGATATTTTCTTCTGTTAATATATTTTTACCTTTTTCTGATGTTTTGAACTTAATAAAGTGTAAATTGTTCAACATAATTTTGAATGCAAGACTATTGCTATTATTATCTATTATTACAAATTAAAACAGTCATAAAACTCGGTACATAGACGTTAAGCTCACCATAACACGCTTTTTTACGTTTTCAGCCACACCACTCAACCCCCTAAACCTCCCATACAAAAGATCTTATAACTGTATACACTCAGAGGTACGCAATTTAAAAATCCTTATTGTATGCCAACAAGATTTATAAAAATTTCTGATGCAGAATTACTTGATAACTTACCTGACTATGACACACCCGGCTGGCCAAGATGTACATAAAACTGCAGGTAGAAACAGAACAGTCCCCACGTTAGCTTAGCACCTGGACATACTCTGACATGAACGGTTCTTGGTAAGTTATAATAATGGCTCCTTATGTCTCGAAAGGCAATGGATGCGCCCCACCACAACTTCAATGACTACTTTTGCAAATTTTGCGGTGGCTGAACCGTTCGATTCTTGAGTAGTAGTCCTTGGAACAATCGAGACATATGTATTGAGTAGCAGTCTGTACTAAGGCCCCACGAGATGGGGGTTCAGCTGGCACGCCGTAGCGGGGCCCATAAGAGTTAAGGGGGTCCATGAATATTAAAATTGAAAATTATATTGGCAATTATGCAAGTAATAGCTTTAAAGTCTTTATTATTTGATCTCAGAATATCTGAGATTTATGTTAACATATTATTTTAACCCAAATGGAATACGCTTTTAAACTAAAGAATCAATTGAAGTTAAGCAGAAGGGATACGTATTAATCATACAAACTGGGTAGTTATTGTAATGTTTTAAAATGTAGGCTACATAACATACATTATTTAGTCATAAAATATTTATATGATTTTTAACTATCTTGTGTAATTTGATCATTTTAGAGTTGTAAGCCATTTATTTTTCTAAAAGGAAACAAAAAAAGAAACATATTAGAAATGTTAATGTAAAGAAAAGGGGTTAATTTTCTCCCTTCAATTAAATTCTCCAAAATTGATGATATTAATACGAAAAGAGTTAGTTGTTTTAATATACCTAGTGTTCTTTTGAAAATGCTCATTTATCTTAATTTGAATAAATTAGGGAAATAGTTAAATGTTTTGTAATTGATTTCACGGAAAGATATGTCCAGTCTCAAGGCAATCCATTGCAGTGGCCCAACACTTCAAGTGCTTTGGGACCCAGTCTTGTAAACGGGAGATCCTAAAACTCTTGCATGAGTATGATATTGACGTGGCAATGTTCCAGGAGTGCAAAATTGGTAAGAAGAGGGTGGCATCCTTTTCGGGATATACGATCTTCCGATGCACCTGCTGCTTGGGAGGCAGTGGAGGGCTGGCAACCCTTGTCCGAAGTTCACTACAAGCTCGAGTGGTGAACCGCAGAACGGGCAGTTGCAAGACCGATATCCTAACCCTGGAGGTGTTGAAGAATGGAAAGGCTTATACCCTGACCAACGTCTACAACCCTCCGAAGAAGGATTTGGACCTCACCGTGGAGGCACATCTTTCTCGCACTTGTATTGGCGGTGATTTCAATGCGGCATCACCGGCCTGGGGCTATGCTGTCGCCAACAACTCAGGACGACTGGTGGAGGAGCTATGCAACAGCACGACGCTTATCCGATTACAGGGTACCGATACCCCAGCTACCTTTTTCCACACGGGAAATGGCAGTGAATCGAGGCCGGATCTCACGCTCGTGAGTGCTGATCTGGCTGCTAGCACCTCTATGGAAGTCTTGGGCGATGTTGGGAGTGATCATTTGCCCGTGTTGGTCACTATCAATATAGGAAAAGCAAGCAGCGAACCTTCCGGGCCCAGGAAGTGGATCTACTCGAAGGCACGATGGGACGAGTACAGAGTGCGCACCGATCGCGCTCTTGAAGAAGTGCTTATCGAGACTGGGCCTATCGACTCAGTGTATGGTACGATGGTCAAAGCCATACTAGGGGTTGCCAGAAAGACGATACCAAGGTCACATGAGAAGCGCAAGTTCAGACCGTTTTGGACAAAAGCCCTAGGAGAGTTGGTCCGCAAAAGGAGGGCTGCTCGCAAGCTCGCGAGCAGGCGGAAGACGGCCGAGAGCCGTCGAGAGTACAACCGTTTAACGGCGGAAGTAAAAGGGGCTATCGCGGAGGCAAAGTTGTCGAAATGGACTGATACATGTGCTGGATTGGACCTTGCGGATAGCCGGCAGGCATGGAACCTAATCAACCACCTTGAGCGAGCTGAGGTAGCTAGCAGAGCACCAGCTTCGTTGGCAAGAGCAGGGGCAGGCCCCATGGTATCGGATACCAAGCGGGCTGAGATGCTCAACCGTCACTTCGTAAGTGTCGGAAAACTGGGTGGAAGAACGAGTGTGTCTGCTGGGCTTGATAAAGTCCGGAAGGCAAACGAACGCCACATGACGGGAGAGGGTGAGGCTAGCACATTCACGGTGCCCTTTACCCGGCAAGAACTGGAGTATGTTTTGAGACGGTGCAAAGCGAAGAAGGCCCCTGGGCTGGATGGGATCAGCAACGAGCTGATCACTCACCTTGGGGCTGGAGGCAAGGGCAAACTCTTGGAGCTCGTAAATCGAACATGGTCTGAAGGTGTCCTACCGAAACAGTGGAGAGAGGCCTTGGTGGTACCCATCTTGAAGAGGAGTAAAGACCCGGGTCAGGCCGAAAGCTACCGACCGATTTCCCTAACATCGTGTGTAGGGAAGGTAGCTGAGAGATTAATCAATAGGAGGCTTGTGAGGTTCCTAGAGGATAATGGACTGGTTACCCCCACTCAAGCAGGCTTCCGTAGCGGAAGAAGCTCGATGGATCAGGTGACGCTCTTGGTCCAGAAAATGGCTGACGGGTTTCAGCGGAAAGAGTCTACACTAGCAGTGTTCCTGGATTTTAAACAGGCCTATGACAAGGTCTGGCGGCCGGGGTTGTTGTTGAAGCTACAGAGGCTAGGAATAGCCTCTAACATGTACAATTGGATCAAAGGGTTTCTATCCCGAAGAACAGTTGCAACTCGTTACGGGAAAGCGGTTTCTCGGAAGCGCGTCCTGGAGCAAGGATTGCCCCAGGGCTCAGCACTGTCCTGTACATTGTTCCTGGCTTTTATCAACGACCTGCCGAACTATCTGGGATGCTCGTCGCTGCTTTTCGCAGACGATCTTGTGGTCTGGTCGACCGGGAGGGAAGCGCGTGCTCTCGAGCGGGCCCTCCAGCAGGATTTGAACGCAGTAGCCTGTTACGCCAAGCTATGGGGTATGGAAGTAAACTGCCTAAAAACAGTTTACTCGCTCTTTACCCTCGGAATCGATATCCTCAAAGATCCGATCGAGCTGAACATTGACGGCCGCGCCCTGGCATGCGACCAGAAGCCGGTCTATCTCGGAGTGACACTGGACCGAAAGCTAACGATGTATGACCATGTGAGGTTAGTCCAAGAGAAAGCATCTTCTAAGCTGAACATTGTCAAGAGACTGGCCAGTACTGGCTGGGGTGCGAAGGCGAGTGTGTTGAGAAATCTTTACCTAGGAGCGGTAAGATCTCAGATCGATTACAGCCTCCCGGTGCAAATCTATGCGTCTGATACTGCTTTGAAGACGTTGGACTCTGTACAAAATCAAGCCCTCAGACTAATATGTGGAACGTTCCGAACCGCCCCGACATCGGCTGTTGAAATCATGGCAAACGTGCCGCCTCTGAATGGGAGAAGGAAAAGGGCCGTTATTACTGCTTACGAGCGGTATAAGCGGTTGGAGGAAAGTTCCCCCCTCAGGATGCTCGTGGATTCCTGGGTGGGAAGAGCTCGGATCTCAATGCAGTCCTTCATGCACCACGCACTGAAGCTCAGCGCAGAGATTGGACTCCCGGTCGACCGCATGCCCATGCGGACGGGAGTGGAACCTCCTCCTCACCTATCTATCAACCTACCAGAGATACGGGCGAACCTGATGGAAGCAGTCGGACCCAGCGCTTGCCTGACTGAGAGGCGCGCAGCTGCTCTAAGGACGGTACGGGCATACTCGGGATTCGTTGAGGCATACACTGATGGGAGCGCGATCAGTGGTACCGAGGCGCGTTCTGGGTATGGTGCTCTTGTGTCGTACCCGAAGGCAGAAGAAAAACGGGCTGAGCTAAGTGGGCCGTGTGGAGCAATCTGCATCTTTGATGCGGAGATGGAAGCCATCAGAATTGCCGTTGAGGCAATAGGGAAAACGTTCGAAGAAACACCATCTGCTCGTGATGATGTGGTTATCTTCACTGATGCACTTTCAGTTCTCCAAGCCATCGACGGCTTGGGGAGTTGGCCCGAACTGCTTGTCCGACTATTAGCTGCTATTTCCGATCTGATCCTCAGGTACGAGGTGAAGGTCATCTTGCAGTGGATTCCAGGTCATGCAGGAGTCCCTGGCAACGAGATAGTGGATGCCTTGGCCAAGAAGGGATCCCTGACACCCACTCCGGAGGGTCCGTCCACCTTCGCGAGTGCCCGCAGATCAATACGTGAGTGGGAGACAAGACAATGGAACAAGAGTTGGGACGAGTCTGACAAGGGTCGAGGTGTGTGGCAGCAACTAAAACGGCCAAATCGAGCTGATCCGTGGTGGAAGCTCCGCAGGAGAGAACAGGCTACGATAGCCCAGTTCCGTACAGGGCACTGCCCTATTGGTGCCTATTTCGGACGATTTAGGCCCAATTTCGATTCGCGGTGCCGACATTGCTTTGAAGCAGAAGAGACGGTCGAGCATTTGCTTTTAGACTGCCCTGCCTTGCAGGAGGAAAGAGTAGATGGGAATGGTCAACAGTTTGCACCATCCCTTTATGGGAACCTGGCTGTGCTACGTAGTACAAGTGTGTTTGTCCTCCGAATCCTAAGAGATTAGTCTCGATTCGATCACTCCGGTGAGTGAGGTTTAAAGTCTGTAAACGGGAGTTAAACTCACTGAAATGTATCGCCATTTCGTTTAGAAACATTGGCTTCAACAGTCCGTTCACCTCATTCAATAATGGATTCTTGTTTCATTAATATATATACATCTTATTTGCTTCCAGGCAAGACACGAATCTATCCAAGCCTTTACCTATATTTTGTATGATTTTCTTCTAGAAGAGACTTTAGAAACTATACAATTGACTATCTTAACAATAGATTCAATCATAGATCGCAATATCCAATGATGAGAGCTTTGCATACAAATATTTCTGACGTCCAGTGTAATTCCTATGTAGCTCGCCATGCAGCACCCACTAATTACGCTGACATACGTTGATGTCACAATATTCTTGGAGGTCTCTCGCGTGCCACTAAAAATCGTTCTGCTTGCCAAGTTTGGCACGCGTGCCTTAGGTTGCCGACCCCTTAAACACCTAGTTAAATATGCAAAGAAGCCCCTAGTTGTAATATAGGGAGTGAAACAAGGATGCGACCTTGCCCCAACTCTCTTTGGGATCTTCTTCTCAACCTTGCTAAACAATGCTTTTAGAGAATCCAGGGAGGGGATTTACTTGCACACCCGGTCAGACGGAGGGCTTTTCAAATTGTCCAGGCTAAGGGCAAGGCGAAAAATCCGCAGAAGAACAGTCAAAGACTTGCTGTTCGCGGATGACGCCGCCTTTTTCACACACACTGAGGAGGAGCTACAATCCTTGATGGACCGCTTCTACAGGACCTGCCAAGATTTTGGTCTAACAATTAGTATAAGAAAGACCAACGTGATGGTTCAAGGAGCTGACCCACCCAACATATACATCAACGGTACCAAATTAGATGTTGTTGATCAGTTCACATACCTTGGCTCCACCATCACCATCGATCTATCACTGGACACAGAAATCAGCAGGATAATTGGCAAGGCTTCCGCGACTTTATCCAGGCTAACGCAAAGAGTATGGGCCAACAAGAGGCTGTCTATTAATACAAAAATAGCTGTCTATCGTGCATGTGTGATCAGCACTCTCCTGTACGCCAGCGAAACTTGGACCCTGTACGCATCGCAAGAAAAGAGACTCTTTTCTTTCCACATGCGCTGCCTCAGACGCATACTTGGGATATCTTGGAAGGACCGCATAACAAACAACGAGGTCTTGCAACGGGCTAACATGCCTAGCATGATCACTCTCCTTCGCCAACGACGTCTTCGGTGGCTTGGCCATGTTTCCAGGATGGAGGATGGGCGAATCCCAAAAGACCTGCTATATGCTAAGCTCGCGGAAGGCAAGAGAGCTACCGGCCGCCCCCAGCTCAGGTTCAAGGACGTCTGCAAACGTGATCTAAAGGCTATAGATGTAGAGATCGGGAACTGGGAGAACCTTGCTCAGCACAGAAATAGTTGGAGAGGCACCTTACATAAATGCGGCAGAGGGCAAACTTCGCCTTATGGCGGAGGCTAAACGAGCAGCGAAGAAAAGTAGGCTGCCCCTAACAATCTCCAACGGTCCAGCTTTCAAGTGTCAGAGATGCGATAGAGCCTGTCTGTCAAGGATAGGTCTCCACAGGCACAGTAAATTTTGCAGGGCTGGCCAAATCACAGACGCGCAAATCTAATCGTCTTTCGAGACTATGGAGCCAATGATGATGAATTATTTTCTATAGCATTTAGAATATCTTTTTATTATTTTTCTCCAGAGACACTTACAAATATAGACATATGAGATGTACATGCTTACAGTTCCCCTGTTAGCTTTAGTAGCCTAGGCCTAAATACTTTATGTGGCTGCATACTAGTATGGCAGTCAAAGCTAGTTAGTCGATCCTTTTACACTTTAATGATTTCCTGTGCGTAGCCAAGAGGGGAGTCTGAAGGTATCATAATTATAGACAGATGTATTGAAAATTTAAAACAAATTTTTTTTTGTCATTTTACAAAATGTATTTTGGGAAGAGTCTGTACAAAAATAAATTATGTATGAACTTTTTTGCCACAACAGATCTAACTTTACAGTTAACTACACAATATTTACAATATTTATAAAAGACAAGAGTAACACCAATAGTTAAATCACTAAATCTAGAAACACTAGAGGACATAAATCATCAATCAACAGTGAGAGTCACTTTTCCCATTTTACCCACCTTTATAATATTATTTGCAAGATCAAAAGGCCCATTGAAGGAACAATTACAATAATTTAAACTAAGAACTTAATATCTACTTTATTAAAGTATTTTTGTAATAGACCTGTAAGGCTCTGTTTGAAATGATTACTCTAATGATAAATGGTAACACAGACCTTTTAAAAAAGATTCCTGATTTTTCAAACGTATGTAATACAAATAAATCATCTAGATATGACTAGTGTAAAAAATAAAAAGTGGGGCGGGGGTGGGGGCCCAGAAAAGATCTCGTACTGACATATTTTTTCTCTCTCGAGGGCCCTGGTCTGTACACCTGGCGGTTTTACGTATTTTCTCTTTATTCTTTTCTCCAGAGATTCGGTCGCTCTCTTTGTCTCAGAGGCAAATAGATACACCAGCATGCATGGCCTGTCTCCATGCTGTACGGTCTATTGCAGACTGCTCCCAAGTTTGCAGGTTGATGTTTGTAGACCTAAGGTCACGATTCAGGAGGTCCCTGTAGTTAGTATTAGTCGCCCTGGGACCATTGTGCCATTTGCCAGCTCTCCATACAAAATATCTTTAGCAATGCACACGTCTTGCATCCGTCTTGCATCCGGCTAGCATGGCCCACCCAGCGCAATCTTATTTGCCCACTCTCTTGCTTTTCTCATTGGAGATTGACAGATTATCTGAAATGCACGAACCTAAGTAGGGGAATTATTTTGTGACTTGAAGAGTATGATAGGCAATGTTAATGTTGTGGATTGATGAAACATCATGACCCATGATTTCAGGTAAGTTGGAACCGTAACTATTAAGCATGTATCGAAGTATCATTATAGATAGGGTGAAAATCAACAAGACTAATATTGAATTAAATTTAGGGGGAATGGGACTGAGTAGGGGGGGGGGGCATATTTTTTCACAAATAGAGTTGTTTAGTTTTTGTTAAAAATAGCTCGTTAAACCTAATTGTGACAAAAATGCATGAAATAAATATAAAAAATGACGGTTTCGTACTGAAATATTGAGTTTGAAATGTGTGTGTCGACTCAATTTCTTTGTCGATTCTTTGCCTTTAAATGAGTTTTTCTCAATATGTGTTTTTTTGTTGTTTTTGTTCTATGATAATTGTAAAATAATGAGAAGCATTAGAGATAATATAATGCAATTCGGTATGTAGCTTTATATATTATATCTAGAAGTACTAGTTTGGGTTTTAAGGTGAATGTATAATTAGTTTGTCTGTAAAATGTATTAAAAGAAAAAAAAATTCATGAATTTTATACAAAATTCCAATACTAAAATTAAAAAATTAATTAAAAAACACTTTTAACAATATTTAACTAAAATTATGTCTAGTACCTAAAATGGTAATAGTACTACATAAAAACTTTATTGAAACCAAAATATCTATAATACTTTAAAAAAATGTATAACTTTGTTGATGACTTTTTTTTTCAAAATGGCGGCCGTAACCATGGCAACCATGTTTTTGTCATAATAATTACTTATGTTTTTATCAAGGCCAGTCAAGATATATATGTATATACAATTAAAAATAATTTTGGTCCAGTAATAACTGAATTAGCTTTTTCAGTCCAATAAGGTTTTATTAATGTATTATTTATATTTTATATTAGATGACATTAATATTTAAGTACGAGTTCTCATCTGTGTATTTATTATTTTTTTTAATGCGAGTATTTGATTATTATGAGCGTTAACGTTTGATGTACCTGTTGTGTCAAATGAAGCTTTATAGTGGTGACGGCAAGGCCACAATAGCACAGTAGTCATATCAGTTGTAACTTTGATAACATGAGACATTAACTCACCAGCAAGATCCCAAACGAATTAATCTCTACTATAGTTTGTTTTTACTAAATAGAGGCTAATGAAGTCGATGGTTGTTCAATTCAGTTTCTTGTGTAAGACATTTGTTAATTGTCATACCACACACCATCCCTGTTAATCAATATGCCCACTTCAGAAAGTATCAAGGCCTAAATTAACAAAGTAATTTATAAATATATTGTTGCGTCTCACGGTCTAGGGTGGGCAGCTATCTAAGTGACTTCTGGGTTATCTCCAAGAATCGTGAACGTTCTTATAATGACACTTCCATCAAAACAACTAATAAAGATGTCAGGATCAATAACTATAACTTTTAATTAAACATCACACATAACATCGAGCTCAACATAAGTCCATCAAAATAATACAATTTAAGAAAAAAAAACACAAGTTGTAGTAAAACAGCCTACCAGTTTGTATACACTATACCAGCGATGGCGAACCTATGGCACGCGTGCCACAGCTGGCACGCAGAGCCATTTCTGTGGGCACGCGAGCATTTACCCAACATGGAACAGCTAAGTTATGGTATTTGGTTTTAATTGCTGTGTTGGCACGTTGAAAGAAATAAGTTGGTCCTGTATTGTATTTTGGGCACGCGGCCTAAAAAAGGTTTGCCATCACTGCACTATACTCTCATCTCATGGCCAGACGGACAATGATCACCTAGGGTAACCAAAAGTACTGTTACCACAAGTTTTCATAGGGGAGGTAATCACAACTAATAAAAAAAACAAGGGAGTTAAATAAATATACATTACATCTTTCTCCTATACGATAAAAAACATATTTCATCGCACTTACTTGAAGCATTATAAAGGAGATGTTGAAGGGAACTGTATCCCTGTACATTATCAAATTACTAATTTTCTAACAAACTAAATGTAGTATTTTATGATAAATCATACTATTATATAAATAAAGAAGTACAAATTATTGCATTTTTCTTTCATTTTAAGGACAAGTTTTGAAACTTTTATTCAAATTTCATAATTTACAACAGAAATCATTATATACTTTTTTTTAGAAAACTGTCTTGGAATTTTGACAATTGATCATTTGCATTATAAACCCAATTTGTATACATGCAGATAATTAATTGCCTTCATTTCATTGTACTATTATAATAGAGATAAAAAAAACAAGAAGTTGTTTAGGGACTAATTCATGTGCTTTTGGTCGGCCTTGCCTCCTGTGTTGGCTGTGATTTAACTGAGTTTTGACAAGACTTAGCAGATGATCTGCTCACGTCGTTAGCAACGTGGTGTCGACGCGATAAAAGTAACTTTAATTGGATTATCTAAATCCAAAAATTAAATAAATTTGTATAATATATTCAGTATGTTACGTTGTTTTTGCGTTGAAATAACTTGGTGTGCCCTCAGGGTTAATACAATTTTACAATAATGTTTAGCAAAAGATAATACCCTAAGATCAACATGATATATACAAAATTATTAAAGAAATAGGCTTAATAGATGACTTGTCTAAGGGATCAGATAATAACAACGAAATGCATGCTATATTACTAGATTTTTCCAAAGCATTCCAAAAAGTTCATCATTCTAGTCTAAAAAAAAAAACTTTTACATTTTGGCATCTCTGGTCCCTTACATCAGTGGATTCATGACTTTCTTATAGGCACAGAATCAACAGTAATAATAAATGGTTCTAAGTCATCACCAATAACTGTAAAGTCAGAAGTTCCACAAGGAACTGTCCTACGCCACATACTATTTCTAATTTATATTAATGATCTACCAACTTGCATCAACACAGGAACAAAAGTAAGATAGATCATGTAAGACTCATTTAATAGGCTTAATAGATGACTTGTTTCAGGGGTTAGATAATAACAACCAAATTGATGTTATATTACCAGATTTTTCCAAATCATTCGATAAGGTTCATCATTCTAGTCTACTAAAAACAAACTTAAATATTTTGGCATCTTTGGTCCCTTACATCAGTGGATTTCAGACTTTCTTATAGGCAGAGAACGAATTGTGGTAATAAATGGCACTAAGTCATCAATAATAACTGTAAACTCGGGAGTTCCACA
Source organism: Anisus vortex (assembly GCA_949126835.1). Lineage (NCBI taxonomy): Eukaryota > Metazoa > Mollusca > Gastropoda > Planorbidae > Anisus > Anisus vortex. The sequence continues at coordinate 32,145,240 of OX421492.1, forward strand.
AGGAACTGTTCTAGGACCCCTACTTTTCTAATTTGTATGAATGATCTGCCAAATTGCATCAACACAGGAACAAAAGTAAGATTATTTGCCGATTATTGCATAATTTAAAGAATAATAAAGACAGGAAAAGATAGTGAACTTTTATAAAAAGACCTAGATGAACTACAATAACGGGAATCTAACTGGAGTATGTTTTTCCCCAGAAAAATGCCAACTAATAAGGGTATCCAAGAAAAAAAAGAACAACAAACTACTTCATTCATGTCAAAGAACTTACTCAAACTAATAATGCTAAGTATCTAGGAGTAATAATAAATGAAAAGTTATCTTGGAACCCTCATATTGATGAAGTAATTAAAAAATCAAACAAAACATTAGGATTCATAAAAAGGAACTTTTACAAATGTAATAAGAATATAAAACTAAAATGCTATCTCACATTAGTTAGGCCTATACTAGAATATGCAGGATCTGTATGGGACCCATCAACTAAAGAAAACATTAAAAAATTAGAACAAATTAAAAAAAGAGCTGCAAGGTTTATAACTAGTGAATATTCCCCATTGACAAGAGTAACACCATTAATCAAATCACTAAACCTAGAAACACTAGAGGACAGAAGGGCAAAGAGTAAAGTAGTAATAATACATAAGGCATTAAACTCTAATTTAGAAATACAACCCAATAACAATCTGTTGCAAAGCTCAGATAAACATAAAGACAAAAACACCTTCCTTGTCCCTTATGCGAGAACAAATGCATATAAGTACTCTTTCTGCCTGGGGGCACGGAAGCCGAGCAGCAGCGCGTTCGACTGGCAATCCAAGGGTCGTAAATCCGAATCCTAGTGGAGGCTATGAATTTTCCCCAGTATTTAAGGGTGTCTCTGAGTCTACCCAGCTCTGATGGGTACCTGATCTTAGTTGGGGTAAAGTAAAGGCAGCAGTGAATAGTGCTGGCCAAACAATCATCTAGTATACCGTGGCCACTGAAACTGGTGATCGCTGCTTCCCCGGCCCTATGGATCAATTTGGTCTGACGGGATAGTTAACTTTACTTACTCGTTCTGCAATAGGTTGCCTGAATAAACCAGGAAAACCAATAACTTGGCATTATTTAAAACATTAATCAAAATGCAAGACTATACTTGGACCACGGATGAGCGTAGGACGCAATAATCTTCTTTACAGAATGAGCGTCTGTAATGTATATTATGATAATATAAAAGTTGTTAAAAACCCCAAAAAGGCCCACCACGAACCCTTAAAAACAATCAACAGAATCACGTCTATGTACAAAGCTTTTGTCCTTATAGGGTGGCGGGAAATGTTTCAAAGATTTTGACAGCTATAAAGTATAATCTTTAACTAAAAATTATTTGTCAAACAACTTGCTACTAATACATCTTGTCTTTTTCCTTAAGTTATGACAATCAAATTACCTATATATTTATGTTCCCATTTTATTTCTAAATCTCTCACAACAACAAATAATTAAATATATTAATTTGTGTTCATTTTGTTCTTTAGAAATAATTTAAAAAATGTCTTTTTAAATTTGGGGCTACTAGTTACATAAACAATAAAGTTAAATGAAGAATTAACTTGCAATAATACATTAATAAGAATAAAAGTTAAGAATATTATCAAGTACTTATCACTGAAAAAAGGATAAGCTATTTGCTGTACCAACACAGGAACTAATACAGAAAACATTACCAGCATACATATTATTAAAACAGTTTTTACAGAGTTCATGTCTTTTTTTCTTTTCGCTATGGCATCATTTGATGATAACGTTGATTTATTTTTAGACGTAACCGAAATTTTATGTAAAGTCATAGATGTACAAATTAAAATAACACACAGTGGGATACCTGCTGAAACAATATTCAACATGTAATCTAAATAATTTACAAATATATCATAATTGTGTTCAAAATATTCTCTTAACACTAGTACTGGCATTGTTCTATTATTATAATATATAAACATAACATATTTCGGAAAAAATACCGGTGCACGAATGATGAAATTGAAAATTATAATTGCAAAAATAAACATTTTAATGCGATATGGTGTAATAATTCTTGACACGTGAAAAGGAAAACAAACAGCTAACATTCTTTCTATTGAAACTAAAGTCACTAAATGTATGCTGGTCGATACTGCAACATAATTAAATGAATCGAAAAATCCCATATAATAGGTCGATATACAATAATACCAATAGATATCAAGATATTGCAATGTTACTGAAAGAATAAAAAATACTTGTGTTAAACAGTATATTAGATCACAAACAGAAAGAGCCAATAATACCAAATTGGTTGAGTCTTTCGTTTCATGCTGTAATAAAATTATTATGTTTAGAATACTTCCAACAATACCAAATAATGCCAGAACGTTGCCTATAAAAGTACTTGATACAAATGCCACTATTGCCAATGTTTCTAAACTGACAATTTCATTTTCTTGCTGATCAGTAATGTTCTGAAAGTTACTGGAATTATTCATTTTCAAGTGTTTGATTTATGGCAGTTAAATTCAATTTAAAGCTGGCTTCTGATGACTATAATAAAAAGAATGAATAGATAAAAGCATTGAATAATTAGTTAAAAAATTAAGTATTTAAAATAGTTTTCTCATTCATAAAATAATACACACACACCAGAAACACACACACACACACAGATATATATATATATATATATATATATATATATATATATATATATATATATATATATATATCGGGTTTGAATCCTGGTTCAGACTAGGATTTTTTCCCGGGTCTGGAAGGTGTCCCTGAGTCAACCCAGCTCTGATGGGTACCTGACCTTAGTTGGGGTAAAGTAAAGGCGGCTGTGCATAGTGTTAGCCACACAATCACCTAGTATGCCGCGGCCACGGAAACAGGTGAACGCTGCTTCACCGGCCCAATGGATCAATTTGGTCTGACGGATTGTGTTGACTTGACTTGTTATTAATAATATTAAATTAACAATAATATACTATCTAAAAAAAATAAAAACACAAATACAAAACAATAAAAAAGGTAAATATAAAAAAAAATATTAGGAAATAATTTTTCAATGCGATAAAAACTATAGTGATAACGATTTTTTTTGGTATTTAATTTTTGTTCTTGCTTATTGTATCAATAAAACAGTATTGAGAATGTTTCTTTTGGTATCTAATTTTTTATATTGTGTCCGGTCGCCCTGGCACATGCTTAAAAAGAGTTGCTCTTAGGCTTGTGCTATTTAAAAGTAATCATTTATAACTTGTCATTTTTTCTTTATAATTAGTATAATTTAATTTATAGAGTGTAGAAAGTCGCCTATTAAAGGATGCTCTTAATAGCGACGTGCATCCATTAAATAATTGAAACATGTGGTTACTTTTACTTAAAAGATAATGCAAACATCTATAATAAAAAAAGAAATGATTTTATAGACATTACGTCATACGCTAAATGTTGTTTAAGTAGCCTACACCATTCAAACTCTCCAAGCCAAATTGCGGTGCGTAACTTAAAAAGGTTTTCGCCACATTAAAAAAACAACAGCAGAATTTTGAAAATCCAATAAGACCCTCGCGTTCAACATAGTAAATGAACGGAAATGGCCATTTGATGTGTACTGTTATATTTATTTGCATAGTTTGATATAACGTTTAGGATTTTTTTTTACTCAACACATTCATGAATATGTGTCATAAAATAAAATTATCTTTTGGAGGACGTTTCCAATTTATATATTTAACTTTTGTCCTGTTTAGTCAAACGACTTAGGTGCCTATAGCGAACAAACATATATATATATATATATATATATCAATAAATAAAAAAAATATATAATCTTATATATAAACAAACATATAAACAAACATATAAACAAACTCACGGTAATTATATATATATTGATGATGATATATTACAAGTAATAGGATAGCGCTAAAATATTACAAAAGAAGATCATAGAAAGACAAACAATACTAATTAACATGTAGACCGTAGATGTTTAGAATTTTAGAAATGCTAGTAGTGCAGAAATAAATAAGGAAACAGAGCTTTCACACCCACATAATCTGTAACAAAGATAAAACGGTTTAATTTACCAGTTTAAATTTGTGAACATTTTATATTTATTAACTTGCCAGATCCAGAGCTATATGTATTTCTAAATACCATTGAATTATATGAGGCCTATAATACAAGAAAAGTAATTTCTTATTGCTAACTACTTTTATTAAGTATAGTTACAAAAACGAGTATACATCTACACTTTTTTTGCCGTTCAATAATTTACGTATTACTAATTTTCTTTAAAATTTTTATACTTTTTTTTATACAAGTAAGCTATTTTTTTATTTGCATAATATTGTTTTTGTTAATAAATAATTGAAAAAAATGTACTTTTTAATTTTGTACTACTTGTCGCATAGACAATAAAATTAAAGGAAGTATTAATTTGAAAGAATACATTCACAATGATGTAAGTTGCCCTGACTAACATGTCTGTAGGAAAAAGCATGGAAAGAATTGGTTGAACAATGAACGGAATTAGTACAAAAGTCATAATTAACATACAAATAATCAAAACCATTTTAACAGACGTCATTTCTTTTTTTTTCTTCTAGCTATTGCCTCAATTGATGATAAAGTTGCTTTATTTTGAGATGAAAGTGAAATTTAGTTTATAGTCATAATTGTACACGTTAAGAATACAATCATTGGAAGAACAAAATTTAACAATATTGTCGAAAAATATGTGTAATCCGAAAGTAAGTTATCATTTTTAACCACGTATTCTTTCAAAATTAACCATGGTATAGTCATGTTGTTGTATTCTAAAAGAATAATATCTCGACCAAAAAAGACCTGAGCTCGAATGATAATATTAATTAAATAGTAATATTGCAAATATACACAATTTCATACAATATATTGTAACAATTTTTGAAACTTGAAAAAGATAACATACAGCTAATAATTATTATTTCTATTGAAACTAAAGCCAGTAAGTAAATGCTTTTTCAGACTGATTATGCTGTTGCTGTTTTGATCAGAAGTACCTAGAATGTTCTTTGAGTTGTTCATTTTTTTAAATTTATTTAGGTATTACTTCAGGTCAATTTGATTTACAATCTGAAGTACTGGATTAAGTTTCCTGTAACGAAATTATTAAGAAATTAAAATACTTATAAAGCCAATGTTAATTAAATGCATACATTTCTCTAGACTAATAAATAAATTATAGCTGTGGGATACTATTTACCAACTTAAAAAAAAAACTTACCGAGCAAACCATCTTAAACTTTAACCGCATCAATATGTAATATCATTATCATGAATAGTAATCCATTTTTCGTTATTATTGGTTGCCATGTCTTTAGCCGTTATATTAAATTGTATAGATTCTATACAAATGGGAATTTGTCTTGATTATAAATTAGTTAAGAGTTGCGTCCTAGGTTATTAAAAAAAAACACTTCGCGCAGATTCATAAAAAGGATTTTTTTTTGCATCAAGCAATTAGTTTGGGATTATAAATAGGTGAATCTTCGAATCTGAAATCCACAATCCATCGTTTTCTTTTGGCGACATCTTTTGAAAATGAAATAAAATTAAATCCCTTTCAACTTTTCGTACAATCAGTAACGTAGCACACAGATTTGTTTCGAATCAAACGATTGTCGACCATGAATAATCGTTAAGACGTGTCAATACACATATAACAATATAGTTATAAATTATAAACTTGAACTACTAACAAAAGCTCCTAGAATCTCCCACTTCCATTGTTATGTTTCACACAAGTTGGTCAATAAAGTTTTATATTTTATTATAGAACGTCGACCTACAACGTAAACAACAAAGAACTTATCTATGTCACACAAGTTATGCCGTAACAACATATACATGTTAAGGTAAAACCTGCAATAATAGATATCACACCCATTTTCTGTAGCTGCCAACATTTATTCAAATACAATCAAATACCACAGAAAGTACATTAATCATTAAAATAAATATTGTAAATTATTTCTACACAGGTTAACTATGCACAATACATTTATGACTTTATAATTTGCAGGTAAAAAAATACATTAAACTATTACAAGTAGGTAAAAAAAAATTACGTAATTAAATATACTTTATAATTATCATTTATCATAAAAAACATTGTATTATACCTACCTTTCTATTATACCTACCATTCTATTATGTATAAACTACCATTATATTATGTATAACTAATATTTAGTATGCCTACCACATACCATTGTTTATGCCTACCATTGTAGTATGCTTCCTATTGTAGTATGCCAACCATTGTATTATGCCATGCCAACTTTCGTGGTATGCCTACCATTTAAGTATTAACACCACAGTATTATGCCTACCATTGTATTATGCCTACTATTGAAGTATGACTACATTGTAGTATGCCTATCAATGTAGTATGCCTATCAATGTAGTATGCCTATCAATGTAGTATTCCAATCGCACGTAGTTCGTTAGTTCGTAGATTCGTTCATTTAATTTAGAAGTGAAATATATTTTATTTACAAGGTACTGTATGCATGGCTATTTTTTTTATACTTTTAGCAACACGTATTTAGGGTGTAATATGTAGAACTTGCTTTCATTTTTTCTACCTTATATAGGCCTATTGATCTACTTAATACATGTTTATCAAGCCTGTCAACATAGTAAGAAAATGCATAAAAAACAATGCAATTTGTCAAATTCCCGTAAATGAATAATAATGGAAAGAACAAAAATTGTACATATTCAATTAAAAGAAAAGTTATTAACTTAATTTAGCAAAAATCTTCAAGATAGAAAAAAAAATCGCCTAATTCATTGTTAATGACAAAAAAATGTTTTGGTTATGGATACCAAATGTGAACAATGTATAATTGTTTCTAGTTTATTACAAAATATGTAATCAATAAAAGACATTGTTCAATTGTTCATTGTAAGAGATAAAAAAGACAAGACATCTTATGTCTTTTATAAAATCGATAAACGCTGTCATTATATTGGTTTATATATTAGCAACACTTAGTGTTTAAGAAATTTCTAACACTATAAAGTCATTATATATAAAATGGACATGATAATTGAACATACTTTATATCGCTAATATTATATCATCGTTTTTTTTTGTTGTTTTTGGTCTTTACTGAAGCATTGTATTATTATTGACAGTTAAGTAATTAAGTAGTAATTATTATTATTTTTTTTTTTTTTTTTTTTTTTTCTTTTTTTTTTGTATTTACTGAAGCGTTGTATTATAATAGATTCGTGTATAAGGTAGTAGATATGTCTTCATAACTAAACTTTGGTCAAGTATATGTGTAGGTTTTTATTAAAGTAGTCAATAGACTAGTGGTTATGCCCGTCGAAATGACGGAGAAAAGAATGATTACAATATGTTTTGTTAAAAGATAAAGAAAAAGATAACTAACACTATTACTATAGTGATGTATAGAGCGTTCCCAATGGGCGTGGCTTATGTTTTCAGTGACGTATTTGTGTAAATAGAAGCCACTATTGGTGTACACAAATGGTGAAGTACTTCTTTATCATGCAAAATTCACATCTGAATATTGGCTATCCTACTAAAAAATAAGGAGGTAGTTTTTCATTAAATTCTTTTATTCCAATGATTGTTATCTTAACGTGTACGGTTATGACACTAAATAAAATTTATGTATCATCTCAAAATAATGCAACTTTATCATCAATTGAGGCAATAGCTAAAAGAAAAAAAAAGAAATGACGTCAGTAAAAACTGTTCTAATTATTTGTATGTTGATTATGGTTTGTGTAATAATCCTTTCTTTGTTCAACAATTTGTTTCATCACTTTTATCACCCAGCGATTCGTTAGTCTGGGCAACTTTCATTATTGTGAATGTATTATTTCAAATAAATTCTTCCTTTAATTTTATTGTTTATGTCACAAGTAGTCCAAAATTTAAAAGTACATTTCTAAATTTATTTCTTAAGCGAACTATTGGCAAAAAGTAAAATTATTATTGCTTTCTTGTTTTCTTTTTTTTATTATTATTATTATTTACGTGTTTATAACAAAATTATCAATATTTAATTATTCAACACAAAAAAAAACACGTTTTAATTGCATTTTCCTTTTTGCTAATAAATTAAATCTGTTTAGACTAAAATTTGAATTTAAAAACCAAGAAAGGAAATATGACATTTTGTATTCATATAGTACTTTATATTAAAATAATTCCATGGTTGTGGTGTAATAAGAAATTGGAAATGTTTACATATTTTCTAATGTACATAATTGAATAGGAGAATAAAAAAGTTTTATGTATGTTACAGAGTATTCTAGTGTCTAAATCTCTCAATGTTTCTTTATTATTTCTGTAGTACTAATTACTCTATAAATCTACAGTCTACAATATATATGTTAATTAGTGTTGTTCTTCTTTCTATAACATCTTTTTTTGTGTCATTTTAGCGCTAGCTTAGTATTATATTTGAAATTCGTATTATTCGACGATCAAGGGGCATGGTAGCCGAGCAGCAGCGCGTTCGACTGGCGAGCTGAAGGTCCCGGGTTCGAATCTTGGTGCAGGCAATACCTTTTGGACGCTTTCATTACATCATTTATTTTGCTTTATTCTAATATAAAATCGATTTCTTGTTCTGTGAAGTTTTCATTATTAGAATTAACAAAATAGGTCACCGTATTTTGTAATGAATAAATAAGTTATAGAGCTTTATTAGCTGTAATAATCTAAGTTGGAGATGCCCCTTGACCGCTTGGCACATAACATAAATACTTGAACCCAAATATCGATCAAAATGTAAAAAATTAACGCAACAAATGTAAACAAATTGCATTAATGACAAAGAGAAAGGCGTAACGAAATTGGCGACGTAAAATTACATCTGTACACCGTATAGGCTTTTCGCAAAATTATTAATTAATCATGAGCGGGTAGAATCGGCTCGCGAGACAGAAACGAAAAATAAAAAAGCCAATTGTACCGCGTATGGGACGAAAAGAGTTACAACATTGTCATTTAACTTGTAAGGATGAAATATACTATACACATTGTATTCATCTTAATAAATGAATAAAATGGAATAGTTAATTTGTTAAATGGTCCCATTTGTTTGATTTTCTAACAACTAAAACTTTGTCTAGAAATTCACATAATTCTGTCAGTTTTTACTGTTGTATTAGATTCCATATATTTATGAAGCATCTGCATCGAATAATTTCATTTTTTTTGTAAAGTAAAAAAAAAAAATCCTTCATTAAAAAAAAATTCGTTGGTACGGAAAACAAAGCGTTCTATATCAGTGAACTAAAGAGAAGCAAGTATTGTATCACCAACGACTGAGATTCTGAGGTTGAGATCGAAGAAGAAAAAAACAATGATCTTATTATATCGTCAGCGATGTCAGTAGAAAACATTTCGTTGTGTGACTTCGACATAAAATATAAATACATTTAGTTCAAGCAGATATATGAAAGTAAAGAAAATGAGTCTTAAACTAAGGTCATTCTCAATAAAAATTGTTCAATTTACGTAAAGTCTCTGTTTACTAGCATTCTTTTTGTGTTATTTTCGTACTCTGTTGTACTTTTTGTATTGTTATGTCAATTTTAAAGTAACTTATAATAATAATAATAATAATAATGAAGCTTATATAGCGCATATCCCGCAATCAGTTCTATACGCTTAACAATTACATTTACAATTACAATTACAATTACAATTAACAATGATAACAATAACAGACAAATGTTTACAAATGTAAGTGGGCTAGGAGTCCATAAGAAACAGGTGAGTCTTGAGTCCGGTCTTGAAAATGTTAAAGTTCGAGCTTTGTCGCAGCTGGAGTGGCAGGGTGTTCCATGCGGAGGGGCCGGAGTAGGTGAAGGCCCGCTGACCAGCTGTCACGAGTTTTGTCCGCGGGATCGTCAAATTGAGTTTGTGAGCAGCCGATCGAAGTGGGCGTGGTTTTGTATATATTTCCAGATAGGAAATTAGATAATCCGGGGCAGAGTCATTGAGGCATTTATAGCATAGAGATGCAAGTTTATATAAAATCCTATTTTGAATAGGTAGCCAGTGCAGAGAGTAGACCGGAGGTGAAATGTGGTCGGACTTCTTCTTCTTTAGGACTAGTCTTGCAGCGCAGTTTTGGACGCGTTGGAGTCCTTGAATGGAAGCGGCAGGAAGGCCGGCCAGAAGAGAGTTACAGTAGTCCAAACGAGAGAAGAGGAGAGTGATGACGAGCTTGGTACAAGCTTCCGGAGTGAGGTAGCGACGGATAGTGGCAATACGTACAGGTGAAAAAAGCAGGTTTTGATCAGGAAGGAGATGTGGGGTTGCATGGACAGAGTGGAGTCCAGAAACATGCCGAGGCTCTTTACCGTTGAGGAGAAGGGCACAGTAACGTCACCCAACTGGAGGTCAGTCACGCTGAGGGAAGCAAGCTTCTGTCTCGTTCCTACGAGTAGGGCTTCGGTCTTATCGCTGTTGAGCTTCAACTTGTTTTCTGTCATCCAGTTCTTGATGTCCAGGAAACAACAGGAGATAGAAGCAAGGAGCTCGTCGATGTCCTCATGCTTGGCGCTGTTTAGGAGCTGGGTGTCATCAGCGAAAAAGTGATAATTAAGGTTGTGTCGCTCGATGACGAAGGAAAGGGGTTGGGTGTACAAAGTGAAGAGGACTGGGCCGAGGACGGACCCCTGTGGTACACCGTAGCGGACGGTGACGGGCTGGGAGGACAAAGATTCAGTAGTGACGGTCTGTGAGCGACCGTCGAGGTAGCTCTTGAACCAGGAGAGGGCTATATCATGAATGCCGAACGTGAAGCTGAGGCGAACGATGAGTAGGTGGTGGTCGATCGTGTCAAAGGCTGCGGACAAGTCCAATAACACAAGGGCGGAGACGAGACCTCTGTCTGCGGCGTTCAGGAGATCGGTGGTGATCCGCAGTAGCGCTGTCTCAGTGCTGTGATTGGGGCGATATGCCGACTGGAACAGGCATAAGCGAGTTCAGGGACAGGTGGACGTTCAATTGCTCAAGGATGATGCGCTCCAGGAGCTTGGAGAGGTAGGGGAGGTTTGATACTGGACGGTAGTTCCGGCATTCATTCACATCAAGTCCGGATTTCTTCAAGAGTGGGCGGACGATGGCGGATTTAAAACTTATGTACAGTATAGACTCATTTATTAACTATTTACACATTATAATAAGAAAGCTTTAATATATCTTATATTTTATTCTGGCATATTTAGTCATGTAGTTTGTTTGTAAGATTACACTGTCCTTTATGTGTCACGAAGTTTTAGTCAGTACGTAGCTTCACAGCCGTATAGGCTACACACTCATAGTCACATAGTCGTTTTTACTGTCTATTTTAGTTTATTGTATTTTACTCTACTAGACGTTAAAGGTAATGTTTAGACAGGTGATAGGTCATTAAATTCCCCGACACTGAATACCTTGTCGGTTGATCCCCGGACACTAATTCCTTTTTGAAGCATTTTGCAATGCAAGGCTATCAATTATGAGTTATGATAGACTTAAGGACCCCTCATGTGACGATCTGTTTTACTAATTAGCAGAATAATAATTAGATTGCGATATTCCAATTGTGGATTTCTACTTTTTATGATAAAAAATAAAACGGTCAAAATGATAAATACATTTGGTTGTTGTTTATTTCATTATTGCCCCTCCGTGAGGATTGGGTCGATTGCTCGCGGTCGGCTGATCCTTTGCTTGATACGGATGTGCGTGGGGGCTCGCTTTGATGATAATGAGCACGTTGGATAAACAGGAATGCGGGTAAAAAATGGGACACCGCTCCTACAAAGACTCGGTCAAGATGTCAAGGACCTCGAAGGGATCTAAGAATTTAAAGCGATAGTTTTGTCCACTAATGTGGACAGACAATCCAGAACGACAAATTGTGACTACGATTCAATCCCTCCTAAATTATGTGATTCGTCAAGCGGCTGACACAGACGAGTCCAGATTTTTAGGATTAAGTGTCTGTGGATTAAGTGGGTAGGGATTAAGTGACCAGGGAATTAAGTGACTGAGATTAAGTGTCTGATGATTAAGTGATATGGAACCGCTTAGATACAGTAGGCTATTTTGTTAACAAACTTTTTTTTTTAACCAAATGTAAGCCAACGTAACCTACGTAGTTGATACATGTATATTTTGTTAAATATTGTATTTTTCAAAGTACTTTTTTTTTAGTTTTGTTTTTTAACGTATGACTTTAATCTAAAGAGAAACATTTAAAATCACGTTTGATGAATATTAGATGTACTCTTTGTTTCAAATGATGATTTTAAAACGGTCACGGGCGGATGCGAACAGGATATTAAAATAAATTATTCCATTATAGAAAAGTCCATTACCAAATCCTATACTTACAAGAAGGTTGTACTTGATTTAACTGACATCAAATAAAACTTTACAAGTTTTTCGCAAAATGCATGCACATTTTTTTAGACTAATACCAAATTAAATATTTTAATGTAAAGTATCCTATCCTATCAAATTGATCCATAGATCCGGTGAAGCCGCTTTCACCAGTTTCTCTGGCCACAACATACTAAATGATTGTGTGACCAGTACTATGCACGTCCGCCTTTACTTTACCCCAACTAGGGTCAGGTGCCCATCAAAGCTGGGTAGACTGAGGGACATCCTCCAGTCCAGAGAACAAATCCTAGCCTAAATCAGGATTCGAACCCATGACCTTCGGTACGCCAGAAGAACTCGCTGCCGCACAATCACCGTGCCCCATACTATTTTAATGACTTAACCTAAAAAGATATAAAAGCGAACTCAATTGAACTATTTCTAATTTCTACAACTGGAAAATGTTTCATAACATACATTAAATTGTTGTCTTAAAATCTTGAATATTTTTATATAATCAAAACGTGAAGCTAAATTTACTTTAATTAAGGATTACCCTACTTAAAATTAGAAATATGTTAAACTTTGTTAATTTTTACTAATTAATAGCTATTTTGATTTTTATAACTGGCATTATATTTACTTAAATTGTTTTTTGTTTGTTTTTTTACAGCTAGATAACATTAACACTAATAACTTTAATTCTCATTGAACTGGAAAAATTTAAAGATTTCACAAAATGAATAACTCAAGTGAATTTCAGGATAACTTTAATGGAAACCAAGATGAAACTTTCAGTCGGGATACACTTCAAATAATTACATTTGTATTTTGCACCTTTATAGGCAACGTTTTTGTTTTATTTGGAATAGTTGGAAGTATTCTCAACATAATTATTTTATCACATCATACAATGAAAGACTCGACCAATTTTATTTTCATGGCACTTTCTGTTTGCGATCTTATTTACTCTATTACACAAGTATTTTTTTTTGTTAATATTTACCTTAGAATATGTTGCTTTATATTGGCGTAACTGGATAGCAGCGTATTATTATGCGTATTTTGATTCATTTAATTTTGTTGCCCTAGCGACCAGCATACATTTAGTGACTTTAGTTTCTATAGAAATAATGTTAGCTGCATGTTTTCCTTTCCAAGTGTTAAGAATTTTTACACCTGATAGAATGCAAATTTGTATCATCGCAATAACACTTTTTAATTTTGTCATTCGGGCCCCGATATTTTGGACGTATGATGTTATTTTAGTAGAATATAATAATAAAACTATGCCAACACTTGTTCCAAAAGATTTTTTTGCTCAAAATTATGTCATACTTCTAACTTTTTCTCAGTACTTGTTTCTGTCAGTGAATGCTGGCCTTCCAACAATTGTTATAATGATTTGTACTATTATGACACTGAATACAATTTCTATTTCGTCTAAAAATAAGTCAAATTTATCATCAATTGAGGCCATGGCTAAAAGACAAAAAGAAATGAAGTCTGTAAAAACTGTTTTAATTATATGTATGATTTTAATGTTCTCTGTATTAATTCCATTCTTTGTAGAACAGTTAGTCACCTCGATTTTAACTAGTTCCAGATTATTGACAATTCTATTTTACATTATCGTCAATGTTGTAATGGAAATTAACTCGTCTTTTAATTTTATTGTTTATGTTACAAGTAGTCCGAAATTCAAAAAGACATTTATCAATTTATTTATAAAACATAAATAAATACTGCTGCTTCCACTTCTGTACGGAGGATAGGGTAATTGTCATTGTCTGTGGCTGTAGGGACGTTTAGTATATCTGGATCTATAGTGATATTGTAATTATACAGTTCCGAGCAGTACTCAGTCCATCTTTTTTAAGATATTTGGTTCCTCAGTCAGGTTTCTACCATCCTTATCCTGTATGGTGGTGGTGCGCCCGTGCTTAGTTGTGGTTAGTTATTTTACTAATTGGTATGCTCTTTTGTTATTGTTCTTCCTTAAACAGTTTTCAATGTTGTTGCACTGTTCTCAATCCAGTTTTTCTTTGCCCTTTTCATTCTTCTTCTTCTTTACGTGCCAGGTCTGGAACAGACATCGGCGGTCATGACTCTCCATTCTTTCCTGTTGTTAGCTTTTTGCAGAAAGTTATAATTACTTATGTTGTTGTTCGTGGCCCATTCGTTCTGGCTTTCTACATAGGTTAGCCTTTGTCTTTCTCTGTCTCTCTTACCAGATATTTTCCCAAACAAAGCCAGTCTTTCTATACCATTTTTCCTATAGATGTGTCCTAGAAATTTCATCTGTCTATACCTAATGGTGTTAATGAGTTCTCTTGAGGTACATGCTGTTTTCAACACCTCTGCATTAGATTTCTTTTCAGTCCATGATAGTCTCATCATCCTTCTTAGAAACCACATTTCTACTGCCTCCAATCTTTTCCTTGTTTCATTATGAATAGTCCAACATTCACATCCATATAGAAGAACAGACCAAACATATCCCCTCAGTATGCGCATTTTGGTACATATTCTGATATTCCTGCTTTTCATGATATTGCTTAAGCTCGTGAAGCTGTTTTTAGCTATTGCGATTCTTCTCTTTATTTCTTTGTTGCATTTGCCTTCCTGTGTTATTGTATAGCCTAGATACTGAAAAGAAATGATTTGCTTCATGTTTTCATTACCTTCCCTAATTGTCTGGTTTATTTTTCTGTATTTATTGGCTTCTTCCTGGTATTTTGTCTTTGTTTTCTTTAATCAGCAAAGCTCATCACACAGCTCCAGGAGGTTTAGTTTTTATCTATGGTTTCTTGGCCGGTTTATGTTTGCCGAGAATCTCTTGAGCTGTGTCGGTCACCACTGTATTGAAGGTGTCGATCATTGTGTCCTTGTCCATAAAATCAGAATTTAAGATATTGAGAAAAGGAAATTTCCCTCCTATCTTTGCCTGGAAGGCTTCTGCTACTTTAGGATCCTTCAGCTTTTCGAGGTCAAATTTGATCCTGGTGTACCCCTTTTTCTGTATTCTTTTTACGTGTAGCCTAAAGGTCATCATGACTAGGTCATGATCACTTCCAATGTCAGCTCCATTGAAGCTGCGAGTCTTAGCAATATTTATACTTGACCGGAAGCGTGTTTTTATCATGATGTAGTCGATTTGGTTGTGATGTTTTCCGATTGGGCTGTGCCATGTGGTTATTCTTGAGGACTTGTGTGGGCCCAGTGTGTTGGCCAGCATAAGGTCGTTACAGCTGGCAAACTCCAAGAGCCTTAATCCTTGCTTATTTGATTCCACATTGCAGTGTTGTCAACATGTGCCTTTCCAGTTTGCATAAGCATCTTTTCCTACTTTGGCATTCCAGTCACCCTGAACAACGAGAATGTTCTTCCTAGGAGTTTGGTCTATGATCACCTGGAGTTGAGTGTAGAAATCCTCCAGTTCTTCGTCATCATAGTCTGATGATCCTTCTGCCATTTATGCCGATTGTCCCTTCATGATCCTCTAGTGCATCCGACATAATTCTCTCCAAGAAGATGTTGAACAGTGTTGGCGAAAGCAAGCATCCTGTCGTACTCCAACGGTAGTCCTAAACCAATCTCCAATGTTGTTGCTCAAGAAGACTGCACTGGTGGCCCTGTCATAGAGGCTACGTATCAGCATTGTCAGGTTGTGATTAATGTTCTAGTGTTTCATGGTTGCCCATAGGGCTGTGTGCCAGACCCTGTTGAATACTGTAATATATTACCTCTTTTTCTTCTTCTTTTTATTAGTTTTCAAGTGTATGTTCGTGGATTTGGACAACAAATCCAATACATGTGATGAAAAGCGCAGTGATTGTAATTGAAGGCAGCTTCCTGGTGCTATTAGACAAAGTGGTACAGAGACATGTTTGAAAAACATGTTACGCATTTTTGGGATCAGTTCGAAAGGGGCACGTTTCACATGTTCCAATTTTTTTTTAGTTTTCATATCATTTCTTCAGTCTGCTATTACATTGTCCTTAGCCCGAAGGTAATTAAATTGAAATTGGTGGGTGCGTTTGAAACAAGCATCACTCTTATTATTGTTTTGTTGCAGCTCAGATCATTATTCGAATTCATTTCTTATTGCTTCGAATTTATTTTTCAGGATGAATGAATGAATCTGTTTCTTTGTGTCTTCCTCCAGGTTAGCTAAATTGTCGGCAGGGTCGTTTCCTTTATTTTGATTTGTAAGTATTTGCAGCAAACTCTATTGCTTTTCTTTTTGCTAGTCATATATTTTCCTATGTTGCTTAAGTTGTCTCTTTTTTTTAGAGGGTGAGAAATTTTTTAGATGTTTGGCTTCTTGAATACAATTAAATCTGTGTAGTCCTTTTGTTGAGTTTATTTTGTGAAAGTTTTAGAGGTTGATGTCCTGATGACTATAATTTGGTGAATTGTGTTAGAATTTTGGTTTCTCGTCTAATCTCTACATCTCCACTGCTCTGATTGGATTAGTTTTAATTGCTCCTGTTATGATTGTAGCCCCATGATTTGAAGTTTCTATAACTTTGTATATTTTTCGTTAGTTCGATTTGGTCGCTGAGCACTCACTGTAGTTCGATGTTATAAGGTAAGCCTTTTATAACTGATGTCTATTTTCCTCAAGATGGAGTCATTCGCATCACTTTCTGAGTTTTTTCATTGGTGCTAGTCTTTGGATTATCTTTTTCTGTGTGGTTTCTATTTGATTGTTTCTACAGGTTACTCTTAGGTCGATCGCCGCTTCTGTACCCATCCGCCTCATCGCTGAGGAAATGTGGGAACCACCAGTACACTTGCATCAAGAGCACACCTGTGGGCTAACGCATTGGGGACAGCTTATGCTGCACGCCCGAGGAGCCGAGAGGCCCCGATGCTTCAGTGGGGTGGAAACAGCATGTCCGCCTCAATCCCGATTTGGTGCCTTGATGTCCATACCTATAGTATGGGATTTGCTCTGCCGGACGACATTGCAGGTACCAGTATACGGGTGGGCCCAAAACGATAAGGATCCAATGGGAATTTGGCAGAGGTGTGGCTGGCACCCGGACCGGACCTTGGTGTGCCCAGGGCCGGCTCTAGGTTTTTTGGCGCCCTAGGCGAAAAAAAATTCTGCGCCCTCATTAAAGTGCCTTCGGCGTGGTCTGCCGGGTATGGAACTTCGAAAATGTGTTTTTGTTAATAATCGTTATGTTTTTTCCACGTTTTTGCACATCGACTTAACCTCTGATGTACTATTGTTTTTAAGGTCAGGAATGTTGTACAAAAATCCAAAGACACCAGATACTTTATTTAACTGAGAACAATTTTTCTTTTACTGCATAAGCAGCTGTGTCTAAAGCAGCAACATAAAAGTGGATCTTGAAACTTTCTGACGGGTCACCTGCAATATTTACTGATTCATCTGTTGATTTGTAATCAACAATGTTCTTCTGTTTTTGAATTCGGACCTTCTCTTTCTCAAATACTGGTTCTACGCCATGCAACTTCTTATGCTACTTCATCAGCATCAACCAGAATTCTATTGAACTCTAAATCACTTCTAGCTGTAACTAAAAACTCTTCGTTTTCTTTTTCAGGTGACTAACTGCTCTCTGGAGACTCAAGTCCTTTTCTTGCAGTGTCTTAATAGTAATATTTTCAAGTAACCCAAGTGTTTCTACCTTCGCAATACTGCCACTAGATCTAATTAGTGTCTTCAGAAATCTCTTCCAAAGCATCACAAACATAACTGGTACCGCAAAGGTGTTATTGCATCAATTCGACTGAACAATCTTGTGCCACTTAGGGGATTTAATGTACTCCTGTTCGTAATTAAAAGTCTGAAAATGCACAAAAACAACAACTGCACTGCCGATGCATACAACTCAGCGCCCTCACGACTTACGATTCACGAAATGACTTGAAGGTCACGCTTACGTCACTTCAGTCACTTCACTATGATATTCTGCCGCCGCATCGCATTAAGGCCGAAGGAAGTGAGGGGTTGACATTTTGCATTCAGAAGCACTAAACTTTAATATAGTTTATATTTTTAAATCCCAAAATAAAAATAAAAATCCTTATTTTTGCGCCCCCAAAATTTTGCGCCCTGGGCAGCCGCCTAGTTCGCCTATATAGATGAGCCGGCCCTGGGTGTGCCCCCCCCCCTTTCCGGTCTACTCCTGAATATCATTATGCTCTGGACGTAAAAGACGGAATGCTCCTGCGGTATTTTTTAGGCATTATAGTTTGAGTCGAGCGTAACTTCTAGGTATGTGAAATTGTCATTGTTTCAAGGAATGGTTGTCTGTATAGTCTTCTGTGCTTATTTGAGTCAAGGTCGTCAGCGTAATGCTTTTACTTTTCAAGCAATATGTAATTAAATTATAGGTAATTAATGAAAATTCGAAAAAATGTAGGTGATAGTATACTTCCTTGGGGGACTCCATTATAAATAGTTGCTGTGTTATTACTTTTTTTTTATTGCATGTTGACTAGAGCTTTACAATTTGTGAAGTACTCTATGATCCAGTAAAAAAATATGTGGTTTATATAATGGTTGTTTATTGTCGACCCAAACCATGATTGTTGAGTTTTTTTCTTGGAAGCCATTTTTCTATTTCTCGGGCTATGTGAGCTATTCCGTCTCTGTTAATTGTCTTTTCATAAATTCTGCCCGTTCGTCTATCAATACATGTTTGTTTTCAATGATCAATGTGAGCCTATTGTTGACCATTCTTCCCATAATATTGAAGACGCAACTTATTAGACTTATGGAGCATTAGCTGTCAACTTAGTTTCTTGGTTTGCCGGTATTTCGTATAAGGCTCATGATAGCGTTTGCTTTTATAGTTAGCATATTTCCCACTTCCAGCTAGCATTAAGTATCTGTTGTAGTTTTTTCTTGGCCAAGGGTATATATATAGAGAGAAATATGTATAGAAATATATATATTGTCACGTGCGAAAACAGCTACTGACGTATAATATTATTTTTAGGAATGTAATATTTATACATTCTTTTGATTTACATCCCTCTTGAATCCTATAAGGTTGTATAAGAATTAGTATTGGTGTTATTGTAGTAGATTTGATATTTATTTGGCTCGTAGGATGTGCATTAGTTGTATGAAGTGAATTAGGTAAACTATACCTTAATATAGAGGAAATCCACAATCGTGTTTGAATGATTAAACACAATTTTATTCCAACAAGTTGAAATTATGAATATAACAGCAACACAGAATATATGTACCAATATTATCGGATGAAACTTAATCAGTTGAGATTCTTCTATATCGTACTAAGCCGAGATAACGTATCTTTTAAGAAAGTGGTCAAGAACCATCCTCACAAAATAGCGCCCAAGCTAGAACCAACTAACGATCTCAAAACCCTCGTGCGTATCACGCATTTTAATGCTATGACGTAGTGTCTAGACATACACATGTTTTATTCCTAACACGGAAACATTTCGGGTTTAAGATTATTTCTTTGAACTTTAATTAATAATAATAGAACCAATATAATTATGGAAATAAAACTACTTTCGTAACACTCGTCCCCCCTTAAGACACAAAGAAATTACAGACAGTGTTAAGTATGTAATTATTTGTAGCGTATCCATAAAATAAAATAAACCGATTTCCCAAAATATCTATAAGGTTTAATGGACTATTGGACAATTTTTTTAAGATTAAAATGAACCATATATTACATATACCTTTAATAACAAAGTTGTTATTATGGAATCCATTATCATATTATCTTACCAGTGTATGTGACACATTAATAAATATTCATACCTTAAACAGTCACCCGTGGGTCAATCTTACTTATCACCCTTACTAAACTTACTTCAGCAAATGATTATTAATTAAACATTTATTTATCAATTAATATTTACAATTATGATTTTTGTGTGTACAACGTAACCCATAAAACCATTACCACCAATAACCAATTCCCATAGAATTGACATGAAATACCTAAATAAGTGGAACCAATTAATACTTGATAGATCATTCTTTAGAAAGTTTAATTTATTTATAACCGATTATTGTATCATGAACTAATGATTTTCAGTTATTATATTATTATGATGTCTCAATTATGACATCAAGAATATTTAAAATGTGATAATCTCAGCTGATTTAGCTTTTACATAGCATAAAATAAGACATCTAAATTATAACATGACGACATAGAAAACAAACAATTTGCAAAACACATCAAGAGAATTAATTGAACAAACACAAATGTGGATGTATTCAAGTTAACTACCAGTGTGTGTGCAATTGGTGTATGCAATAGTTACCTTTTACCTTACAACGTATGATTGTTTCCAGAAGAATTTTAAGTTTTTTTCTGTAATGTTTCATAGTGTAATAATTCAAAACATAGTTTATTTATTGTCATATTTCCAATTGTGGCGTTTTGGGAAAAGATTAACGTCACACGCAACTAAGGAAGGTCTTAGATGTAATCCGCTCTTATAAGATAATATAATCATATATCATCTGTACGTACAAACCACTGACATTAAGTGCCACAATCTTGCATGTCTGATTGGAGTAAGAATGTGTCTTTCTTTTCTATCTCCTATATTTAACATTAAAGTATTTAGCTTGCATTGAATATTTTTTACATATATGTATATGTTCTGCATGCCCATAAGTATAATACTTATGTTGACTTTAGTTTCCATTCATGTATATTGTCATTGTTACTAAGTCTACATCATGCCCACCATTCTAAATTGTGTAACATGGTTGCGTATCGCCCCCCCCCCCGTACCACGGACGATCGAGAAACAGGTCAAGGTCATTCCTGAGCCCACCGTCTCTGACCTTCGCCCCTACCGTCCCTCCTCACTTATAACATGTATATGAAAATAGACCTCTAAGGGCTCGTTCCCTGGTCAAAACCCCCTTTGTTGCTTAAACAAAGGCGCCGCCGGAAGATAAGAATTACCTTGGATGGCTGACCGCCTCTTCGCCCCTCCCCCCTCACCGCCACTCGCACCCACCATCCCCCACCCCTCTCCCCATGCTTTCCATACTCCTTGTCAATCAGACTAAACGTGTACATTTCCCCCTATCCTCCCATTTTATATCACGCGACTATTACTATTATTGCTTTTAGTTATAGATTTAAGGTGTAGAGTTTTACGGACAGTCTAGCTAGGTGGTCGTGAGGCGGAGTGGGTCCCGTCTGGGCCCCTCCGAGGCCTTTGTGAAGGCTCCGACCCTAAGTCTGTATCTAAATCTTAATCTTTGCTGTTTATATTGTTGGACAATGTACCTAGGATATTATGTATGATATATATGCAACGGTATACTCAGTCTTAATGTGAATAAACTTCAGAATATAATGTTTCCGCTCGTGTTCTCTAATGACTATAATCGATGTTGTGAAGTCTATATGTGTTTAGTATAGACAAACCTCTGCATAATTACCTCAGACGAGCCATGGAATTCTACACACTTACATATAAATTTGATCATCAATACGTTAAACTCTAGCAAAGTACTCTGGCGCATCACTTAAGACAACACGCAGCCAACAATAATAGAAGAGAATAATTCATCTCTTATCTATTTTTGCAGACCACTCTTATAAGAAGGAAAGAATACACATACGAGCCTGCCTGCCACACAGCGTGACATAATTCAGTCACTTTTACTTAATCATACAGAAGGCATGACACACAGGAGGCCCAGGTGCAAATCTAACCCCAACT
Source organism: Anisus vortex (assembly GCA_949126835.1). Classification (NCBI taxonomy): domain Eukaryota; kingdom Metazoa; phylum Mollusca; class Gastropoda; family Planorbidae; genus Anisus; species Anisus vortex. Next base: position 32,167,417 of record OX421492.1, read on the forward strand.
TATAAAGTTTACGTAGTGATTAAGTGGTCTAATCACCCCCGCCACGTGACACCAATAATATATATGTTAATCAATACAATGAATGACATAAAAGAAACATTTCATGAGAAACTGACTTCCTCCTGTTCAATCAGCCTTGTTCTATTGCGTACATCTGCAAATAGATTAATATTAATATGTTCATTAATTTGACCTTTGATAGCGGATTGTTCGCAAGCGGGTAAATGTGCCAATTTTTCATTAAGGGTTTTTAAAACTTTTTGTGATTTGTAATTTGCTTTCTGCCTATTCACGTTCAATTTCGGGTGAATTATTCCCGACTTTAATAACAGTGTTTACCGAGGCAACAACATATTGTTCTTCTCTGGTAATGTATGGTTTCAACATATTGATATGGCACACTCGTTGCGATTTCCGTCTATCAGGGGTCTTTACAAGATAGTTAACCTCACTAAGCTTAGCCATAACGTCGTAGGGTGCTGTAAACTTGGCACTCAGGGGTTGACAAGATAGTGGCGTCAGCATGATAACTTTATCACCAGGTTGGAAGATACGGGTTCTTGCGTCGACGTCATAATAGACCTTCATCTTGTCTTGTGCCTGCAAAAGATTAGATCTGACAACTTTTAATGCATTATACAGTCTATTTCTAAAGTTCTCCACGTATGTCAGTAGACCAGTGTCTTCAGTGGATGATAACCATGTCTCTTGTAACAGCTTTAGTGGTCCACGAACTGTGTGTCCGAATACCAGTTCAAAGGGACTAAAACCAAGATATTATTGTACAGCCTCTCTGGTTGCGAAGAGTGCGAAGGGAATACCACGATCCCAGTCGTCGTTATGCTCGAAACAGAAAGTACGGAGCATATTTTTCAATGTTTGGTGGTATCGTTCCAGTGCGCCTTGACTCTGTGGATGATATGCACTCGATACTGCATGACGAATACCCAGCCGTTCTAAGACTTGACGAAATAACTTCGATGTGAAATTTGAACCTTGATCTGACTGCACGGTTTTCGGAAGACCATATCGGGTGATGAATCCGATAAGTGCATCAGAGATTTTGTCGGCATTGATGCTACGTAGATGAATAGCCTCTGGAAATCTCGTTGCCGAACACATAATAGTGAACAGATACTGGTGGCCAGTCTAAGTTTTAGGCAACGGACCAACGCAGTCTATAATGATGTGACTGAAGGGTTCTGAGAATGCTGGTATGGGTCGTAGAGGAGCTACCGGAATGGTCTGATTTGGTTTGCCGACCATCTGGCAGACACGACATGATCTGCAAAACGATGTGACGTCACGACGTAGGCCAGGCCAGAAGAAATATGGAAGACTCCTGTCGAAGGTTTTCTGTATCCCTAGGTGACCAGCATACGGTGAATCATGGGCCATATGTAGTATGTCCTTGCGGTATACAGTGGGTACCACGATTTGATGTACTTCGCTGCATGTTTCATCGTCGTTTTCTTTCCCGCTCCATTTCCTCATCAACAACTCGTCCCTCAGGTAATAACCTGCGGCCATTGTTTCTAATTCTCCTTCATTCTTTGCTTCCTCTTTTAGCTTCCCGATCTCTGGATCTTTGCCTTGAGCAAGAATGAGTAGTTGTCTAGGCGACAAATTACTTTGATCAGTATGACTTGAGTGACCACCTAGAACATCCGCCATGAAGGTTGCTTGTAAGTCAATCTCTGGTGTCGGTTCTGGTTTCTTTGTCGATTCATCAGTCATCCTTAGCTCTGGTGATAACGCATACTGAATTTTCAGTATTCCTACACTGAACAGAGTCTTTGGTTTCTTTAAGTACAGGATGTACCTGATTTTTGGCAATGTCACTTCCTAAAAGTAATGAAATGCCTCTGTAGGGAAATTTCTTCACTATCCCAACAATAACAGATCCAGTGAAGTAATTACACTTCAACTGTATACGATGTAACGGTGCCGTAAGTGTCCCAGCCATAGTACTGATTAAGGCATACTGGCCTGTATGAGTCAATTTCGACGTTGGTACAGTATTCTTCAACAGTAGAGATATATCAGCACCGGAGTCACGTAGAATTTTAATCTTGTGTTCTCTAGCTTGATTATCTATAGGTGACACATAGCCCTCGCTAACATCAGATAGCATGCACTCGGGTAGTTCTCTGCCTACTGAGTTTCTTGCTACACTACTGTCTCCATAAGTAAACGTTTTATTTACTGATTGTTCATCTGTCACACTCCCTTTGGAGTTGGAACTGGAATGTTCAATAGCCTCGGTCTTTATTTCAAAGACTCTTTCTGACTTTGAGCAGCTTGGACATGCGTGTTTCGCCATCTCCTCATGACTAACATCAGATGTCTTTCTTTCAGCTTTAATTCTTTTGTGGGCAGTTTTGTTTATTTGAGTTTCAGTTTGTACGGCGATGTGCGATAAAACCACGTTGTTCTTGTTTTTAATGGGTCTTTTCTCTTTATGTAGACTCCAGCAATTCTCTTTTATATGTCCATCTTTCTTACAAAAGGTACAGGTAATTCTCTTTTGTACAAAACTTGAATTCTCTTGTTTATCGGCTTTTTGTTTACTTTTGTCCTCTGTTGATCTTAACTTCCTCTCTGTATTACTGTTTTGAGTCCTTAAACTTGTTCTGTCATTTTGAAAATAATGGCTATGCGGGTGAATAATGACGTATTCATCGGCTTTAACTGCTGCTTGTTCTGCTATTTCAATACCACGATCAGCCAAATGAACTTTTACATCAGTGCAAATCTTCATTAAAATCCTCCATCAGTATGAGATTATATAGTTTTTTATAATCTTTATTCAAATTCTTAGGTCGTAGCCATCGATCAAGATACTTTTTCTCTAATCTCAGGAAATCAACATGTGAAACTTCTGGTTCGTTCTTGTACTCACGATATAACTTTCGATACTTTTCTGGAGTTAGAACATAATTCAATAGTACTCTGCTCTTTATTAGTTCATAATTATTGCATTCCTCTGGAGTCAGATTCAATACCACATCTAGAGCCTTGCCTTTTGTTAGAGCTGAACGTAAAAGTACTGCTTTCTTATTTTCAGGAAAATTATAATCGATCGAGTTTCTATCGAAGACCATAAAGAACTCATCAATGTCTATGTTCTCCATGCTTGGAACATGCTTTTTAAACTTATATAGTTCCACATTATTTGATTCTGGAATCGTATTAGTTGATGAACGAGACTTTGCCAATTCAATCCTTTCATTACTAGCGATTCTTTCTTTTTCCAATTCCCCCAATCTCCTCTCTTTCTCTGAATCTATCCTTTTACCCTCCAATTGTAATTCTAACGTCATCATTTCTAACTGGAATTTCATGTCCGCACTTAGTTCATTTACATTCATTTTAAATTCATGGTTATTTATGTCTGTTTTCAGGGTTTCTGATACATTGAGAACCACTGATTCTTCATTATTCATAGTATTTTCCTCAAGCATTCTACCATGTCTTTTCAAACAGTCCTTAATTTCTTGAATCAATTTACTCCTTACTGGTGTAACTTCAATAATGTCTATTCCCAGAGAATTTGCCATCTCTTTTAACTGGGTTAGTGACATGCTATTTAACTGTTCTGACGAGATAGCAAAAATGTTCAATTGCTCCAGCGTAAGATTAGCTTCCGCCATGTTTTATATTAATGACGTAAATAGAATAAAAAAAATTAAACTTTACCTTTCATAAAGTCCTTTGAAATATTTTTACACCACTGTTAATTTGTAGAAGATAAATTTTAAAGATGATTGTGTACAAAGCTGTATAATAGTATGTCCGAACACAGACAGACTCCCACGTAGACAGAATTTTAATAAATACTTGTTGTAAATCGTTTTCACTAAAACAGTATATCCTCAATTTCTTATACAGACAAACTTTAGATCCAAGGACGATAGCCCCCAATCTTTTGTCACGTGCGAAAACAGTTACTGACGTATAATATTATTTTTAGGAATGTAATATTTATACATTCTTTTGATTAACATCCCTCTTGGATCCTATAAGGTTGTATAAGAATTAGTATTGGTGTTATTGTAGTAGATTTGATATTTATTTGGCTCGTAGGATGTGCATTAAATGTATGAAGTAAATTATGAAAACTATACCTTAATATAGAGGAAAGCCACAATCCTGTTTGAATGATTAAACACAATTTTATTCCAACAAGTTGAAATTATGAATATAACAGCAACACAGAATATAAGTACCAATATTATAGGATGAAACTTAATCAGTTGAGATTCTTCTATATCGTACTAAGCCGAGATAACGTATCTTTTAAGAATATGGTCAAGAACCGTCCTCACACAATAGCGCCCAAGCTAGAACTGACTAACGATCTCAAAACCCTCGTGCGTATCACGCATTTTAATGCTATGACGTAGTGTCTAGACATATACATGTTTTATTCCTAACACGGAAACATTTCGGGTTTAAGATTATTTCTTTGAAATTTAATTAATAATAATAGAACCAATATGATTATGGAAATAAAACTACTTTCGTAACAATATATATATATATATATATACGTAGGATTCGATTTACATTTCCAAAAGCGAATATTTTTTTGTGTGTGTATGTGTACATGCTATGCTAATTTTAGAAACCTTTTTTTTTGCAAAGCACGCATTTCTATCAGTTTGTGTTATTCATTGTAAAAGACAATTGGGTATTATTAGCACAATAAACGTCATCACTCAATGTCTTTTGAGAAGAATTAGTTTTATACAAACGTTAGTGTGTGTGTGAAGTCAAACCATATGTGTAAGAGCTAGTGAAATAAAAATCGGGCGTTGTCACTTTTAAACAGCCATGTGCATAACTTGTTATTAGCTAAACGACTATGCAATTAGTTTCAGCATGTTAGCATGAGAAAGAGAATCAATAAACCTGTCAAAGATCAGGTCGTTGACAAACAAAGAAGCAAAGAAAAATAGTTTTCGCTGTTTATAAAAAAGATATAAAAATAAAGTGCATTTTTCTTTCTTTTATTTCTTTTTTCGTATATTGTAAATGTTATGTTTTATTACGATTTCTTAACTTAAATGTGTTTGAAATGAACGTAAACATTAAAATAGAACTTGTAAAGAATAATTTTTTTTTTTTTAAAGAAGATTTAGATTGTTTTTCTTGAAAATATGTTACTAATGGAGTCATTTTAAAAGGACCATTCTTAAATTCAAAATTTTATGTACAAATAAACTGTTATTTTTATATTACTCTTTACCTTTCAATAAAATACGAAAAATATAGGACGAAAAGGACACTTGAATTAAATCAACAGCATGTCAAAGTTTCATTAACTTTGGACAAATTCATTCACCACCAATAAAATAAATCAGTCTTTAATTGTATTATTATTGTATTTGTTACGTTCTAGTAATATATTAGCCACTTTATTAATTTGTAAAAACGAAATTTATGTGTCAATAAATATTTCTTTATTGAAGAATGTTGACGGAAATAGTGGATGCTGTAATTAATCTGTGTATAATAAACACTTTTTTTTCTACTGACATTATTGCCATTTTTTTTTTTTTGCCATGTGTTTTTCTTAACATACTAGCCTTAAATATTTAATTTCAGAATGTCCAAAATAAAATTTCTTAGAGTAAAAAAAAATGTTGACTTGTAAAGCCTTTACATTTTTTTACAGCCCTACTTAATTAGTTTTGTAACGTTTTATAAACGTTTTATTAATATGAAGACAATGAAAACCATTTCCATTTTAGGCTACTTTTAGTAAAATTGTAAAATGTAAAAGATGTTATTGAATTATTTCTATAACTTTTTTCTGATATACAAAAAATGTGTCTATTCGACAATTCGTCTATTGCGGAATTTCTTCTTCTGAACACTTCCTCTACTGATTTCCTTAAAAGTGAGGTGAATTTATGACTAAAAATTATCAAACAAGATTATAAAAAGAAGAAAATACGTTTTTATCAATGTGATTGATAATCGGAAATTACAACCACGTATATACTTAGCTTTAAAACATATGTACTTCAAACTATAGCTTTTCTGTCTTTGAATATGATGACTTGAACCTTGGTTGTGAAATAAAATGTATAAATTTCAAGCAGCGTGAGAGTAATGATACTGAAAAGAGATATATCTAAAAGCCTTAGCGTTTGTCGAGTGTATATCACATGAACAAATGTCTTGTGTAATGTTGTTGCATTATAAGTAAGTTGGTAAAGGAATAATGATATATTCTAGTCCTGTTAATTAGTATGAGACAGCTAATCAGGTCTCTTCTAGATGGCAAGGCCTACACAATGATGGGCCATTGGTTTGTACATTCTTCAGCCTACCCACGGTTTATTTTTCCCAGTTGTCCATTTTTAATTAGAAAAGTCTGTCAGCATCATAAGGAGAAGCTATGTACAATGCATACATTTCCTGGTCCACTTTCCTTCTTAGATTCACTGGATACTTGAAATTGGACGTCATCGTCTTAAACAAATAAGGGTTTTGTTGACACAATATAATTCAACCTTAATCCATGTCTTCAAAACCCATCGCGGTTCATGACACTATCAATCTTAATACAAGCACGAATGATCCCTCATGGCCACTGCTGTACAGTTGTTTATGCGACCAGCGGAAACGCGCAGAAGAATTGTCGTCCTATATGAATTATACATATGATTGCATGAAATTGCTACGCAAATAATACGTGAACTAATAAATGTTGTGCAAATTAGTTATTCACTTTATTACAGGTTCTAAAGTGCTATTGATTGTTGGTATTATGATACTTTTATCTAACTTAGTGCATGCAAAATGTAGTTAACTGAAGAAACTAGGTAAACAAACAACCTAACATCATTAAAAACCGTAATCAAAATGGAAGACTAGACTCAATTCTCGCTAAGAGTAGGAGACAGATTAAGCTTCTGTACAGTAGGAGCGTATCTAATATATAAGATGAGATACTAAAGATATTTAAAAAATGATTCAAGGACTTGCTTTATTTTAAAAGAAATAATACATGAATGATAACAAAGCATAGTTTATATCAGCGGTTCCCAAACTGGGGGGCGCGACCCCTTGGGGGTCGAATGTCCATTTCGCGAGGGTCGCCAAAGACCTTCGGAAAACATATGTTTTTGATGGTCTTAGGAGCCGAAACACAGTTCATCTTTCCGTCTCAATGCGAGTCCACATACATGCAGATACATCCGCATACTACGTGTAACACGAGTGTAGAGAGTTGTGTTAAAAAGCCTCTTCTCAGTTAAAAGCAGCCATTGTGTTAAAAGCAGTAGTATTGGCGATAAAACGACCGACACGTCATTAATATTTTGGAATTTAGTGTAGATTCTGTTCGGCCTGGATTTCAAAATAATTAGTGACCAAAAGTAATCGGAGCTCACTTTATGATATATAGACAAATATTAGCAACAAAGACATTGCCACACCAGTTAAAAGAAGTAATATAAAGCGTCATAAGTTGTGCCCTTTAGTAAAAACAAGATCTTTAAGCAGTTGACTGTTTTCGCAATTGTGCAACGAGTATGATGCTCCGAACAATGCTTAGCTATTTCACACTTGTGAGATGATTGTCTTGAGAATTAAAACTTGTTTTTTTAGCTTTATTGTGAACTAGTTTCTTATAAATATATTTCATATCAGAAAGCAAGACTGCTCTTTGGAGCACTTATTGGCGATTAAAGTGAACTGCGGACAATAACTTACTTGGTTGACATTTTGTCGTCTTGAATGAAATAAATTTATCACTGCAAGGAGGAAAATATAACATGCCTTAATTTATCTAAAAAGATCCGATCATTCCAAATGAAATTTAGCTTTTGCTTAAAAAAAATTGAAAATGAAAATGAATTGTAGGCTATATGCTGTCTACTTCAGGCCCCATGAAGAGGGCGTGTGTTTGTGTAAGTGTGTGTGTGTGTGTAGTTGCGCCGGGGCCCATAAGATTTTATCTTTGTAATATTATTTGTAAGATCAATGCTGAAATTTAGAAAATATTGCATTAATTTAAATTAAAAACTGTACTTGATTAAAGTTTGTGAATAGGCTTGTAAGGTTGTGAATGATATGATTACATTCTAATGATAATGCTTATGGCAGTTTCATAAAATTAGTTTGTATTACATTTGTGTAAGTGTGAGGTCCAGGTAAATGTCTGAGAATTTGCAAGTTAGATAAAAATCGGTTGTTGTCACTTTTAAACAATCAAGTGCATAATTTGTTATGATCTAAATTTTTATTCGCTAAGTTTTAGCATGTTAGCATGGCGGGTAAAGAATCAATAACCCTTAGAAAGATCGTATACCAAAAATAAAGCAAATAATAATATATTGAGAAATTAATATAAAAGAAATGAAAAGAAAGCGCATGTTTTTTTCTTTTATCTCTTGTTTAGTATACTTTAAGTGTTCTGTTTTATTATGATATCGTTTCTTTTTTTTGTTTATAAGAAAAATAAACATTAAAATTTAATTTGTACAAAAAACAACATATTTGTTTTTAAATATGTTTTTTCCTGCTTGGTTCATTTTGAATAGGACAATTCTTAGAATCTGGATTAATTGTTTTTTTCATGTACAAAGATACTTTTTTTTTATTACACTTTGACTTTCTATAACATAAGAAAAGGGGGAAAAGGACACTAGAATAGAAACTAAAGCAAGTCAATATATCATAAACTTTGGACAAACTCTAATTCACCACCTGACTAATAAAAATAATCAGTCAACAACACAAGTTTTACCTTTCATTTATTTGTGACATTCCATTAAAATATTTTTCACTTTATAGTTTTGTAAAAGCGAAACTTATATTATATATGTTAAAAATATTTCTTTTTTGAAGAATGTTGACGGAAATAATGGATGCTGTAATTAATCTGCGGATAATAAATACTTTTCTTGGTCTGACCTTAGTGTCAGTTTACTTTCTTTACTATCTATACTTAAAATTGTAACATTTTGTTAAATTTTTATATTATTAAGACAATAAAAGCCATTATATAATGGAGGTGAAATTATATAATAAATAAATAAGTATGTAATATGAAAATGGCGTTCTAGTGTGAGACATCGCTAAGCAGTACATAATGGGTACACCCTAATAAAAAACTAAGAGTTGACCAAAGCAGTCGATGTGGCTAAATGCGTAACTAATCTGCATTTGGATCAAAGAAATCAACTTTTATTGTTGATAAGCTCTTGCGCACCGTCTGATGCTAAGACTGGTGTTGCTAGATCTTATTGAGTTGCCTCTTTGACGATTATGGCGATTATTTCACTATTACCTCTTCAATTATTTCACAAACATTAATTTAACATAAATAAGTAATTCTTCAAGCTAGAATACTCCAGGCAGGCAGACACAAACACATAGATCAACTCAATGGCGGAAATGAATTTCGAACACTGTTTATTTAATCAGAAGTCGATGGACAGATGAGGCGTTTCACAATAAAGATTATGATATATCATTAAAAATGGAAACAGTCAAGACCCAAACAAACTATCCTAGTCAGTGGTCCCGACACCAATTAAAACAAAATCATTCTGAATTACACTCGAGTACCAGACTAGAGGGTGGTGGGAGAGAGGATGGCGACTACCCTTTTGTCCATAACGATGAGTCACTGGTAGGGGGTGAGAGGAGACGGGTAAGAGAGGCAATTGGGTAATCTTTAATACCCTCCCGTAGAGGGAGATATTACATAATATGTGTCAATTTACCGGGGAAAGTTTTATCACCGCACATGCGTCGGCCGTGAATCTAGCATGTAAACCATATCTACAAGTCCTGGCCGGCGGCCGGTGGAGGTGGGGATAGATAAATTAGGGGGTACCATTGGCGTGGGGTGGTGCCTGGGCGGAGACATGGAAGAGGGTTAAATGAAAAGCGTCCTGACTTATACAGGGATAGACATAATAAGTCTAGATGACTATGTTTGTCTAATAATATATATATATTGTTACGTCCACAATCCCCTTGTGGCCAGAGCTGTGTAGATCTTGCTGATAATTCTCGTTAGTCCTAGGGGAGACTTTAATTATTGGTATTTATGTTTCAGTATTACACGAACTCTTCTTATAGTCCTAGGCACAAATTCAGTATTTGTATTCCAACATTTCCTTTCTTGTAAATTATGGTAGTAGATAAATCTTATAGTAATGTATACAACACAATAGGATAGTAACTTGACAAAGAAGCTTCAGTGTAACTGTTGTTGATAGTTTATTTCAGGTGGTATGTTCAATATATACAATATATCTATTATGTACAGTTAGAATAAAATAGTGCAAACACAAACGTTCAAAGGAACATATTTTGAAACTCTCTGTCTTTCAGACAAAACAAATCATTAAATACTATCCGAGTGGTGCAAGGGACAGACCCACTACCAGTAGGGGTGAAAATCATGGTAACATTACAAAACTCATAACAAAACGATATGAACTTCCCCTATTAAATAATGAGTCGTTCCCAGACTCTGAGAATTTGAGATCAACACAGAATCCCAGCATTACCTAGAACCTTTCGTTTTCCTACTAAACGTCCTAATATCGCGTGTAGTAAGAAAAGAGAGAGAGAGGAGAATAAACATTGCGTGTTCCAATTCTTGGAAAAACAATATACATGACACGCCCCCACCCAATGAAAGAAATAATGTACCATAATTACCCAAGTAATACTCAACATGGTACATTTTTCGTACTTAACACTATCGTTTTAATAACCAACAATCAATGGAAGATTATTAGACAATTTAAGCAAACATGGCTCACTGGCACAACTAAATTATAAAAAGTGTCACTACCCAATGGTAATTGTGATTATAACGTGATGGACAAATATTTCACCGTTAGTATTAATATTAACTAATGTCTCAACAAGTACAAATAATTCAAAAATATTCTAGTCATTCTTTTTTTAACTATGTACAGTTGTGTGGATTTCCACCAAAAATTTGCAAAAAGTCTTAATCTATTTAAACAAATATAACATTGCTCAAACTCTGTCAATTTTCAACAGTTTACTTCTAATATACAAACCAAAAGATAAGTAATACATAACTCGAATCAAACTATAGGTTACTTCCCCTTTAAATTACAGTGTCGACTTGACATTAACAGGGTTCATACCTAAGATGATGATACTTCCCCTTTTCTCAAATATGAGGAGAAAATACGCTCTAGTTACGATTACTACAGTAATCTAAATATTAAAATGTAATCCACTATTATGCGTTTTTTGGCAAATTTAAAAAATTTATATAAAAGATTGTTCAGGGTTGAATGAGTGCACACCTTTAGGTACCTTTGTTTCCCTCCATTCCCGGATATATGGAATATATAACAACCTATACAACTTAGTGAATATCCACTAGTTTTTCCCATTCTATTACCATGATATAACAATTTAGCAATAGATTTCCAATATTATCTATTAATTTATACCAATTGATATTACATCTCTTTCTAAGATAAAAATTGTACATATTATTATTTAGTTCCATTCATTAACTAAAATAAAACAAGATAATAAATCAACTATCTCAAAGTTTTCCCACTTAATTGCATGTGATGACAATTACTTTTATCCATCCATATCAAGTAAATACGTGCATATTATATATTTATTGCATCATGCATCAACATTTAAATGGAATTTCTTTTCCATAATCAAATGAATTTAAAATATATCAGAACATCAATATTATACATGATTATAAGAATTATTAATACTTTCAAAAGACTTGACTTCTGTATGATACAAGTATTCTATAGGTATTCCATAATCAAAATTCAAACGAATGATAGGTTATCATGACACATTCTTAATGAATAAGTGAGATGATCTGAAAAAGAAGTATAGGGTTATTCAGTCAATCATGTAGCACCCGAGATAGATTATCAGCTATGACCTTGTCTCTATCTTGTCGATGTTTCGGGAAATGGGATACCAGTCGGTCTCTGTCAAATTACTTAATTTCCCAAAGTCTCTATAAAACTGCAGTGTGTGGTCGGCTTTTGGTACCATCACACAGGGTGTAGACCATTTGCTATCACATTTTCCTCCTATGTCATTTTCTAACATATACTTTACATCTAATTTAATATGCTCAGGTCTGATGGGGTCAAATGGATGCTGTTTAATAGACCTGGCACCCTCGGTTAACACTACATCGTGCTCTATGACATGTGTCCTACTGGGAACATTTGTAAACATTGACTTATTTTCATGTACCAGCTCAATAATCTTCTCCTTATCTTCTACCGGAAGATGTTCTAGCCTTGTATCTAAACTCTTAAGGGCATCTGTATTATTAAGTTTACTTTCTGCAAACTTATATTCTATCCTAGATAAATCCGTCGGGACTCTAGCTAACGAAATCATGGGGACCTCCCGTGGTTTACTCTTTTCCCTGGAAACATAGGGCTTAAGTAAATTAATATGGCATACCCTCTGTTTTTGTCTCCGGTCAGGAGTCTTTATCAAATAATTGACCTCGCCAAGCTTTGACTCTATCTCATAGGGTCCACTAAACTTTGCACTTAAAGGCTGATTTTGCAAAGGTAGAAATACAAGAACTTTGTCACCTGGTGCAAAAGTTCTAGCTGTAGCTTTACGGTCATAGTTCTGTCTCATACGCTCCTGCATCTGTGGAAAATGAATCTTCACATGGTTAAAAGCATGATAAAGCCTATTTTTAAATTTATCTACATATGACAAAAGTCCAATCGGTTCACTGTCCGTTAGCCAAGTTTCATGTAGAAGTTTCAACGGACCTCTGACTGAGTGTCCATACACAAGTTCGAATGGGCTAAACCCCAGGGATTCCTGAGTGGCCTCCCTTGCAGCGAACAGTACATAAGGCACACCCTTATCCCAGTCTTTCTCGTTTTCATAACAGTACTTTTTAAGCATCGATTTTAATGTCTGATGAAACCTTTCCAGAGCTCCCTGGCTCTCAGGATGATAGGCACTTGATAGCCTATGGCTTATCCCTAATTGTTCCATGACTTGTTTGAAAATGTTCGAAGTAAAGTTAGTCCCCTGGTCGGACTGTACTGTCTTCGGTAGGCCATAACGTGTGAAGAAATTTGTCAGGGCGTCTACCACCTTCACTGTTGTTATGTTCCGCAACGGAATGGCTTCCGGGAAGCGAGTGGATGAACACATGACTGTGAGCAGGTATTGAAAACCGGCTTTTGTTTTCGGCAACGGGCCCACGCAATCAATGAGTATATGACTGAATGGTTCGTCGAACGCTGGTATCGGCTGGAGTGGAGCGACAGGAATTCGTTGGTTAGGACGTCCTACCATTTGGCATACGTGGCAAGTCTTGCAGTATTGTTCGACATCTCTTCTCAGTCCTGGCCAGTAGAAGTAAGGGAGGATACGGTGGTGCGTTTTCCGGACTCCCATGTGACCAGCGAAAGGAAGATCATGCGCCATACGCAGTATATCTTGACGATAGCACTTAGGTATTACAATCTGGTGAATACTGTCCCACTCGTTTGTACCTGAGTTGAGCGGTTTCGACTTTCTCATCAATACTTCATCTTTCATGTAGAAACATTCCGCCATTGCATCTGCAGTCTTTTCGTCAACAGCTTTCATTCTGAGTTGCATTATTACTTCGTCATTCAATTGTTCTCTCACCAATTTCTGCTTTGGTGACAAAATGTTATCGTTCTCTGTTGCATCACCAGTTGTTAGTTCAGCAAAGAACGTAGCACTTAAATCGATGTCAGGTGTTTCTGTTATCACTGTTTCATTCGCATGTGTGTCTTCAGAACAGACAAACACATCTTTCGTTGCACTACACGGCGTAGCAGGAGTCTTTACCGACTTCTTTTTCTGCATTGCTCTTGTCAGTGCACATGTTGGGCGTTCATTGGCAGGACGTAGGTTTTTGTCCTCCGCCATCTTTGTCTCCAACACTTTAACCATGGGCTCGACAGTGACTCTGCCGCCCATAATGTCATTTCCTAATATCATGGAAACGCCTTTGACGGGTAGTGCGCGCCACACTCCCACTACGATGTTACCTGTAAAAATATCCGACTCGAGTTTTATTCTGTGCAGTGGAGCTTCCACAGCCTCCATACTAGCACCTCTCAGCACAACAGACTCACCGGTACTGGTGGCATCTGTTAACGGCACACTGCCCTCCAGGATCACGCTGACAGCAGAACCCGTGTCACGTAATATCTGTATTTTCTTCTTGCTGAGTACATCGACTTCTGTCGACACTGTCCCCTCGTAGACAAAGGGTCGAAAATCGGATAGGTCGTCCTCTTCCGGGACTTCAGGAACCATCTGTTCCTCACGGCCTTCTGAAAGCATAATAGATTGAGTACAGCTATTCTCTTGTACCTTAGATAGACTGTTCTCAAAAACCATCGACTCCACAACTATGGGCGATGCCGGCCGCATTTTTTTTTAGTTTCTTGACCCTGTGTTGCACACTTCTTCTGTCTGCTTGCTATCTTTCTGCACTCTGGCACAGTGTAGAATAGCACCTTGCTTCTTGGTAAGGATCCAACAATCTTTCTTCATGTGGCCCTCTTTCTTGCAATTGAAACATACCACCTTTGCTTTATTTACATCTGTCTGCTTCCTGAAATGAACTAAGTTACTATTATTATTTACACCACTGTTCTTATTATTGTTTTCACTTGTCTCTTTTGGTTTACTAGCCTCCTTGGGCTCTGGTTTGTGCACTTTGGGTTTGTCAGCATAATATGGCTTTATGCTGGCGTGAATTATGGCATAGTTATCTGCCAATCTAGCAGCTTCATGCACATCTTCAACCCCTCGGTCTGAGATGTGGGTTTTAATATCTACTCGAATACAATCATTGAATTCCTCAAACAATATTAGGTTCTTGAGTTTATCAAACTCACTTACATTCTGTGACCTTAGCCACTGTTCTAACATTTTCTCCTTTTGTCTCAAAAAGTCTACAAGAGTTTGATCATATGCCTTCTTTCTGTCTCTAAATAGCTTTCTATATTTTTCTGGTGTCAGGGAATAACTTTTCAGCACCCTATCTTTGATTACTTCATAGTCATTTATTTCCTCGGGTGTTAAACTCAACACTACGTCCAATGCTTTTCCTTTGTTGAGAGTTGACCTTAACAATAAAGCCATCTTATCATCAGGGAACTGATAATCTACAGCTATCCTCTCAAAAAGCAAAAAGAAATCTTGAACATCTTCTTCTCTGAATATAGGCAAGTGTTGCTTCATTGCGCTAATATCCATACCGTTGCTGTCCCTACGATGGTCAGGTCTGTTCATGCGTGCCATCTCTATCCTTTCTCTGCTTTCAATCCTAATTCTTTCATTTTCCCTTTCAGTTTCTATCCTAATTCTTTCATTTTCCCTTTCAGTTTCTATCCTCATTCTTTCCAATTCCATTCTCTTCATAGCTAATTGGAATTTTAGGTTTTCACTCAACCCTTCATCTTCTTCATTGTTTGATGATCTAGATGACATATTTCTTACCTCGTCTCCGTGGGCAATTACCTCTCCCCCACTGGGAGCTACATAACCTTTATTGATATCGTTCTGTCCCACTTCAACTACACTACCAGTGTTCATGGCATTCTGCCCGTTCAAACATGTCATAATTTCTTTGGTCAAACGATTACGATTAGGTCTTGCCTGTCCTGCCTCAATCCCAAAGGACTCAGCTAATTCTTTTAGTTCAGCAAATGACATGTCATTAAGTTCCTCACTTGATATATTCGAAGCCATAGTATAGCGTTCGAAATATTTGTTATAGTAGAGTAGTATATATTGTATAATAAAATATAAAGTTCCAACTTACGATTTGTCCAGAAATTTGCACAATATAATATTAAACACTTCGTGGAATCTTCACACTTCCCAAGGAATAAAAACGCAAACCAGTTCTCTCCTCTTTTTTAAAAAGAATAGTTTCACAGTCCTGAAAACGAAACACAAATATGCCGCTCTCAGTACTACTAATGTCACAAAATATTTATAGGTCAGCTAGATCAAGAAAAGTAGAACTCAAATCTACCGAACGAGACTACTAAATCTTGTCAATCCTAGGTCAGGAAAAGTAGAACTCAAATATACCGGGCGAGACCACCAAATTTTGTTACGTCCACAATCCCCTTGTGGCCAGAGCTGTGTAGATCTTGCTGATAATTCTCGTTAGTCCTAGGGGAGACTTTAATTATTAGTATTTATGTTTCAGTATTACACGAACTCTTCTTATAGTCCTGGGCACAAATTCAGTATTTGTATTCCAACATTTCCTTTCTTGTAAATTATGGTAGTAGATAAATCTTATAGTAATGTATACAACACAATAGGATAGTAACTTGACAAAGAAGCTTCAGTGTAACTGTTGTTGATAGTTTATTTCAGGTGGTATGTTCAATATATACAATATATCTATTATGTACAGTTAGAATAAAATAGTGCAAACACAAACGTTCAAAGGAACATATTTTGAAACTCTCTGTCTTTCAGACAAAACAAATCATTAAATACTATCCGAGTGGTGCAAGGGACAGACCCACTACCAGTAGGGGTGAAAATCATGGTAACATTACAAAACTCATAACAAAACGATATGAACTTCCCCTATTAAATAATGAGTCGTTCCCAGACTCTGAGAATTTGAGATCAACACAGAATCCCAGCATTACCTAGAACCTTTCGTTTTCCTACTAAACGTCCTAATATCGCGTGTAGTAAGAAAAGAGAGAGAGAGGAGAATAAACATTGCGTGTTCCAATTCTTGGAAAAACAATATACATGACAATATATATATATATATATATATTGTCACGTGCGAAATCAGCTACTGACGTTAGATGATATTTTTAGTAATGTATTATTATATATTATTTTGATTCATATCCATCTTGGATCTCACAAGGTTGTATAAGAATTTATATTGATGTTATTGAATTAGTTTTGATGTTTATTTGACTCGTCGCGATATGAATCTTTTGTGTATAAAGTGATTTAGATAAACTGTACCTTAATATATAGGAAATCCACAATCCTGTTTGAAATTGAACACAAATTTATTCCAACAAGTTGAGATGATAAAATATAACAATACCACAGAATACATGTACCAGTCTTATATAATGAAACTTAATCAGTTGAGATTCTTTTATAATGAGTTAAGCTGTAATCCTATCTTTAAGAAAGTGGTCAAAAACAGTCCTTCCACATTAGCGCCCAAACTAGAACTAAACTAAACGGTATTCCACCCTCGTGCATATGACGTATTTTATCGCTATGACGTAGTGTCTAGACATATGCATGTTTTATTCCTAACACGGAAACATTTCGGGTTTAAGATTATTTCATTTTAACTGTAGTTAATAATAACAAAACCAATATAATATGGAAATAAATCTACTCGTAACACTCGCCCCCCCTTAAGACACAAAGGAATTACAGACAGCGTTAAGTATGGAATTCTTTGTAGAGTACCTATAAAATGAACCGAATTCCCAAACTATTCGTAAGATTTAATTGACTATTGGACAATCTTTTAAAGATTAAAATGAACCATATATTACATATCCCCTTAATAACAAAGTCGCTATTATGGAATCCCTTATCACATTATCGTATCAATGATTATTAATTAAACATTTATTTATCAATTAATATTTACAATTATGATTATTGTGTGTACAACGTTGACCATAAAACTATTACCACCAATAACCAATTCCCACAGAATTGATATGAATTACCCAAATAAGTGGAACCGATTAATAATTGATAGATAATTCTTTAGAAAATTTAATTTATTTATAACCGATCACTGTATCATTAACTAATGATTTTCAGTTATTATATGATTATTATGATGTCTCAATTATGACATCAAGAATATTTAAAAAAAAAATGTTATAATCTCAGCTGATTTAGCTTTTACATAGCATAAAATAAGACATCCAAATTATAACATGACGACATAGAAACAAACAATTTTCAAAACACATCAATAATCAATTGAACAAACACAAGTGTGGATGTATTCAAGTTAAATACCGGTGTGTGTGCAACTGATGTATGCAATAGTTACCTTTTACCTTACAACGTATGATTGTTTCTAGTAGAATTTGAAGTTTTGTTCTGTAATGTTTCATATTGCAATATTTCAAAACATAGTTTATTTATTGTCATATTTACAATAATATAAATGTTAATCAATACAATGAATGACATAAAAGAAAAACATTTCATGAGAAACTGACTTTATCTTCTGGTTTACCAGTTACATGCGCGACAACGTCTCAGCGACCACATTTTGTTTACCTGGTAAATATAACACATTTAAATTATATGCTTGGAGGAATAAGCTCCAGCGAATAATTCTTTGGTTCTGTTTAACCCTGGAAAGGAAAACTAAAGGGTTATGATCAGTTAAAATGTCAATTGGATATGGAGAACCATTGATATAAAAATCAAAATGTTTCAATGCCAGGATTAATCCCAAAAGTTCCTTTTCTATCACACTATAGTTTCTTTGATGCTTATCAAATTTTTTAGAGTAAAAACTAATCGGGTGTTCCAATGAATCATCACCCTTTTGAGAAATGACCGCTCCCATCCCTGTATCACACGCGTCAACGGTAATTTTAAAGGGTTTACTGTAATTGGGTGTTACTAATACAGGTGCCTCAGAAAGAACATCTTTTAATTTATCAAAGGCCTGGTGGCATTCATTAGACCATTTGAAAGTGCAATTCTTCTTTAATAGATTTGTTAATGGACATGCAATGGTTGAGAAATTTTGACAGAACCGACGGTAGTACCCCGCCATCCCGAGAAAACTACGGAGTTGTTTACAGGTTTCAGGAACAGGGAACTCACGAATAGCCTTAACCTTTGCATTTAATGGTTTTACCAAACCATTTCCCACTATGTGACCTAGATACTCGATGGTTGCATGGCAGAACTGACTCTTAGTCAAGTTTATGGTGAGATTAGCATGAGTCAATTTCGTAAATAACAAATGTAGTTGATCTAAATGAGATTTAAAATCGTCACTAAAAACAACAATATCATCGAGGTATGCGTGACATTTAGGAATGTCCTGAGTAATGGTATTTATTAACCGTTGAAAAGTAGAGGGTGCATTAACCATACCAAAGGGCATGACCTTAAATTTGTACAGTCCGTCAGGGGTTACAAACGATGATATCTCCTGAGCCCTCTCCGTCAGTGGAATCTGAAAATACGCCGTCAATAGGTCAATTTTCGTCACAAACTTAGCATTACTCACTTGATCTATTAGATCGTCGATTCTTGGTATTGGATAGGAATCAGTTTTTGTCACTTTGTTTACCTTACCGTAGTCCACACAAAACCTCATGGATCCATCGGCTTTAGGTACCAATACGCAAGGGGAAGACCAGTCACTACTACTAGGTGTAATAATGTCATTGTCAAGCATGTAGCGAACCTCTTTACGGATGCATTCTAACTGGATAGGATTTGACCTGTATGGATGTTGTTTAATAGCTTTAGTATTTTCATTTAGAATTACATCATGCTTTACTACACTAGTTCTACTAGGTACATCTCCAAATAAATGGATATTTTCATTAATTAGACCTTTGATAGCGGATTGTTCGCAATCAGGTAAATGTGCCAATTTTTCATTTAGGTTTTTTAGAGCCTTTGTATTTTGCAGTTTGCTTTCTGCCACTTCACGCTCAATTTCGGGTGAATTATTCCCGACTTTAATAACAGTGTTTACCGAGGCAACAACTTTTTGTTCTTCTCTGGTAATGTATGGTTTCAACATATTGATATGGCACACTCGTTGCGATTTCCGTCTATCAGGGGTCTTTACAAGATAGTTAACCTCACTAAGCTTAGCCATAACCTCGTAGGGTCCTGTAAACTTGGCACTCAGAGGTTGACCAGACAGTGGCGTCAGCATGAGAACTTTATCACCAGGTTGGAAGATACGGGTTCTTGCGTTGACGTCATAATAGACCTTCATCTTGTCTTGTGCCTGCAAAAGATTAGATCTGACAACTTTTAATGCATTATACAGTCTATTTTTAAAATTTTCCACGTATGTCAGTAGACCAGTGTCTTCAGTGGATGACAACCATGTCTCTTGTAACAGCTTTAGTGGTCCACGAACTGTGTGTCCGAATACCAGTTCAAAGGGACTGAAACCAAGAGATTCTTGTACAGCCTCTCTGGTTGCGAAGAGTGCGAAGGGAATACCACGATCCCAGTCGTCGTTATGCTCGAAACAGAAAGTACGGAGCATATTCTTCAATGTTTGGTGGTATCGTTCCAGTGCGCCTTGACTCTGTGGATGATATGCACTCGATACTGCATGACGAATACCCAGCCGTTCTAAGACTTGGCGAAATAATTTCGATGTGAAATTTGAACCTTGATCTGACTGCACGGTTTTCGGAAGACCATATCGGGTGAAGAATCCGATAAGTGCATCAGAGATTTTGTCGGCATTGATGCTACGTAGAGGAATAGCCTCTGGAAATCTCGTTGCCGAACACATTATAGTGAACAGATACTGGTGGCCAGCCTTAGTTTTAGGCAACGGACCGACGCAGTCTATAATGATGTGACTGAAGGGTTCTGAGAATGCTGGTATGGGTCGTAGAGGAGCTACCGGAATGGTCTGATTCGGCTTGCCGACCATCTGGCAGACATGACATGATCTGCAAAACGATGTGACGTCACGACGTAGGCCAGGCCAGAAGAAATATGGAAGAATCCTATCGAAGGTTTTCTGAATCCCTAGGTGACCAGCATACGGTGAATCATGGGCCATATGTAGTATGTCCTTGCGGTAAACATTGGGTACCACGATTTGATGTACTTCGCTGCATGTTTCATCGTCGTTTTCTTTCCCTCTCCATTTCCTCATCAACAACTCGTCCCTCAGGTAATAACCTGCGGCCATTGTTTCTAATTCTCCTTCATTCTTTGCTTCCTCTTTTAGCTTCCCAATCTCTGGATCTTTGCCTTGAGCAAGAATGAGTAGTTGTCTAGGCGACAAATTATTTTGATCAGTATGACTTGAGTGACCACCCAGAACATCCGCCATGAAGGTTGCTTGTAAGTCAATCTCTGGTGTTGGTTCTGGTTTCTTTGTCGATTCATTAGTCATCTGCTGTTTCTCCATAGCTCTGGTGATAACACATACTGAATTTTCAGTATTCTTACACTGAACAGAGTCTTTGGTTTCTTTAAGTACAGAATGTACCTGATTTTTGGCAATGTCACTTCCTAAAAGTAATGAAATGCCTCTGTAGGGAAATTTCTTCACTATCCCAACAATAACAAATCCAGTGAAGTAATTACACTTCAACTGTATACGATGTAACGGTGCCGTAAGTGTTCCAGCCATAGTACTGATTAAGGCATACTGGCCTGTATGAGTCAATTTCGACGTTGGTACAGTATTCTTCAACAGTAGAGATATATCAGCACCGGAGTCACGTAGAATTTTAATCTTCCGTTCTCTAGCTTGATTATCTATAGGTGACACATAGCCCTCGCTAACATCCGATAGCATGCACTCGGGTAGTTCTCTGCCTACTGAGTTTCTTGCTACACTACTGCCTCCATAAGTAAACGTTTTATTTACTGATTGCTCATCTGTCACACTCCCTTTGGAGTTGAAACTAGAATGTTCAATAGCCTCGGTCTTCATTTCAAAGACTTTTTCCGACTTTGAGCAACTTGGACATGCGTGTTTCGCCATCTCTTCATGACTAACATCAAATGTCTTTCTATCAGCTTTAATTCTTTTGTGGGCAGTTTTATTTATGTGAGTTTCAGTCTGTACGGCGATGTGTGATAAAACCACGTTGTTCTTGTTTTTAATGGGTCTTTTCTCTTTATGTAGACTCCAACAATTCTCTTTTATATGTCCATCTTTCTTACAGAATGTACAGGTAATTCTCTTTTGTACAAAACTTGAATTCTCTTGTTTATCGGCTTTTTGTTTACTTTTATCCTCTGTCGATCTTAACTTCCTCTCTGTATTACTGTTTTGAGTCCTCAAACTTGTTCTGTCATTTTGAAAATAATGGCTATGCGGGTGAATAATGACGTATTCATCGGCTTTTACTGCTGCTTGTTCTGCTATTTCAATACCACAATCAGCCAAATGAACTTTTATATCAGTGCGAATCTTCTCAGTAAAATCCTCCATCAGTATGAGATTGTATAGTTTCTCATAATCTTTATTCACATTCTTAGAACGTAACCATCGATCAAAATACTTTTTCTCTAATCTCAGGAAGTCAACATGTGAAACTTCTGGTTCCTTCTTGTACTCACGATATAACTTTCGATACTTTTCTGGAGTTAGAACATAACTCAATAGTACTCTGCTCTTTATTAGTTCATAATCATTGCATTCTTCTGGAGTCAGATTCAATACAACATCTAAAGCCTTGCCTTTTGTTAGAGCTGAACGTAAAAGTACTGCTTTCTTATCTTCAGGAAATTTATAATCGATCGAGTTTCTTTCGAAGACCATAAAGAACTCATCAATCTCTATGTTCTCCATGCTTGGGACATGCTTTTTAAACTTATATAGTTCTACATTATTTGTTTCCTGAATCGTATGAGTTGACGAACGAGACTTTGCTAATTCAATCCTTTCATTACTAGCGATTCTTTCTTTTTCCAATTCTTTCTCCTACAATTGTAATTGTAATTGTACTTGTAATTCTAACTTCTTCATTTCTAACTGGAATTTCATGTCCGCACTTAGTTCATTTCCATTCATTTTAAATTCATGGTTATTTATGTCTGTTTTCAGGGTTTCTGATACATTGAAAACCACTGATTCTTCATTATTCATAGTATTTTCTTCAAGCATTCTACCATGTCTTTTCAAACAGTCCTTAATATCTTGAATCAATTTACTCCTAACTGGTGTAACTTCAGTAATGTCTATTCCCAGAGAGTTTGCCATCTCTTTTAACTGGGTTAGTGACATGCTATTTAACTGTTCTGACGTGATAGCAAAAATATTCAATTGCTCCAACGTAAGATTAGCTTCCGCCATGTTTTATTAATGACGTAAATAGAAGATAAAAAATTTTAACTTTACCTTTTATAAAGTCCTTTGAAATATTTTACACCACTGTTAATTTGTAGAAGATAAATTTTAAGGATGGTTGTGTACAAAGCTGAAAACAGTATGTCCGAACACAGACAGTGCCTCCCACGTAGACAGAATTTGAATAAATATTTGTTGTAAATCGTTTTCACTAAACAGTTGTATATTCTCAATTTCTTATACATACAAACTTTAGATCCAGGACTTGAGCCTCCAATCTTTTGTCACGTGCGAAATCAGCTACTGACGTTAGATGATATTTTTAGTAATGTATTATTATATATTATTTTGATTCATATCCATCTTGGATCTCACAAGGTTGTATAAGAATTTATATTGATGTTATTGAATTCGTTTTGATGTTTATTTGACTCGTCGCGATATGAATCTTTTGTGTATAAAGTGATTTAGATAAACTGTACCTTAATATATAGGAAATCCACAATCCTGTTTGAAATTGAACACAAATTTATTCCAACAAGTTGAGATGATAAAATATAACAATACCACAGAATACATGTACCAGTCTTATATAATGAAACTTAATCAGTTGAGATTCTTTTATAATGAGTTAAGCTGTAATCCTATCTTTAAGAAAGTGGTCAAAAACAGTCCTTCCACATTAGCGCCCAAACTAGAACTAAACTAAACGGTATTCCACCCTCGTGCATATGACGTATTTTATCGCTATGACGTAGTGTCTAGACATATGCATGTTTTATTCCTAACACGGAAACATTTCGGGTTTAAGATTATTTCATTTTAACTTTAGTTAATAATAACAAAACCAATATAATATGGAAATAAATCTACTCGTAACACTATATATATATATATATATATATATATATATATATATATATATATATATATATATATGTATATATATATATATATATATATATATATATATATATATATGCCAATACATATACAAGTTAAAAAAGAGAAAGATAATGTATTTGTTACGGCCAAAGCCCGAAGTACGGCTAGTTCGCAAACTGGCTGGCTACTTCGCAGTCCGATGTGCTGAAAATTGCCAGTGCATACGCTACTTTGGCCGGCCATTTTCATACATGGTCTGAGTCTAGTGTTACGATGTTAAATTGATAGATTTCCTGATTTGTTCAAGCAACTTATTCCATGACAAGATGCAAATGTTTACATTGTGACATCACGACTGTGTAGAACATTAGCTACCAGGCTGCTATTTACGTTAGCTTTGGCTCGCCCTAAGGACGAACTATTAGATTCAACTATTAATTGATTGAGATAATTTTTTTTGTGTATTCTAAATCTATTACCAAAATTAGAGACCTAAAAATACTGGACGCTATCTTTCATTTGAAAGGTCGATGTAGCACAAGTTAACTGGCGAACATAAATTTAATTATGGTGGAATGTCCCGACTACCATTAGAAGCAAGAGCAGAAGAAATAATAAACAATGATGATCACTATTAAGTGGACATTTCGGACTCCTATTTGTGTAACAGGATTTTTTTTTCTCTTCCTTGTGACTGTAATTAGAAAATTGGCTCAAATTTATATTCACCTGTCTTTTTTTATTAAGTAGTGTTAGATTCTATATTCATATGTTAGATTCAGCATTTCATCAGGTGTAATATACGACTTCCGGCTTCGGGCTAGTACGCTTTCATATCACGGATAAGTTTTTCAATATATTTTCTATATATATATAACTAACACCCATTTAAACTTTATACTAACCTTTAATTAAGTTAATACTTAGTATATGTATATTGCAAATACTATTAAATAGAATAATTGCTCGTAACAGTAAACTTAATAAAGTATTATTTATACTTGGCGCTTCGGAGGCCGCCATATTGACCCCATATTCGAATTGTTTGTTTACAATTACTGGTCTAGGCCAGGTTTAAAATAATTACTTAAGCCCAATTATAATAAATAATAAAGAAACTCAGACAAATAAATATAAATAATTATATAAGAGACAAATAATAACATTCGTTTTATTAGTATTTAAACAATACAATCGCCACTAGACCTATATAACTTTATATAAGAATATATAAGGTTACCAAATTATTAAATCTTAGCCTAAATCTAAATTCTAAGTAGTAACAGGCCTATAGCCTATAGTCCCTAGGCTATAGCCTATTTACAAAACAATAAACATCATTTAGAACTACTATATTTAATTATAAAATACACCAAACTATTAAATAAAAGTATTAAAAAAGGAAATAAAACTTGTAATCCTAGTCTTAGCCCTAGTTCTGGTAAGGGCACTAAAACTACCCAAACATGAAATTGTCCATAAGCAGATAATAATTAATCACCACAACATTAAAGATATTGACAACACTCATGCTTATATCCTCCTAAAAAAGATCTCCCTAAACCATTTTAAAAACAAAATTTGCAGGTACAGACAAAATCATTTAGTCCTATTGTTGCTCTTGGCTGGCGATGTAGAATCCAACCCAGGCCCAGTCAAGACAGTTAGAGATATATGTAACATTTGCAGTAAGTCATGCACAGCAAAACAACGAGCCATTCAATGTGACACCTGTGATGAATGGTACCATGCTGCATGCTTGCATATGAACACCCCAATTTATATAGCATTAGGAAATAAAGATGCCTCTTGGCACTGTGTACAGTGTGGGTTGCCACAATTTAGTTCAGGTCTGTTTAATTCTCATGACCTGGATACCACTAACCCCTACAGTGCCTTGACAAGCCCAGAAGTTAATAATTTAGACCTAAATAAACCCTTAGCTAGATCAACACCAATAAAAAAAAAGTAAGAAGACACTCTTTAACACTAAATCCCATAAAACCCCAAATCAGTATCACCTCAAAACTCTTACAATAAATTTCCAAAGCATTAAAAAAAAAAAAGCTGATTTGGAACTTTTAATAAATAATGAAGAACCAGACATAATTGCAGGTTCCGAAACATGGCTTAGCCCAGATATTTACAACACAGAGATATTCAATAATAATTATGAAATTTTTAGGAAAGATAGGTCAGACAGGCATGGAGGAGTCTTACTAGCCATAAATTAGAACGTCAAAATAACATAGAGTCAGTATTTTGTAAAATAAGCAGACCTAATTATAAACCACTAATTGTAGGCAGTGTTTACAGACCACCAAACTCAACATCAGAGTACATGTCTGATCTGTGTAATCAGCTGACAAGTATTGAAACTAAATATAAAAATGCTATAATTTGGGTAATGGGGGACTTCAACCTCCCTGATATAAATTGGAATAGCTACTCTATAGAAAAGCACCAAAACACAAAAGAAATAAATGAAATGTTTATCAATACCATCCAAAATCTAAACGTAGACCAAATTAATAAAAAACCAACAAGAAACCATAATATACTAGATTTATTTTTAACGAACAGACCAGGACTAGTTTTAGATTATGAAATAATCCCTGGACTTTCAGATCATGATATTGTCAGAGTAAATAACAAAATAAAAATCCAAATTAGCAAGAAACCTAAAAGAATAATTTATCTCTGGAATAAATGTAACACAACAGAACTACATCAAGCAGCAATAAAATTCCAAATCAATTTTCTTACTAAATACAATATAGATAGTCCAGTTGAAGATATTTAGCAATTTATAAAAAACAAATTAAAAGCAATAATGGCTGACTCTGTGCCAACAAAACAAACATCAAATAAAATTAACAAATGTTGGTTTAACACTAAACTAAAGAAACTGTGTAAACAAAAAGAAAATCTATTCAAAAAGTTTAAGGCAACTAATTCAATTAGACTACATAAAAAATACCTAAAAATTAAACATTTAACTCAGAAACTAAGCAGACAGCTGCAGAATGAATAGGTAAACAATGTAATTTCTAAAGATAATAATAAAAACGTATAGTCCTACATTAAATCAAGAAAAATGGACACAACAGGCATAGCTCCACTAAAAGGCCAAAACAACGAAACGTATAATGATAATGAAACTAAAGCTAATACCCTAAACACACACTTTGCATCATCTTTTTCAAATCCAGGTGACAAAGAAATATTCATAAATTTAAACAAACTAGAAGAGATAGGAAATATAAATGTAGATGAAAAAGACATTAAACAACTCCTAACCAACTTAAAAGTAAACAAAGCTTCTGGTCCAGATGAAATACCAGCAAGACTGCTTAAAGAACTAACTAATGAAATATCTCCAATCTTTAGAATACTTTTCCAGGCCTCTCCAAACCAGGGCAAAGTGCCCAAAGATTGGAAATTAGCTAATGTAACCCCCCTTTTCAAAAAAGGAGATAAATCTTACCCCGGAAATTATAGACCTGTTTCTCTAACAAGCATAACATGTAAATTACTTGAACATATAATATATAGTAGTATAGTAAATCATCTAGACAAACTAAATAGACTGTGCCCACACCAACATGGCTTCAGGAAAAATAGATCATGTGAGACTCAATTGATAGGCTTAATATATGACTTGTCTAAGGGATTAGATAATAACAACCAAATTGATGCTATATTACTAGATTTTTCAAAAGCATTTGATAAAGTTCATCATTCTAGTCTTCTTAAAAAACGTAAATACTTTGGCATCTCTGGTCCCTTACATCAGTGGATTCAGGACTTTCTTATAGGCAGAGAACAAACAGTGATAATAAATGGCTCTAAGTCATCACCAATAACAGTAAACTCAGGAGTTCCACAAGGAACTGTTCTAGGGCCCCTACTATTTCTAATTTACATTAATGATCTGCCAAATTGCATCAACACAGGCACAAAAGAAAGATTTTTTGTCGATGATTGCATAATTTATAGAATAATAAAGACAAGAAAAGATAGTGAACTTTTACAAAAAGACCTAGATGAACTACACAAATGGGAAACAAACTGGAGTATGTCTTTTCACCCAGAAAAATGCCAAATAATAAGGGTATCCAAGAAAAAGAAACAAATAATAACAAACTACTTCATTCACTCAAACTAGCAATGCTAAGTATCTAGGAGTAATAATAAATGATAAGTTATCTTGGAACCCTCACATTGATGAAGTAATTAAAAAATCAAACAAAACATTAGGATTCATAAAAAGGAACTTTTACAAATGTAATAAGAATATAAAACTAAAATGCTATCTCACATTAGTTAGGCCTATACTAGAATATGCAGGATCTGTATGGGACCCATCAACTAAAGAAAACATTAAACAATTAGAACAAATTCAAAAAAGAGCTGCAAGGTTTATAACTAGTGAATATTCCCAATTGACAAGAGTAACACCATTAGTCAAATCACTAAACCTAAAAACACTAGAGGACAGAAGGGCAAAGAGTATAGTAGTAATAATACATAAGGCATTAAACTCTAATTTAGAAATACAACCCAATAACAATCTGTTGCAAAGCTCAGATAAACATAAAGACAAAAACACCTTCCTTGTCCCTTATGCGAGAACAAATGCATATAAGTACTCTTTCTTCCCGAGTGGCATTCGGGCATGGAATGGGTTGCCTGAACAAACCAGGAAAACCAATAACCTAACATCATTTAAAACATTAATAAAAATGCAAGACTAGACTCGGACCACGGATGAGCGTAGGACGCAATAATCTTCTTTATAGAAGGAGCGTCTGTAATGTATAAGATAAGATAAGATAAAGGAATAAGAAATTCCTTCTAGAAAATAAATCGTTGGAACATTTTTTTTTTTATATTACTGTGGTAAAGAAAAGAAATTGTTTTAATAATGACTGAGATTATAAGCTTGATATCTTCAGCGAATTAGAAATACTATGATCTCATCAGGTCGATGCAGGCAGTAGAATACTTTTCATTGTGCTAGTGTCACTACGACACATAATCTAAATACTAAGATATAAAGTAGATATAGAAAAGAGCTGATAATGAGTTTTACACTAAGGTCATTCACAACACAAATTTTTGAATTTACGTAAAGCTTTTGTTTGCTAGAATGCTAGAATCCAAAAATGAAAAAAATTCTCGACCTCGGCAAAATATGGGTTAACTAAATCGAGATCATAGATAATTCTATTTTATATTATCGTCAATGTTGTTTTGGAAATTAATTCATCTTTTATTTTTAGTGTTATGTTACAAGTAGTTCGACAATCAAAAAGACATTTATGAATTTATTTCAGAAACATAAATAAATTTGGTAAAAAATAATTGTGACATTAATTCATAATTAAGTTGTAAAAAACATTTAGGTCATTTTAAGTTATAAATACATCTTATAACCAATTTACGGTCGATTTCCTTGGTAAAAAAACTGTTAAAAAATTCAAATCAAACAAGTAGTCTTTATTTTAATATAGCCTCTGTATAGAACCTGATTTTGAAAAAATATCAAATAAACTATTTTGATATTAAATTTTAGTCTGAATTTCACAATTTAAAATACTTAAAAATAATTATTTTTTTTTTTAATAGAATGAATATCACTAACCTTTTAGAATATTGAAAAATAGTTATAAATAATTTAAATCTTTTGACTTGCAATTCATTTCTTAGTATAGGGGCACATTAAGGATACCTTTTCAACTATGATTTAAAGAATATTCATTTAAATTGATGTTAGAAAATTCATTCATTTATGAAATTGTATCACTATAGAGGTATCAGATGAAATGCTTAAGGCATATAGTGAGATTAGAACTCTGAGTGGAGATTGTAGCGGCGTAACTTAATAATTTTACATATTTCATATAAAGTTGTAGATATGTATTATAATACAGCCGCACATCCACAAGTGCCGTGGCCACATAAACTGGTGCACTCTGCTTCACCGAACCAATGGATCAATTTGGTTTGACTTTTACTTAAAAATCTTCAATGTATGAATACATTTAATATAAGTATTATTATTCCAAGATCTAATTTAAATGAATCTATTATAGTAATAATTGAATAACTATTTTCCATACGTTTTTAATGGAAATTTTGCAGTTACAGCATCACTGTGGAGAATTCGATTAGCGATTTTGTAAAGAACTGTTCTAGTAAACAAATCCAAATATGCCCATGAACTATTTACATACACAACCGAGTTGAAAAAGAATTGTACATAAAAGTTACATTTTATGTATGTTTTATGATTCGTTTCAATAACTATGTATCATATGTGTTTAATTACATTTGTGTAGTCCATTTCAAAAATATTAGGTCACTTTTCTGAAAACAATGAATCATCCCCATTGTCTTCAAGTATATGTCTTTTTTTAATATATCTTTAGTTCACCCCGCAGTAGGTTTTTACTAAGCTATTATATTTTATAGAATAATATTAAACGACATACAAAAGACGCCAAATTGGGTTGTAAAGAGTCAACCTTTTGCAAGTAGATTACTCAATTATATTTGAATGCATGATTGTGATGAGACTTATTCTATACTTGTTGTGGCGTTTTGGGAGAAGATCAACGTCACACGCAACTAAGAAAGGTCTTAGATGTAATCCGCTCTTATAAGATACTATAATCATATCATCTGTACGTACAAACCATTGACAACATTGCCACAATCCTGCATGTCTGATTGGAGTGAAAATGAGTCTTTCCATTCTTTCTCCTACATTTAACACTTTATGTACTTTGCATCGCAATGAATTTTACTTACAAGTATATTACTCATTGTTATATGACTAGTTATTGATATTAGTTTCCCATTCATGTATTTTCTAAATGCTGTAAAACGTGTGTGCTTATCGCCCCCTACTACCCGTACCACGGAAGATCGGAAAACAAGTCAAGGTCATATGTGGCGCAATCATCACTGAGCCCAACTATTGACCTTCACCCCCTCCCCGTACCTCCTTACGTCCTCGACCAACGAGATATAACATTACTTGAAAATAGACATCTGAGATGGCCAGGTGGTCGAGTTAACCGCTGTAAGCCGTATAGGCTGTGAACAGAGTGCATTCGTTTTCGTCTCCGCTTCGTGATTGTCCCAGCTTGACCTTTGCTCTCAGTTGCCGAATCACCGGAAGAGTCTCATATTTCAATCTAGGCGACGGACTGCATCCCTCTCGCGTTCCTCTCCTTTTTTTTTGCCGCTCCCATTTGCTGAATCGAAAACGAACGTTTTAACTCGCAACTAAAATTTCTCCCAGTTTACTCTCAGCAAGTGACTAGACCAGCCGCAAAAATGTCAATTAACGAAGCTCTAATCGCCTCAGTGCAAAAACGGCAAGCACTGTACGACAAAACAAGCGATAACTACTCGAACAGAGTTTTTATTGCTAAACAATGGGAAGAAATTGGAAAAGAAATTGGAACTGATGGTAAGTTTGTAAATTTTTATTTATTTATAGCTTATCTGCCTCTTCTTTGTCCCTTCCCTCTCTCTCTTTCCCTCTCTCTCTCTCTCTCAAGAACATTGTCTGAAATGAGGCTTCTTTATGCGAATATGTTTGCCGTCGATCGCCCCTAGACACAAAGGGAAATCAAATCTTTCATTGAATTCTAAAGCAATCTGTCGCCACCTATTTTCATCTGGTGTTGGCATCACCAGAGGTTGTAGAACATTTTAAATAACTCTGCATGTCTCTGTCGTAATTGATCTTATCGTTGTGACACCAGCTCGAAAATGGAATGACAGAGATCGATGGTTTTCGCCAGAGGCCAAGTACCTGTTTAGAAGAAAAAACTACTATTATTATTATGTATAAAATGTTTAAGCACAGATTACATGATTACAACCTCTCCCCACCCCTTTTTTTTCTACCCACAGATCAAATAGCAAGAAAGAAGTGGACTACTCTTCGGGACTACATTCAAAAGAGCCATCGACAAATGACGTCGACAAGGTCTGGCAGCGGGGCAGACAAGCAGAAGAAGTGGTACCTTTATGATTCACTACTTTTCTTGTTGCCTTATATCGGTGACAGAGCCACATGTTCAAACTTGTCACCCGAACAAAATGAAGAAACTGGAGGTACGCTTGGCAGTGAAAGTCCGAGGGATATAAGGTACACTCCCTCCCCTGCGCCCACAGCTGCCAGCACAAGTACCCAATCTCAGGGTAGTGAGGTAGAAACACTGCTCACCCCAAGACCCCGAAAAGGAAAGTTCCCTCAACAAAGAGACGCTGTCAATCTGATGGATCAAAAAATGCTGGAGACCATTTCATCCATCGGCGACAAGCTTACGCAAAAGGAAGCGCCGGATGAGGATGAACTATTCTGCAAAAGCCTGGTGTCTAAGATCAGAAGATTGGATCCTTTTTCAAAATTGGAATGCCAGGCTGAAATACAGATGGTCATTCTCAAATACATGAGACAATGTTCACAGGTGAAAGGCACCACCAGGCATACCCACACAAGTCAGTCTGCCCAGAGATGTGACTTCGAGCATTACCGTTCTCAATATCAAACATACGACTCTGACAACCATACCATGTGAAATTTCAATAAATCATTTTGCACCCTTTACACTTGTTTTGCTTTAAATTTATAGTGTCAATCTATCATCCATCCATCCATCTTTCAACCCACCCGTCTGCCTGTCTGTCTACCTGCCCTAAATAAATAATTATGTTTTTGTCATTAGTCATCTTCAATGTGCCACTTACCGTAGAGTTATCACAAGTCTTTCTGTTGAAGACAAAGGTTTTCGAAAATTCGTTGTTCTTTTCTCAATATGAGGTCCAATGTGATCAAGAAGGGTTTGAACAGTTTCAGGGCGCATCCGAATATAGGAAACACATTTTTCTTCATCTCTTAAAACTTCATCCAGAAGATGATGATATTCTCCAAAATCACCTCTTCGTAAAAAAATTATGTGTGTTTAGTAAAATTTTGGGGTTTGACGTTTCCTTTTCATTCACAACAGTATGAGCAATTGCAAAGCCTCCATTATTGTTCCACCTAGTGTGTCGCCTGTGACGTTACAAAAATGTAACACATTCGAACGGAGACGAAAGGGAAAGGAGAGCAAAACGTAAACACATTCGTTTCTCTTCCATTTTTTTGCCGTTCGTCGAAACGGAGACAAAAGGGAAAGGAGACGAAAACGAATGCACTCAGTGGACACACTAACGTAATGAGCCGACCGTGAAGAAAGCAAATTCTGACCACGGGAAAAGGCTTTAGATGTCGTCCACCACCGCCACCCCTATGGTCAGAGGCGTGAGATTACCCCGCCCTCTCCCGTGCTTTCCATACTCCTGTCAATCAGACTAAGAAAACATGTACATTCCCCCCTACAACTCCCATTTTGCACCACGTGACTATTCATGCTTTTAGTTATAGATTTAACTTATAGTTTGAGTTTTACAGGGCAGTCTGGCTTAAGGAGTCTCAAGGGTTGGATGCCCCGAGCTCCAACAGCACCACGCGGTGCTACAGTCTTCTTAGGACTATCTACTACATATAGTTTAAGCATATGATTAAATGTACACTCTTTATCCCTTGTATTTGGATTGTATGAATTATGTGCTCACGTCATGAATGATTGAATACGGACCTTCACGTGAATAAAATATTCGTTGTTACAATACGCCTTGCTTATCGATTGATAGAATACCTGTTTGTGTGACGTCCAGTGACAGTGTCAATTAGTCAACAGTTTAACTCAACCTACGTATTAACGAGCCAAAACGAAACCTGGATATAAATTTGTCTTAGAATCACATAGGAATCATCTGCACTTCGGGACCACATACCACCTAGATAACCTGCCATTTTCACCCCTCCCCATCACCTGTGTACCTGCTGAGTTATCCACTAAGTCTGCACTGATAGCCTATGCTAATTGCAGGCTCAGTGACAGCATCTTAGACCAGAACGCCACACTTGTGTTGTGGCGAAAAAAGTATCAGTATCACTAGCCACATGCTATTTGCTCTCCCTATATTTTTCATCCTGTGAAAATACAGAGTTGGTTATGTATTTAAGTTTTTAACTTAAATTATAAGTATATATTTTGTAGCTTTTATTTTCATATTATTATCATATTACACTTAATGTTTAAGTTAGGTATAGAAAACAAACATAATTGTACTCTATTAAATGTATGAAGTATTCATTTTATTAGAATCAAATCAGTATGTTGTTGTTCTGTATAACTATAAAGAGTTATTAAAGTTTATGTTCCATCGTTGTTCACTTACATTTTCACAATGTATGATTTAATAACATACAAATTATTATCATGGTATTATTTTAGTCTTGCTTTTTAAAATCTAATAGTTTCTTCTAATTGTATTCATTTAAATAATTCGATCCTTAAATGCAATTCGAAGATATATATACATAAAATGTGGGCAAACTAATATTATAGCAAAGTTGTACGTTAATTTTGTGGTATCTTTTAATTTGTGTGTTGCAAATCTTAATTTAATCTTTAAACTTCTTACCTAAAGCGGTTCAAGATAATATAATAACAAATTAGATGTTACAAAAAAAAATATTAATGAACTATTAATTTTAACACAGAAATACCTTATTGAAGGTTTTATATGAGTGATGGTAGTACAAACATATGTGTTAACAACTGTTTTTCTTTGTTAGTTTTGTGCATAATATTGAACATACCAGCAGTCGGTGGAGGATCTGGGTTTTTTTCCCTAGGGCACCAAGATGGCTTAATCCGGCCCTGGTCACACGCCACTCTCTTATTTAGTAATTGTACTTCGTGTTAGAGATTAAAACTCATGCATTATTGCATTGAATCGCAATACAACAAGAATATATTTTTAACCCCAACATAACGCAACATTAATTTAAAAGGAAACAATTCATAAAAAAAAATTGTTTCAAGTCAAGTCGGTGGACGATCTGGGTTTTTTTCCCTAGGGCACCAAGATGGCTTAATCCGGCCCTGGTCATACGCCACTCTCTTATTTAGTAATTGTACTTCGTGTTAGAGATTAAAACTCATGCATTATTGCATTGAATCGCAATACAACAAGAATATATTTTTAACCCCAACATAACGCAACATTAATTTAAAAGGAAACAACTCATAAAAAAAAATTGTTTCAAGTACTAAGGAACCCATAAACGAGTAATACTGGCTAAAAAAGACAATTAATGAATTACGTACCTTTGTAAAATTAAGAAAATAAATTATCCATACAACAATGATGAATCATGTAGGGAAACATAATAGTTATCCCTTAGGAATTCCATCTAGGGCCTACAATAAAATTGTCCAGGTACTTCGATCAGCTTTATACAGCCATACGTAGACCGATATTCTACCGTAGTAACCACTCCCCGTGGTCCGATTAAGCTGAAATTTGGACAGCAGACTTGTGGCGACTAACAATACATTATATCAAATTTTCAGTTAAAACAACTTAACAATACTACACTTATGACAATATTCATTTCTTGAAAGGAAAGTATAAGAAAAATTTTGATTTCGCGTTAAAAATGCCTGTGCAACTTTTTAAACTTGTTCGGCGCAAAGCTAGAAAAAAATGATGCGCTAAGATTATTTTTAGAACAATTCATACAGAGTAAGGAGATATTTTTGAGATTTACGACACAGATATTTTTTAATTACATGATGGTAAACTTAGTTTGCAAATAAAGGGAGTATAATAAAAACTTGCCCCGACTAACAATACATTCTAGCAAATTTTCAGTTAAAACAACTTAATTATACTATACTTATGACAATATTCATTTCTCAAAAGGAAAGTATAAGTAAAATTTTGGTTTCACTTAAAAAATGCCTGTGCAACTTTTTTTAGTTTTTCGGCGCAAAGCTAGAAAAAAAATTGTGCGCTAAGATTATTTTTAGAACAATTCGGACGGAGTAAGGAGATATTTTTGATATTTGCGACACATATATTTTTCTGTACGTTTCATTTCCAGTAGTCAATCAATGCTTTCTTTACATTATGGTAAACTTAGTTTGCAAATAAAGGGATAATAAAAACATCGTTTTTATGGTTTTCTTGTTTGTGTTAAATTCATAATAATCTCGGAAGTGCTTACGCAAACTATATAAGGTAACTTTTTTCAGACTTCCATGGGGCCGAAGCGGACTAGGTTAAGCGGCAGCGCTTTCAAAAAGTTTAAGAAGAAACGGAAGATAGACTTAGATAATATTGCTGGTTCACTCGACACATTTATTATGAAGACAAACAATAGTACTACACGCGTAAATCATGCTATGGGAGGTAATGACGAGCTGAATGAAGAGAAGTTGCAGGACGAACCTCAAACTGTAAGTCTGCTTGAATTTGGTCAGATCAGAGAAGAAGAGAAAGAAACAGATGATGGAGATGCAAATGTCCTGGCAGAATATGAGTCACTGAGAGGTGCACAAAGACAATATCAGGACGAATCTGAAGAGAATGAAGCAAGTACATCGGATGTAGTGGTAAATAATGGCAGCAAAGGAAACGAAGAAGATATTTAGGAGTGATTTTGTTTTTATTCCATTTGGCAAATTAACTCCAGCAGTTCGCGTTAATCTTGTGTCCATAGGAGCAGCAAGGTTTCAGAACACAAAAGGTCCTTTTGCGACCTTTTGTGACTGGTAGCACAGGCAGAAAAATGAGCGAGGCTTGGTTTTAAGGGTGAAACTTTCAAGAGAAACTGGCTACTATAATCGCCATCAGTTAAAGTAGCATATTGCTTCTGCTGCATTCTGTTTCCGCATACTCCATTAAGTATGTTAGAGACAATGGAAGGATTTAATGGTGCAGGTAAATGAAAAGACAGTGCACCTATAGTTTCTCACGAAAATACAACGTGGCACAGAAAAGCCTTCTTTGCGTGGAAAGAGGCAGAAGAGAGGCAAAAGCAGGAAACAGGTATTGTTAAGGATTTTATTCGTCAGTTTATTACAGACCTCCTGTAGTATTAATTTTAAATTAAGTGGTCTCGTTAAAGAGGTTGTAATAAATAACAAACAATATTAATTATTTGTAGCTAACTTAATTAATAAAAATAAAAATAATTTATTTAATAACTAACACAACACTTCAGACGATACCAATTTTAAAACAATTTATTTACTAAGTCAAATTAATATCAAAAGAAAAATAGAAAAAAAAATCAACTCACGAATATCCTTACAACAGAATAAAACAACAATGTAATAATGCGTACAGGTACATAAAAGATACAATACAGCTCTGCCACTGATGCGTTTACAATATGCTTAAACCAAGACTCAAGAATACTACATCGATGTAAAAACTTCTCTCTATCACGCGAATCTTCTATATTTATACTATACATGTTAGAGATTTCTGGAATAAAAGTAGGCTAAGAATAACTCACAAAAATTGTCAACATCTCTTTCTAACATGTTCCAGACGGTGAAAGAATGATCTAGGTACACTCTAGTAAACAACAATTCTTGACGCAACAGTAGCAGAGTTCAACTAAAGGTCAGGACTAAGGCCCTGGCAGTGGTGCAGTTAGTTACATAGAAGGGAAACAAAAAATAATCTAAACACATAACAAGTTGAACACTGAAAGAGAGAAAGGAAGACATATACTATACCGCATACTTTCCTGTATTAGGTTTTTGGCTTCTCGTAGCCTGGCTTTTCAAGGAAGTGATGATTCCATTGGCACAGACAGCAAAGGCGAAAAAAAATTCTTGGCACTTGTACAATTCATTTCGGATTTTGACCCGATTCTCAAAGAACACTTGCACAGGCATAAAGATGGAGCCAAAGGAAAAGCTACTTATCTGTCGCCAATTATGCAAAATGAATTCATTGCACTGTTGGCTAAAAGCGTACGCGAAAAGCTTGTTGCAGACGTGAGGGAGAATAAGAAAGTGCTGGACTTGACTTTGAGAACTGCAGGGCTATTTGTTTCGACAATGCAAGTGTCATGGCTGGTGAACATACAGGAGTTCAACGTCAGCTATGTGAGAAAAATTAAAAAATAGTGTTCATCAACTGCAACAACCATAGCCTTAACTTAGCAGGAGCTGATGTGGATTCAGTAACATGTTTTAATATTATAAATGAAATTTTCAATTTCTTTTGCCGAAGCACTGGTAGATGGGAGACAATGAAGAAAGTTACTAAAATAACTCTCAAGAGTAGCACTGATACCCGATGGAGCTCTAGAGCTGATGCTACCCAAGCCCTTGAAACTGAGTTAGATGGTGTGCTGGATGCTCTTGAAGAAATCTCTTCATCAAAAAAATTCACTGTCGAGTCGAGGGCTGACAGTGAGACATTACTGAAAAGTATTTTAAATTTTAACTTCTTGACATTTCTTTCATTCTGGACGTTACTGCTGAGAATGATTGACATTGTGCAAAAACGACTACAGAGTCCTGAAATGACCTTTGTTGATGATCATAAAGATCTTGATGTTTTAACGACATGGCTGCAAGAGAACCGTCAAAGCATAACCAAAGATGCAGTGAATAAAGGTATAGAACTGTGCAGCAAGTGGGAAATTGAGATCGTTACCAAGTGAGTTCGTCGGAAAAAAAATTTGCCTGGAGAATTGGCCACAGATGAACCACTTACTCCACAACTTGATATGAAGCGAAAACTTCTAGCTGTAATTGATCAAATTGTCGAAGAAGTGCACTCAAAAAGTTTTAGACTCCAAGCTATAGACAGCCGTTTCGGAATTCTTCTTCGCCCAAAAGACTTATTTTCGAAAGATGAAGATAAAATCAATGCAATTTGCATGGATATGGCTCACAAATATGATGAAGACATTTCACCTTCTGACCTTTATCAGGAAGTGCAAGATGTGAAGTTGCTGGCGAAGAGCAGAATACCTGAAACGGCACCAGAACTCATCTCATTCATTGAAAAATATGATGAAGGTTTTGCCAATCTCCGTGTTGCACTGCGAATTTTACTTACAATAAGGGTCTCTGTAGCATCATGTGAAAGATCGTTTAGCATATTAAAACTGATCAAAACATACCTCAGGAACACAATGAGTCAGGATAGTCTTAATAATTTGGCCCTTCTCAGCATCGAATCTGACACTTAAATGGAGATGAATTTTGGCGATGTCATAAAAGACTTAGCTAATAGCAAGACAAGTAAAATGTAAATGTAATTGCTCAATCTGAAACTTGTCATGTATTTTAAAGAATATTCTTAATAAAAAATTGCATTTTACAATTTCTTTAAATATAATAATAAACTGAAACGTTTGCCCTGAGGTGCCACTTAGGCGTGCCTGTGAAAAGGTTGACGATGTTAATCCAAGATACGCAAATAGGCATTAGCAATATCAAAACTGTTTTTCTATAAACTTAGACAAATATAATTTATCGTCGAAGTGAATATGAGAGAAATGACCGTTTCAAAAGGAAAAGTTACCAACAACTTGGTAAAATAATGCATTAAAAGGTTTTGCATAGCACCAATCAAAAGAATGTGTATTTAATCTTATCGTATCTTATTTCAAGAATTGTTTTGTACGAATCCAGCATTATTTATTTAAAATATTTTCATTAGAACCAACAAAGGGTGTGCTACTTGAAGTAATGATTACCTTTCAACCAACAAACCGAAAATCAAAACAATTCGAAACCGGTTTTCGGTTTCAAAGAGTTTAGGGGACCCATGAATATTTAAAATTAAATACAGTAGACTGTTAGCTTCCCAGCCAGTAGTCCTGTGGTAATGATATGCTTGAAACTGGTAACTTCAAACTGGCCGTGGAATGAATCAAGAACAGAATATCCATACACTGTCTGTTATCTATGGGAAAAGACAGCTCAAATCAATTGAAAATCGAGCAATCTCTGCATTGTATATCCTAAAAACAAGATCGCATACATTTAGAGGGGCCGAATCGATAGTAACAGTAACTATAATATTGATTTACATTTAAAAAGGACCGGCAAAAGAATTTAGAGGTTATTAATTACTTGAATGCAAACGTCATCCCGTAGAGTAGGCCTACAAATAATCTGAAAAAATTGATAGATATGTACATAAAACTAAAGCAGATCTAAATAAAACGAGGTACGGTGGACAAGCGCAGTGCGTTCATCTGGCGTACCGAAGGTCCGGGTTCGAATTCTGACTAAATCTAGGATTTTTTTCACGGGTCTGGAGGGTGTCTCTAGTATGCAGTGACCACAGAAACTGATGAACGCTGCAATTTCTGTACCCATTAGCCTTAAAGCGAGAATTGTGGGAACCACAGATACGATCCGTTTAAGAGTCTGATGTGCATCTGTCTTATTCGACAATGACCTTCTTCTTGTTCAGTGTTCTTTTTTGCTTTCCTTTGCTATGTCAGACTTGCAGCCCGGTCTCACTCATGAACCGGGATGTTGTTTGTAATAATGGCTTTGGGCCCCATCGCTTTTCTTCCATGGTGGCTCTTTGAGGCTATGCGTAGTCTCTGTGAAGTGGACACCATCTGCGTTTTGGAATTCAGTGCCACAGTGACACTCGGGTTGTGACATTGGCCATAGTTTTCGAACGATGACCACTCAGCATCCTAGGTATTGTGGGCTGTGGCTGATCGGTGCTTTTTAAAATGACTTATCAAACCAATGATTGCCTGCGCCGTGAATTGGATAAAGTAAAAAGGATTTACACTATACGTCGACCTCCCTCTCTTGCACAGAACCACCTGGACCAGCATTAAGACAGAGTTGAGACGACTGGAGATGGAGGAATGCAGATGATGACCAGGACTTCCTACGTGTCTCGTCATGCTCTTAAAACTCCACTGTGCTTTGCAGGGAATCGCCTTTCTGCCCGTTGTCACT
This sequence comes from Anisus vortex, assembly GCA_949126835.1. Lineage (NCBI taxonomy): Eukaryota > Metazoa > Mollusca > Gastropoda > Planorbidae > Anisus > Anisus vortex. Next base: position 32,208,289 of record OX421492.1, read on the forward strand.
CAGAACGTTTGCTCGCGCACTCAGCCGAAACCAGTCTTCATATGGTGAGTAGATAAAGCCTACTTTACCGAGGATTAAAACCCAACGGTTACCGTCACCTGATTTAGCCGTCCAGCTGAGGTCGTTTCCCGTAGTATGGTCGCAGCGCATGCTCCAGTTACATGTGTGCCAGGTGGGGACTAAACGTAGGCGAGAAACCCCGAAGGAATAAACAGCTCCCTCAACCAGAGGTACTATCCCTTCCATGGACACCTTCTTTAAAAGTACACCGATGGACTAAAGCATGGGGGACAACCCATGTAACGTGTCTGAGAATCATTGCACTGCCGAGAGGCTACGGGACTTGGTGGAAAAAAGTCCGTCTAAACCACAACCTGGTGCCTGGATGTCGACAGGCAAATAATATAATGTATATATGGCTAATTTGTTGAATATTGTAATTTAATTTACAGTATAAGCGATATTGCATTCAATAAAACGATACAAAAATCTGAAAAAGGCAGTCATATCCAAAAGTCTATGGAAATAAAGGTGTCGGAACGATGTTCCAGAAAAACTGGACTGTATATCTATCTATATATCTATCTATATATATTTATATATATGTGTGTTCTTGCCCCAACTCTCTTTGGGATCTTCTTCTCAAACTTGCTAAACAATGCCTTTAGAGAATCCAGGGAGGGGATTTACTTGCACACCCGGTCAGACGGAGGGCTTTTCAGATTGTCCAGTCTGAGGCAAGGCGAAAAATCCGCAGAAGTACAGTAAAAGACTTGCTGTTCGCGGATGACGCCGCCTTTGTCACGCACACTGAGGAGGAGCTACAATCTTTGATGGACCGCTTCTCCAAGACATGCTAAGATTTTGGTCTAACAATTAGTATAAGAAAGACCAACGTGGTGGTTCAAAAAGCTGACCCACCCAACATATAGATCAACGGTACCAAATTAGATGTTGTTGATCATTTCACATACCTTGGCTCCACCATCACCTCCGATCTATCACTGGACACAGACATAAGCAAGAGAATTGGCAGGGCATCCGCAACTTTATCCAGGCTAACGCAAAGTGTATGGGCCAACAAGATGATATTAATACAAAAATAGCTGTCTATCTTGCATGTGTGATCAGCACTCTCCTGTACGCCAGCGAAACTTGGACCCTGTACGCATCGCAAGAAAAGAGACTCTCTTCTTTCCACATGGGCTGCCTCAGACGCATACTTGGGATATCATGGAAGGACCGCATAACAAACAACGAGGTCTTGCAACGGGCTAACATGCCTAGCATGATCACTCTCCTTCGCCAACCACGTCTTCGGTGGCTTGGCCATGTTTTCAGGATGGATGATGGGCGAATCCCAAAATACCTGCTATATGCTGAGCTCGCTGAAGGTAAGAGAGCTTCTGGCCGTCCCCAACTCAGGTTGAAGGACGTCTGCAAACGTGACCTAAAGGCTATGGATGTAGAGATCGGAAACTGGGAGAACCTTGCTCAGCACAGACGCAGTTGGAGAGGTACCCTACACTCCGGTATAAATGCTGCAGAGGGCAAACTTTGCCTTATCGCGGAGGCTAAAAGAGCAGCGAAGAAAACTAAAGAACATAGGCTGCCTCTGAAAAACTCCAATGGTCCCGCTTTCCATTGCCAGAGATGCGACAGAGCCTGTCTCTCAAGGATAGGTCTCCACAGACACAGTAAATCTTGCAGGGCTGGCCGAATCACGGGAGCGCAAATCTAATCGTCTTTCGAGACTATGGAGCCAATGATGAGGATGCTGATATATATGAATATAGCAGATATAGCAACCCAGAACGTCACAATATGTTTCTATTTCTTGGATTCTCTTATCAGTTGGCATTATTCTGAGTGACAAGCCGTACTCAAGTTAGATTTCCATTTTTGTAGTTCATCTAGGATTCTAGGTCTTTTTGTAAAAAGTTTCGAATCTTGTTCTGTCTTTAATGTTCTATAAATTATACAATCATCAGCAAATCATCTTACGTTTGTTCCTTTGTTGATGCACTTTGGTAAGTCATTTATATAAATTAGAAATAGTAGCGCCAGTGAATAGTCTCTTGTGGAACTTCTGAGTTTACAGCTATTGGTGATGATTTAGAGCCATTAATTATCTTTGTTTGTTATCTACCTATATAAACGTCTTTAATCCACTGATGTAAGGGACCAGAGATGCCAACATATAAAAGTTTGTTTTTAATAAACTAGAATGATAAACGTTATCGAATGCTTTGGAAAAATCTATAATTTGGTACAAGAGACATCTCACCGAGAACAACGCAGTCCTGTTAGGACTCAAAAACGGTGCAATCCAATGAAACCTTCACAACAAATTAACTTTTTCAATTTAATTATTCGTTTGATGTTGGAAGTAAGAAAATATCATTTAAGTTAGTGCTGGGCCTACTTACTTTACTAATGAATGTTATTCAAAATATTAGTTCCTTATCTTATATTTCTGATATTCGGAAAGTAATTAATTTTTACAAATTATTATATATTTTATGAACCAGAAAAATAAATTATTGTCGTATATTGCCCAGGATTTTAATATCTGTTGTAATAAAAACAAAATTATTAATTCGTTTGTTTTAAATTGTGCCATACTTAAAAAAAATAATAGGTTAAAGATGTAAGAAAATGTGTAATAAAACATCTTTTCTTCAATGAAAACAATTACTAAAATCACATACAATGTTTAAAAAAAAATCAAATTCTGAAATAAAATTGTGTTCTCAGATGTAGAGATGTATAGTATCATTATAAAACAAATACTACAATTTATAATACTACAACTATAAAGTTAAAACATGTTATAATTAATCTAAGGTTGTTATACTTTAATAAATTTACAAATTTGATGTCATATATTACACATTTAGACATATTCATACCATTGTTTTTAAAACAGATTGTAGGCTTCGGTGGCTATGTCTTAGTAAAAAAAACATTTGCTTATTGCCCGTTATGTTTAAAGGCGTTTACACATTCTTAACACAAAAGCAACATCTGTAGGCCCATTGTAGGCTAAAATTATAAGCAAAATTATACTTTAAGAAGCTAATAGCTACGGTATTTTTGTGAATTATGTAAATAACTAGTATGTTTGTTTAGCTAAGGCTAAATCTCTTGTTGCTTTAAAGAACTAAAAGCATACTGTTAGAAATTGTTTACACTATTACACATTTAAAAACTGACTTTACCTAATAAAATTACAATTTATTCAATCATAAATTACATTAAACGACAAAAGGTCAACACACAGGAAACAAGGAATTATATGTATAAAGAAACAGTTTATATGTGTTTAAAATTACAACAATATTAGTAGTATTGAAGAAATATAAGAAACTAATCATTGGGCTAGCAAATTGTCAAGTGAATACAAAGTTGAGAATTTTTTACCCTTCATCAGTCATCGTCCACATATTGGTTTTGCACTTCATCAGCCAATGTCCACATTAAGGTTTCAAACTTCATCAGACAGTATCCACATATAGGTTTTGCACTTCATCAGCCAGTGTCCACATTAAGGTTTCAAACTTCATCAGACAGTGTCCACATATTAATTCTGATTAATAAAAAAAACAGCCAATGCTTTTGCTGTTGCAACAATACAGTCAAGACTAGACTATTGTAACAGTTGCCTGTGGGGTTTACCCCAGAAACAACTGGATAGACTTCAGAAAGTTCAAAATACTGCAGCACGCATTGTGTCACGAGTAAAGAAGCATGACCATATCACTCCAATTCTCAAAGAGCTCCACTGGCTCCCTGTGACGAAGCGCATCGATCATAAGATTATGTCCCTTACCTATGGATGCGTGGAAGGCACAGCACCTGCATATCTCAAAGAGCTTATACCGAAGCATGTCCCGTTAAGGATGCTGCGATCTTCAACACAATCTCTCCTGGAAATTCCAGGTTTGGAAGGTCACAGAAAAAAGACTCTTGGTGTACGCTCGTTTGAATCTGTGGCGCCTACACTGTGGAATGGCTTACCTGAGACACTGAAAAACTATGTGTCAAAAAAAGCATTCAAGAAGAATTTGAAGACTTTTCTTTTCAACTAAGTTGATGAAGTACACATCCATCAGCAAAATACTTGTTTAAAACTATTTTAAAATGTTATTGTCGTTTCGTGCCTCCATCGGCCGAAACCTTGTTTAAAACTATTTTAGAGTGTTATTGTCGTTTCGTTTTTGTGAGCGCGCTGAGCATGCTTGCATTAGCATGGAGTGAGGCGCGATATAAATGACCAATTATATTATAGGTTATACACTTCATCAGCCAGTGTCCACATAAAGTTTTTAAACTTCATCAGACAGTGTCCACATATAGGTTATACACTTCATCAGCCAGTGTCCACATAAAGGTTTTAAACTTCATCAGACAGTGTCCACATATAGGTTTTACACATCATGAACCAGTGTCCATATATAGGCTTTATACTTCGTAAGCCAGTGTCCACATTGTATACTTCATCAGCCAGTGTCCACATATAGGTTTTACACTTCATCAACTAGTGTCCATATATTATATGTTTTACACTTCATCAGCAAGTGTCCACATACAGGATTTAAAATATGTGTATTATTTCTCCTGTATAACTGGGAGACTCATTTCTAGCTTTATATGCTGTATGTTTAAAACACTTAAGTTACGGCTCTAGTATCTCCAACATGAAATCTTATATCACTATGTGTCTTAAACATTTAACTTGCTATTTTTATATTGATTAAATTTTTAACAAATCTTTGAACACATTTTTAATATATGACCTAATATGAATATTCTTTAAGCACAGTTAACAAAGGCTCCTAATTAACGGTTTTGCTATTTTTGTTATGTTTTAAAAATAAATTGATGAATGTCTTTTTGAATTTTGGACTACTTGAAACATAAACGATAAAATTAAAGGATGAATTAATTTCAATTGTAACATTTACGATAATAAAAAATACAGTTATAATTGACTGCGAATCAGATAAAAAGGAATCAACTAGCTGTTCTACAAGGAACGGAATTAATAAAGAAAAAATGACTATCATACACAAAGTTAAAACAGTTTTCACAGATTTCATTTCTTTTTTTCTTTTAGCTATGGCCTCACTTGATGGTAAATTTGATTTATTTTTAGACGAAAGAGAAATTGTATTTAATGTCATAAATGTACAAATTAATATAACAATTGTTGGAAGGGCAACATTAACCGGCACACAAAAGTATTGAGTCCAATTTATAATTATGTCAGAATTTTTAACAAAATAGTCTTTTAAAACAAGTGTTGGGATAGTTTTATTATAATACTCTATAAAAATAATATCTCGATACCAAAACATTGGGGATTTAATGACAAAATTAAAAAGTGTTATTGCGATAATACAAACTTTCATTCTATCAGGTGTAATAATTCTTGACACTTGAAAAGGAAAACATACAGCCAACATTCTTTCTATTGAAACTAAAGTCACTAAATGTATGCTGGTGGATATAGCAACAAAATTGAATGAATCAAAATATGCAAAATAGTACACCGCTATCCAAATATACCAATAGAAATCAATATAATATAAGTAAAATGATAACAAGAAAAATACTTGTGTAATACAGTAAATAAGATCACAAACAGAAAGTGCCATTAATATCAAATTGGTTGAGTCTCTCATTGTATGATGTGATAAAATAATTACGTTGAGAATACTTCCAACTATACCAAATAATGCAAGAACGTTGCCTATAAAAGTACATGATACAAATGTAATTAGTCGGAGTGTATCCCCATTGACGAGTTCATCCTTCTTTCCGTCAAAGTTATCTTGAAACTCACTGGAGTTATTCATTTTGTAAAATATTTGATTTTTATTCCAATTGAATGAGACTTAAAGTTAATAGTATTAAGGTTGGCTAGCTGTAAAAACACAAAACATAATACAGTAAGATATAATAAGTAAAGTATACATAATATATAAATATATTGTAATTACTAGTCAACAATACTTTAAAACTCTATTTTGCTGATGCTGAAAACAAATCAGACAAAGAGTCACTAATAAAATCACATTACAAACGCTTTGATATTTTATCTGAAGTTGTTTTTGACTACTTAAATTATTATTTAACCAATTTCAAAGCATGATCAGAATTTGCCTAAGGAGAAAAAAAGAAATATCACTAACTGCAGTAACATATATATATTTTGAGGTTTTACTTAACAGTACTAAACCAAAGGGCTTACAGAGCGCCCATGTTGTTATTTTATTTGGTCCTAATATTTACAAAAAAAAAATTGTCGGTGATATTTTTAATGCAATAGTGTCGAAAATATTAACGCCCAGCGTTATGCGGCGGATCCGGTGTATAACGTTCAGCGTTATTGTACAAAACCGGTGTATAACGTTCAGCGTTATATGGCAAATCCGGTGCATAACGCCCAGCGTTATTCGACAAATCCGGTGTATAACGTTCAGCGTTATGTGGCAAATCCGGTGTATAACGCCCAGCGTTATGCGGCGAATCCGGTGTATAACGTTCAGCGTTATTCGACAAATCCGGTGTATAACGTTCAGCGTTATGTGGCAAATCCGGTGTATAACGTTCAGCGTTATGCGGCGGATCTGGTGTATAACGTTAAGCCGAATGTGTGTAGGCCCTATAATGCCAAGCGTCATCGACAGACCCAAATTTACGGAAACATGTGAGAGTTAAACTATATTTATGACTTATAACTTTATGACTTTATAGGCCTACTAATCTATAGGCCTACTATTATATAGCCTACAGGCTTTTATTTAGGATCATATGATTCATATGCCTAGTTAAGTCCTAACCTTAACCGGGCCTAACCGTAACATCAATTTCTAATTGTGATTATAAGTGACATAGGCTAAAAAACCTTTGTGTTTGAATGAATTATAAACAATGACAAAAGTTACAAAAAAGTCACGTATTTAACTAAAAATATATCGTTTTACTATAATTGAATTAATAATAATAAAAAAAAGGTGGGGAGGGGTAGGGTAGAAGCTGCGTTGCCCCTGTTGACAGCACACGTTACTAACCACTGGGCCAAGAAAACTTGCTGAAAATTTAACAAAAATGTGTAATTGAGCATACAGGGCCAGCTAAACACTAATGCGCATGCGCCAATAGCAGTGATTATAATATAGGTTACTAAAATTTGCCGTATAACGTTTTGCGTTATACGGCAAATCCGCCGTATAATCACTCCGAAAAAATGCTAATAATTTATTTATTTTTTGAAAAAAAAATCAATATATTAAATTTCAATTATTTTATTATTCAATTTAGAAAACAGTAAATATCTCTGATCGGAAACACAACTAGAACACCGATTTGCTTTCGCTTCATATTCTTTCATAAAAAGATAACATGAGGGCTTTGTGGACATTTTCAGTTACGTCATCTAAAATAGCTTTATATCTTTTTTTAGAGGAATTGGCTATTTTTAACTCTTTTCGTGCAGAATTAATCTAAAGATGAACGATCCAGTGCGGGATATTATCAGAAAATAAAGAACAGACTATTTTTAAAGACAAATTAAAATTGTAAGTTGCTTAATTTCAAAAACCAAAGAAAAACTAAAACAAGTAAAGTACCATTTTCAATCTATTTAAGTCCATATACCTAGTGAAGGATTATTTAACAGTTTCTATAGTCGTGGCACAAAGGGAGACAGCGTGACTAGCACGAAACCCTGCCCAATGTCCTTTCAGAACATACTTATCTAAATTTAACTCTATACGTCTAAGAAATGGCAATTACATTGGCAAGAACTTACGAAATAGTGTCCTTTTAGTGAATTTCTTAGAAAGGAAAAACATAATTGATTTTCATGCACATTTAAAATGTGACAGTATCTTTTAGCATCTGTTGAAAAATAGATTTCAACTCGAATATTAAATATTATTTCTGTGATTGATTGTCAGGGAACTAATTAGTAGGAAATTAATTAGTAAGCAAGTTATTAATAATAAGCTACGCGAAGAATGGCAAATATTAATTCTCTAAATACTTGATTTTAGACGCGTCCTCATCGCCTATCCCCCCCCCCCCTTCCCCTCTGCTGGCCTCGTGTGGCAATCACCTTGTCAATTGTATTAGTTTCGTGTCTAGTATCCTTTGAACTTTTTTTCATTTTTTTTTTGTAAAATCTAATTCCTATTCTAAATTATTATTAATTGAGGAAAAATGTCGACGTGAAATATTAAGACAAAAAGATTAAAAAAAAAAATACCAAGTAACAACAACAAAAAAGAAGACAAAAGGGAAAAAAGACGATGTGAATGAAAAAGACTATCTGAAATAGTATGATGGTAACAATGTCCGCTTTTTTTTCAAATACTCATGCTTCTGGCCATCAGTCTTGATCTTGCTATCTACAAGGACAATATCAAGGTTGCCGAGTGCTTGAATGGTGGTCTACTTGGTCAATATTTTTGGCCTGTTGGTAAGAAACAGGCCGAGGACGTTATCGTATCTGTTGGGTTTGTCGTTCGCTTGATGTCGGCCCTGATCTTTGATTTGTGAAATAAAAGTATAGTGCGATGCGCAGGCTACTACTGGTTATCTGTTAAATTTTTACTTATATACAGGTAAATCAAGGGGAGTAGCAGAACACGTAGTAGGTCATCATGTTGTTACAACACTAGGCCAACCATTCCATAACAAATAGCATCATTTTTATGTTCACAATTTATTTACATCTATTCAACGGGGCCAAGATCTGCTCCAACAAACATGTATGGCATCCAGGTCGTGTTCACTAATACCAATGTTGAAACTGTTACCGTTAGCAGAAATACTTCAATGGGTATAACTGATGCAATTCTACCAACAGCAGTCCATAAATAAAATGGGCAGAGTAGACATGTTTGATCAATACTGCTCATGTTATGGTTTTTGCAAAAAAAAAAAAATTTAGTAGGGATTTTTAGATTTTTGTTCCAGGTAAGTCTGGTAAATTCTTGACTACTTTACAAAATATCCATCCAACCACATCAGAAACACCTAAAACTAAAGCAGGTCTATAGAGCGGGTTATAATCAATCTGGCCTCTTCACAGAAAACTCCCCTTATCTGTTGGGTTACGCAGGGTTCAGTTTTAGGGCCCGTCCTATTCTACGTGTATACAAGTCAGCTTGGCAAAATTATCGAGAGCCATTGTATATCTCGTAACTTTTTTGCAGATGACACGGTGCTTTACAGGAGTTTTCGTCCTGATTCGTCTGCCTGTTCTGCTGCTGTTTGTGATGTGGAGGAGTGCTGTCAAACAGTTAAGGTATGGATGGCTGCAAACCGACTTAAATTAAATGATGACAAGACAGGGGCAATTATCTATGGTTTTTTTTTTTTGGTTCTGATGTCAGTCTTCGGAAAATCGCTATTACTACGATACAGAATGGCGCTTCCGAGATAACCTTGTCCAACACGGTTAGAGACCTTGGCAACAACAAAACACAGGGGAGATCAGCATGGTGATCAGAAAAGGGGTGTTCATCGAGCGGTCAAGAAGGGGATTGTTTTTGTCTAGTGTGTAATATCGTGGTAGAGATCCAATGGATAGTGTGTTGAAATAGAGATTGATGTTGAGAGAAGGAGAAAGGAAATGTGCTGAAGGTATATCCTGAAACATGAACACTATATGTATTGTTGATATTATTAAATTGCTTGCTGAAAAGAGACTTGTTGGAGTTATTCATTGTGTTAAGAGGAGAATGAAAGTCGGCACGTTAGTAGTAAAACGTTTCTAATTATGTCACACTGGTCACGACAAGATCGCTAAGAATAGTGGCAATGACAGATATAAATTCGTGTTTATGCTCCATTTCTGGAATCGAATACTGAGACATTTTTCAACAGTAAATAAAATTCTTCAAAGCCCTAATGCTTTATTTAGTAGATGTGCACATTGATACAGGTCACTTTTAGATATTTTTTGTAAAAATAGGGAAGATTTTGATGCACTTGAGCAACAAGCAAAAAACAAGTTGCCAAATACTGAATATAGAACTGCCAGAAGGATAATAAGAATTAAAAGGCAAGGGAATTAAGAAAATGTATCTCACGCTGTTGATGCCTTACGAACTCTCTTCACGGGATAAATTTAGGATTAATTATTGTATTCCTTTATTAGATGTATTTGAATCAATTTTAGCAAGAAGAGCTTCTGTTTATGATGATGTATAGAAAATGTTTGCCTTTCTTGCCGATATTACATTATTAAAGGTATAATTTTGAAAAGCTGTTGAGCTTTTAATGCAATAATTTCTAGAAGATGTCAACAAAATCTTACTGAAGAAATTTTTCATTTCCACACATATGTGAGACAAACGCATAAGCCTTCAAAAATTCGACATTGTCGCATACAGACTTGTATACAAATATTATTCAAAGAAAATATTCAAGTGGTCTTCCCCAAAGTGGAATAAATCTTACGTTTTTTTTTCAGTTTAATTGTCACTAGTTGTACTGGGAAACATCAAAACTATAAAATATTTATTACATTCTACGCAGTTTCATCTAAACTTTTTAATCGACTTCTTTTTGCCGAATAAATTATATTAAGGCCAAATATTTGAAACGTTGTGTGAGTTTTTATGTTCGCTAAAATATGAGTATGACAAATAGAAGCTACGAAACGTCTCTTTACCTGCACTTGCAAATCTGCTAAGATTATGTACATGTTGAAGTTGCAAAGTCTGTTAAAATCTTTTTCATTTTCAATGAAAACATTGTATGATTGATTAGTTCATTTTAATACAATGTGTGCATTATATTTCATACTTACAAATTAAATGACAATTTTTTAATAAAGCGATAGCGATAATTTTATTTTATTTGCACATTTTGCTATTAGCGAAATATTGGCTGCTGCCAAAATCAAAAGTTTTCAAATAATATAATTACCTTTATTTAAAAGATCTCAAAGATGTGTGAGATGTAGAAAGTGTGTTTCGTTTCAAGTTGCATCCGTGTTGCATTGGTGATTTGTTTGTTTATTTTCAAAGGGGCGGAATTCATAACTTGCCTTTTTTTCAGCTAGTATGACCTATTATTAATGACTATCATTAATGACCCTTGACAAATCAGACAATACTTTTTTTTTAATGTTCCCCTTCATAATAGTATGAACAAAAAGGAAAGTAATCCGATATTTCCAGGTCCAAAATATGATCATCAATGTTTATTATTTATTCTGAGCTTGGTAATGGAAGTCGGACAGTCATTTAAACTGTTTATGTTTGGTAGTTGACGTATAGTAAGTACATGGACTAGTCCTGAAAGAAACATTGCATAACATTAATTCTTTGCTGCTATCAGTGCAAGAAATTCCCTTCCAGGTGCGAAAATGTACAATTTTGTGTTTGTGATCAGGTAATGATATTAAAAGTTGACGTATAGTATACATGGACTAGTCCTAGTCTCCTGATAGAAACATTACCTAACATTAATTATTTGCTGCTACCAATGACTATTAGTCAGATACATTTTAAAAATATATTTAATTACAACTAAATGAACGAATTATTAAAAAAAAAGATAAATTCCAAATCAAAGTCACGATATGAGCTCAAGTAAAGTAGGCTTACCCGTCGAACCAAAACGACCAGAAGGCCAGTGAAGCAGCATTCACCGTTTTCTGTGGCCACGGCATACTAGAGGATGTGTAGCCAGCAAAAGGCCAAGCCGCCTTTATTTTACCCCACCTAATATCAGGTAACCAAAATGATCTGGGTAGACTCAGAGACAAGTTCGGGAACAAATCCTTGCCTTCACAAGGATTTGAACCCAGGACTGTCGGACGCTCGACAATTGTGCCCCATATTCACTTATTTGTACAATAATCTCCAAGATCTTAAAAGAGCAGAAAAAAATGCAAAATCTTTCGTTTATGCATGAAAAATGTGCACAACGTATCATTGTTTATAGTTTGTTGCAATTATGTAATCAATAAAAGGCATTGTTCACTGTAAAAGAAAAGAAAGGCAATGCATCTTTTGTCTATTATAAAATCGATAGATTCGGTCACTACATTGGTTTATTAAGATATTAGCAACACTTAGCGTTTAAGACATTTCTGGTAATCTATAGTTATTATAAACAATGGACATTAATGCTGGAACACATTGTATATCGTTAATATTCTATCATCTACTTTGTCTTTACCATCTTGTTGATGATGCATTGTATTATAGTAGATCTATGTATAAAGTGGCAGATGTGTCTTCATAATAAATATACGCAAGTATAGCTGTACGTTTCTATTAACAGATGAAAATGTTGCAGTAGTAAGTTAAAACAAAATATTTTATTTAAGAATATTTAGCGCCATTTAGACCTTGCATGTATGTTGTTGTTCTTTTTCATTCAATGTTATGAAGATATCAGGCCTTCCATTGTTTCTGGAGAATAAAAAAAAACAGCGCTTGTCGACTTTGAACATTTAGTCTCCCTAATGCCTTTAGCAGAACCATTTCAAAATATTTCTATTTAATTTTTTTTTAAACCTTCATTTTGCGAAAATAAATGTCATTTACGGCGACAAAAGGGTGTAAACATTGCTTCCCTAACATCTAATTATTAGATATACAGGGATACTTTTACTTAATCTTTAAAGTTACAGTGGAGTCCGTATAGTCGTCCATTCTGATAATGGTAGTTTACAACTAATTGTATTGACTTCAAATTATATTGTTTATTGCAACAGACTCGAACTCCCGGATTGCCAATTGAACCGCTCCCCGTCTTTCTATCAATCTCAAACTTGGCACATAGATGTTCAGACCTGGGCAACGTATTCTATTTAATTGTTAGCCATTTTTTTGTAAAGAATTAGCGTTGAACTATTTTTGTTACATATTATAGTGTGCATTGGCCTATTCTGGTTGAACGTGCATGATTAACCGTTCTTTTGTGTGTTTAATGCGCGTCTGCACGTAACTTTCCTTTGTGTTTAGTAACCGGAAGGCAACTGCATAGAAAAGGTCATGAAAACTAAATTATTTTGTTTGAAATAAAATGTACTTCGATCGTTTCTTTCTTTATTATAACATAGTCAATACGTCTGTTTTGTTTATAACCATTGAGAGCATCGTATCAGTGATATTTTCTTTTGTATTTGTAATTACTATTTACTTGCTTTTACATTAACTCCACATTTTCGGAGAAAAAAAGTTTATTCGAACTTATCGTAGATTGAAGCGTATGTTATGAAGCCTAAACTAATCAAATTTTAAGGTGAATATAAAATCTCCTTGCATGTATTTTAAGATAATTTTGCATCGACCAATTTACCATTATCCTAGTTATTTCAAACTTGACATCAGACCCAAAAGCCTTTGATTACACTTTCTATAAATCCCCACAAAACAGTTATTTCCGTTTAACTTCTCAAAACTTTGAATGTTTGACAAACCCGACTTTTAGAAAGTTACTTGCCCAACTCTTATTTATGCTTTCAATCTGAAACTTGGCACATAATACTGGTTTAATGCAGAAGTTATTTAGTCTTTTATATTTTCTGCCACATTCTCCAAATTGAACCCACTTAAAAATGAGTTATTTTCATTACACTTTATTATATTCCTTTTGAAAGTGTCCCACTTTCACGCTCGTGTATTTCTCTCACCATCTTATATCTATAGATAAGTGATTTCCCCTTATTTTTAAGAGCGTTAATTTCTAGATCTATTAACTTATCTTTTAAAATCCTTTATATTAACTTTACACACGTTTCTTCCTTGATGGCGACTACCCCACCTTCCAAAGTCTAATTAATTAAACCACTTTCCTCGCTACCGAACTGAAACATGTTATATAGACGATTAGCACAGGACATCCATTTTCAGCTAAAACCTCTCAAAACTGTTTTTAAAAGAGTTCTGTTATTTTATTTCACTTTCTGATACGCATCAATGAACCCCTATTGATTACAACTAATCGCACATTCCCCAGATTTTTACATCATTAAAAGCCAGGCCCTATATATTTATTAACCTTGCAATGTTAATTTCTATTTCGCTTTTTGTTTTGCTTTTGTAGAAGGCAAAGAGCAAATTCATTGTAAGACAAATGCAAAATTAAAATGCATATGCATATAAAGATTGTATGATAAAAACTCTGTTTAGTGGTTGTTTACTGATTTGTTTTCTCCTTTATGAAAGGTGAAGAGCAAAAAAGGACTATGACGGAATTATTTTTAAAAGTTAAAAGAATCGTTTAATTTTAATTACACTTTGTGGTAAGGCATTTTAATTTTGTTATTTTTATTTACTTTGCTTTTGTGTGTGGGTTATTTTCAATGTTAAAGTGTTTCTTCTAAAAAAAACTACGTATTTTTCAAAAGGAAAACATTTAACATATTTTATTTTTGTCTATTTTTCATTATACACTAAATACACTCTTTCTTACTGAAGATTATGGCGCGTCTTTCGCATACCCAGATTTGAATATACTTTAGCATTTTGATAAGGGTTTGAATTGCTGTTGTTGGTCTCATCTTATCTTATAAATTACAGACATTCATTTTATAAAGAAGATTATTGCATCCTACGCTTATCATTGGGCTGAGACTTAGAATGAATTATACAGTAGTACCGCATATGAAAATAACATTGCCACGACTGCGTTTGGGCAATAATAAAATGCGCTGAAGTTCATTTAAAAGCATTATAGTAGGCCTACTTTGCACAAAATCTATCTTTTGAATAAAATTATTTAGAATCATAATAATCACACCTCTGTTTATTATTACAATATGAGGATGTCTTTCCCCTTTTATGAAACAGTCATTTATTGTTACTGGATAGTTAGCTTTATTAATTAGATATGTGGTGTGTGTTTGAGTATGTAGAGGGGGTAGAGCGACATGTAGACAAACAGGGTGTATAGTTTTAACCCATGCGCTTGTGGGTAAAGTTTTGTTTTCAATTCATAAGTAAAGTAATGACATGGCTTTAAGATTGAAGTTAGTGTGATGTTACGATCACAATCCCCTTGTGGTCAGAGCCGTGTACATGTTGGTGATAATTCTCGTTCGTCCTAGGATAGACTTTGGTTAATATTAATTATATTTCAGTATTACACGAACTCTCCTTATTGTCCTGGGTACAAACTCAGAATTTGCGTTCTAACAGTTCCTTTCCTTGACGTTGATGATGTAAAAAAATAAATATTATAATATTGTGAACAATAAAATAAAATAGTAACTTGACGAGGAAGCTTCAGTGTAAATGTTGTTGATAATTTAATTCAGGTGATATGTGCAAATATATATAATATGAAGATTATATACAGTTAGAATAAAATAGTGCCAACACAAGCGTCCATAACAGACTCACAAGAAATTATCTATATAAACTCTACAAAACACTGCAAAAACTCTGTACAAAACTCTGCACAAAAACTACTGGCTGCCTAGCCGGACCTTACTTTAAATACTCGTGGAGAAGAGCGGGGAACAGACCTATTACTAGCGGGGGGGGGGGGGGTGAAAATAATTGTATCATAACAAAACTCATAATAAAAATGATAGTTTTAACATGAACTCCCCTGTACGAGAAATAATAAACTATTCCTAGCCATTCCGAGAATTTGAGGTCGGCACAAGAGTGGATTCTTAGAACAGTCTAGGTTTAGTACATCCCACAAAACTCGCGTTGAGAGAGAGCTTATGGGCGCTATTAATACATGACAGTAAGTACTAGGGGAAAGTAAAAAATTTCGATTATCATGATTTCAACAGATACCACATAATGTAAAGATAAAACGCGCTGCCCCAATATTTACACACTATATATACCTAGTCTTCCTTTCTCATTAAAATCACAAAACCTAAAACTATAACAGAAAAAAAACTTAAAAAAAAAACTAATAGTCTATGTTTGCTTGTTACGGATAGTGGCGGATACATAGATAGAGAAAGAGAGAGAGAGAGAGGGAGCAATAGAACGGGAGATAGCCTACATAAAATAGTCTTTTCCCATACTCAGGTATTTAAATGTGCATTCATGACGTCATTAGTCTGCTATTTTTTTAAAGAAAGAAATGCATACTCTCAAAACAATTTTCTTTGAATTTAAAGCAAGTAAGCTATTTTGGCGCATCATTTAAATCGGGGTTTCCTGTTACGAAAAAACATAACATCTGTTAAGGCTTTTATTAAGCATTTAGGAAACGGGAAAACGAAATAGTGAATCCACTAAAGTCATAGCGCGAATTGGCGTGTTACTATTGATGTTTATTTATTTTTTATATTAACCCTTCCCGTACCGACCTACTTCTATCTTTGCTGCCCTTAGTTCCGCTATATACGCGCCCGGGACTGTAAGGGTTAATAGATGTCATTGTCCGCTTTTTTATTGTCCTAAATATAACTTCTATGTCGTAAAAAAATTAAACATCTCAAAAGATTAGAAAAAAATGAATAATTTGTTATCTATAACTTTAAACGCATTTGGAAAATACAGTAAGCAGACAATTTGAAGTCGAATGATTTGATAGTCAAAATGCCAAACGCTAGCATGGTTTAAAAATACAACCTAAAAAGACAATAAGCCAAATAACGGGTGCGTAATAAAAAAAAGAAAATTGCAATTCAGAATTACGGACTTATAAAATCATCGACAGACCTAAGATTATTCGTGGCCAAATTATAATAATTTTTTGGAGGACCTATGCAATTTGTGTATTTAACTTTTGTCACAATCATTTAAACGACCGCGATGTCTATAGAGATAAATAAATATATATATATATACATACTAAAGGTAATTATATGTATTGATTTTCAAATACCTATGTTAGATATTGCTAGATGTTGTTGTCGATCGGAGAGATTATGCCTATAGCTTGTCATTTACTTTATTACAAATATTTTTACATAATTAAACATAGTTTACAGGTTGACTAATTACTTATTGCATATTTGGTAAGACTGTTAACATTTTAAAACTTGTTGTTCATTTCAGCAAAGGAAAACACTAACTTTGCAAATTAAAATCTTATTGTCTTGAACAAAATACTTCACAAAATGAACAACTCAAGTGACTTTCAAGATTACTATCAAGGAAACCAAGATGAACTTGTCAGTAAGAATACACTGCGAATAATTACATTTGTATTTTGTAGTTTAATAGGCAATATTCTAGCGATAGTTGGTATAGTCGGAAGTATTCTCAACATAATTATTTTATCACATCATAATATGAGAGACTCTACCAATTTGGTATTATTGGCTATTTCTATTTGTGATCTTATTTACTCTACGACGCAAGTATTTTATTTGTTAATATGGACCTTAGAATATGTAGATTTTTATTGGTATGTTTGGATAGGTTCGTATTATATGGCGTATTTTGATTCATTTAATTTTGTTGCTATATCAACCAGCATACATTTAGTGACTTTAATTTCTATCGAAAGAATGTTAGCTGTATGTTTTCCTTTTCACGTGTCAATAATTATTACACCTTATCGAATGAAAATGTGTTTCATCGCAATAACACTTTTTAATTTTTTTATTAAGGCCCAGGTATTTTTTACGCTAGATATTATTTTTAAAGATAATAAGAATAGGACTATCCCAGCACTTGTTTTAAAAGAATATTTTGCTAAGAACTATGACATACTTGAAATTCATTATCAATACTTTTTTTTGTCAGTGCACGTAGGCATACCAATTATTGTTATATCAACATGTACATTTATGATACTTAATACACTTTCTGTTTCATCTATAAATAAAACAACTCTATCATCAACTGAGGCCATAGCTAGAAGAAAAAAAGAAATAAGCTCTGTAAAAACTGTTTTAATTATATGTATGTTAGTGATGTTTTGTGTACTTTTTCCATTTTGTGGACAACAGATAGTTTCCTCGCTTCTAACTGGCTCGATTAACACAATAGTTGTATTTTTTATTATTGTAAATGTTTTATTACAAATTAATTCTTCGTTTAATTTTATTGTTTATGTTACCAGTAGCCCAAAATTCAAAAAGACATTTATCAATTTATTTCGAAAGTATAAATAATTAAACTAAGTAGGCCTACTTTAGATCATTTTTTAAGTATTTAAAAAGTATACTATTATTGTTTTCACATAGTTTAATATTATTTAGTATTTTGAAAATATATTTACAATGATTTTGACGGAAGTAGATGTTTGACACTTTTAGTAAGATTGTATTTCTTTGTTTAGATTCTGGTAACGTTACAAATATATACAATATAAATCTATATATAAAAGGTTTTGAGAAAATATAAAATGTATCACATTTATTCTCAGGAATAAAATGACATATATTTAGCAACTCGCAATTTTAGAATGTCCATAAAACTAGGACAAAATATTACAGAATGAAGTAGGTTGATACATATATTATAAATGACCAACTAATCTAAAAATGTATTAAATAATTTACAAAAGCTATATGTTAAAATATAATAAATTGTTTTTAAAGCGACAAATGTGCCATAATCTTAAAGTAGTCTATCTGTAAAAAAAAAATAATTGTATTAGTTTAATTGTCTTTTATATTTCTTTTAAGTATAAACTTTGAAATAATTTTGCAACATTCTAACTACCTTTTTCTCTATGTGACCTTAACCTGGAAGGTTAAATGCCGGAAAAGCGTAGGACGCAATAACATTATTTATAGAGGGACTTCTCTAATATACAAGATAAAACCCACATTACGCCAGACTATCAAGCTAAAACTGGTGTTCGAGTCAGAGGAGAGGGGTTATGATGCCCTTGGAAATATTATTTTTAATTTAATTTAACATTGTATGGTCCACCCCGTGGAAGTAGAGGTTGTGCCTCTCTTGAAAGTCCATGGACTGTCTGAACCCTCGAAATAAAAATATTATTTTTGGCTATTGACCTATCTGGGAGAACCAAACCGAGTAGCATATTATATTTCTGACCTCTTGGGTTCCAGACGTAGTTTTGTCAGTTCTTGTTTATCGCTTGCAGCCCAAAATGTATATTTTAATCAAGAGATATTTTCTTCTTTAAATACATTTTACAATTCTACTAATGTTTTAAATTAATAAAGCAAAAATGTATCGACACAATTTGTTGAATTAGTAGGCTACATTTGCTGAATAATATTTTGTATGCTTGACTATTGCTTTTATTATCTCCTACAAGTTAAGACATCATCTAACAGAAAGTACCGAGCAATTCATAACCAAACTAGATTAAGTTGATTTCACCCAACTGAAAAAAAAGTCATAACACAGGGCACATAAGACTATAAGTCCATGAAAACAAATGTTTCAAATTTTCAGCACTCCATTGACCCACCTACACCCCCACAAGAAAAAACTTTAAACAGTATATTTTTCTTCATTACACTCAATTGTGAGCATACTAAAAATATTTTCAAGTGTGTGTTTTCCACTTGTTTTTTAATTGTATATATATTTATAAACGTAGCTGTTTTTGTTTTTCTTCATTATTCATGGATGAAGAGAACAATCTTCCAATGGTTAATGCATAACAAAATGAAATATATATTAATTTAATTACATCATCAACATATATAATTACCGTGAGTTTGTTTATATGTTTGTTTATATATATATATATATATATTTATATATATGTTTGTTCGCTATAGGCTCCTAAGCCGTTTGACTATTCGGGCCAAAAATTAAATGTATAAATTGGAAACGTCCTCCAAAAGATAATTTTATTTTATCACTTATAATCATAAATGTGTTGATTTAAAAAATCCAAAATGTCATATCCATCTATGCAAATAAATATAACGGTACATATCAAATGGCCATTTCCGTTCATTTACTATATTGAACGCGACATTCACTATGTTGAACGCGAGGGTCTTTCCGGGTTTTCCCAATTCTACTGTTGTTTTTTTTAATGTGGCGAGACCTTTTTTAAAAGCTACGCACTGCAGTTTGGCTTAGAGAGTTTCAATGGTTTACTTTAAACAAAATACTAGCGTATGACGTAATGTCTATGAAATTATTTTTTCATTATTGATGTTTGCATTATCCTTTTAAGTAAAAGTAACCAAATGTTTTAATTATTTAATGGATTTACGTTGTTATTGGAGAATATCCTTTAAAAGGCGACTTTATACACCCTATAAATTAAATGATACGAATTATAAAAAAACAAGTTAGGCTTATAAATGATTACTTTCAAATACCGGGTACCATAAGATTGACAGCAACAATATAAAATAAAAACTAAATACCGAAAGAAACATTATCAATACTGTTTTATTGATACAATAAGCAAGAACAAAAATTAAATACCGAAAAAATCTTTCTCACTTTAGTTTTTATTTCATTGAAATATTATTTTCTATTTTTTTTAAATATTTTTTACCTTTTTTATTGTTTTGTATTTATGTTTTTTTTCTTTCAGATTGTATATTATTTTTATTTTAATATAATTAATAACAAGTCAAGTCAACACAACTGTTCGCTACATTTTAATATCGAATTTAAAAGTCTCTTTAAAAAATCCGGACTAGCCTTTCGGCTCTTGTGTCCAGGGCGTAACGCTTAGGATTGAGCAATCTCTGTCCAGGCTCCAGCCACCCAACGACACGCCCAAGGCGTGGCGTGCCGTGTAACGGGGAAGGTTTCCGCAGCCCAGCGATCGTTCACTGCGGTTCCCCTAAGGATCATTATCGTAGTGGCTCGCCCGTATACCTGCACTGTCACCCGGTAGCACAAATCCTATACTATAGGTACATGCATCCAGGCACCGGGTGGTTCTCGAGACGGGATTGCAGCGTCCATTGCTTCCTCCCCCTGTGCCCCATGCGTTCGCCCGCCAGTGTATTCTTAATGGGAATGTATCGGCGGTTTACACACTACGCCAGTCCTTGAGGCCACAATTCTTATGCATATGTCAAGTTCAGGTCGACCAGAAACAAAAAAAAAATAACAAAAACTAAATACAGAAAGAAACATTCTCAACACTGTTTTATTAATACAATAAGCAAGAACAAAAATTAAATACCGAAAAAATCGTTATCACTTTAGTTTGTATTGTATTGAAATATTATTTTCTACGCTTTTTTTATTATTTACCTTTTATTGTTTGGTATTGTGGTTTTTTTTTCTTTTAGATAGTATATTATTGTTAATTTAATAGGCTATTTTTAATAAAAAGTCAAGTCAACACAACTGTTTGCTACGTTATAATATCAGACGCTTGACAGTAACAATTATTATGCATATGCCAGGGTCAGAAACAATTAAAAAGAACAAAAACTAAATACCGAAAAGAAACGTTCATTTTAATAGTCTCTTTTCTTTCTCTCTTAACATTAATATTAACTTAACTTAACTAATATTGTAATATTGTAGTCGTTCGTTTCTCCGTCATTTTGACGGGCATAACCACTAGTGTGGTAATAATTATATGGCTACATCATCTGTGTTTTTTTATACTCGCATGTAAATATATATAAATATATTTTTTGTCATATTTAAAAAAAAATCATTACTGTTGTTTTTACTTATAGTTAGATGACTTTAGAGAGGATGCTTATAATAATAATAATAATAATAGAACTTTTATAGCGCATATCCCATTGTGGACAGTTTTAAGCGCTTAAACAATTACAGACAAAGTACAGACAATGAAAAAAAGACAAAAACGTGTAAATGACAAATAATGAAATTAAATAAAATAATAAACTGCTACTGCTAGTTGAATAAGTAGGTCTTTAGCCGGCTTCTGAAGGTGTCAAAGCTAGGGCTGTGTTGAAGTTGTAGTGGGAGGGCATTCCATGCGGACAGGCCAACATATTTTTATATTGTTAATTATATTAGGTATTTCGGTAAACAAAAAAAGCATGATTTTGCTGGTGTTTGACAATTCATTTTGTCATGTATTAATAGCGCCCATAGCTCTCTCTCAACGCAAGTTTTGTTGGAGGTACTAAGCCTAGCACTATTCTAGGAATACACTCTTTTGCCGACCTCAAATTCTCTGAAAAGCTAGGAATATTTTATTATTTCTCGTACAGGGGAGTTCATGTTAAAACTATCGTTTTTATTATGAGTTTTGTAATGATACAATTATTTCTACCCCTCCTAGTAATATGTCTATTCCCCGCTCTTCTCCGCGAGTATTTATGGCTAGGCACCCTGCTAGACAGTTTGAGTTTTGGAGAGTTTTGGAGATATTTCTTTTGAGTCTGTTGGATGGACGCTTGTGTTGACACTATTTTATTATTGATGTAAATACTACATTTATTGTACATATTTGCAAGTATGAAGTTATCATCTGAATTAAATTATCAACAACATTTACACTGAAGCTTCCTCGTTAAGTTACTATATTATTTTATTGTTTACAAAATATAAAATATACTTATTTACAACTACAACGTCAAGGAAAGGAAATGTAAGAACGCAATTCCTGAGTTTGTGCCCAGGACAATTAAGGATATTTCGTGTAATACTGAAATAGAACTAATAATAACCAAAGTCTACCCTAGCACGAACTAGAATTATCAACAACTTTTACACGGCTCTGACCACAAGGGGATTGTGGTCGTAACAATATTTGGGGGCTCGTCCGGGATATTTGAGGTCTCCTTTTCTGACTTTTGACTAGAAAAGATTCGGCGGCTCTTAGCGATATATTTGTGACCGTTTTTTCCTGACCTAGGACTACAGACTTACAAGTGAATTTTAAGAGTTATTCCCCATGTCTTATATGCTATTATTAACTTCTATACTAGAGAAATTTTCCATTTGCGAGTACAGTTTATTTAGATCAGCACTTGTTAGACAGTCACTGTTGATAACAACGCTTTCTGCAAAATTTTGTTAGTACACGTGTATTTTTTATATCAAATACTGATTATTTCTAGTATAAAAGATATGAATGTTGTAATTATTGTTTAAACTCATAGTGTACATGCTTTTATTTGTTATTTATCATCTTCGTTCGATAAAAAAAAAAAAAACGGTATTTTGCCATATGGCTACAGTGTGTCTATGTAGTCAATTATCTGTGCTTCATATTTTGTTGCCATACGGCAACATACAATATATTTCCTTAATAATACATATTTGATAAATATATTTTTTGACATTAGCTTCATATTATTCAATATAGCTTATATTAGTATTAATAATTGTATATTTGCAGAAAATGTAAATTATATTTAGGTTAGTTTTACAATGTTATCTATTGTAAATACTCAAAATCTATAGATATTGGTTACACGATAGAAAGTATACAAGTTTTATATTTTATTGTAGAATATTCATTCTTGTATTTCTTTTTCTAGAGCTTGTATATCTACAGTCATGGTCACAGCAACGTTTGACGAAAAAATATACAGATGTAGGCCTACACATTCTTATTATTCCTGGGGATTCTCATGATAGCCGCAGTATTCTTCAGAAGATCGTGCTAGAGATGAAACTTGGATGCTGAAGTGCCGCCATAAACACAAATATATGCAATCTCTAAAAATTGGCTTCCCTTCTATAAATCGAGAAAATGACTTGAGATTACTCTTAGATCTCTGAGAGCAAACACCATTGCATATCAAACTGTAGACACATGAATGTGAAGGTATGAACCGTTGTCCAGCCCATCCACTCCTGCAAGACAGGGCACTAAGAAAACATGTTCTGAACAATCTCATTTACTACCCGCGTCTACATAGGTTCAAGCCGGTCATTTTATATAATTCATATAATAGTACTGTTCAGTCACTGATGATTTGATCTTCAGGAACTCTCCAGTAGCATACAAGTTTGGCGTAACGAACCTGGCCATCGTAGGGACAGCAATGTTATGGATAACAGCGCAATGAAACAACACTTGTCTGCATTCAGAGGAGAAGATGGTCTTCAATAATTATTTTTACTTTTTTAGCGGATAGCAGTAGACTACCAGTTTCCGAATGATAAGATGATAATATTGCTAAGATCAACTCTTAATAAAGGCAAATCATTGAAGAAATGAACGATTACGAAATGATCAAGGATATAATTTTAGAAAGCTATTCCTTGACACCAGAAAGGTATAGAAAATATTTTAGAGACAGTAAACAGGGATATGACCAAACATATGTGTACTTTTTCAGACAAAGGGAGAAATTGTTAGAGCAGTTGCTAAGGTCAAAGAGTGTAAGTGATTTTTACAAGTTCAAGAGCCTAATATTGTTCGAGGAATTTAATGATTGCATTCGATTGGACATTAAGACTCACATCTCAGACCGAGGGGTTGATAATGTGCATGAAGCTGCTAGACTGGCAGATAACTATGTCATTATTTACACCGGCATAAAGCCATATTATGCTGAAAATCCCCAAAGTGCATAAACCAGAGCGCAAGGATGCTATTAAACCAAAGTAACAAATGAAAACGATAATAAGAAAAGTAGTGTAAATAATAATGGTAAATTAGTTCATTTCAGGAAGCAGACAGATGTAAATAAAGCAAAGGTGGTATGCTTCAACTGCAAGAAAGAGGTCCACACGAAGAAAGACTGTTGGATCCTTACAAAGAAACAAAGAAGCAATGTGCTATTCTACACTGTGCCAGAGTGCAGAAAGACAGCAAGCAGACCCAAGAAGTGTTCAATACAGGGTCAAGAAGCTCAAAAGAAATGCGGCCGGCATCGTCCATTGTCGTGGAGTCGATGATTTTTTTAGAACAGCCTATCTAAGGTAAAAGAGAAAAGCTGTACTCAATCTATTATACTTTGAGAAGGCCGTGACGAACAGATGGTTCCTGAAGTCCCAGAACAGGACGACATCCAATTTCCGACCCTTTGTCTACGAGGGGACAGTGTCGACAGTAGCGGTGGTTTTGTGGTGCTGAGGGGTGCTAGTATGGAGGCTGTGGTAGCTCCACTGCACAGATTTAAACTCGAGTCGGAGATTTTTTGCAGGTAACATTGTAGTGGGAGTGTGTCGCGCACTACCCGTTAAAGACATTTTCATGATATTAGGAAATGACATTATGGGCGGCAGAGTCACTGTCGAGCCCATGGTTAAAGTCTTTGAGAAAAAGATGGCGGAGGACAAAAACCTACGTCCTGCCAATGAACAACCAACATGTGCACTGACAAGAGCAATGCAGAAAACGAAGTCAGTAAAGACTCCTTCTACACCGAGTAATGTAACAAAAGATTTGTTTGTCTGTTCTGAAGACACACATGCAAATGAAACAGTGGTAACAGAAACACCTGACATCGATTTAAGTGCTACGATCTTTGCTGAACTAACCACTGGTGATGCAACAGAGAACCGTGACGTTTACTCACCAAAAAGAAATTGGTAAAATAACAGTTCGAGAGTTCGTGTAATACTGAAATATAAATAATAATAACCAAAATCTACCACAGGACGAACGAGAATTATCAACAACTTTTACATGGCTCTGACCAAAAGGGGATTGTGGTCGTAACAATTTCAACCTCGGCAGTCAGTTCTACTCTTTTAGAAATATACAAAGGCTACAATATTAGTTCTGAGGAATCCGTTTTAACATCAAAAGTGAGTAGGCGATAATTAATACTCAAAGTGTTAGTTGCGTAAAGTTAAATTTAGATTCGTTTATAAAAATAAATTAGTCAAGAGTTGCGTAGGCTACTTGGTTATTAAAAAAACACAATTCGTTGATTCAAAAAAATATAAAACAAATATTATTTTACATCAAGCAATGCCTTTGAGGTTATAAATAGGTGATTGTTAACACTAGACAATCACAATCCATCGTTTTTCTTTTGGCAACATCTTTTGGAAATGTAATAACATTTAATCTCTAACATCTTTTGGTACAACCAGTAACGTAGAACACTAACATGCTTTTTTAATTAAGTGATCGAATAAGACCGGAAATGTTTTTATTGTCGACCTTTTATGCATGCATTATCGTTAAGATTTGTCGATTAGTGAATAATGTAAGGTCCATCGAATCATTCGACGTTAAATCGTCTGCATACTGTATTAACATTTTAAGTAAATATAATAATATACAATCTATAAATGATTCCGATGACATTAAATGATAAAAAATGTGTTTATCGTCAGCTTCATCGTACAAAATAAGCATGAACACAAACACACTTTCATATTCTACCTCTACTTTATTGCATTACTGTGTTTGTTTATTCGAAAATACAATAACAATAATATTTTAAATGTCAAATATAGATTATCCTTATACGAGTGTACTTTTGAATAACATAGTGTGATTTCATCCCTAAAAGTTGTTCTAATAATGTTTAAAAACCTTATTCGTATAATGCAAAAGTTATTTATGTATATAAATATTTGGTTTCCAAACTATTGCATTTAATTTACAAGTATTTCTTACTTACTATTTATCTATTAAATACATTTTTACTAAGCCTACTATTAAAGTCAGATAAGTAGGAACAGATGGGTAATTAGTAAATTACCACTAAATGAATGAATAATTGAAGAACGATTAATGTTAAAATAAAAGCGACTGTATTCACTTGGATCTAATAGTGCTTTAACTTCAAAAACTTTGATAAATCGCCTAATTCATGGTAAATGAAAGGGAACCTCTTTAGTAATGGATAAAAAATGTGAACAATTTATCATAGTTTCTAGTTTGTTGCAGATTTTATTATCAATACAAATCATTGTTCTTTGTTTAGAGATAAAGAAGACAAGACATCTTGTGTCTATAATAAAATCGATAAACTCGGTCACTACATTGGTGTTTGAAGATATTAGCAATAATTAGAGTTTAAGAAATGTCTAACATTACTAACAATCTATAAAATGAACTTAAACGAACATATTGTATACCGCTAAGGTTCTATAGTATGTTTTTACTATCAGATTAGAATTTTAGTTTAAACACAACATTTTATCTACGAACATTTTGGATTTCGCACGCATAATTTTTTTTTCATAAATAAATATTCCATAGCTATCAGGGCTGCATTATGATTCTAATAAAGATTTAAAATAGCCGCATGTCGTGTATAGGGCCTACACATTTTACTCTGCCTAATGCCTTTTGCAGATCCAATAAAGATGGTATAAAAACTTTTTCATTTGAGCAAAAATAAATGTCATAAGTTTGCCTCTGATATGTGTGAACGTTGCTTCACTCTTCCTCAAGATTAAATCGTTTTGACGGAGATACTTTTACTTAAAGAGACGCTACATTAGAACTTTTTTTTAAACTATTTACAGTAACTTAAAATATCATTTGTTCTAGATACCACTGAAATACGGAATTTAACCACTTTCTTTTAATCTGAAAATTGGTACAAAAGATGTTTAGCCAATGGTCAAACATTCTTTCATTCTTGTATCCATGCGTTATTAAATCACAACTATTAGTTTTGAACTGCTTATCTTTACTCTTAAAGTAAATTCCTGTGAGAAAATTGTGACGGAGATTATAAACAGTGTATTTTCATCCTCTTTTACTCAAAACTATTTTGTACGGAAACATTTCATATTATAATAAGTTTTATTTTTTAATATTAATATAAATTAGATTTTTTCAATAATATGACAAAGAATATCTGAGTTAATATGAACAAATATAAACACATTTTTCGCTTTCGTTATTTATTTTTTTTTATTTCTATATTTTCCTTTAAACCAGAAATCTAAGAATTAGTTCATAGTATTTACAACAGTTTCATGAAATTTACCATGAACTTAGACAAAAAGAATATACAATTGTTTTAATTAAACTTTTTATTTTCTTTTTTTTTTATATTTTTCACTGCTAAGTATATATTAATGTAAATCGTTTCCTTCTTTGTTTTGCTGCATCTTTAAATTATCACTAAGAGAAGGTTATATATTATTTTGACTGCTTTGTTGTTAACTAAAGTACCCTTCGTACCTAATTGATCATAGGACCGGTAGAGCAGCGTTAATATGGAATAAGTTCCTGAACCTCTTTGTTACAGAAGAATTAACCTGGAATTGTAAATTGTTGTAAATCCTACAATTTAAAAATGAACAACTCAAGTGAATTTCAAGATAGTTTTAATGAAAAAAGCAAGCTTATAATTAATTGGGAACTATATGTGATACTGGTACATGTATCATTTACATTTGTAGGAAATGTTCTTACATTATTTGGTATAATTGGAAGTATCCTCAACATAATTATTTTATCACATCATGACATGAAAGACTCAACAAATTTGGTTTTATTGGCTCTTTCTCTTAGTGATCTTATTTTCTCTTTAACACAAGTATTTTTTTTTCTAAAATATATCTTAGAAATACTAGATTTCTATATCGCATTCTATATAGTGGCTTACTATGTGGCCTATTTTGATTCATTTAATTTTGTGTCAGGGACAAAAAGCACACACATAGTGACTTTAGTTTCTATAGAAAGAATGTTAGCTGTATGTTTCCCATTTCAAGTAAAACGAATTTTGACATATAATCGTATACGATTTTGTATTTTCGCTATAGTACTTTTTAATGTTGTAATTCAATCGCCGTTATTTTTCAAACAAGATATTATTTTTATTGATATTTACAACATTAGTTTTCAAAGATTATGTAGTACTAAATTTTGAATTGCTTAATAATTATCAGTATGTCTGTTATTTGACATTATATTGTGCTATTCCAATGGTTGTTATCCTAACGTGTTCAATAATGACAATAAATAACATTTCTATTTTGTCTAAAAATAAATCAATTTTTTTATCAAGTAAGGCCACAGCTAAAAGAAAAAAAAGAAATGAAGTCTGTGAAAACAGTTTTAATTATTTGTATGTTCATTATGGTTTTTGTAATAATCCCCTTCTTTATTCAACAAATAGTTACCTCTATTTTATTAAAGACAAACACGTTTGTATTCATAACCTACATTATTGTAAATGTTTTATTTCAAATGAATTCTTCGTTTAATTTTATTGTTTATGTCACAAGTAGTCCGAAATTTAAAAAGACGTTTATCAGTCTTTTTCTTAAGTAAACAGTATACATCAATTAAAGTGTTTTTATTCTTAATTATTTCTAAAATGTTTATAAGAAGTATATATTAAGAAAATGAAAACAGGAATATTTGATAGATTTGCAACACGATACGATGACGGAAGGAGGATCTATTAGCAACCCGAATGTTTGGTTTCATACATGCATAGAAAAGTGAAGTTGATAATAAGGATTTAGTAAAATAATTCCTAAAATCAAAGTTTTGTGTACACAATTTTAATAAACTAACCCATAAAAACAAAGTTTGTATTATGCTCCCTTTCTTTGGAAACTAAGTTTATATTTAATTTATATTTTGATCGATTAAAAAAAATATAAGTATAAACTATACCTTATGAATTTCCACTCTAAAATTTTTCATAGATTAGGATAAAAAGTTAACAATGTCTTCCTTAGTATTAATATATAAATGAGAAAAATCATGTATATGCCTTTTTGTTATGTACTAGGTTTCCAACTATTTCACCCTATACCACCAAAAAAAAAAAAAAAAAAAAAAAAAAAAAAAAAAAAAAAAAGGATTTAGGTTTTTGAAAAAAAAATGCCAATTAAAAATTTCATGCCGTTTTGATATTATGTTTTCTATAGTTATATGGACTATTGTTATATTAAAAAAGATGTGCATATAAAACATTTACGTTAACATGTTACTATGATCATAGGTCTTTTTGTTATGCATTTAAATTTCTAACAATATGGTTTTTACCAGGGAAAAAGAAACAAAAAGAAACACATGGGATATTTTTTATCTATAAATGATCCAAATATTAAATGATCTAATTAAACATCAACTTAAAACTATATTTGTTGTATACAATCATTTTATGCATACTTTTTTGTTATGCTTTATGTTAAATCTTTAAGACCAATACATTATTTCATTAATAAAAAATGAAAATTAACTTGCATGGACAAGTCTTAACGTGTATGCATGCATAAAAGGTCACGTGCAAAAACATTTCCGTTCTTATTCGATCATTTCCTTCGAAACAATGTATGTGTGCTACTTTACTGGTTGTACTCAAATTTGTTGGGGATTAAAATTTATTTCATTTCCAATAGATGTTTACAAAGCAAAACAATGTATTGTGAAAGTCAGAAGGGAATAATAGCCTTTTTAAAATATCAAATTTATTGCTGAATGCAAAATAATTTTTGGTATTCTTTTTTATGAATTTACGCATTTTGTTTTTCAATAACCAAGAAAACGCAACTCTTGACTCATTTATTTTGTAAACAAATAAAAATTTAACGTCATGCGACTAACACTTGAGTATTAATTATCGTCTGTTCACTTTTGATGTTAAAAACGGATTCCTCTTAATTAATATTGTATTCTTTGTATAATTCTAAAAGACTAGAACTGGCCGTCGAGACTGAAATCAATTGTCAAACACCTGCAAAGGCATGCTTTTTTTGTTATTAGTTTAAAAATAGAACAGGAAGTTCACGAACATTCGGGTTCAAAAGTTCACGCCTCATTAAGACTTGTCAATACATACATACAAAAGTTCAGTTGTTAAAAAAAAGATTTAATAAACAACTCTTTCAAAAACAATACTTCAATACTTGTTTTTAGCCTTTCAATTATTTGTCTTTAGTTACCCACAGAGTAAGAGAAAAAGTCAATAGCAAAATCTAGTTAAAGATAGACATGGTAATGCTTATAAACAAAATATCATTACAAATCACAACAAGCGTGTTGACTAGATCTATATAATATAAAGTGAGACACATTTTTAATGTTTATATTCGTTTTGATGCGTTAGCAAAATTGATGTTTGTGCTAATTTGTAAAATAAAATAAAAATTAAATTCATGAACAGGAACCTTATTAATTAACATACCACTGAAGCTTAATGCCTTATTGATATTATAAATGGCTAAAAAAAAACACACGTAAGGTATATGTTTTACAAAAACAAAAAATAATAGAAATTCACAAATTAAATCGTACATAAAATATTAGTTTATTGTGTCACATTTTAACAGCACCAGTCTTATTGACACCTCACTCTCGCTAAACAAGTCGTTATTAATATTTATTTCAAATGGTTTTCCTAAATATCTTCTGTTGTAGTAAATAATAATGATATTTAATGTAATTTTTCCTCGGGCACATACAAAGTAGACTGTGTCGTCCTGGGTTAATCGGTAGTCAACTACCAATAGCTCTTAGACGGCTATTGGCAGTTTCTTCGTTGCAGCTTTCAACCTTATTAATAAACATACAAATACTGATAGTGATCGGTGGTAGAGTCTGTGTAGTAGATTGGTGAAGTGTATGTCAGTAACGAATATAATTATGCTTAGGACATTGTTAATTAATTAGTAGCTATGTAGTGACAGTGACTATTTCTTGATATATTTATATGATTAGATATATATGTTAGTAGGCCTACTGACCGTAATTGTAATAAGTGTTTGTGTAGGGTGACCAAAGAAATGTACCCTAGCAAAAATTTATCGTTTGTTGTTCATGCATGTGTGACTGTGTTAAATGTTAGTCTACTAGTAGGCATACTAGGAAAAAAAATACAGGTGTTTGTATAAATTGGACTCATTCTACTGAACCTTACTAATAGTAATATTATTGACAATTGGCAGTCGACTATACAATCTATTAAAAAATTAATGTGATATTGATTGTTTTCTTCTGCGTTGTAAACTGTGTTAATGATAAAAGGTAGTCAAATGGTTCCAGTAATGGATTCTAATTCTATAACTAAAGTGTGTCTTTAACTTAACACACATTTATTTTTATTTCCCAAATTTCGGCAATTTTAATTTTGAGATACCAAGTAAATGCACAAAAACATGTTTATTACAAAAGCATCATTATTTTTTGTTTTAAATAGCCTATTATTTTATATTCAAATACCTGATATATTTTGTAGTTAAGCTAGTTATATTCATTAGACCTATACTGAATGTTTTTGAGCCTATGTTTGGTTACAGTCTAATTTTTTATTTTAAGTATTGTTTGAAAAGATGTGAATTTCCGTTTACCCACTCCATTATATGCACATATGTGGACAAGAAGGTATAGTAATTAAAAGCTTTTCTTCTTACCTATGAAATAATATAGTTGGATTTTATAAAAAGAGGCTTTTTGCAAAAGCTTTAACGCATATATTTAATAGGCCTACACATTTATAAATCTAAACCTTCAACTACTCAAGAACAAAAATGAAAATAACTGTCATGCAACTTTCATTTACTAATCAACATTAGTTGGGCAAATATTATTTTTTTATTTCATTTTTTAAATATACTTATTCCAAGTAGCCCAATAGAAAATAACTGACCACATGCGAAGACGATATATTTTGTTCCTATGGTCCACTGATTCGCAACTAGACGAGGGACGATAAACCCGTTTCTTGTCTCCCCCTTCCCGCCCCACTTACTCCCTCTTTTATTCGCTTCCTACAGTGATCTACTGACCCGCAGTAAAAGCGAACCTTCCTCCCTCGCCCTGTGTCCTGATCTCTCTCTCTCTCTCTCTCTCTCTCTCTCTCTCTCTCTTTCCCTTTCTGATACACAAGCTTGTTTCCATATAATATAAATATAGAACATAATGCGCAATCGCATTTTTTGTCTGTTACCGGAAGTAATACCGACGTCATATTGTTTAAACGCAGCGGTCCTGGTTGCACTATATATTGATGCTTATTTACAATGTCGATTTAATCAAATCTACAATTTCGAACACCCAAAGCTAATGCTTCAGGCAAAAGGTACAAAGGCTGCTGTGTAATAAACTGCAACAATGATTCGAAAACTATTGATTATCGTACAAACAAGCATGTCAAACTGATCTCGTAAAGAAAAACAACGGAAAGTTATAACCTCATATTCCTTAATATTAGTAGTCTTGCTTTAGTCCTAAGCTTGCGCTAAGAGTAGATATCAGTAATAAATTAAGCCTTTCTCATTTTACTATAATATCGTTTCTAGTGACCGCTGCCTTGAATCAAAAGAAAATGGCGGAAGCCGAGCTTCACTTTTAGTGACTGTGCATATAAGGATTGCGCGTTCTGTTCTATACCTAATTGCGCTTGTTTCTAAACACCAAACTAACTTTTTCGAAATAAACTTGTGCGGTACTACCACGAGATTGACTGTCAATAATAGAAGAAGAAGAAGGACGATATAAAAATACCAGCCCCACACCGCCTCACTATCACGACAACCGGCATGTCAACAGGTGCAGACCAGTTCATTTTCAATCAAAGTAAATGATTTCTTGCTATGTCAGCTGCTAAGAATCATCGCTCTGCTGTTGTTTTGACTCCACGGTTATTCTGTTGTCTGTCTACGTTATTGTTCATAATATTAACTTAAGCTAGTGGTCGATAACCTACGGCACGCGTGCCACACTTGGCACGCAGAGCCAATGTCAACGGCACGCGAAAGACCTCCAAAGAAGCCATTCGAGTCTCTTCCACAAGAAAAGGGCATAATAACGTTTCGGCATTTGGCAGGCTAAATACGTTAGAAATTATGGTTTCTCACGCTATTATGAAAAGGTTAACGACGCCTGCGCCTTAAGCCATTCGATTTATGTTTCAGAGAATAATTTAATGCTTGAACCTATGTACAATATAAACAACTTCACTGGTAGCTTAGGAGAAATCAACAAAACCCCAAAACCGCGCAAATACGTGCTTAACTAGATTTTAGTGTAGAAAATACTAAATATATATTTTTTCCCAAATGCAAAATAAAATGCATACTAAAGAGTGTAAGAAACTACAAGAAAGCATAACTGTATTACGTCAATATAAACACAATCACACTTTCTCTCTACACCAAAATCAAATGTATATAAGCATTTCTACATAAACTTGCGGGCACGGAGAACAGCGCGTTCGGCTGCCCTGCCAAAGGTCCTGGGTTCGAATCTTGGTGCAGGCTAGGATTTTTTCCTGGGTCTATAAGGTACCTGAACTTAGTTGTGGTAAAGTAAAGGCGGCTGTGCATACTGCTGGCCACACAATCACCTAGTATGCCGTGGCCACATAAACTGGTTAACGCTGCTTCGCCGGCCCAATGGATAAAGTCGGTCCGACGGGATAATTCACTTAAAAAAAATAAACTTGCAAGACAACCTCAAATACAAAAATGTAGAATTTATCATTACATGCTATGCGCCAATAACACAGTGTTTCTATCAGGACTTGACTAGACCATGTAGTAATCAACTATCAAACTTTAAAAGTCTGACGAACTGCCAAGACTACCATTACCATCAATTGTAGAAGAATTAATAAACATTGATGATCACATTTAGGTTGACATTTAGGATACAGTTCTCATTATTGCAACAATATTTTAAAGCATGTAAAAGAATTGTTTCAAGTACCAAGGGACATACATTTGGCATAGTAGCTAAAACAAAAGGCAAATAATGATTTACGCCCCTTTGTAAATAAAGAAAATACTTTATTCAGGTTAGAAACCGGACTAAAATGTTTTTTTCATTTAGTTTACTTGTCAATTTTAAATTATCCTAAAAGATTCAAGATGTTTCATGAATACTTGGGGTGATAAAAAAGTGTCATTTTTTTTTTAATTTCATAGAAACCAAGAAGATAATTTAATTATGTGGTTTGTTATTGCTTCGAATGTATATTATCTATCTTTCCATGTATGTTTTTGCTGATTGCTGTAAAAATAAAAAAAATTGTACATTTTTTAAACTAAAATAGCATAAGAAAATTACATTTTACCACCTGAAAATTGAAAAAAGTTCTTAAACAATCGTCAAGATCATGCATTAGAATAAAGAAGATAAAGTGTAATGCCTAGGGCTAGGGGCTAAGAGGGTTGTGTGTTAGTGTAGTGGGAATGTCTTGTACATTTGTGAGTTGTGAGTGAATCACGTTAAACGTATGAATGGTTATAGTAAGAACAATGTATTGTGGGAAATGAGTCGGGATATGAATAGGGGTAGATGTCTAGTGAAGGGGGTTGTTGGTCACTGCTAGTGTGCCTTATAAATAGGGGTAGATGTGTAGTGAAGGGGGACTGTTGGTCATTGCTAGTGTGACTTATAATTAGGAATAGATGTGTAGTGAAGGGGGAGTGTTGGTCACTGCTAGTGTGATTTATAAATAGGGGTAGATGTGTAGTGAAGGGGGACTGTTGGTCATTTCTAGTGTGACTTATAAATAGGTGTAGATGTGTAGTGAAGGGGTACTGTTAGTCATTTCTAGTGTGACTTATAAATAGGTGTAGATGTGTAGTGAAGGGGTACTGTTAGTCACTGCTAGTGTGACTTATAAATAGGGGTAGATATGTAGTCAAGGGGGACTGTTGGTCATTGCTAGTGTGCCTGTTGGCGAATGGTTGAAAGTGACTGCTTGAGGAAGACTGCATGTTGGTGCCACGTCAGACTGTGTTAAATAGTATAAAATGTTCTATGGTCGTTTCGTTGATTTGATTTTGTTTTATCGACTAAGTGATTACACAAGATCCCAAAGTAATTACACAAAGTATTGAACAAAACTGCGACATTTCAACCTTGTGCACTGCTTAGTTACAGAGAGTAGCGAAATAACTGAAGGAACATAAGACAAAGACAATAATGAGAAACAAAAGAAAGAAAGAACAAAAAAATGTACTCACGTGAACTTTTTGATTAAAAAGTTATTCTTTGTCCTTTATTCAATGTAGTAACTTTCTGTGTTATGAATTATGTCCAATTAATGCAAAGAAGACGCAAAAAAACTTGAATTAGAAATAGACATTAGGACAACTGCACACGAAATCTAAAACCTTTTTTTCTCACAAAAATTGTCATTCAAATGTATTTTTCTATTCTACACTATTATTAGTTAAAAAAAAAATTCACACTAAAAAAACACTCATAATGACCACCAGCTTCATATATGTTGCCATCTCTGGCATCCTCAATCCTCTGGTTAAGGCGTCGTTGCACGACATAGTCCTTTCTATTGCGCTTTTTTTCAGCTTAACAAGCAGCATCAGCAACGTTCATCATTGATTCATCTCATTTTTCAGCAGGCTGATGTTTATAGTTGACGGTTGAAGCTGTAGCTTATTCATCACTAAAGTAATTTCAAAAGAGCCTTCACCACCGTACGACTGTTGCTGCAGTTTTTGTTGTGGTAGCTACTGACCACAGTAAATCTCTGCTGCTGAAACAACAACACACTGTTTATTTTTCTAGCAATTTTAAAATGTATTTCTCAATTAGATTATTCGAAATATAATTCAATTTAAATTTTGCACAATAAATCAAATGACAGTCTAAGTGAAGCCAGTTGCTTTTTGTAAAGAAGTCATCAGCAATAGATTATAATTTCAATATATAAAAAATAGACAAATATTATTCATATATGTAATACAAATGATAATAAGAAATTATTAATTTAAAAAAAAAAGAGTATACCTGAAACAGCCTTGTCTTAGGTCTGAAGAGCTGACCAACAAAGGCCTGGATTCCCTTTTACTACTGTGCTCAAATCTTGTAAGGTAGAGTATCATCCACCACATTCATGACTAAACAATGCAGAGACGATTTTTTTCGAATGGCACACTGTTTGTATTTTTCTAAAATCCGATTCTAACTCAAGACATGTCCTTAGCTTCAAATGATGTGGACGTAAGACGTTCAAATAGAAGAAAAACCATTATTTTTACCCTGAAACACATTGATCGACAAACCAGGCTTTTCACAGACTGGACAAAGCGAATCAGAAATTAGGGAATTTACCTGAATAACGTGCATAAATACACAGGTTTGCTCTTGAACCTCAACAATTCTTGAAGCCGCATCCTTTTTTTTTCATCTTTTTTCTTAACTTACTGGAAAATGCTGCATTTATTTCAAGAACAACACGCTGCACGTCGTTTTGCACAATATCTATGTCCTTATTCCATTTCGCCACTGCAGCGGCTTTGCAAATTAATGTGCGTTCCATACTTGTATTTTTACGGTGAGGCCTTTTTAAAATAGAAATATGCTGTATGAGCTATAACAAAATTGTAAAGAAAAAACTTTCAAATTACACGAGCAATGTCAAGCCAAGCCTATGAAAATGAAATGATAGAGTGATTACTTTTTTTTTACAATGGGACGCCATATTGCGAAGAAAATGACCAATCATACAAAGCTCGTTTCTATCACGAGTGACCCAGTTGATGAATGAATGCTGTGGTCAATTACGAGATCGCAGTAAACCATACCATATATGGTATTGTAACACGGGTTTGTCTCATTGCAATAAATGCGATCTTGAGGCTACACAGCATACAACGAAACAAAAATGTACACGAGCGTGTAGCTGACATTGACCTAAAAATAAAAATAAACTGCTGGTCACTTTTAGTACATATACAAACCTTGTTGTCAATTTCTGAAATTGACCTACATTAGCAATGTTATTACAAAGGAACACTAGGCATAAATCTTTAAATGTGTAAAACAAGGATTTAGAGGCTCAGTGGCGGTACCATAGTCAATGAGGTCCTAGCAGGACGTGGTTATTTCTGCTGATACTTAAATGTATCTACTAGTAGGCCTATAACCGTGCTAAGATGCAAACCAAATGCTAGACCTAACATACAAGTGCGACGAAGAGGAGCAGGAACGGCGTCTACCCAGGGCCCTCGAGAGAAAAAAAAGATGCCGGTACGAGATCTTTTGTGCCCCCCCCCCCCCCGCCAAACACTTTTTTTTCTAACACTAGTCATATCTATATGATTTATTTGTGTTACGTACGTTTGAAAAATCAGGATTCTTTTTAAAAGGTCTGTGGATCATTTTGTGAAACTGCCATAAGTGTTACCATTTACCATTAGAGTGTAATAATTTTTAAGCACAGCCTTACAGGTCTAATACAAAAATACATTAATCAAGTACATAGTTCTTAGTTTAAATTGTTGTAGATCTAATTGGTCCTCCTCTTCAGTATTGATCAGAATTGATCTAATTATTTACAAAGATACCCAAATCATTCATCTTTTGCCTACTGTTTGATGAAAAGAAATAGTCAACAGAAAATACATCAAAAGGCCTACATGAATGATAAAAAAAAAAAACAGAGAAGAAAAAGACTAGTTTTATTAAAACAGCTGCTTTAAATTGCGTGCCTTTTTTGGGCAAAACTACGAATTACCGAATTACCGTGTAAAAGTTTATTTGTCTTGCAATGCCAGACTCAATACTGAGCCTAGCCAAGTTGTTCAGGCGATCCTGATTTATGGTTGACTTAAGGCAATTTTTGATGAGCTTAAGTTTACTGAAGCTCCTCTCTGCTAATGCTACTGTGGCTGGTGCTGTAAGGAACATCCTCGAACTGACAATTATGTTAGGACATTTGTTTTCTAATTTGGAATTTGTCAAAGCATTTAACAGTTCCAAATGCACCCAACTGTTCATTATCAACATTTGCATTGTGAACCATTGTTAGGTGAATTATTTCCTGAAGAAAGTCTTCACAACTTATGTTTTTATAATACTTTTCTGCTAACTTAGCAGCTTTATACTTCAAGTCTTCTTCTGACATCTTTTGGTAGTTCCAAAGAAAGCTGAATGTGTCAGAAATATCTTTGACTGAATTGAACCGAACTGTAAACCGTAAGCCCTTCAATAACACTATCGACACTATCCAATACAACATAAAATAATGTGTTTTCGAAAGTGGGCTTCCTTTAGGCATTCTTCTGTTTCGTTCATCTCAGTGACATTTTCATCAGGTGTATGTATTCTCGTCGTGGAATCTTGTTCTTTTTACTGGCAGTTGTATTGCTGTTCTTAAACAATTATTGTACTTCTATCTGCAGGTGGGCTGGAACAAACTTAGCTTCATTCCACATTGCTTTCCAACTGTTTCACAAAGCCCCTAGTTGTGCATATGATAAGCTTTCTATGATTGCAACTTCCATATCTATAGTCGCATCAAAAGCTTGAATGACTTTGTTGCAGAAGTCAATAGGTACTAGTATACTGTGCCACACGACTGACATTATGATGTAAGTGAAAGAACTGACAAAACATACTATACATTTCATGGATTTCGTTTCTGGTTTTCGGAGTAAGATTCAGCTTTAACAGGTCTTTCAAAGCCAACTCAAAGACTGGTAGATGAGCTACAAATTGTTGTACACTTTCAATTCGATATGACCATATGGTGCTAGAAATGCCATGGAGCTTTGACAGTATTTTCCACCTATTGAGGCTGCAACTGATTAATGTGTATTTACATTTGTTTAAAATTATGATTACTTCAACCTCCCCTCGTGGCTACCGCACAGGAGATCATTAAAGTATAGAAGGGTCGACTAACTAGCTTTGACTGCCGTACTGGTATGCAGTGATATTGAGTAGGCCTATGTAGGCCTAGGCTATTAAGCTAACAGGGAGAACTGTAAGCCTGTAAGGCTCATAGGTCTATATCTGTAATCGTCCCTGGAGAAAAATAATACAAAGGAGATAAGAAGATAAGATAAGAATGGGCATTTCCTATAGCGCTTCTATCCATGCTATTAAATTAGTATGCTTAGTGCGCTCTGAGTTTGATTTGCAGTTGCAGATGTATTAGCCAAAGTGAAAGGTCTTTAAGTTCTTTTTAAAAAGATTCTCTTGTCCCATACTCTCTCAGTGTCTGATGTAAACTGTTCCATAAAGAAGGCGCCACTGATACAAAATGAGCGCACTTCCAGGTACTTCTTTTTGTGTCCATCCAAACTAGATTTGAGGAGTGACTGTGATGAAGAGCGCAGTTCTTTAAATAGCTCATGCCTTGATATAAGCTCTCGAAGATAAGAAGGAGCATCCGTACGTAATGGACATAATTATTTTGTCCTCTATTCGCTTTATCACCGGGAGCCAGTGGAGATCCCTTAGTGTTGCGGAGATATGATCTTGCCACCACGAGTCCTCACCCCCGAAACAATGCGCGCCGCGGTGTTCTGCCTTCTCTGTAATCTCTGCAGCTGGTTCTGGAGCAAACCCCACATGCAACTATTGCAATAACCCAACCGTGACTGGATAAGAGAGACTGCTACGGCATTGGCCGTCCTTCTATTGAGTTGAGGTCGCAGCTGACCCAGGCTACGTAGTTGAGACGAACAAGCCTTAACCACAGCACTGATATGTGGAACCATTGATATTGTATTATCAATAAAAAGGCCAAGGTCTCTAATCGTGTTGGACAACGTTATCTCGGAAGCCCCAACGTTGGTCGTAGTAATAGCATTTTTCCTAAAACTTACATCAGAAGCACAGATAATTTCCTCTGTCCCGTCATCATTTAATTATAAGTCTGTTTGCAGCCATCAATGCCTTAACTGTTTGACAGCACTCCTCCACATTACCAACAGCAGCAGCACAGGCAGACGAATCAGGACGAAAACTAAGATCCTAAATGCTATAGAAAATAATTAGGCCCTATATTACAACTAAATGCTTCATTGCATATTTAACAAAATGTTCAAGTACACATTTAAAGATTATCAAAATTAAGGGCCCCCAGCCACATGAGATTGTAGGAAGTTTTGGGACATCTCCTCTTAGCTTAATAGCAACAATTAAAAAATTACTTGCGTAATTGCCAATTTAATTAAAAATTATAATATTCGTGGGCTTCATGGGCCCCTTAAACTCTCATGGGCCCCGGTACGCCGTACCGGCTGTACCCCCCTCTCGTGGGGCCTGCGTCTACCCTTCCGGTGACGACACCACCTGTCCAAGCAGCAGAAGTGCACAGAAGTCCTGTGAACGGCACCCTTGGAGACCTGTGACCACCCCGGGCCGTCCTTGAGAGCTGCTCCCACCCTTCCGGAAAGTAGCGGCACCTGCAGCCAGTCTCTGGAATCCAGCAGCCAACTTCCGGAAGCGAGCGGCATCCTCTCTAGCTGACTTGCAGGCACCAGTCTAGCCGAGTGACGCCCCTCCACCAAAGCCACCCCGGCTGCACGAACTTTTCTCTATACCAGAATGCACAGTCGAACAGATTTGTGAAAACATCAGACAGATACACTTAAAATGCACACCACAGAACAATAGCTAGTATACCCACTGGTGATATCTCACTCGACTGGTCCCTATATATACAAACTTTACAACTACCACGAGTTTACTAAATAGTAATTTAGAAAATGACTTTAAACTTAAAGAACGACCCTACGAAAGACAAAAGCTTTATAACAGCTATTTTTAGACACACTAGCAGACGTGTAACAGAA
Source organism: Anisus vortex (assembly GCA_949126835.1). Lineage (NCBI taxonomy): Eukaryota > Metazoa > Mollusca > Gastropoda > Planorbidae > Anisus > Anisus vortex. The sequence goes on from OX421492.1 coordinate 32,249,532, forward strand.
CAGTAGATACAGAACGACCGGACACGACATAATACATCCAACAATATCTCGCCCGTAACATTTGATGTGTCGGTTGCCAAGGCATCTGCGGGGTGAACTCGGAAACACACTGGGAGTCGACCTTACCCCTCCCCTAACTATAACTGTGTGTTCATGTACAAACTTCTCCTTTTATGACGTCAGAATCCTCTGCTTGTCCTCTTGACAAAAAAAAAAGTGTATAATTATATATATATATATATATATGCCCAAGCTTAAATAATAAATGTATTCCCCTTGAAATTATAAATATTGATTACACGCATAACCGCGTAAAAAGGTAATATAATGAACATTTTTTATTGCCTGATTACAGCAACCAGTTCGTATTAACTTTTGCAATTTTTAAATTCATAAAAATAATACCTACAGGCGTGCGCCAAGGTGTCGTGAACTAAATCCGAAAAAACACACCCACCCCGGTTCCTTTTTGCTAGACAGGGGAGGGAAGTGAGGCGAAATTCGGCTTTTCATGGAGTGGTATAGCAATATCAGCCCTCACCCATTCTCCGACACGAATACCTAGACGGCACTAAATGGTTATCTCTGGCTTTCGCTGACCGGAAGAGAGGGACACTAGAAAAGCAGAGCCTGTTTCGTTACCAGTTCACATGCAGTGGTCTCCTCACATATTTAAAATAAACCTTTAATTTTTATTTCTTTTAATAATTTCCAACTAAAAGGGAAACATTTGGAGAACTTCCATCTAGCGATATAGAAAATACCCGCCTCTCTCTCGGACCTTTGGAGGTCACAGGCAAAGGTCAGCGACCGACTCAGCGCAAGACAACCGTAAGTATATATGATGGTCTTGATCAGCATCCTTCAGCCGACAGAAGAGATAAGCGATGAAAGTCGCTAAACCTTCTAAACTTTTTTAATTAACGAGATGTTTTACTCATTTTATATTAACGATCCTACGATTCGAACCGTGCTAACAGTAAGCTGATATAATAATATATACACTTTGTTTAGAAGTAAATTGTCCCCCACCTTTGACTTTTAATGTTATTCGAAACTAACGTTTTGATAATTTTGCTTCCATAAAATAAGTTTAAAAAGAAATTTGAATCATACTTTACTTTGCACCCCAAATAAGGGACATAATCGTGTAAATTATAAATGAAAAATGTCTTTTTGTTGTCTTCTATATGTTTGGTTTTGTAAATTGTAAAAAATATTTCTTCTATCCTTTCTTTTTAAGACTAAATGAAATGTATTTATAGTGTTTTAATTGCACAATTTGACATTAAATTCATTGCCTTTGTACATGTAGGCCAACTTATGATAAATATACTTTGTTTAAAAAGGTGACGTGTGACTGAAATCACCGATTAAAGTGTCTTTGTACATCTGATTTCTTCAACCTCTAGACCAGTGGTTCCCAACCTTCTAAAGCCTTAAATACAGCTCTTCACGTTGGGACGTCCACAGAATATGTATAGAACAGAATGCGCAATCCCAATATGCGCAGTCACTAAAAGTGAAGCTCGGATTCCGCCATTTATTTTTGACTCAAGGCAGCAGGTCGCTAGACACGCTACTATACTAAAATGAGAAAGGATATCTAGGCCTACCATAAATATAAATATACATAGGGCCCACATTATCTTTCATTATATGCTTACTTTTATATACATTTGACTTAATTACCCATTTTCTTTTCAACGTCATAGGAATAGGCCTATAATATGATGTAAAATTGTATTACCCGGTACTGATTTGAAAAGATAGCAGGGTCAGCCAGAACCGAGTACCAAATTTGTAAAAATTCCTGATAAAAAACTAATAAAGATATATTCTAAAAAATTGGTGAGAATGTAGCCAAGATGTTTTAGATGAGGAAAATTGTGGTTTGAATGATGTATGGAGTGAGTAAAGAATAAAAAATTTTTTTTTTACTAAAAGGTACATTCGCTAAAATGCAAAAAATGGACCGTACTGTCAAACTGATAAAAACAAAAATATTCAGTTCACAGCTTCAATACTTTTTACATATTTAAAATACATGTAGGGCTATGGCATGAACCACTCTCTTTTTACTGGTTCATCAGGTTTGATTTTTATACTGAACTGAAAAATTTGTTAAAATTGTGTGACAAAAGAATTATACATACCCACATATCTAGACAAATATAATACACAGATAAATCATTTTGGTTCACGCTATAGGCCCTACATCTGGGAGTGTGTGTACCAAATTTGAGCTCAATCTGACAATATTTGTGGAAAATAACTGGAAAACAGTTGAGACATATGTCGTTTTTCGACAAACTTTATGCATACAAAAAAATTACTTTTTATTTACCTAAAATCATTCAATACCTTATTCCTTGGTAAGGATGGCTCTATATTTTAGCTTATTTTTCACCAGCATCCAGTTTTCTTTGCCTTTACGTCTGACGAAGTGATTGCCAAATGTGTCCGTAACTAAGCATTATTCGCACACGCAACATCAGCATCTTTAGAGAACCTATGGCGTAATCTATCCCTAAGTATATTGCCATTACCCTCAGCCTAGTTATCAGACTGGTAGGCCTACAGCTATCATTGAATAATGTTACTGCCATTATCAGAGCAGTTTTAACAGTTTTTATTCCATAAATAACTATTCTTTTTTGGGCATTGGTTCCATATCGGTATTATGACAGTGACGACACGCCAAACGCAAAGCGATAAATTGAATTGTGTCACCCAGTATTCCTAAATCTTACTTTATATTACCTTCTCAGCTCCTGGAGTTGTAATATCAACATTGTCATTCTGAACTGCTCTTTATCACTTGCAGAATATTTTTTTTCAACATCTAATTAGTCTTCTGTAGCTTATTCTGACTTACTATTGTATGTTTTTGTCTAGTGGCATAAGTGGGCGTGTCCACTTAGCTACACCCTAGCCTAGGCTCTACGCCTCTAGTCTCTAGCCTAGGCCTATCAAACTCAACTGTTAACATTTTATATTTGTTTCTCATCGTTTCCTTTTAATTTCTAAGCTGATTACCACTAAATATAAGTTTCTGTAGACTTGGAAGCCTCATACCTTCGATCATTAGGCATTGTTTATGTAAAAACCAAAAGTATTGACATTATAAATCACGCCTAAGTTGTATACAAAGGTTCATCGAAAAAAACATAACAACATTCAAACGGAAACGCCAAATGTAGGGAGTAGCTCATTATTTTATTTGTTTATAGAGAGCGGTAATTATTTATTTAATTACGTTATTATTTGTTCGAGGATTTCTCTCAGCAATATTTTATACATTTTTTGAGCGCTCGGAGGGCCATACCCACCCACTTTGGATGTCAATAACTCAAAAACTATTTGACTGTGTGAAAATTATTACATACTGTCTGAAAGACAAATGATTGATGAATAAAATGACATATCATAATTTAACATATCTTAAAAAACGCTTTTTTCGAACATTTTTGGTGACCCTGCTGCCTTAATGTTTTGGAAGTTAGTTAGTATTTTAAGGTTATGCTGATTCAGAGTTTTAATGGAATTTAGTGTTGAAGAGTGTCTTTTTTATTATTTTAATTGGTGTTGAACTAGCTAAGGGTTTATATAGGTCTAAGTTATTAACTTCTGGGCTCGTCAAGGCACTGTAGAGGTTAGTGGTATCCAGGTAATGAGAATTAAACAGACCTGAACTTAAATATGGCAACCCACACTGTACACAGTGCCAAGAGGCGTCTTTATTTCCTAACGCTATATAAATTGGGGTGTTCGTATGCAAGCATGCATCATGATACCATTCATCACAGGTGTCACATTGAATGGCTCGTAGTTTTGCTGTGCATGACTTACTGCAAATATTACATCTACCTCTAACTGTCTTGACTGGGCCTGGGTTAGATTCTACATCACCAGCCAAGAGCAACAACAGTATTAGGTGCTTTTGTCTATACCTGCAAATTTTTTGTTTAAAATGGTTCAGGGTGATTTTTTTAAGGGTGATATAAATAAGTGTATTGTCAATATCTTTAATTTTGTGATGGTTAATTATTATCTGTTTATGGACAATTTCATGTTTGGGTAGTTTTAGTGCCCTTACCAGAAATAGGGCTAAGACTAGGATTAAAAGTTTCATTTCCTTACTTAATACTAAGTAATGAATAGTTTGGTGTATTTTATAATTAAATATATTAGTCCTAAATTAGACTAACTAGTCCTAACTGGTGTTGAATTTTATTTTGTATTTTGTCTCTTTTATAATTAATTGGTTGTATTTTGGTTATATTAATTGGTTATAATTAAATGGTTTGATAATAAACTATTTAAAATATATTTTTTGTTCCTCCCATGACAAACATATTTTAAAAAAGATACGATTTAAAAAAAAATTACAGAGGACATTGCCAATCTCCCGAAACACATTATTTCTAAAATTAATAATGGTTAACTTGCAGTGGTTCATGGTTAACTTGCAGTAGTTCTCAAACTAATTAGGAATCTTTTATCTAGCGGTCAATTAAAAATGTTTTTTGTTTGCGAGCGGACTCTTTAAAATCGCAGTAATGTCGGAAGGCAGGGGCGAGGACACGAGTGGCCCCAACATATATTTGGAAACAGAGCCCCCACAATCCTCAATTCAGCCCTGGATGTTACACAAATAATCTAATGACAGACATTAAACAGACCAATAGTATACATTACACATACAAATAATCTAATGACAGACATTAAACAGACCAATAGTATACATTACACAGACAAATAGTCTAATGACAGACATTACACAGACAAAAAGTCTAATGATTGGCATTACACAGACACATAGTCTAATGAATGACATTACACAGACAAATATCTAATGACAGACAATACACAGACAAATAGTATAATGACAGACATTACACAGAAACATAGTCTGATGAATGACATTACACAGACAAATACCTAATGACAGACATTACACAGACAAATAATCTAATGGCAGACATTACACAGAAACATAGTCTGATGAATGACATTACACAGACAAATACCTAATGACAGACATTACACAGACAAATACCTAATGACAGACATTACACAGACAAATAATCTAATGACAGACATTACGTAGACACAAGCCATCTTTACTTGTTATGTTAGCAGGAAGGACCTTGAAACTGTTGTCAACAAGATAAGATAAGTAGGTTTTCCCCATCCTTTAAATTCCTTCATTTTACGTTTCATTGACAATGAGACAACATAGCCCTATATCAAATAAAAGCTACAAGTGTAGTTTTAGAAACAAGCTACCTGTGACGAATTCACGGTTGACTGTATTTACGCACCAAAACATTTTCCGCTAGAGAGAGGGGGGGGGGGAGGGGGGGCACGTTTTTCTAAACGTTTCTAGAAGGAAGTTAAAGAAAACTAAAAATAACTTGGGTTCTTATAGTTGCGCAATAACAACATTTCAACATGGTGGGTGTAGGTAAGGAATTTGTTTTTTAAATGTCATGCATGCTATTCACAAGACTGGCAACTAAAAAACCAAATACACGTTCATTTCACGTACTGTATTTGATACTTTGGAAATGAAGTGTAAAGTAATTTAAATCCAATATTACAGATATACATGTACATCAATACTAAATGTAAAATGGTTTGATAATAAACTATTTAAAATATATTTTTTGTTCCTCTCATGACAAACATGTTTTAAACACGATACGATTTTTAAAAAATAAATTACAGAGGAAATTGCCAATCTCCCAAAACACATTATTTCTAAACTTAATAATGGTTAACTTGCAGTAGCTCTCAAACTAATTAGGAATCTTTTACCTATTGTTCAATTAGAAATGTTTTTGTTTTTTTTTAGCGAGCGGACTCTTTGAAATCTAACGATATAAACCAGCTATAAATAAGATTATTATTTTATATAAAATTGTGTTTAGATTTTGTCTATTGTCTTATAGTTTTTATACATTTATCGAAAATATGTAAACACTTCACAGTCACCAAGGTAGCGCTTGGTTGTGTCCAATGAGACAGCGAAGTCTAGTTTGAGAAACACTGGGTTAGATGCAGTCTGTGCAGTCAACTGTGAAGACTCGGTGGTGGGAGGAGGATCACATCACATTCTAGCTGACATGTGTAATACGTCATTGATAACATGTATAGTGTTCTCTGAAACAACATGACGTAAGCTATTAGGTGTTTCTATATATAGATATACATTTTCGTATTTATTGCTAACAGGTTTTCATCATTAGATACAGTTGGTCTTGAACAAAGTAAGCTTTCGTTGGCGTCGATTAAAGTCATTATAAGATCAAGTTTTACTCATATAATGGAACATTTAGGTAAGAATCATGTGTAGCTATTGTTTCGTACTATGTCTTATTTCCAAGTTTATTGTGATAGCTGACCCTTACTCTCATTGGTTCGATCAGTGATTTGACCTAATCTGTGTGTGTCACCTGAGCTAGTTTTTAGTTTTACTCTTAGATGGTCATTGAGATCGGATGGTCTTCTGTGTTTGTATTTGTTTGTTTTCGATTAAAGAGTTTTGTTAAGTGAAGCGAAGGAGTTGACTTCGTCTATGATACAAAGTTACCCCTACATACAGCTAGAATCCATAAGAAATAAAGAATAATCGTACCCCCGGATCAAACGGTTGCACTATAATCAATTTAATACTATTAAGTATAGATTGGACTGTACTTTTATATCTTTGATAGATCATTACAAGTCATGTGTCTCAAAGAGGTTTGCGCTTAATATATTTTTGTAGGGTTCCCTCTGTTGTTATACACAACAAGTAGTCATTTGAAGTACGCTTCTTATTGCATCCAGAGCTTCTGCTCAATTGTTTCAATCTTCAACCAGCATTTCGTTTAAATATTTCCCAACAAGGATCGATATACCTTTAACATAATTAACCTATTATCAACTCTAATGGCTAGTAAATTCCACGTAGATGAACTTCAACATTGCTAATCTCTACTCCTTTTAATAAGACATATTGTCCCGTAAATGTATTAGATGATAATGTTAATACATTCCCTAGCAACCTTGTTAATGAGATTCATTTGTCACGCTAAATGAGGACATTCGTCATTTGACAGTTTTTATGTTAAGGCATTCAATTTGCACTGATGAAAGGCTGAAAAATGATGACGTTTTTACATCTGCAGCCACATTCGTCTTCCTAATATTCCTAAGATTATCACTGTTAGCTTCATTAAATATATTTCTAGATGCTTCACGACTCTCACTAGAATCTCTTTAATTTTTTGCCAACTTTAAATCGCCATAGTCTTGAATTTCTGCTACTGGGCGACAGTGCAGGAATATGATTCTGTGGAAATTCGCAGGTGGCGAGAGCAGAGTAGCGCATGTGATAGCGGAGACTGTACCCGTTGTTACTTGGCTTGCCCTAACGACTTTGCGTTGGGTGGGTAATCTAGGACACAATCTTAAGTGCCCACTATACATCGTTAAATCTGGACTTAAGTGCCCACTATACATCGTTAAATCTGGACTTAAGTGCCCACTATACATCGTCAAATCTGGACTTAAGTGCCCACTATACATCGTCAAATCTGGACTTAAGTGCCCACTATACATCGTCAAATCTGGACTTAAGTGCCCACTATACATCGTCAAATCTGGACTTAAGTGCCCACTATACATCGTCAAATCTGGACTTAAGTGCCCACTATACATCGTTAAATCTGGACTTAAGTGCCCACTATACATCGTCAAATCTGGACTTAAGTGCCCACTATACATCGTCAAATCTGGACTTAAGTGCCCACTATACATCGTCAAATCTGGACTTAAGTGCCCACTATACATCGTCAAATCTGGACTTAAGTGCCCACTATACATCGTCAAATCTGGACTGAAGTGCCCACTATACATCGTCAAATCTGGACTTAAGTGCCCACTATACATCGTCAAATCTGGACTTAAGTGCCCACTATACATCGTCAAATCTGGACTTAAGTGCCCACTATACATCGTCAAATTTGGACCTAAGTGCCCACTATACATCGTCAAATCTGGACTTAAGTACCCACTATACATCGTCAAATCTGGACTTAAGTGCCCACTATACATCGTCAAATCTGGACTTAAGTTCCCACTATACATCGTCAAATTTGGACTTAAGTGCCCACTATACATCGTCAAATCTGGATTTAAGTGCCCACTATACATCGTTCAATCTGGACTTAAAGAGTCGAAATGTTTGTTAGGTGTTTTAAAGAGACATATATATTGATTCCCTCTTCAACATCTATTTCATCTGTTTACTGAACTGTCCTTGAAAGAACAGCAAACCCTCATAGTCATCATCATTTCCGTTCATTCAAACCAGTTGAGGTAAGGACCGCCAAACACAGATCTCCAGTGTCCTCTGTCCTAAGCACATCACTCTAATTGGTTCCAATTGTACCCTATCTTTGCAGTGTCTGCGTCAAGGTCGCGTCGCCCGGTGTTTCTTGGGCGGCCTCTTTTCTGCTTGCCTTGCGGGTTCCACTTCAGTGTTTGCTGGTTGATATAGGTTGGCGGTTTGCTTAAGGTGTGCCCTGTCCAACCCCACATCCTCTTTTGATGTCTTTTCAATTTGGAGTTAGTCGCTTCTTTGCCAAAGGTCGTTGTTGCTTATGATGTCAGGCAAGTGGATTTGGTACATCCTTCTGAGGAAACAGTTTATAAAGCTTTGTACTTTGCGGATGTCGGTTTTAGTCATTCTCCAAGTTTCTACTCCATACAATAAGACAGACTTAACATTGATGACAATACACGTAAGATGACCATGTATATAAAGTGTTTAATAACTTTTTTTTTGTCTGTTATATTTTAAATCCTAATTTGTATAATGCTGGGCTGGGTTTAGTAACTTATACCGACTCACGCCTTTGTGTTCAGTGCGCATTGAGCTGTTACGAACTTAACTTAAAGAAAACACACAATAATTGTGTAAGTACGTCTGTAATGTAATGTAATGTCTTTAAAAAATATATATTTTAATTATATTTAATTGCAGACTATTCTTGTTTCTACACTGTTTAACAAAAGAAAACATCTTTTTTTAAAAATTAAACCTTAGAACTTCTTAAATTATATTTCGCCCCAGTTATTTCATTTACTTGTATCTTCTATATAGGCTAGAATCTATATATCTGGTCATGGTTTTACGTTTGTCTAAAGTGCCATTTAAAGAAATATCTTGAGAGAATTCAACAACAATCTATTTCAAATACCCTGTAATATTAATTGATTCACATTTGGAGACTATTTTAAGCTTTGTGTCCGGCTGATCACGGTTAGTTCACGGGACTGTCAACAATACAGCCCGGGTTCTAGACCTGCCGCCGACCGATTCCTGCAGGAGTTTTTGACCTATAACGTAATAATATTCTATCTAGAAGAACGTCTGTAAACAATTCATAAACTTAGAAGCTATAGGCCTACATTAAGAATTATTTTATACAATACGGGCAATGGCCAAGACCTCATCATTAGCAAGTATTTAAAGGAATAATAATAATAGAATGAGGCTAAATTCATAGACTGTTTTTTTTTTCAGAATCATCTAGATCTAGACGTGAAATACAATCTATTGTTCAGGTAGGTTTGAAACATTTCTATAACGTAAATATAAGTAAATATAAAATTATATGTCTATAGGCTTCAGTACACAGAAAAGGTGTTAGCAGGAAGATGAGTAGCGTACGAACTCGTACGAACTCGTCCGAACTAAACCCACTCAGCCCTTTTTTCTTTTTACCAAAAAAAAACAAGATTTTTGTAGAAATTAATATTATGTATATAGGGAGAGGTGGGTAATTCGTACCACTGGGTAATTCGTACCTTTGCCTAGTCGTACTATGTAGGTCTGGTTAAACATATCGTATTTATATTTTGTTTAGTGTGCTGACTATCCAGTCTTCTTCATTATTAAATAGATTTAGGTCTGTTATCTATTGCCGATAAAAACATAGACGCAATAAACAATGTTACGTCTGATTCGGCTAAATCGCACCTCGCTAAGGAGGGTAATACGTACATGTACTAATTACTTTACAATTAATGCAGAAGTACCGAGACTGCACCAAAAAAAGACAAAAGATCTGGAGGCGAAAAAAAAATAAAGTTGTGCAATGGTACCGGGTACTGGTACGGTGAGAACATCTAGGAATACATAATATAATGTTTTATCTGTAGAGCATAGGTACATCCTGCATGCTCTGAATAAGCCTCCCAAAGTGGGTCACTGGATAATTATACTTGTGAATTAATTATTAAATACAAATAAGATATATAGAGAGAGACTTCAACTTATAAATGTCAACCTTACAAACAATATTTTTTCTTTATTTCTTTTGGTACTTATTACCCTCCCTAGCGGTACGAATTGAACGCTGGTGATGGCAATTCGTACCACCTTGTCTTCTTTAAATTTTATTAATTGTACTTTTGGTTTTCATAAAAAAACGTTCAGATCATATATTTTCATTCTTTTTTCACTAATAATTATTGTTTTAATTTGTCGCTGAGTGAAGCGACGCTTGAGAAACTGTGAGTATTTTTTTCATAAGATAATAGGATAAATTCTCTAGTAAAGCATATTCTTTTTTTGTAATAAACCTTTTTCTACTGTTAGTTTTATTATTGTTTTTTTTTTCTTTTAGGGCTACGAATTACCCACATCTCATCTCTATATATATTTATATATAGGACTATGTCTATTTTTAATTGCGAAAATATTCTATATAGAAGGAACGTCTGTAATGTAATGTAATGTCTTTAAAAAATATATATTTTAATTATATTTAATTAGTATGGTCTTCATTAGATTTTACATTTTAACTATTGACATATTTTAGTGTGTCATATATCAAACTAAAGGTCTACTTGCCCTGATTACAAAACAGTTGGTTTCATTTAACGGTTGTATTTCTGATTTTTTTTATTTAATTTTGAAATTTTGGTATTTTTTTTTATTATTATTTTTTTTTTTATTGTGTGTTAAAAATAAAACTTTGTTACGTCCCCTTGTGTTTTTGTTAATATCCCATGATGCTATGCTGTGCACAAGGTCCTAAAAAAGGCGAACCTCCATTTTGTGGCCAAAAACATATTTTACGCTTTTTTTTAAATTCTTTGTTTGGCAATACCTTAGGTTTAGTACGTTCAGTATGAATTAGTAGGGGGTCAATAGGGGTCAGTAGGGGTGTCAGTAGAGGTCAGTAGAGGTCAGTAGGGGTTAGGGATCGGGGTTAGGGATCAGGGTTAGGGTTAGGGGTCAGTAGAGGATCAGTAGGGGTTAGGAATAAGGGTTAGGGTCTCTAGGGTTAGAATTTAGGGATCAGTAGGGTCAGAGTTAGTTTCTAGGCTAAGGATGAATTTGTAATATTTTCTTTTTTGAAAATGTAATTATATTTCATATTCATATTAAACAATAATTAATTCTGAAATACTTTTAAAAAACTGTTTGAACTTATGATTCAAGCTTTTTGCCATTTCATTTTATTCTTAAGGAATACTTCAGCCTGAAATTAGCAAGTACAGAATGTAAAGACAATAATTATGAAGGTATTTTTATTGTAATTTAAGAATAGGCTGAGTAGGATACATATTAATATATAATTGATATATATTATTATATTGGCCCAAGTAAGTAAAGTATCCAGTCGCTTAAATTTGATTCATGGGGCCGGTGAAGCAGTGTTCATCAGTTTATGTGGCAATGGCATACTAGGAAATTGTGTGACCAGCACAATGCCCAACCGCTTTTACTTTACCCCAACTAAAAGGTACCCATTAGAGCTGGGTAGGCTCAGGGACACACTCTAGACCCGGGAACAAATTCTAGCACACCAGGATTCAAACCCGAGCTTATGCTTTGCCACTGTGCCACATAATATTTATATATGGATTATGAACAAAATTAACACATGGGTACATATTCTTATTATTGCCTCAAAATTATAAACAAATACAATTGAAAAACAATATTTATTAATGTGTACACTGAATATTTCAGATGGAGTTTGTCCAGTTCTTAAACAAAATGACCAGTCAAATGAACAGGACATGCTTGTAATAGGTAAATTATTATTGGTAAACTAATGCAAAATGTAAATTTATTAAATATATTTAAAAATTTATATTTGTATATTTGATAATGTTGCTATTAAACAGAAAATCATATTTCTTACATAAAGTTTAATCAGTTTGTTTAAATTTTTATTTACCTGTACAGGTGAACATGAGAATCAAGTTTTAGTTTCTGGAGAAGTCGACTTACACCAGTATGTGACAAACTGTAAGAAGAATCCAGGTCATCCAGAGTTTATACCTATTAAATCATTCAGGTTAGAACATTTACCTAAAGGTCACCGTGACAGTGATTTGTATGAGATCACCAAAGCTATAGCTGACCTGACAGTTAGACTCAGTGTCACCATGACCAGTCCAGACAGACCAGAGTTTTGGCCAAACACAAAGATTCCATATTTTTTATCTGAACTGAGAGGAAAGAAAACATTGAGGACAGGAACTGGAAGGATTAGTGGAGTGAGGAAGCACACAGATGAAGATGAAGAAAGTGACTATACAACATGCCCATGTAATAAATGTAAAGATTCAGACAAACCCAGCAAAAATTGGTGGGAGATTTATGTGGCTACAGCTGCACATGTGGTTGTTGATAACATTGAGGCAAGCCACACGACCTTGAGATTGTTTTATGATAGTGAAGATAGTGATTTATGTATTCTTAAAGATAATGTACGTGTTAGGGATGTGAACATTGAGGAAGACAAGTGTGTGTTTACCTGTGTGACTTGTGATGAAAGTTTGATAAATAAATTGGAGAAAATGGTGAATCATTTTAATGATGTATGTGAGAAAGATTGTAAAAAAAACACTGAATCTCGAGATATTGACAAGTTGACCATTATAGTGTCACATCCTCATGGATGTTCTAAGCAGGTCAGTGTTGGTCAATGGAAGGACAAAGTAAAGTTGGAGAGTGGGCTGTTTGACCATAAGTTTACCTACACAACATGTACATGTCCAGGAAGTAGTGGAGCCCATGTCCACTTTGTGGGGTATAGTATTGGTTGGTCTTGTCACCTTGTCCATAGTGGATGTTTAAAGTCTGGACTTAATCACAGTGGAGTTGGTCCAGTCGTGTAATTGTATTGAATTACTTGTGTGTAAAATGTAAAAAAAACAACATGGAGGATGTTTTATATCTGTTTATATCACTCTCAATTTATTTCATGTATCTATAAATCTTTATTCACTTTATTGTTTTTGTTTAGATATAAAGATATTTATATTCTCTTCTGTTAAATTTATAGTTTTGTATAAATCGCGAACATTTTTCTTGTGACTATTATTATGCTTAGGCCCTATGTGTAACATTTTACTATTCTGTATTTAAAAAAAACTGTATACATTTATATCCTTATATCTTTTTTTTGTTTACATCTACGACGACATGTTTATGTTTTAACAAATCTGTTTATTTAGTTTTAGATATATTAAACTGGTAAAAATAAAATGGTAAACAAATATCTCGACACTATGTCATCTTGCGATCTACTGCATACATTTATTAAAATATAAACTGAATAATAGCAAATCCTTTTAATTCAACATTGAAAGATTTATAATTTAATATATACATACAACAAATAATAATAAACAAATATATATTAAAAAGAAAAACAATGTAAATTTGAAACTAAAAGGAATATTTATAATGCATTAATGTAATTAACACAAAATCTAATGTACGGAAAATTTATCAAAGGGAGACAACAATGAAAATTGTACAACTGTATGAGTATTACTTAGTTATTGGGATTGGGTTTACTTTGTAACTGAAATAATTTTATCAAAGTGTTAAAAAATGTGCCAACTTATTAGATCAAACGTTAAAATGATTTTTTACAATTAATTTAATTGCGACTTTATTTTGAGCTGTATGATTTTAATTATTGTATTTTACCCGAATCCATTTGTAATTAGAGTCTAATTTAATATACCTAAATTTCTTAAATTAATATATCATGTATTTTCTTTGCAAGGATATTGATATAGTAGTTCTCTCTCATCCTCTAGTCTGTCTCTCTAAGCCCGTCTCCTGTCTTTTACTTTGTCTGCCCATCCCTTTTATAACATAATTCTTTGTATGTGGTAATGCAAAGCTGTTGAACGTTAGCCTTTTTTACATTTTCTTTCTCATTACCTTACTCTCCGTACGAGTGCAGAGGGAGTGGGACCATAAGTTTATGTCAATAACATATACATGTCCAGGAAGTTTTGGAGACATTTTACACTGTGTGGGGTATGGTGGTGCTAGTTGGCTTACTAGCCCTGTCCTATAGTGGAATTTTAATGCCTGAACATTAATGACATTGGAGTTGGTTAAGCCAGATACGGTAATTATTATTGTGGTGAATCATTTGTGTCAAAATGTAAACTCATACGACATGAAGTATGTTTCATATATGTTTATATATATATAATTTATACCATATTATATATATCGTCACGCTCATAAGATAATTGCGTAAGTCATTTTTTGACGGTTTTGAGTTATTGGTACTGACAGAAAGAGAAACTCGAGCTCTACCATCCTATCTGGCAGTACGGCTCTATGAAAATTTTTAAACTGCTGAAACTGCTCGATAATCGTTTTGCCTAAGTCAAAACAGTGAGTTAGGCATTTTACAACCTTCATCATGGCGGGAGACAGAATGGAGAGCATGAATACTACTCAAGCTCTTGCAATATGTTGCCCCAGTTTGCAAGGAAATGGTTTGTAACACTTTAGGTGTATCAAAGCGAACGATTTCAAGTTGGAACTCTGATTCATTTTTAGACGACACTGACAATGCTGATTTCAAAAACAAAGATGAGTCTTCAAAAAGTCCAAATTCTGGAAATACACAGAAAGTGTCAGAAGAAGGCATGAACTACCTTAAAACCTGGTGACTTCATCTACCTACAGTGGAATCCCATTATTGCCGCTAAAGTGAAACGTACAAGAACAAGAAATTTCTCTTTCCTAGTACAAAAAAAAACAGACCTACACACGCAATATTGTCAATCAGCAAGTGACGGAAAGCGTGGAGTCGGGCTCACCATGTTTCGGAAAATGTTCCAGTCAATGGGATTTTTTGAGTTCATACACAAAAAGGATCAGTGTGAACAATGTATGAAGGCAAAAGTGGGAACTCTGAGTGATAATGATTACGCTGAACAAGCTGAACAAAAACGTCTTGCGCGAGAGAAGAAAAGTCAAGACAAAGAGGAGACAAAGACAGATAATTCAAAGTCTGTATGGACTATGGATCTCCAGGCTGTTCTTCTCTGTCCTAAGACAAATGCCAGCACAACATATTACAAAACCAAAGTTCAGGTTCATAATATGACCAATTATAACCTGGGCACCAAGGAAGGTTATTGTCTTACATGGGATGAATGTAATGGCAATTTGAGTAGCGAAATGTTCGCATACCTTCATTATACTCATTTTGAACAATACATCAATGAGAACACGAAGAAAACAAATTACATTATTTGGAGTGACAACTGCACTTATCAAAATAAAAATGTGACAGTTGCCAATATGTTTTATCGTTTGGTAAAAAAAGTACAATGTCGTCATTGAGCAGAAATTTCTACTAAGTGGACACACTCAAATGGAATGTGATTCCGTACATAGCACGATAGAGAGGAACATAACATGTGACGTCTTCACGCCATCTGAGTATGCTATCATGTTCAGAACAGCCAGGAGAAAGCTTCAAGCTTACAACGTGAGAGAAATTGAACACAATCAGCCTGTTAAATTGAATGGTTCCTATTTCACAAGCGTCCGTCCTGGTAAGACAACTGGAGATGCCACAGTTGGTGAATTGAAGGCAATTCAATACAAACCCAGAGAGATCCACTACAAGCTCAGTCACAGTGATGACTGGAAACTCTTGCCTCAGAGAATCCGAGATGTTGAGTTGGAAACAATCCAGCTGTTTCAGCATCAGCTGCCTCTGACTCAGAGAAAATTCAAAGATGTCATGTCCATGGTCGAAATAATGCCCATCCAAGCCCGCAGATACTTTGAAAATCTACTTCATCATTAATGTTATAACTGTACTTTTGAAGCAAAATTGCAATGTGTTGGGGTTCACCAATCAGTTAATTTCTGTTTTCTTTACAACAAGGGTGGTTAACCCAAAGTTAATAAAAAAATTTTACTTGAGCTGTTTTGATTTTTTTCTTTTTTTATTTATGTGCAAAATGCATTACCATTTTTTGAACTAACATGATTTAAATTGCATATAGTTTAACTCCTTTATTGTAATCACAATGCAACAGTTACTTTTTGTAGCACTCTATTTTCACAATATAGTTCACCTAGTCCAAAAAACATGAAGTTTGGTTTTATTGAAATTTGACAATTGCTGTTGTTGTTGTCGTAGTCGTTGCTGTTTTGTTTATTGTTGTTGTTATTGTTGTCGCTATGCTGCTGTTGCTGTGTTGGTGGTGGTGGTGGTAGTGGTATAACTGGTGATGGCTCTTGTAGTGGTGGTGGTGTCAACATGCAGGGCATAATAAAATAAAGCGCTTAA
Organism: Anisus vortex; assembly: GCA_949126835.1. Lineage (NCBI taxonomy): Eukaryota > Metazoa > Mollusca > Gastropoda > Planorbidae > Anisus > Anisus vortex. Next base: position 32,266,178 of record OX421492.1, read on the forward strand.
CTCTCTGGATGAAGCAATGCCTAAGTCATTAAATATGCTATAAAATTGCCTTCCTACAGTAAGATTGCCTAAGTCACAGAATGAAAGATGCCTTAAGATAATAATAAAAATGTATGGTCCTACATTAAATCATGAAAAATGGACACTACATGTATAGCTCCACTAGAAGGCCAAAACAATAAAACTTATAACGACAATGAAACTAAAGCTAATATCATAAACACACACTTTGCATCATCTTTTTCTAATCCAGGTGACAAAGAAATCTCCATAAATTTAAACAAACTAGAAGAGATAGGAAATATAAATGTAGATGAAAAAGGGCACTAAACAACTCCTAACCAACTTAAAAGTGAACAAAGCTTCTGTTCCAGATGAAATACCAGCAAGACTGCTTAAAGAACTAACTAATGAAATATCTCCAATCTTTAAGATACTTTTTCAGGCCTCTCTAAACCAGGGCGAAGTGCCCAAAGATTGGAAATTAGCTAATGTACAAAAAAAAGATAAATCTGACCCCGGAACTTACAGACCTGTTTCCCTAACAAGCATAACATTTAAAATACTTGAACATAAAATATATAGTAGTATAGTAAATCATCTAGACAAACTTAATGCACTGTGCCCTCACCCACATGGCCTTAGGAAAAATAGATCATGTGAGACTCAATTTATAGGCTTAATATATGACTTGTCTTAGGGATTAGATATTAACAAACAAATTGATGACAGGCAGAGAACAAACTGTGTTATTAAATGGCTCTAAGTCATCACCAATAACTGTAAACTCAGGAGTTCCACAAGGAACCATACTATTTCTAATTTATATATAATGATCTGCCAAATTGCATCAACAGAGGAACAAAAGTAAGATTATTTTCCGATGATGGCATAATTTATAGAACAATAAAGACAGAAAAAGATAGTGAACTTCTACAAAAAGACCTAGATGAACTATAAAAATGGGAATCAAACTGGAGTATGTCTTTTCATCCAGATAAATGCCAACTCATAAGGGTATACAAGAAAAAGAAAAAAATAATAGCAAACTACTTCATTTATGTTAAAGAACTAACTCAAACTAACAATGCTAAGTATCTAAGAGTAATAATAAATGACAAGTTATCTTGGAAACCTCATATTGATGAAGTAATAAAAAAATTTAACAAAACATTAGGATTCATAAAAAAGAACTTTTACAAATGTAATAATATTATAAAACTAAAATGCTATCTCACATTAGTTAGACCTGTACTAGCGTAGGACGCAATAATCTTCTTTATGTATATCTATAAAATTGGATTTAAATTACTTTACACTTCATTTACAAACTATCAAATACAGTACGTGAAAAAAACGTTTATTTGGTTTTTTAGTTGCCAGTCTTGTGAATAGCATGCAAGACATTTAAAAAACAAATTCCTTACCTACCCCCCACCATGTTGAAATGTTGTTATTGCGCAACTATAAGAACCCAAGTTATTTTTGGTTTTCGTTAACTTCCTTCTAGAAACGTTTAGAAAAACGTGCCCCCCTCCCTCCCCTCTCTCTAGCGGAAAATGTTTTGGTGCGTAAATACAGTCAACCGTGAATATAAAAAATTCGTCACAGGTAGCTTGTTTCTAAAACTAGACTTGTAGATTTTATTTAATATATGTTGTCTCAATGTCAATGAAACGTAAAATGAAGGAAGCTAAAGGATGGGGAAAACCTACTTATCTTGTTGACAAAAGTTTCACGGTCCTTCCTGCTAACATAACAAGTAAAGGTGGCTTGTATCTACGTAATGTCTGTCATTAGATTATTTGTCTGTGTAATGTCTGTCATTAGGTATTTGTCTGTGTAATGTCATTCATTAGAATATGTTTATGTGTAATGTCTGTCATTATACTATTTGTCTGAGTATTGTCTGTCATTAGGTATTTGTCAGTGTAATGTCATTCATTAGACTATGTGTCTGTGTAATGTCATTCATTAGATTATGTATCTGTGTAATGTCTATCATAAAGACTATTTGTCTGTGTAATGTCTGTCATTAGGTATTTGTCTGCGTAATGTCATTCATTAGACTATGTGTCTGTGTAATGTCTGTCATTACGTATTTGTGTAATGTCATTCATTAAACTATATGTCTGTGTAATGTCTGTCATTAGACTATTTGTCTGTGTAATGACTGTCATTAGGTATTCGTCTGTGTAATGTCATTCATTAAACTATATGTCTGTGCAATGTCTGTCATGAGGTATATGTCTGTGTAATGTCTGTCATTAGACTATTTGGCTGTGTAATGTCTGTCATTAGGTATTTTTCTGTGTAATGTCATTCATCAGACTATGTGTCTGTGTAATGTCTGTCATTAGGTATTTGTCTGTGTATTGTCATTCATTAAACTATATGTCTGTGTAATGTCTGTTATTAGGTATTTGTCAGTGTAATGTCATTCATTAAACTATATGTCTGTGTAATGTCTATCATTAGACTATTTGTCTGTGTAATGTCTGTCATTAGACTATTTGTCTGTGTAATGTCATTCATTAGACTTTTTGTCTGTGTAATGTATTTTATTGGTCTGTTTAATGTCTGTCATTAGATTATGTGTCTGTGTAATGTATACTATTGGTCTGTACTATATGTCATTAGATTATTTGTCTGTGTAATATCCAGGGCCGTATTTAGTATTGTGGGTGCTCTTTTCCCAAATTTATGTGGGGGGCACTTGTTTGCTCGCCCCCTGCCGTCCGACTTTACCGACATTACTGTGATAGTCTATGTACGCTGTTCTTGATGCTGTATGATAACCATTGTTAGTAACCCACTCTGTCTGATTCTGACTGCCCATTCGCGAGCAAATTAGCAATTCACTTCATTTCACTTCAGTTGCTCGTTTGAACACTCATACGTGAGCAACAATGCAGGCCTATAGTTTGTCGAATCAGCGTCAGTTAAAAATCCAATTATATTTCTCATTCACTCTAGGCTATTTGTTGTAATATTTGTTCAGTCTCTATCTGACTGCTTCTGACAGTTACATATCAGCGACAGTCTTTGTGATCTGCTCTGAGCCTTAATTAGTGGTGTGTTTTATTTTACTTCTGTTTTATTTCATGTTTGTGACCGTGTTTTGATTTTGTTAGAATATTTTTAATATTTTTTTTTTATATTTTTTTTGTGCATTAGATCTAGTCGTGAAATGATTTGATTCAATACTTGCTTACCCATAATTGACTTCAATTCATCACCAACAGTAAAAGACATGTAGTTTTTGTGGCCACTTCCTCGATTGTCATGTTTTGCAATGTGTTCATATAGAAAATCATTAATTTTGCTCCAGAACACCAAGAAAATTACCATTTTCAGCGGAAAGTTTGATTGCTTCTTCTGAATGCTAATTTCTATCACTTATGAACTTTATTACATTGACAAGTCGCTTGAGTACATTTCTCCAGTATGTAACTGCAGTGGACAACTGATCCTTGAGGTCAGACTCAGAGTCAATGCTATACGATTCTGCAGCTCTACGGACAGATGCCAACACAGCTTATACGTGACACATTGATCGATAGCTGCGAATGAAGCCTTGAGAAACCATGATGTTTAAACCGAAAGTAGGAAGTACGTAGCAGAATCCAACACCCACGTAAATTATTGCAAACGAAAGTAGGTCACGTTTCGCACAATACAATTATTCAGGTACGAGTCATCACATAAGTTTACAACCCAGAAGACCTTCTTCATTGTGCACTTCTACAACAGCACTATTCTAATTGCCAGAATAAAAGACTAAACAATTTTTATTTTTTATTTTTTATGGGGCGAGAGGTGGATATGTGGGGGCCACTTTTGTTTGGGGGCCCTTGTTCCAATGGAACATGTGGAACATGCCTAAATGGCCTAAATACGCCACTGGTAATATATGTCACCAGACTATTTGTCTGTGTAATGTCTGCCTTTAGACTATTTGTCTTTGTAATGTCTGTCATTAGACTATTTGTCTGTGTAATGTATGCTGTTTGTCAGTGTAATGTATGACATTATGCTATTTGTCTTCGTATTGTCTGTCATTAGATTATTTGTCTGTGTAATATATATACTATTTGTCGGTTTAATGTCTGCCATTAGACATTTTGTGTAATGTGTCTCATTAGACTAATTGTCTGTGTAATGTCTGTCATTAGACTATTTGTCTGAGAATGTCTCTCATTAGACTATTTGTATGTGTAATGTCTGTCATTAGACTATCTATCTGTGTAATGTCTCTCATTAGACTATTTGTATGTGTAATGTATCGCATTAATTTATGTGTCTGTGTAATGTCTGTCATTATAATAATTGTCTATGTAATGTCTTTCCTTAGAAGATTTGACTGCAAGAGAGCCAACAGCTATTCTTTTTCTTCATTATACTTGTTGCACTACAATACATAAAGTTTGCAGTCGTGACATTATATTATTATAAAGCTCTATACTTTTCTTCTACTTTTTCTTCTACTTATCAGGTAGATGAGCTGTTAGCTTTCTTGCAGTCAGTGCCAAGCTAAACTTTATATATTTGTTACCTGTCTTATAACTTAATTGACTGTGGTAGTAATTGTAAGTTGAGGAAGTGGGAGGCAAAAATATATGTTCTGGTTTGGTTGGGGCAATTCAGTTGGATGTTGTCTACTGTTTCACGTGGGCTCTGTCGGTTATGTGGGTCTGTTGAGTTTATTCTGCCTAGATGTGAGATGAGTAGAATATGGCATATTCTTAACTGATATATTTTATACATTGTTCTTTGGCGAGGGAGAAACTTTGTGTTGTATTTTTTGTTGGTCATGTTCGTTTCTATGTATTTTCTTCTACTATTTCCTTGTGCCTATTGATTTAACCATTCCTCTGTAAAATGATTTTAGCTTATTTTTTTTTTTACTTTGTTATAGTTGACAGTTTTTTCTAGTTGGTACCATTCTCAACAAGGCGTCGTGTTTTTCAACGCTAAGTGTGCCAACATGTTCTGTTATCCAATTTAAAGTTATATTGATGTTGTATAAATTTATAATGTAGTCCATTGTGTGTTGTAGTAAAATAAAATAGTGGCTTTAAATTTTAAAACATTTTAAAACAATATGTGGCTCAAAATTATTACTTACTTTTAGATTACACATATTTTCATTGTTGTCTTTACATTTGGTCTTCCCATGATTATTATCATGACCTGTACAACTATGACTATAAACACAAGTTCACTTTCATATAAGCAAAAATCAAATTTATCATCAAGTAAGGCCATAGCTAAAAGAAAAAAGGAAATGAAGTCTGTGAAAACAGTTTTGATTATTTGTTTGTTAATTATGTTTTTCTAATAATCCCCTTTATAGTTCAACACATTTTTTTCTATGCTATTTCCTAAACATTTGTTAGTCTTGGCGACTTACGCCATTGTAAATATATTATTTCAAATTAACTTTCATTAATTGTATCGTTTATGTGACCAGTAGTCCGAAATTTAAAAGTACATTTTATATTTTATTCTTTAAACAGACAATATGCACAAAATAAATTGCTGCTGGCCACCAATAAATAAATGATTTTCCTTTTAATCCTCCTGACATTAAATAGAGAAATTAGGGTAGTACACAAATATCAAATTATGACCTAACATTGTTTAACGAAAAAGACTGTGATTGAACATGTTATTAAGATTGTTGTACATTTTTTTCTGAAGTTTCTAATAAGACTAAAATAGATGTACATGATGTTGGTGATGCTACTCCAATCAAGCTACACCCATACAGAGTTAATCACGAAAAGCTAGAAGTCCAAACTCAAGTATAGGTTTGACAAGGACCTTATTTAGACAATCTCAAGAAATTGAAACTTACCCTGCGTGTTGATTCGTCAAATACTCAAGGTACTAAAAGTAAAATGAAAAACATTAGCAGTTCGCTCATACATCGTTCTTGCAACTCTGCGGTGGGACAAACATCCGAACATAATACAATCGAATACTATTCACATTTTTTAAACAAAATATTTTAACATAGAGTAAATGTAAAACGCATTCAAATACAAATTGTTATGAATAGCGCTATTTAAAATATGTGTATTTTGTTTGTTATTAGATCCCTAAACTAGACAAAACTAATGTACCGAATATATGAAAGTTTAATTCCTTCACAAAATTGAATCAGAATGCTACTGACACATTTTAACGAATGAAGAACAATCTGATTGTTGATACTTCTACTGCAATGCCTACAGTGATGATGTACTCATATTTCTAGCTAATTCGTGTTAAGCAATTGATATCTCTTCAAGCAAATTGTTCAAATCAAATTTAATTGTTTATTAAAATAAGAGTGAATTGTGTCATGATTCTGTAGAAAATGGGTTATGTTGTAGGAAATGGTTATATGAAATCCGTTACTTCTAAAATGGAAGCCCTTTAACATTCACTACCCCTTCTGATTAATAAATAACATATAATATTTCTAGGAATATCTGGTTATTACCAAAAGTTTTGCCAAATCTTTTTTTTATTCTTGCCCCTTCTTAAAAAAATTGTTAGAAAGAATGTTAAATTAATATGGACAGGTTCTTGTCAAAAAGTATTTTACCAACTTAAATCGTAGTATCCCTCTCTTCCAGTTTAATGGCTCATACTTTCCAAAAATAATTGAATCTAGCAGTATATTCGAATGATACTGAGATAGATGCTATTCTATCTCAAGAAAACCACTTTCTTATCGATCATCCAAAGCGTTTCTAGTCTAAAAATGTTAATAAGCATACACAAAATATATTTTATTGATAAAAAGAATATTTTCGGGCTAACCTATCTCAACGAAAATTCGAATGCTACATTAGGGTCTTAAGTAAAGCAGTACTTGTTTTATCAGATCATAACACTTTGACATTCTTATTAAAATAAAGCTTAATTTTACAAAAAAATATATATAATGTAAATGTTTAACATATTAAAGGCATTGATACTGTTTTAGCTGACACTTTTACATCATTGAGTTAATTATGTGCATCATCTTATATATAAAACTATTATAATATGTATTGTGTAACTGTTATATTTTAATTGATACAATTTACAAGATGTCAAATTTATTAATGTATTACACAATTATTGTATTTTTAATGTTATGGTGTGGGGTGTGCTTGGTGTTATGTGTATCAATGTTTTTTTCTTTCACCTCACCTTACGTAACTTTTTTCTCTCTCTCTCTGTAGTGAATGCTAGTTGAGTACCTGAAAGGCATATTTTCCATATAGACTTACTTGGTAAGTTAGTCGAAGTATAAAGTGGCCTCAGGGCCGACTTTAGGGTTTTTGACGCCCTAGGCGAAAACAAATTCTGCGCCCTCATTCAAGTGCCTTTGGTGGGATCTGCCGGGTAGGCTATGGAACTTCGGAAATGTGTTTTTGTTAATAATTTTTATAACAAAGAATTTTATTTTATAACCTTTGATTAATGACTAAGTTATGTAAATAAAACATTTGAATGAAAAGTAACAATGAATTTGCCTTAATTTAGTCTTTTATTTTGACGACAAATAGATTTAATAATTAGAAATCTAAATTATTAATAGAAAAGTTACATAACACACAGTTTTACATTAGGTGTATAGGCTTATAGGTTTAATAATTCCATTATGTACAGTTCTCTTAATAACAAACAGAAACGAACAGTTAGATTACATATAGTTTTTCTGTTTTTATAACTCTTAAAAAAATACACAAAGACTACTTGATATTTTTTGATATTGGATTATTGTTCTCTTAACTACGGTCCAAAAGTCACATTTAAATACTGATTAACGGGTTTATACTCCAAAAGACTAAAACCCTAACGATACTTTTCTTGCTTTCTGCTTATCAAATTATTGTATGAGGGCTTATGAGTCTAACTGTCTCACTTTTAATTGAAATTGCCGCACGACCCGTAAGTTTTCCTGTCGAATTGTACTACGCAGATAGGTTTTAATTAGCTTGTTTTGAAAAACTTCGTTCAGCACTAGCTACGGATAGTGACAACATAAGCAAAATACGAAGGGCTACACAAATGTTAGGAATGCCATTTTCAAGATTATATTGGTAAATGTAGTATAGGACTTCTTCAGGGTTTGATATTGAGCCATGTAGATGATAAGAAATTGTTATTAGTTGAGAAACTGTCGTACAGCAGCAATGTCAGATTCATTCAAACCTTCATCTTTTTTTGTTGTTAATGCTTTTTTTTCAAGTTTTTGCACATCAACTTAACCTCTGATGTAGTCTTGTTTTTAGATCAGGAATGTTGTACAAAAATCCAAAGACACCAGATAATTTATTGGCCGGGGGAAGTGAGGGTTGCCTTTATGCACTCCGCCACGCACAGCGAGTTTGCCAAACTTAGTACTGTTAGGGCATACATTCATATTTTTTTAAGACAACTTAAATAAAATACCCTTCGCCTTTCATTGCCTAGTAATTCATCTGCCTATGCTAGTAGCGCGCAGAAGCACACAACTTTAAAATAGTTTATTATTTTAAATCCAAAAAAAAAAAAAAAATCCTAAATTTTGCGCCCTCTCAAATTGTGCGCCCCAGGCGGCCGCCTAGTTCGCCTATATGGATGAGCCGGCCCTGAGTGGCCTTGACTTTACTGTGTCATGAAGAATCCTTAAAACCTTTGGATGGTTAAACTATTATGAAAAGAATTGATTTTCAATCTTTTGTCGATCACTTTTAATCGTCCTGCAATTTTCACATCCAATATCATCGTTCTTTACAAGAAATCAAAGTTGTTTATTTCTGGAAATCATTTCATGTTACCAATTGTAGTCCAAGTAGACGCTAGTCAATCTGCCAGTTTGTCATGAGTCCAGTGATACAAAATTATAATATAAGGGAAGAAAACTCTGTAATTAAATCATTACTATTTTATGTGACATCGATTGTTATTATTATAATATAAGGCTGTGCAGTAAAGATGTGAGCCAATTCTTTGAAATTATTTGTAAATACCTGAATGGTCTTTGAATATTTTGTATTAATTAGTATATTATTATTATTATTGCAATTGTTGAATACATTTCAATAACTTAATCAGATATCGCCTTAAAGTTGTATTATTCTTATTTTATTGTTTACATAACTTACACGCAATTATATTTACTTCTTTAATACTATCTCTCAGAACGATTCCGTTTCATTACTTAAACGTATTAAATTAGAGTCGCTATATTAGCAGAAGAAAAATATTTTTAATAGTGTAGATGTTGGTCTTGCAGCTCCAGCTATATCAAATTGTAATTATACTCGAGAAACTAAAACCCCTTATATCTTAGATCAGGTATATGTTTAAGGAGAAACAGGACTGAGTGGGGTGGGGGCATATTTTTTTCAAAAATAGAGTTGTTTAGTTTTTGTAAAAAATATTTTGTAAAACCTTTTTGTAACAAAAATGCATAAACTAAAATTGAAAAAATGACGGTTTTGTACTGAAATATTGAGTTTGAAATATGTGTTTCAACTCAATTTCTTTGTCGATTATTTGCTTTTAATCATGCATTTATTAAACCAAGGTATTTGAAGTTCACTGTGTGTATTTGTTCTTAAACAAGATATATCTCTTTCATGTTGACCGATCAATAAGTTCATATCCCTAAAAAATAATGTACATTAAAAAAAAACATTATTCTACTCTTAAAACAAGGAAGATATGTTTAAGTTTGACAATTCCTCAAAGTATAATATCGCTGTTGTATGTGGTTTACTTTTGATAGTTTAAACAAAATATACGAAGTACGATATATTTTCTTTTAAAGGATGCAAATGATATTGATATGTAGAGTAAATATTAATCTAGATTAAAAAAAAAAAAGTTTTAATTAAAATAGATAGAATGCTTTAGGCCTATATACATTATAAGTGTTGTAAAGTGCATAACTGGTTGGTATGACATTAATGAGTCCACTAGTCCTCTAAATACTTTCTTATTTTATTAGAATAAACGTATTTTAGTGCATCACGAAACCAGTTTAGCGAAACCTTTTTATCGCTAACCGCTTCTTGTTATAGTTAGAACTAACAAAGACTTTGGTCACGGGCGACTACCCACGTTTGTTTAAATAGAACAATCGGGACAGGATTCGTCTGGAACATCCCTCGTCTTTGTGTTAATAAGAACGATGTTGACAGGCCGTACTTTGTAGATACCAGTATAATAGTTTAGGTCGATAGATCCTTTAAAAAAAAAACGATTTAAATCTGGATTAGTTATTTCGGACCATCTCTTACTTTCAAGCCGACATCTTTTTTAATGTCTAAAGTGGGAAAATTGAGAGACCAACTTGAACAGTCTGACTCGGGCAACTTTCGGTGTAAGTTCATTTGAGACTCCGCTGATCCAAAAAGCCAGGTTGACATACTTCTACCGACACTTGTACCATTATATCTATGAACACATTTGACGACTACAATTCAGCATTAATTTGATTTTATACAAAATGTATGTCTATAAAAAGATGCTGAATGTATGTAAATGTGATTTAGATTAATGTGAATATGTTCTAAATATAAAACTGTTACATCCAACCCAATCACAATACCCCATATATTGATACATTTTTTTTTTGAGATTAGAAGTAAACTTATATTATCTTGAGCATTTAAAATGTGTTAAGCACGCATATGTGAAGAAAGCAGTCTGCAAACATTTAAAAAAAATACTGTGTCAAAACAACGTTGACTACTGAAGGTAGAAGATCAGCCACTATATCTACTAGATAGATTAGCCATTGATTGCTGGAAATAAAGTGTCCTTAATAAATTTTGCCACATACCAAATTACGCATACTCCGATTAAACGTGCATGGACGTGTGCGTTCTACTGTCAACACTATCTTCTCATCACATAGTTAGAAGAATATTGGATACTGTTTGATCATTTTATCATTACTGACATACAATTGAAAAATACTAAAATTACGATAAAGGTGTAGCGAAGTAGGTCAACGCAGCAAAAGTATACATTTTGATAATTAATATTTGAATTTCTTAGCATAATAGCTACCCCCTCCCCTACCTCACCTTTCCATTTCTAATAGAACATGCTCATGCTGCCGGGATATCATTCCTATAGCTAATACTTAGCTACCCATTAGGTTGTCTAGACACACATTTGTTTGTGTTAAAATGCACATAACGTCTTTTGTTTGTTGGGGGATCAAACCTATATTGTCAACAGAACATCCAATATTTGTTGTTGGGGGATCAAACCTATATTGTCAACAGAACATCCAATATTTGTTTGTTAGGGAATCAAACCTATATTGTCAATAGAACATGCAATATTTGTTGTTGGGGGATCAAACCTATATTGTCAACAGAACATCCAATATTTCTTGTTGGGGGAGCAAACCTATATTGTCAATAGAACATCCAATATTTGTTGTTGGTGAGCAAACCTGCATTGTCAACAGAAAGGCAATATTTGTTGTTGGAGGATCAAACCTATATTGTCAACAGAACATCCAATATTTGTTGTTGGGGCACCAAACCTATATTGTCAACAGAACATCCAATATTTGTTGTCGGAGGAGCAACCCTTTATTGTGAACAGAACATCCAATATTTGTTGTTGGGGGATCAAACCTATATTGTCAAACAGAACATCCAATATTTCTTGTTGGGGGAGCAAACCTATATTGTCAATAGAACATCCAATATTTGTTGTTGGTGAGCAAATCTACACTGTCAACAGAAAGGCAATATTTGTTGTTGGAGGATCAAACCTATATTGTCAACAGAACATCCAATATTTGTTGTTGGGGCACCAAACCTATATTGTCAACAGAACATCCAATATTTGTTGTCGGAGGAGCAACCCTTTATTGTGATCAGAACATACAATATTTGTTGATGGGTGATCAAACCTATATAATGTCAACAGAACATCCAATATTTGTTGTTGGGGGATCAAACCTATATTGTCAAAAGAACATCCAATATTTGTTGTTGGTGAGCAAACCTACATTGTCAACAGAAAGGCAATATTTGTTGTTGGAGGATCAAACCTATATTGTCAACAGAACATCCAATATTTGTTGTTTGTGCACCAAACCTATATTGTTAACAGAAAATCCAATATTTGTTGTCGGAGGAGCAACCCTTTATTGTGATCAGAACATCCAATATTTGTTGATGGGTGATCAAACCTATATAATGTCAACAGAACATCCAATATTTGTTGTTGGGGGAGCAAATCTATATTGTCAACAGAACATTCAATATTTGTTGTCTTCCACTTCAAACATATCACGGGCAAAACTAAAACTTTTCGGTAGTGTTCTTACTTATTAGAATTTGTTCTATTTAGCCGTTGCCTATTTTCAGCATTTAAGCGGTTTGTTTTGTTGCCAATAACTTTTTTAAAACGGTACACCATTTTTTTAGAAGTTTAATTGCTAAAAATATAAATATATAATAAGATATATAATAAATAGCAGCTACTTTTGTAATTCTAAAAAGGTAGGCATATAAATAAGTACATTAGATTAACAGCTTATACAATTAATTTAAAAGGGAAATTATACACCTTAAAACAACAATTCTGTTATTGAAACATTATCCGCCTTTCAAGAATCACTAGTATAACGTTTATTGTTATTTTAAAGCTAAAACAAAATGGAGATCACAGGCATATGCCATTATAGCATTAAAGAACATTGGTCATAATCTATAAAAATATTAATATTTCATATTTCTTCATGTTTTGCTATATTTTTTTTTAAGTTTTAGTTTAAATCAGTTTTCTTACTCATAGATTATCTTCCCATTTAACTTTGTTGGAGCATCAGTCTTGGACCACAACAACTTAATTTTTTTTTAATACTGTTAAAGGATGCTTTCATAAGCTAATGCAATAAAATAATGTTCAGAATGCAATCAGGGGAGGTCATAGTGGAGGGAAGTGATGGGACGCTTAAGACCACCAGATGTTTATATAAACAATTTTTAATAAAGATTCAGCCACCACATAACTGTAAAAAAAGTGTAAATATATTATATATATATAGACATAACAAGGAAAGTAATGCAGGAGGGCTTGAATGTGCATTTGTAATAATATTTTTTTTTGTATATGGAATGATACTATCAATTAAATCAACGATTTTATATTGCATTACTTTTATGTTGGACGCTAACAAAGGAAAACGCGTTAGATCTTCTTTTAAGTATGTCAAATAAAGAAGACAAAGACTATGAACAGATTATAAACAGATTATTGATATGAACCATAAGAACAAGGAAACACACATATTTTCTTAGAAAAAAACAACAACAGCAGAATTATACATTTAATCTATCAGTTTGTCTCTCGCCCCACCCCCATTATGTTGCTAGAAATGACTAGCCCACAAGTCTGACTACACTAGTATTGTTAAATAATTTAGTCACATCAAATAATAACACATAAATACACGTCGCACGTGAGGCTCGGGCGAAAATCTCCTACAACTCGCGACACTGAAATAAACTATGTTTTAACTTCTCTGTACTTTCTTCTCCCCGTGAAATTGTCAAGTATAACAACTTTTTCAATATATCTTTATTAAACTTGAGTTAACACAATTTTGCAATGCTTTCTTGAACATCTGTTAGCCAATACATGTATTTGAGCTTAATCAACGCTTCCGTATCTTCATCTCTACAGAGGTAAGTTGGTCGAAATTGGTAGTCAAAGAATACCACGTTACCCCTTCACACCAGTTATAGTTAAAATACTCTCCGTTTAAATTGACGTCAGCACATGCTCTATACCAAAAACCGCCCTTCAACAGAACAGCACAATTTTCCTGGGTTCTTAAATCGTTGTCATTATCATAGGTAGTAAATCGCGATCCGTTGTGCTTACCAAAATCATCCCCTATATTACCAATAAATTCACCGAGGGTCATATTGTATTTATTCTCTTCATTGTCCACTTTGAAGCTCGTGTATTTGGCATAGTAATGTTTTCCTTTGTAGATCATATCGATTCTTAATTCATATCGTGCCTGTAGAAATGCATGCACAAGTAAGTTATCATTTGTTAATTTAGATGTACAAAAACAAAAAAAAAATAGACTCATCGAAGGTAAAAGAAGAATATTGTAAGGAATCACTTAGGGAAGTTAAAATTTAAGAAAAAGTTACCACTACCAAACATTAAAAGTTTCTTTTAGGTAATGTTAACACTATCGGTATAAAACAATTTTTTATTCTGTCTATATCAAATAGAAACAGTAAACATTAATTTTAAAAGGTGTCGAAAAAAAATGTTATAAAAATATATATTTTGTTAGTTTTATTACATTGAAATTCGATCAAGATTCCTATTCCAGTCAACACTTAAGTCTTGTGAACCTACACAATAAAATGTGGAAGCCATAATATAAATTGCTAAAATCGTCTACTTGTGTTATTTAGGACACAATCTATTGATCACACGGAGGTTTAAACCATAAAATTTTTGTATCTGACATTACATCATCTTCTAAAATTTCTTTATGGAAACAATTTCTTTTCCGATACTTGTTATTGTTTTTAGTCAATATTAATATAACATTTATTTGAGTCAGCTGAGTCGCCTTATTCTCCGCGTATTCAAACTCTTATATCTCGAAAAAAAAGTGTGTCTAAGTTATGTTGTATAGTTTGTTAAATTGCCAAGGAAATAATAAGTTGTTAATAAACAAATATTACTTCTCTGATGTAGATATGTGGAACACCATTCAATAATATTTGTCAGAGATATAGAGTTACAATTAAGTCATATATATATATATATATATATATATATATATATATATATATATAAATATCAATATATCAAATTTACCTTAAATCTACAAATTGCAAACACTACTATTTCTTAGATGCACATATAGTATTGAAGTCTTTCGACAGACATCGATAACATATCAAAACGATTGTTACTTCTAATTTTCCAAAAAAAAAAATAGTTTAAACAAGTAAATGTGATGTGTCAATAATAATTTTATTACAACTATGTGCACAGTACAGTAACGTCCTGGTAGCATTATGACAATTCTCTCAACCCTTGCTAAAAGACAGGATTTTGCATCTGACATATATACAAGCTGCATTGTATGACTGACAATTACACAAAGTTATAAATAGACCATTGATAAGTATTACTTTAAAGAAAGCAATTTGAAAAATTGTTGATCTCCTACTCTTTGTTATTGCTTATTTGTATAAATCGTTCCACTGCATTATCGTTTTCTGTTGCATATATCAAATAAATCGTTCCACTGCATTATCGTTTTCTGTTGCATATATCAAATAAATCGTTCCACTGCATTATCGTTTTCTGTTGCATATATCAAATAAATCGTTCCACTGCATTATCGTTTTCTGTTGCATATATCAAATAAATCGTTCCACTGCATTATCGTTTTCTGTTGCATATATCAAAGGGAAAATGTAAAGATTATACTAAAATCAAAAGGGTAAAATGAAAGTTTATCAATATTTTAATGTTCAGTCTATAATATAAACGCTACATTACCCGTGAGGTTTCTTTATGAAGCCATTCGTTCCCGAGATAATAATCAGAACAAAGATCGCCAAATCCTCTTTTATATTCTGTCCAGTTTCTATAAAAATTAGTTTCCCTGTGAGCACGTCTCTGTTTAGAAAAATAAAATTGTGTATAGAAAAAAAATTACTTTGATTGAAACATTATTTTTTAAATTTAGTTGTTTTTTTATGCATTTTTGTTTTGTAGCATTTTTTTTTCCTTCTATAATAGTATGTATAATATTTGAAGTGTTTTAGTTGAACTTTTCTCTTAATAAGTTATATAATCCTTGTGAGTTAAAAAAAATGTCAATATTTTTATACGAGCAATATCTTTCGAGCAAACATCATGCTGGTAAATAACTGATCCATTTATTGCAGAGTATTTTCATGGGCGAAGCCAAGTGGAAAGCTGAGGGAAGAGGGGGACGCTACGACCTCCCACCCCCTGTAATTTTTAAAAACTAACTTTTTCAACCATGAAAATAAAAATTACTAAATTCGAAACTTCAGCCCACCCTGAAAAAAAACGTTCTGATTTCTCCCCTGAGTATATATACTATTCGACATAATAATATATCTATTTTAAATTTCTGGTCACAATGAAACAATAATGCCAACAACATGAGTTGCTTTTTTTCTGCCCTAAACAGATTTTGTATGTATATGAACAACATTTAATATGGTTGAATCATTTATAGTCGTCTAAAGAATCACCATCTAGCTCATGCATTAAAAAAAACGTAATAGGCGAGCCACAGTAAAACTGATCGCCATAAAACTATCTATTATCAGTTCAGTGATGTCGTATGGTTTCTAAATATGGCTTGGCTCTGATCAAAACCAACTGCTCTGCAAATGCATTTTATACATTACAGACGTTCCTTCTATAAAGAAGTGGTGGGGATATTGTAATCAAATTAAATGTTGTTATTATTGAAAAAATGTATGAAATAGAACATTTTGTTTTAACTTTCACATATTTTTTATTAAATTGTGTAATGGCGTTTTTTACCCAAAATGACTTAGGGCGTTTTACCCAAATCAAGCTAAACTCATTTATCAAAAATGTTTATGTCTATTCGATTTAACCCACTTTGATAGTTAAAATAGGGGGAAATGAATACTCTTACATGATTAGTTTACATCTTGACAAAAACTCGCTGCATTATCAAATGAACAAAATGCAAAACATAAGTGAAAAAAAAAGTATTTGTTTAACAGAGAAATCTGAACCTTTGCATCAAGTTGCGCTACTTTAGTTATTGGAACAAATATATTACGCTAATGTTCGAATAAACAAATGAGGAATTGATAAGATGTATTTAATGTTTATTTAAAAATTACCAATTGTTTATATTACGTCACGAGCAACTGTAAGAAAAAAAAACTGGCAGAGGGTGGGTTGATGTAAGTAAATTGGAGAATGTCACAGCAGAAGTAAAGAAACATAATTTGGCGGGCAGATTATTCAGAATTTGGGTTGACGGATTGTGTTATATGAAACAAAGACCCGTGTATTAATTTAACACAAAAAGATATAATATTATTATTATATGAATGTTTGAGTGTTGCTAAATGAGTGGTGATACAAATATATATATAATTATTTTATTGGTTTTAAGACAAATAAAAAAAAATCTGTTTATTTAGAAATAATCTGATACTATTTTTAGTTTGCGAATGGTTCGTTCGGTTCGCTTTGTACTAAGTGATATAAACTTTTTGGATCGGTTTGTTCATAGAGTGCTCGTTTCGTTGGTAGGCAGGGTTCGAGTTCGGCGTGTTTCATTTCGGGTTCGGTTCAATTCCCAGCAATAATTAAAACCAAGATTTCGTACTTCTTATTTTCTTTTAGTCGCTGTACCACTAGGGTAATAATAATCATTTAAAAGAATATTTTAACGTCAGAAAGTAAATTTGATAGTTTAAAACGACTTTGAAAAAAACAAACTAATGATTTAAACAAGGGAATGAAGCGTTTATTAAAACTTTTACTTGAAACGCAATCCATCCTCCACCATCAGTTTTCGAGTCGCAAAGAAAGTTTTCAACTTGTACATACTTATAATCGGCGGTCATCCCTTTTTCACATTTTTCATTCTGTTAGAGATAACATTGTATTAATGTATTGTTTCTTCAACAAAATAATTCTTCTTTAAACCTATATATTATAGCAGCACATTGAAACGACGTATACATAATGAACTAAAATATACAACAAATGGTATAACTGATTACCTTACGAAAAATACATGGTATGTCTTCATCAGATAATGCTTCTAGAAAAAAAAAAGTTTTTCTTGTTAAAAAAAAGATTAAATGTAATTTAAAATAAAAGCATTATTATTTTGTGCATTAAAAAAAGCAAAATCAACAAGAATAAAATTGTTGCTTAAAATATAATACTAATGTACTTCCTAGACCTATTATTAATTTCGGTATGCATCTGATGTCTTGATATTAAACGTGCAGTAATACGAGATAATAACGCTTCATGAATGATATGTGTGAAATTTCGCGTAAGGGGAAAAGTCTAATGCATGCTGAATATCCAACCTGCGGAGTGCTACAACAGCATGTTGAGTGGTGCCAAGTATAAGACAGGATCTTGGATCAACCACTTAATAGCCAGAAGTATCGTCCAATTATAAAACGACTGTTGAATTGGGATATTAAATCTTTAGAAAAACTAGAAAGATTGATACACTCTAATAATAATAATAATAAAATTAAGTATATTTGTATAGCTCTGCCAGTAAACATAATGTAAACTCAGATCGTATTTGACATTGGGCAACATACATATGCATAATGCCACAAAAACATTCAAGAACACAAAAATTATTTTCTAAGTAAAATACATTTTGGATTAAATTAAAATATTAGAGCTTATTATCTTATTAAAATTTACACACAAAAAAATAGTTTGATAACCTCTTGGAATTAGTGAAAAGACATAAACTGAAGCTGTATGGCTACAAGGACACAAGTATGGGACACAACACGGGGTGTGGGGGGGGGGGGGCAGAGAGAAAATTTGGCATAAGGTGAAAGAGATGGGATATCAATATCTCGGAATGGACTTGAATAGGCCTAACTCTTAGATATACTACTAGTAAGGCAAAGTATCATGAGAAATACCCTAGAATAGTCAGTTTTTCACCTTAACAGTTTAAATACTAAGCTACATTTACGATACATACAGAAAGCCCACCTGATGTTGCTGGTAAAAATATGTCATAGTTTTTTAACTCTAAAATTACGCCCTATCATAACAATGTATAAGGAAATGAAATGTATTGGAGAAAGAGAATTTCTATGTTTTAAAGAATTTCTCACAATCGTTAGCGAAACAACAACAAAAATAACGCAAACACACATTACCGTAGTCTGCAAGCAACAGAATGACATAGTCTACAAATGTATAGCATTTAAGAAACAAAACAGCAATCACAAATGAAAAAAAGAAAATACTACATTATAATGTAAAATAAAACAAAAACGACCAAATCGAGTCTCTCCTTTATCAAATTATTGACAAAACCATTCAGCCAGCTGTTCTACTGACATAGAAAGACGCTTTAAAAAAAACCTAGAAAAGTAAAGAAAAACTTTCAAGCACAAAGATCTTTAAAAACCACAGGTTGAGATTAAATGGTCCAAATCTGGCAACTCTATCAACTAAGAAGAATATGTGTCGCAAAAATGTCGGACTACAAGATCATTTTAGAAGCTCATAAAAGTACATTAAGCCATTATAATAGATCTACAAGATAGGTAAACTATGCAATTTCAGAAAATCAAGAAGGTATACTATGTCATTTTAAATAGCCAAGAACATACGAGTGACAAGTCCACAAGAATCAAGTGTTGTATTTGAAATATGCAAATCAATTATGGAGGGAGTAAAATGATGTTGCATGTTCTTGTAGACAGATTTTGTAATAGGGATAACAGTGATGGCGAACCTTTTTGAGGCCGTGTGCCAAAGTGCAATATAAGACCAAACTATTTCTTTCAACGTGCCAACACAACAATTAGAACAAAATACTGAGATTTTACTTTAAAAAACAAAACAAACAGCTCATACAGTTGTCCGAACTAATTAACAACTTTTGTCCAAAAAGAATAAATTAACCGATCTTTGAATGATACAAACAGTCTTTAATATAAAAAAAACATGAGCTGTAGTGAATGAAAAAAATAATATCACAATTGCTATTGTGTGCATGCTGATAATTTTTCAAGCCTTGGCTTATACTTCGTAACTTTAAGAGCGACGCATGCAGTACTGTTTCTGGTATCATATTTGATATAATTTAAAGTTGAAAACAGCTGCTCACAAGCATAAGAGAACCCAAACAAAGTAAGAAATGCAACCCCAACTGCTTTCATCGACTTAAAATTATTTGACAGAGAATTCAACACTTTAATGATTTCATCATCAGATCTACCAACTGTGCTGTCCTTTGTCATCCTTTCACACTCTATCTTCTCACGTGTTTCACGCAGTTAATATAATTTATTTTTCCAGATAGCGCGTTCTTGAAATTCCAATAGCTCCATTTTGAGATTTCTAACCACAATAACCAGGAAAGATCACGTTCTTCAAATTTGGCTTTATCCGGGGAAATAAGAAAACAGAGGAGTGTCGCCATCTTACGGATATGTACAAATTTGTTACCGAAATTCTCCTTTGCAGCTGCTACAATGCTAGAAAATTCCTTTTCAAATTTCCTGATGGCCTGTAGGGTTGTCGGTAAATGTTATAGAATTTTGTAAATGCATTTTTACTTTTGGAAATATTTTAGCTGCCCACTTTGCAGGCCTCTTTCAAACACCTGCAGTTTTCATTCATATGTTCTGATATCACAAAATATCATCTACTGTTGTTCCTGAATCTTGCAGTTGTTTATTCAGTTCATTGAAATGTGCTGTAAAATCTGTAAAAAACAGGAGGTTGGTAAGCCAGACCATATAAGTGAGCTGTGGATAATCCTGCCCCTTTTGAATCATAAACAGCCTAATTTTATCCAAGCATGCTACACATCTCTCCATTACTCGTCCTGTGCAAAATTACCACAAGTCTTGCATGATTATTTACATCTGTGCTTTTATCCAAGCACATGGAAGAGCAGGCAGACTTTTGTAAGTCAGTAGTGATCTGCTAACTAACATCACTTGCCATGCGCAAGACTCGATCTTTAAAAGTATTTCTGCTAAGTGGTATCTCAGAGATGCATTGCAATAAAATGTATCTTAGTTTGGAAAATCATTAAAAAGGGAATTACTACCAGCCAACATGGCCGTTTTCAGAAAATCCCCACCAGAGAGGGGCTTACCAAGTTTTGCTTGCTTCTGTCAGATGGTTTATTTGAGAAAGATATTTACAAAAACTAGTAACTGGGTGAGATATTTTCTCAATTTCTCTTCAATAAACTGTTTCCATTCATCGTCGATGCAATCCCTTAGCATTGTGGCCATAAATAAACTGTTCAATTTTTGGTAAATGCTCGCGTGCCCACAAAAATGGCTCCGCGTGCCGGCGGTGGCACGCGTGCCATAGGTTCGCCATCGCTGGACTATAACAATGCTTTTTTATCAACATTATGTCATTAAGTGAGGAACAGTACTGTGATAGATCAGGTAAAAAAAAAATCTTAAATAAACTTAAATAATAACTGCTAGCAGGAATATATGCTACAGAATATTGCAATCACAATTTAGGCTTGCTCTCACAAACTTCTAGATCGGTACAAATTATTATAATTTTTAGTCGCATTAGAATAATGTGATCAAGAGAACAACAATTGCCCTTACACTGTTACACTACAGATGCGACGTCGGTATAAGAAGAGTCAAATGGCGAAATGGATATAATTGTTTCTCGTATACAACGATTTGAATGTTCGATTTTACGTTTGGTGTATTCTACCAAAAAACGACTTACATTTTCAACGTCAATTTCCAAAACATTAGAAAAAAAACAGTTAAATTAATGACTAAATATAGAGACAAAAAGAACGTACCTTGCACAATGAAAGAAAGCAATATTACAACATTAGTTGTACACCCCACACTTTTCTTCATTATCTGTTTAGGCTCTTTTCATTAAACACCTTTTCCTTCTAAGATATAAAGATAGGCCCTGCTAAATAACAGTTCATATTTACTTTTAGTCCCTCCTATTTAACATTAGATAAACAGCTTAGCTTTGAAAAGTCAAATAGACGCCCATAATAAATAAATTAAAAGGATGATAATAAAGTCAATGTTCTTCCTTACTTTTATTTCTTCAAACTGGTAAAACTATGCAGACAAAAATATTTAAATTATGTCGACTATATTATCATCTGTCCAGAATAATAACATTTTAATGTCCTCAAGTTTTTTTAGAACAAAAACTATTTATGCACTTTATATAAAACCTGTGGAAGGAGGGGCGACGGCGCTCCATCTAAAGTGATTACTTTGATGGATGAAGTTTGCGTTCAGTTTAATGCAGAATAAACATTTGATTTATTTTAGTTTCTGGTTGCAAGAAAAAAAATATTAGTAGTAAGGTAGTAATTAGTAGAAGTAATGGTAAACACAATCGTTGATAAATAATTCGCTTATTTAGTTACGTCAAACCTTACTTCGTCCATGAAAAGCGTTGGCGTTGATATTAGATTATGTGTAATGTCTACTGATTCTTTATTTCAGACAAAACCACCGTTTAAAAAAAAAAGATGGTAAGGTAGTAACCAGTGTAATGGATTTATTCTGAGTATTAGAGCCATTGACAATGAAATCGGTACGATACAAACGTACACATATGTTTTGTTCATTTCCGCTTTCGTTCTGTGCTTCGGAGTACACTTCATATGCACACCAACTTGTTATTTAAACCATTTATTGGAACTCTAAAAATGTTTTGTAACTTTGACTAATGGTAATTTTGCAAACTTGTAGAACAAGAAAAAAAATTGTATATTTTCAAATTGTAATTCAATGCTATAAAGGAAAATAAGAGCGAATCCTCTTCAGCCAGCCTATGAAATTTGAGTCAGATAACGAGCATCGTTAATGCTATTTTTAATTTGAATGCGTTGAAATCTGTATTTTAGAATTATATTTTACCAAGAATAAAGTAATAGCGTGTACTTGAGTTGGAATGTAGTCGGAGATTCTAACATCAATTGACAAGTCTTAATTAAGCGTGGCCTTTTGAATGGGCATTATTCACAAGTCCTTAGCGATAGCATTTCGGTCACGTGATGTACAGACTACAAACAAATAATGGCGTCTTTCGCCTCTATTTTATCTGTATCAATGCTTATTAAAACATTAAATTTAGAGACATTATATAACGGCGCAGATGTCTTATACACTGCACATGGGTGAGATTATAACATATCCACATGAACATGGTTTTTAAAAGCCAAGCATTGTTTAATCAAGGAGAGATTTAGGCCTATTGGGTGAGTGACTTTCGAAGCGACAGTCGACACTATCGACATCGAAATATAGGTTATATAGGCCTACAGTCTACAGAGTTACAGAGTACGACTTGTAATGGTATAATCACCATATGTATGAATAGTGGAAGCAACATTGAAGAAAATTTCTGTCTAAAATGTGAACAGCATAGGCCTACTCGACAATTCAGGAAAAGTAGGTAGGCCTATTTAGGCTATTACTATTACTTTTAATTGTCTTCCTCATTTTTATTAGGCTTACGTTCCATTAAAATTGTACAAGAAGAGAAAGTTGACAATTAAGTTTAGTTAAGTAAAGACTTTACTAAAGTGTAAAGTAAAGTAAATTGTAGCCTAGGCATTGATGAAATTAAACTGATTTAAGGCCGACCTATGAGGACTTTTTTTTTTTTAATGAAATTATTTAGCCTAATCATCATATTTGAGTCATTTAGTAGGCCTATGGCGGCTATGGTATGTCCGGTATGATGATTTAGTATTTAGGCTAGACTTTCAGATTAGTTTTTTTTTTTTGGTCACATTTCGTGACATATTGTAGACCTATCTTTAATTTAATTGTCATTGATAGGAGAGTATATACCCCATATACTATACTACTATAGCACTATAGCCCTATCCTATACCTATAGTCTATAGGCATGTGATAAGATATAGGCCTAATCAAATCTATTATTAATTAGTCAATATTCATTGGTATGCTGCAGCTGGTATATAGGCTATAGATTAGGCTATAGATATATTATCAGCACCACTGCTTTGAATAGTCTTATTATCTTGTAACAGTTTTTTAAACTACATAAAATTAAAACTATTAAAAATACAAATGTAAAGCTTGATGCCAGTAGCCTTATATACTAAAGGCCTATTGTTGTTGTTGTTCGTCCGTCGTGTTCGACGATGAACATTTTTTATATCAGGTTAAATCGTATTATAATTGTTACAAAGTGTCAGCTATACCTAGTTGTTACTGCATTAGATATATTAGTTAAGCAATAATAGTATTAATATATAAGGATAATATAATAAAATTTTATTTTCTGCAAATTTAATGGATGTCTTGTTTTCAATTGACATTATAATTATTGAATAGGGGCATGGGGCCATGCAGCTACACGTTCGGCTGGTGTACCAAAGTTCCTGGGTTCCCAGAATTTTTCCCAGGTTGGGGTGTCCATGACCCAGCTCTAATGGGTAAACCTACCTGACATTAGTTGGGTAAATTAAAGGCAGCTGTGCATAGTGCTGGCCAAACAATCCCCTAGTATGCCGTGGCCACAGAAACTGGTGAATGCTGCCTCACCTGATCTATGGACCAATTTGGATCCGACAGGCACTTTACTTTAGGCCTATTGAATTTAGAAGAAAAATGTATATGACAATGTTACATTTTGTTTCCAAACAGGTTATTGAAGCAGAATGTTGATGCAGGGTGCACGAAGACAGCTTGTTGCAAGTACAATTTTGGACGTTTAGCTGCAATATAATCCTAGAGGAAAAAGAATTGTTTATGTTGCACCCTAAGACCACACTCCTCTATACATAATATCAGTCTACATCTAAATAAAATTTTATCTTTATTTACATCACATATTTTGTTGTAATTAATGTTTCATTGAGAATTATTTATATATTATATATAATTATATTTCAACTTTCAAAAAATTAAAAAAGAAACTTAAAATATTTTTCTTTTTTTTTTGAATTTAATACAATAAAAAATCTGAGTATAATGTCAGCACTTTTTCTTCCTTGAAAAATATATTATTGACTATCCTTTACTGGATATAATTGAAACACAGTCTTCTTTAACAGCACATGGTTAAATTTTCTGTAAGCAGTGTCATAAACTGATGCAAGAACTTTTTCTCATGTCTGGCAGCTAACATCATTTTGTATTTGATGATCCACATGGACATTTGTTTCATTGATTGACACATTCAGTCTAAATAGAAAAAAATAAATTTATAAACCAACATAATACATTTACAGCATAAATGTTCCCTTTCCAAATTTACTACAATACATAGTTTTCAAGAAAATACTTAAAAAAATAAAATATTTCTAAAACATATAATCATACCCAAACTTTTAACATAATATGTATGTTAATTTGTCTTATACTTATAGTAATGCAATGGAACTAAATATAATTTAGTTAGTTATTTCATTTTATTAGTGTAATTAATTATTTTATTTCCAATAAACATATGCACAATCAACAAAATTTGACACTAAAAGAAAAAGATATGGCCCAAATTCATAATATGTCTATTTAATTATGCTTAACGGTCAATGGTAGGCCTATGTGATGAAAATGACTATGAAATGATCCACTTTTTAGCTGACCACTACATAAAATAGTAAATTAAAAATAATAAGAAGCCTTATGCTTCACTATATGGAAGAAGATAAATAGTACTGGAAAAAGGGGGGGGGATTGGAGTAGGCCCTACTTATTTAAAACTATAAAGGCATTAAGTTTTGTTGAATCATGTAAGTTTGAAGCAAAATTAAAAATTAATATACATTATAATATATATTATATATTCACTAATATCAGTCCTATTTCTTTGGATGATGATTCCAAATAAATCCATTAGTCCCTCATCAATATTACCATTTAAATAGATTGAAATTTATTCTGCACCGCCCTCTCATCTAACAATACCGGTAACAATAATCAATTCAAGTTAAACACAAAAGTATAAAGAACACAGTAATTGCAAAAATACTGCTCAGTTCTTAATTTACTTATTAATTAAGTAGCCACATTGTTCTTTTGTTACCGTACCATTTTAACTTTAACAACAAGAGTAATAGTTGCAAAATGGATTAATTCTGTACATAGGCCTATATAACTCTTAATATTTATATCCGATTGATATAGGTTATTAAACATATATGGGAGTTAATTATTATAATATGAATTAGGCCTATAGGTCCATGCAAGCAGCACCGGGATGTGTCTAATGTTCATCCAAGGCAGAGCACTAGCCCCAGCTCTAGTCTAGACTAAGCCTAATAATACTACAGACTATAGTCATAGTAACACAGGTCATATCATATTGTATAGCCTAATCAATATGGAATTTATACATAGGACATAGACCTACATATATATATATGATAGGCCCATAGGCATAGTTAGCCTATAACTCGATCTATATATAGTGTAGGCTTAAATATAGTAGGCCTAATGATTGCCTTTGTCGGCCTTAGCCTACCTAGCCGTTCAGCCTAAAGACTAAGCAGAAGCTCGTGCCTAAGCCTAATTTAAATAATTTTATATAGCCTAGCCTATAGGGCCTACATATATTATATAGCCTCCTTGTAGGCCTAATATATAAATAGTTTAATTAGCTTTTCATTAGCCAAGCAGATAGCAAATATCGCATTGGATTGCATTTTATAATAAAAATAGCCTAATCATTATCATTATTAGATAGCAGGCCTACGGGTTATAACATTTAGGCCTAATAACAATAAATAATATTTTGGTCTTGGTTAAAGTTAATTGGCAATTAATGAGTTGACAACTCAGTTGTAAGTTGTAGGGTATTAGCTAATCACACATACAAATTGAAATATGCATAAAAGAATGATTTTTAAATTTTATGAGATCATTTTATCATTGACTTAAAGCTAAGAAGATCTAGGCCAATGGCAAGTACACTTACCGTCGCTTAGACCTAGCAGTGAAAGGTTTAAACAAGGAAATTTGCGTCTTCGTTTACGAAGTGTTTGGAACATAATATACTCTGTTATTATGTCTTCTTTTGGCATGCCATGCATTTAAGACGTTTGTATCTATCAGCGGATATCGATGAAAACATAGTTTATTTTTCTTTAGTGAAGATTTAACGTCGGAATCCTATCACACTAAGACAACTTCTTATAATTTCTTCTTTATCATTATGTAAACAAACACTTCCTGATCGTACATCAGTACATCACGTGACCCGGAAATACTTGTGAATAATGCCCATTGGTGTGATCGTGAACTTCCGGTTCTATTTTTAAATGTTCAATTATTTTAGGCATTTCCGTAAACGAAAAAGCTTTTGCTGGTTATTGACAGTTGATTTCAACCTCGACGGCTAGTTCTAGTCACTTAGAATTATACAAAGGATACAATATTAGTTATGAGGAATCCGTTTTTAACATCAAAATTAATACTCAAGTGTTAGTCGCATGTATCTTGTTTATAAAATAAATTAGTCAAGAGTTGCGTTTTCTTGGTTATTGAAAAACAAAATTCGTATTCATAAAAACGAATAACAAAACTTCTTTTGCATTAAGCAATAAGTTTGATATTATAAAAAGGTGATTATTCCCTTCTGACTTTCACAATACATTGTTTTCTTTTGTAAACATCTTTTTGAAATAAAAGAAACTTTAATCCCCGACAAATGTTCGTACAACCAGTAACCTAGCACACAGACATGTTTCGAATAAAATGATCGAATTCGACCGGAAATGTTTTTTTCTTGTGAACTTTTATGCATGCATACACGTTAAGACTTGTCAATGATGCTGCAATCAGCCGTCTACCACAAATAGCTTAAGAAAATTGCACTGGACGACCCCCCCTCTCCCAACTCTGCTCGAGACACAAATAGCTATATAGCTTCTTTTATGTGGTAAAGCCAAATAAATATATTATATTAATATATTGATGTATAGTGGATATCTTATTAAAGAATTATGTGAATACCTTTAACTGATAACTGGCACGCTATTACTTTATTCTTGGTAAAATATAATTCTAAAATACAAACTCCGACGTATTCAAATGAACAATCGCATTAACGATGCTCGTTGACTGAATCAAATTTCATAGGCTGGCTGATGAGGATTCGCTCTTATCTTACTGTATAGCATTGAATTACAATTTGAAAATATACACTTTTCTTTCTTGTTCTACAAGTTTGCTAAATTACCATTAGTCAAAGCTACAAAACATTTTGAGAGTTCCAATAAATGGTTTAAATAACAAGTTGGTGTGCATATGAAGTGTACCCCGAAGCACAGAACGAAAGCGGAAATGAACAAAACATATGTGTACGTTTGTATCGTACCAATTTCATTGTCAATGGCTCTAATACTCAGAATAAATCCATTACACTGGTTAGTACCTTACCATCTTTTTTTTTAAATGGTGGTTTTGTCTCAAAAAAAGAATCAGTAGACTTTACACAGGAACTAATATCAACGCCAACGCTTTTTATGGACGGAGTAAGGTTTAACGTAACTAAATAAGCGCATTATTTATCTACGATTGCGTTTACCATTACTTCTACTAATTATTACATTACTACTAATATTTTTTTTCTAGCAACCAGAAACTAAAATAATTCAAATGTTTATTCTGCATTAAACTGAACGCAAACTTCATCCATCAAAGTAATCACTTTAGATGGAGCGCCATCGCCCCTCGTTCCACAGGCTTTATATAAAGTGCATAAATAGTTTTTGTTCTAAAAAAAAACGAAAAAAACTTGAAGACATTAAAATGTTATAATTCTTAAAAGATAATATAGTCGACAGAAATAAAATATTTTTGGCTGTATATTTTCTCAGTTGAAGAAATAAAAGTGAGGAAGAACATTATCTTTATTATCATCCTGTTAATTTATTGTATTATGGGCGTCCATTTGACTTTTCAAAGCTAAGCTTTTTATCTAATGTTAAATAGTGAGGGACTAAAAGTAAATATGAACTGTTATAAAGCAGGGCCTATCTTTATATCTTAGAATGAAAAGGTGTTTAATGAAAAGAGCCTAAACAGATAATGAAGAAAAGTGTGGGGTGTACAACTAATGTTGTAATATTGCTTTCTTTGATTGTGCAAGGTACGTTCTTTTTGTCTCTAAATTAAGTCATTAATTTAACTGTTCGTTTTTTCTTATGTTTTGGAAATTGAAGTTGAAAATGTAAGTCGTTTTATGGTAGATTACACCAAACGTAAAATCGAACATTCAAATCGTTGAATACGAGAAAAAAAAATATATCGATTTCGCCATTTGACTATCCTTATACCGACGTCGCCTCTGTAGTGTAACAGTGTAAGTGCATTTTTTGTTCTCTTGATCACATTATCCTAATGCGACTAAAGATTATAATAATTTGTACCGATCTAGAAGTTTCGATTGTTTGTGAGAGCAAGCCAAAAATGTCATTGCAATATACTGCAGCACTTATTCCTGCTGGCAGTTATTATTTAAGTTTATTTAAGATTTTTTTTGTTTGTTTTTTCCTACCTGTTCTATCGCCATACTGTTCCTCACTTAATGACATAATGTTGATAAAAAATGCATGTGTTAAAAAAACATTTTTTTATATCTTTTTTTTTTCCATAGCAAACATATAAATGGCCGACAAACAGTTTTATAAAATTGCTTAAACCTTTTTTAACAATAAAGATAATTCAATTATGTTTACTTTATTGCTTTGAATTTGCATTATATATATTTCCATGCTTGATTATGCTTTTAGCTTTATTATTTAAAAAAATATGAATTTTCTACTAAAAATGCATATAAAATGTTTATATTGACACATGAAAGTTCAAAAATAAAAGAAAAATTATAAACGAATCTTCAAAATCATGCATGGGATTAAAGAAAACATAGTGATAAAGAACTGCCAAGTTTTAACCTTATGTGATGATTAATTACAGAGGAGTAGCAAAATGAAAAAACAAATGAAAAAAACTACAAAATTGAGAAAAACCGGAAAAAGAAAGAAAACTGTGCTCTAAAATAAACTAAACAAGCATGTTTGAATGTGTTATATTAGTATTTTGAAATTCAAATCGTGTGTAACAACTGTATTTTGTTATTAAAGCAATGGTTAAACTGTCTCAATATGTAAAAATCTCAATTACGCCCAAAAAAAATTTTTTTAGCCATAATTAAACAGGTGTCTATCCTTTATATCCCAATTCAACAGTCGTTTAAAATTGGACAATACTTCTGGCCAAGATCCTGTCTTATACTTGGCGCCACTCAACATGCTGTTGTAGCACTCCGCAGGTTGGATATTCAGCATGCATTAGACTAATTTTCCCCTTATGCAAAATTTCACACAGATCATTCACGGAGCGTTATTATCTCGTATTCCTGCACGTTTAATATCAAGACATCAGATGCATACCAAAATTAATAATAGGCCTAGGAAGTACATTAATATTATATTTTAAGCAACAATTTTATTCTTGTTGATTTTGCTTTTTAATACACAAAATAATAATGCTTTTATTTTAAATTACATTTAATCTTTTTTTTAACAAGAAAAACTTTCTTTTTTTCTAGAAGCATTATCTGATGAAGACATACCATGTATTTTTCGTAAGGTAATCAGTTATATCATACGTCGTTTCAATGTGCTGCTATAATATAATGGTTTAAAGAAGAATTATTTTGTTGAAGAAACAATACATTAATACAATGTTATCTCTAACAGAATGAAAAATGTGAAAAAGGGATGACCGCCGATTATAAGTATGTACAAGTTGAAAACTTTCTTTGCGACTCGAAAACTGATGGTGGAGGATGGATTGCGTTTCAAGTAATAGTTTTAGTAAACGCTTCATTCCCTTGTTTAAATCAAATATTTTTTTTTTTTAAAGTCTTTTTAAACTATCTAATTTACTTTCTGACGTTAAAATATTCTTTTAAATGATTATTATTACCCTAGTGGTACAGCGACTAAAAGAAAAAAAGAAGTACGAAATCTTGGTTTTAATTATTGCTGGGAATTGAACCGAACCCGAATTGAAACACGCCGAACTCGCACCCTGCCTACCAACGAAACGAGCACTCTGTGAACAAACCGATCCAAAAAGTTTAAGTCATTTAGTACAAAGCTAACCGAACGAACCATCCGCAAACTAAAAATAGTCTCAGATTATTTCTAAATAAACAGTTCGCGAACGCCAGATTTTTCTTTTTTATTTGTCTTAAAACCTATTAAATAATTATATATATATATATATATATATTTTTATCATCACTCATTTACCAACACTCAAACATTCATGTAAATATAATTTTATATCATTGTGTGTTAAATTAAAACACGGGTCTTTTTTCATAGAACACAATCCGTCAACCCAAATTCTGAATAATCTGCCCGCCAATTTTTTTTTTTTCTTCTGCTGTGACATTCTCCAATTTACTTACATCAACCCACCCCCTGCCAGTTTTTTTTATCTTACAGTTGCTCGTGCCGTAATATAAACAATTGGTAATTTTTAAATAAACATTAAATACATGTTTTCAATTCCTAATTTGTTTATTCGAACATTAGCGTAATATATTTGTTCCACTAACTAAAGTAGCGCAACTTGGTGCAAAGGTTCAGATTTCTCTGTTAAACAAATACTCTTTTTTTCACTTATGTTTTGCATTTTGTTCATTTGATAATGCAGCTATTTTTTTAAAATATGTAAACTAATCATGTAAGAGTCATTTTTGGTGCAAAGGTTCAGATTTCTCTGTTAAACAAATACTTTTTTTTTCACTTATGTTTTGCATTTTGTTCATTTGATAATGCGGCTATTTTTTTAAAATATGTAAACTAATCATGTAAGAGTATTCATTTCCCCCTATTTTAACTATCAAAGTGGGTTAAATGGAATGGACATAAACATTTTTGATAAATAAATTTAGCTTGATTTGGGGTTAAACGCCTTATGGCATTTAGGGTAAAAAACGCCATTACACAATTTAATAAATAATAAGTGAAAGTTAAAACAAAATGTTCTATTTCATACATTTTTTTCAATAATAAGAACATTTAATTTGATTACAATATCCCCACCCCTATCTCAGCCTAAATAGCTGTTAGGCTAGTAAAAGAAAAATCCAGTAGTTTTTTATAAACTCACCCAATAATATTCTTTATATAAGGAGCGTCTGTAATGTTTACAATGCATTTGCAGAGCAATTGGTTTCGATCAGAGCCAAGCCATATTTAGAAACTATAAAACATCACTGTACTGATATTAGATAGTTTATGGCAGGGGTCGGCAACATGCGGCTCGCGAGCCGCATGCGGCTCTTTTTTGTCAAGATGCGGCTCTCCAGTTCCATGCGCAAATATTGATAATTATAGATCTATTATTTCATTTTCAAAACTCATAAATAAATAAAAATAATATACAACAAAAAATATATATACTGCAAACAGGAAAAATCTGCAAAACGTCTTCAAATGTAAAACACATGCAGTGGAAAACATGCAAGTGGAAGACATTCAACTGGCTTCTGCTTTATCACTTGCTATGGATGAGTCTTGCGACATAAAAGACACGGCACAATCACAAGTTACCTTTTCGTCAGTTATATGTCGTCCTAATGTCCAAAAGAAGAACTGTTAGTATTGCTGCCACTCTCAGGGCAAACCCGTGGAGTAAATATAGTAAATAATGTGCAAAAATGCCTGGAAAACTATGAAATCGATATTTAAAAAATCATTTACATAGCATCTGACGGAGCCAGAAGTATAATAGGAATACATAAAGGGGTAACAACGATTCTTGGGCAAAATGTAAACCACAAAATTTTAACGTTTCACTGCATAATTAACCAGTAGGCGCTTTCTGTCCAATTATTTCCGGACGAAATAGTTGAGGTCATGAACTTGGTAATTAAGATCATTAACAGCATTTTGGCAAAAGCACTCTGCTACCATCGCCAGTTTTAGGAATTTCTTGAAGAAATAATACAGTGCAATGCAACTTTTGACACGAATTATTTCAGCATGGCTATAAACCAAATAAAGATTTGAGAAATTCAAAACAAACACAGTAGGCTACTCTGGCGTTCATAGTAAATCATAGTAAATCCTCTCAACACATTATATACAAATGAGATCAACATTGAACCATTTGGAATTGATGCTTCACAGAGCAATTTAAAAGAATTGGAGGTCCAAAAAAGCATGCACGTCACGCTGCACAACTGGACAGCTCTAAAAGAAATGCCGCGAGTTGAGGCATTCATATTTGACGCATAGAATAGTCTTCCAGTATGCTATAGTGAAGTGAATAAGTGGGCATTGGGAGTGCTGACGACCTTCGGGTCAACATATTCGTGCGAGCAAGGGTTCTCTTGCATAGAATATAATACAATTAAAAAGTAAAGTAAGAAGCCAACTAACAAATACAAATCTAGAGGCGTGCTTGAAAGTTGAAACTAAAAACAACAAGTTATGAGCCAGATTTAACCAAACTTTCAAAAGGCAAGCAAGTCAAATGCTCCCATTTATGTAACTATTGTAACTATCTATTATTCAATAATTATAGTTATATTATTTGATAACTAATTTAATTATTCTAGCAGAGCTAGCTAAAATACTTTAATATGTTCTATGTGAAACATGTGTATGTTTTATATGGATAAATATTATTTCATATTTAAAGCTATTTATTTAAAATTAAAAAATCAAATTTAGGCTATATACCTAATCCTAATCAAATACCATAGTATTGAAACAAAAAAATGTTAGTGGCTCTTTCAAAACCGGGAAATTTTGTAAATTGTAACTTTTGGCTCCTCCGTCTCAAAAGGTTGCCGACCCCTGGTTTATGGCGATTAGTTTTACTGTGGCTCGCCTATTACGTATTTTTTTTAATGCATGAGCTAGATGGTGATTCTTTAGACGACTATAATTGATTCAACCATATTAAATGTTGTTCATATACATACAAAATCTGTTTAGGGTAGAAAAAAACAACTCATGTTGTTGGCATTATTGTTTCATTGTGATCAGAAATTTAATATATATATATATATATATATATTATTACGTCGAAGAGTATAGATACTCAGGGGAGAAACCAGAAACGTTTTTTTTAGGGTGGGCTGAAGTTTCAAAATCAGTAAAAAAAAAATAATGGTTGAAAAAGTTAGTTTTCAACAATTTCAGGGGATGGGAGGTCGTAGCGCCCCCCCCCCCCTTCAGCTTTCCACTTGGCTTCGCCCCTGAAAATACTCAGCGATAAATGGATCAGTTATTTACCAGCATGATGTTTGCTTGAAAGATATTGCGCGTATACAAATATTGACATTGTTAAACTCACAAGGATTATATAATTTATTAAAAGAAAAGTTCAACTAAAACATATCAAATATTACAAGTAATATTATAGAAGGAAAAAGAAATGATACAAAACATAAATGCATTAAAAAAAAAATAATTTTAAAACTAATGTTTTAATCAAAGTAATTTATTTTCTATACACAATTTTATTTTTCTAAACAGAGACGTGCTCACAGGGAAACTGATTTTTATAGAAACTGGACAGAATATAAAAGAGGATTTGGCGATCTTTGTTCTGATTATTATCTCGGGAACGAATGGCTTCATAAAGAAACCTCACGGGTAATGTAGCGTTTATATTATAGACTGAACATTAAAATATTGATAAACTTTCATTTTACCCTATTGATTTTAGTATAATCTTTACAATTTCCCTTTGATATATGCAACAGAAAACGATAATGCAGTGGAACGATTTATTTGATATATGCAACAGAAAACGATAATGCAGTGGAACGATTTATTTGATATATGCAACAGAAAACGATAATGCAGTGGAACGATTTATTTGATATATGCAACAGAAAACGATAATGCAGTGGAACGATTTATTTGATATATGCAACAGAAAACGATAATGCAGTGGAACGATTTATTTGATATATGCAACAGAAAACGATAATGCAGTGGAACGATTTATTTGATATATGCAACAGAAAACGATAATGCAGTGGAACGATTTATTTGATATATGCAACAGAAAACGATAATGCAGTGGAACGATTTATACAAATAAGCAATAACAAAGAGTAGGAGGTCAACAATTTTTCAAATTGCTTTCTTTAAGTAATACTTATCAATGGTCTATTTATAACTTTGTGTAATTGTCAGTCATACAATGCAGCTTGTATAATGTCAGATGCAAAATCAGGTCATTTAGCAAGGGTTGAGAGAATCATCATCAACTACTTTACTGTGCTGTGCACATAGTTGTAATAAAATTATTATTGACACATCACATTTACTTGTTTAAACTCTTTTTGTTCGGCAAATTACAAGTAACAATCGTTTTGAATTGTTATCGATGTCTGTCGAAATACTTCAATACTATATGTGCACCTAAGAAATAGTAGTGTTTGCAATTTGTAGATTTAAGGTAATCTTGTTATATATATATATATATATATATATATATATATATATATATATAAGAATCAATTGTTACTCAAATCCTCTGACAAATATGCTTCAATTGTGTTCCACATATCTACATCAGAGAAGTAATATTTGTTTATTAACAACTTATCATGTCCTTGGCAATTTAACAAACTATACAACATAAATAAGACACACTTTTTTTTCGAAATATAAGAATTTGAATACGCGGAGAATAAGGCGACTCAGCTGACTCAAAAAAAATGTAATATTAATATTGACTAAAAACAATAACGAGTATCGGAAAAGAAAGTGTTTCCATGAAGAAATCGTAGTAGATGATGTAATGTCAGATACACAAATTTCATGGTTTAAACCTTCGTGTGATCAATAGATTGTGTCCTAAATAACACAAGTAGACGATTTTAGCATTTTAAATTATGGCTTCCACATTTAGTTGTGTAGGTTCACAAGACTTAAGTGTTGACTAGAATAGGAATCTTGATCGAATTTCAATGTAATAAAACTAACAAAATATATATTTTTATAACATTTTTTATTTAGACACCTTTTAAAATTAGTGTTTACTGTTTCTAATTGATATATAAAGAATAAAACAATGTTTTATACCTATAGTGTTAACATTAACTAATAGAAACTTTTAATGTTTGGTAGTGGTAACTTTTTCTTAAATTTTAACTTCCCTAAGTGATTCTTTAAAATTTTCTTCATTTACCTTCAATAAGTCTATTTTTTTTTTGTTTCTGTACATCTAAATTTACAAATGATAACATACTGGTGCATGCATTTCTACAGGCACAATATGAATTAAGAATCGATATGATCTACAAAGGAAAACAGTACTATGCCAAATACACGAGCTTCAAAGTGGACAATGAAGAGAATAAATACAATATGACCCTAGGTGAATTTTTTGGTAATTTAGGGGATGATTTTGGTAAGCACAACGGATCGCGATTTACTACCTATGATAATGACAACGATTTAAGCAACCAGGAAAATTGTGCTGTCCTGTTGAAGGGCGGTTTTTGGTATAAGGCATGTGCTGACGTCAATTTAAACGGAGAATATTTTAACTATAACTGGCGTAAAGGGGTCACGTGGTATTCTTTGACTACCAATTTCGACCAACTTACCTCTGTAGAGATGAAGATACGGAAGCGTTGATTAAACTCAAAGACATGTATTGGCAAACAGATGCTCAAGAAAGCATTGCAAAATTGTGTTAACTCAAGTTTAATAAAGATATTTTGAAAAAGTTGTTATACTTCACAATTTCACGGGGAGAAGAAAGTACAGAGAAGTTAAAACATAGTTTATTTCAGTGTCGCGAGTTGTAGGAGATTTTCGCGCGAGCCTCACGTGTGACGTGTATTTATGTGTTATTATTTGATGTGACTAAATTATTTAACAATATTAGTGGAGTCAGACTAGTGAGCTTGTCATTCCATCAACATAATGGGAGTGGGGCGAAAGACAGACTGATAGATTAAATGTATAATTCTTGTGTTTTTTTTTTCTAAAAAAATATGTGTTTCCCTGTCGTTATGGTTCATATCAATAATCTCTTTATAATCTGTTCATAGTCATTGTCTTCTTTATTTGACATACTTAAAAGAACATCTAACGCGTTTTCATTTGTTAGTGTTCAACATAAAAGTAATGCAATATAAAATCGTTGATTTAATTGAGATTATCATCCCATATACAAAAAAAAATATTATTACAATTGCCCATTCAAAACCCTCCTGCATTACTTCCCTTGTTATGTCTCTATATATATAATATATTTACACTTTTTTTACAGTTATGTGGTGGCTGAATCTTTATTAAAAATTGTTTATATAAACATCTGGTGGTCTTAAGCAGGGTCGAAACTACATAACCTCATAGCGGTGACTCTGTGTAACGTAGCACAGATCCGAAAAGTTCCACATAGGAACGTCGTGTAGCTGGACTGGTGAGGCCCGCATGCGGGATTCCCGAGTGAAAAGGCAATGCACGATATGACTCTGCTCCGGCTAATAACGTAGGACCCCAGTCCTTCATGGCTGGGGAGTGACTCCTAGCCTCCGCAGTAGTAGGTTATGGTCCAGCGCGATGGAGCTTGTTTCCAATACAGCAGCATTGCAGCCAGCTGTCCTCTGATGGCTAGCTCAGACTTTAGGAGAAAGTCGTGCTAAAAGTACCTCAGCGACATTGAGGACAAACACCAGCAAACGGTTGACTTGACCCTTTACTCTGGGTCTTGCAGGTAGTGTGGCAGAGGCATTGCCGATCGTTTGTTTTACTACGTCACTTTAGCCCCCCTGGGCGATCGCTCCCCCTGGAGCAGACAAAAACATGGCTTGTACAACTGAAACGAATACCCCGAGTCTGGGTATAACTCAGATGAGCTGCCTTGGTCACTTGCCAAGTCGCGTTGGGGCATTGACCGATAAGTCCGCGACCAACGTGAACTGTCAGTTTCCAGTCTCTGTCTCGGATGGAGTAGAACCACGCGGTTGTGAAGTCTCAGGAAGTGGGACCGCTCATATGAGGGTAGAGGTGTTGGCAGGTGAACCTTCTAGGGCAGGACTGCCATTGCAGGGGCCCAAGGTGCACACTATCTCTGTCCGTACGGGAAAAGCAAAGCCTGGGAATGGTGAAAACCCGGGCGCTGCTGTTGCCAAGCAGCAGTCGAAAGTCACCCTCTGCCAAGCGGAGCACAGATCTGACAAGTTCCACCTAGGAACTTCGTGTAGCCGGACTGGAGAGGCCCGTTCGTGGGATTCCCGGGTGAAAAGGCAACACACGATAGGACTCTGTTCCCAGGAAAAGCAGAAAAGCAGCTGCCAGCCAGCCAGGGAATCTAGCCGCTCTAGACGGGAGCATTCCTGGAAGACTGGAGGCCAAAGCGGCCTACGTAATGGCAGTAAAACCAGGGCTGGTGGTACCCTGTGTCCCGGTGTACATGACATACATCCGGGAATCCCACATTGGGTGGTCAGGTCAGTCACAATAAGACCGCGTTCTGCCAATCCCCGACGGTGACTCCCGCGACTAGTGATACGGCGCACAGATCCAACAAGCCCCATCAAGGGGTTTCGTGTTCCCGGTTTAGGGGGGCCCGTGCGCGGGCATCCCGAGCTGAGAGGCGTAACACGATAGGACTCTGCTCCCAGCGAAAGCGGAGGAAGCCCGACGGTAGACATGACCTAGGCAAAGGCTGGCACCAAAAGAGCGCCCAGCTCCGGGTGATGCACCTGAAAGTGTTCGGCCTGATCCCCAAGTCTCTAGAGATCCTAAAACTCTTGCATGAGTATGATATTGACGTGGCAATGTTCCAGGAGTGCAAAATTGGTAAGAAGAGGGTGGCATCCTTTTCGGGATATGCGATCTTCCGAGGCACCTGCTGATTGGGGGGCAGTGGAGGGCTGGCAACCCTTGTCCGAAGTTCACTACAAGCTCGAGTGGTTAACCGCAGAACGGGCAGTTGCAAGACCGATATCCTAACCCTGGAGGTGTTGACGAACGGAAAGGCTTAAACCCTGACCAACGTCTCCAACCCTACGAAGAAGGATTTGGACCTCACCGTGGAGGCACATCTTTCTTGCACTTGTATTGGCGGTGATTTCAATGCGGCATCACCGGCCTGGGGCTATGCTGTCGCCAACAATTCAAGACGACTGGTGGAGGAGCTATGCAACAGCACGAAGCTGATCCGATTACAGGGTACCAATACCCCAGCTACCTTTTTCCACACAGGAAATGGTAGTGAATCGAGGCCGGATCTCAAGCTCGTGAGTGCTGATCTGGCTGCTAGCACCTCTATGGAAGTCTTGGGTGATGTTGGGAGTGATCATTTGCCCGTGTTGGTCACTATCAATATAGGAAAAGCAAGCAGCGAACCTTCCGGGCCCAGGAAATGGATCTACTCGAAGGCACGCTAGGACGAGTACAGAGCGCGCACCGATCGTGCTCTTGAAGAAGTGCTTATCGAGATTGGGCCTATCGACTCAGTGTATGGTACGATGGTTAAAGCCATACTAGGGTTGCCAGAAAGAAGATACCAAGGTCACATGAGAAGCGCAAGTTCAGACCGTTTTGAACAAAAGCCCTAGGAGAGTTGGTCCGCAAAAGGAGGGCTGCTCGCAAGCTCGCAAGCAGGCGGAAGACGGCAGAGAGCCGTCGAGAGTACAACAGTTTAACGGCGGAAGTGAAAGGGGCTATCGCGGAGGCAAAGTTGTCGAAATGGACTAATACATGTGCTGGATTGGACCTTGCCGAAAGCCGGCAGGCATGGAACCTAATCAACCACCTTGTGCGAGCTGAGGTAGCTAGCAGAGCACCAGCTTCGTTGGCAAGAGCAGGGGCAGTGCCCATGGTATCGGATACCAGGCGGGCTGAGATGCTCAACCGACGTTTCGTAAGTGTCGGAAAACTGGGTGGAAGAACGAGTGTGTCTGCTGGGCTAGATAAAGTCCGGAAGGCAAACGAACGCCACATGACGGGAGAGGGTGAGGTTAGCACATTCACGGTGCCCTTTACTCGGCAAGAACTGGATTATGTTTTGAGACGGTGCAAAGCGAAAAAGGCCCCAGGGCTGGATGGGATTAGCAACGAGCTGATCACTCACCTTGGGGCTGTTGGCAAGGGCAAACTCTTGGAGCTCGTAAACCGATCATGGTCTGAAGGTGTCCTACCGAAACAGTGGAGAGAGGCCTTGGTGGTACCCATCTTGAAGAGGAGTAAAGACCCGGGTCAGGCCGAAAGCTACTGACCGATTTCCCTAACATCGTGTGTAGGGAAGGTAGCTGAGAGATTAATCAATAGTAGGCTTGTGAGGTTCCTAGAGGATAATCTACTGGTTGCCCCCACTCAGGCAGGCTTCCGTAGTGGAAGAAGCTCGATGGATCAGGTGACGCTCTTGGTCCAGAAAACGGCTGACGAGTTTCAGCGGAAAGAGTCTACACTAGCAGTATTCCTGGATTTTAAACAGGCCTATGAAAAGGTCTGGCGGCCGGGGTTGTTGTTGAAGCTACAGAGGCTAGGAATCGCCTCTAACATGTACAATTAGATAAAGGGGTTTCTAACCCGAAAGATAGTTGCAACTCGTTACGGGAAAGCGGTTTCTCGGAAGCGCGTCCTGGAGCAAGGACTGTCCCAGGGCTCAGCACTGTCCTGTACACTGTTTCTAGCTTTAATCAACGACCTGCCGAACTATCTGGGAAGCTCGTCGCTGCTTTTCGCAGACGATCTTGTGGTCTGGTCGACCGGGAGGGAAGCGCATGCTCTACAGCGGACCCTCCAGCAGGATTTGAACGCAGTAGCCTGTTACGCCAAGCTGTGGGGTATGGAGGTAAACTGCCTAAAAACAGTTTATTCGCTCTTTACCCTTGGAATCGATATCCTCAAAGAGCCGATCGAGCTAAACATTGACGGCCGCGCTCTGGCATGCGACCAGAAGCCGGTCTATCTCGGAGTGACACTGGACCGAAAGCAAACGATGTATGACCATGTGAGGTTAGTCCAAGAGAAAGCTTCTTCTAAGCTGAACATTGTCATAAGACTGGCCACTACTGGCTAGGGTGCGAAGGCGAGTGTGTTGAGAAATCTTTACCTAGGAGCGGTAAGATCTCAGATCGATTACAGCCTCCCGGTGCAAATCTATGCGTCTGATACTGCTTTGAAGACGTTGGACTCTGTACAAAATCAAGCCCTCAGACTAATATGTGGAACGTTCCGAACCGCCCCGACATCGGCTGTTGAAATCATGGCAAACGTGCCGCCTCTGAATGGGAGAAGGAAAAGGGCCGTTATTACTGCTTACGAGCGGTACAAGCGGTTGGAGGAAAGTTCCCCCCTCAGGATGCTCGTGGATTCCTGGGTGGGAAGAGCTCGGATCTCAATGCACCACGCACTGAAGCTCAGCGCAGAGATCGGACTCCCGGTCCACCGCATGCCCATGCGGACGGGAGTGGAACCTCCTCCTCACCTATCTTTCAACCTGCCAGAGATACGGACGAACCTGATGGAAGCAGTCGGACCCAGCGCTTGCCTGATTGAGAGGCGCGCAGCTGCTCTAAGGACGGTACGTGCATACTCGGGATTCGTTGAGGCATACACTGATAAGAGCGCGATCAGTGGGACCGAAGCGCGTTCTGGGTATGGTGCTCTTGTGTCGTACCCGAAGGCAGAAGAAAAACGGGCTAAGCTAAGTGGGCCATGTGGAGCAATCTGCATCTTTGATGCGGAGATG
Organism: Anisus vortex; assembly: GCA_949126835.1. Lineage (NCBI taxonomy): Eukaryota > Metazoa > Mollusca > Gastropoda > Planorbidae > Anisus > Anisus vortex. Next base: position 32,307,685 of record OX421492.1, read on the forward strand.
GAAGCCATCAGAATTGCTGCTGTGGCAATTGGGAAAACGTTCAAAGAAACACCAGCTGCTGATGTGGTTATCTTCACTGATGCGCTTTCAGTACTCCAAGCCATCGACGGCTTGGGAACATGGCCCGATCTGCTTGTCCGACTATTAGCTGCTATTTCCAATCTGATCCTCAGGTACGGGGTGAAGGTCATTTTGCAGTGGATTCCAGGTCATGCAGGAGTCGCTGGCAATGAGATAGTGGATGCCTTGGCCAAGAAGGGATCCCTGACACCCACTCCGGCGGGTCCGTCCACCTTCGCGAGTGCCCGCAGATCAATTCGTGAGTGGGAGACAAGACAGTGGTGGAAGAATTGGGACGAGTCTGACAAGGGTCGAGGTGTGTGGCAGCAACTAAAACGGCCAAATCGAGCTGATCCGTGGTGGAAGCTCCGCAGGAGAGAACAGGCTACGATATCCCAGTTCCGTACAGGGCACTGCCCTATTGATGCCTATTTCGGACGATTTAGGCCCAATTTCGATTCGCTGTGCCGACATTGCTTTAAAGCAGAAGAGACGGTCGAGCATTTGCTTTTAGACTGCCCTGCCTTGCAGGAGGAAAGAGTAGATGGGAATGGTCAACAATTTATATATTGTTTATTAGCCTACCTTTTTAGAATTACAAAAGTAGCTGCTATTTACTATATATTTTATTACATATTTATATTTTTAGCATTGAAACTTCTAAAAAAATGGTGTACCTTTTCAAAAACGTTATTGGCATTAAAACAAACCGCTTAAATGCTTAAAATGGACAACGACTAAATAGCATAAAATTCCCATAAGTAAGAACACTACAGCGAAGTTTTAGTTTTGCCTGTGATATGTTTGAAGTGGAAGACAATCAATATTGGAGGCTCTGTTGACAATATAGGTCTGCTCCCCTAACAGCCAGCAAATATCGATGTTCTGTTGACAATATAGGCCTGCCACCCTAACAGCAAATATTGGATGTTCTTTTGACAATATAGGTCTGCTCCCCTAAAAACCAATATTGGATGTTCTGTTGACAATATAGGTTTTCTCCCCCAACAAACAAATATTGGATGTTCTGTTGACAATATCGGTTTGCTCCCCCAACAACAAATATTGGATGTTCTGTTGACAATATAGGTTTGCTCCTCCAACAACAAATATTGTATGTTCTGTTGACAATATAGGTTTGCTCCCCCAACAAACAAATATTGGATGTTTTGTTCACAATATAGGTTTGCTCCCCAAACAACAAAATATTGGATGTTCTGTTGACAATATAGGTTTGCTTCCCCAACAAGAAATAATGGAATTTCTGTTGACCATATAGGTTTGATCCCATACCAACACATATTGGATTTTCTGTTGACAATATAGATAAGCTCCCCCAACAACTAATATTGGATGTTTTGTTGAAAATATAGATTTGCTCCCCAACAACAAATATTGGATGTTCTGTTGACAATATAGGTTTACTCCCCCAACAACAAATATCGGATCTTCTGTTGATAATATTGAATTGCTCCCCCAACAAAAAATATTAAATGTTATGATGACAATATAGGTTTGCTCCCCTAACAACAAATATTGGATGTTCTGTTCACAATATCGATTTGCTCCCCAAACAACAAATATTGGATGTTCTGTTGACAATATAGGTTTGCTCCCCCAACAACAAATATTGGATGTTCTGTTGACAATATAGGTTTGCTCCCCAAACATCAAATATTGGATGTTTGGTTGACAATATAGGTTTGATCCCCCAATAAACAAATATTGGATGTTCTGTTGACAATATAGGTTTGCTCCCCAAACAACAAATATTGGATGTTTGGTTGACAATATATGTTTGATCCCCCTACAACAAATATTGGATTTTCTGTTGACAATATAGGTTTTTTTCCCCAACAAGAAATAATGGAAAGTCTGTTGACAATATAGGTTTTATCCCCCAACAACAAATATTGGATTTTCTGTTGACAATATAGGTTTGATCCCCCTGCAACAAATATTAGATTTTCTGTTGACAATATAAGTTTGATCCTTCAACAACAAATATTCGATGTTCTGTTGACAATATAGGTTTGATCCCCCATAAAAAAATATTGGATGTTCTGTTTACAATATAGGTTTGTTCCCCCAACAACAAAGATTAGATTTTATTTGACATTATAGGTTTGAACCCCAATCAACAAAGATTGGATTTTCTTTTGACAATATAGGTTTAATCCTTAAACAACACATATTGGATGTACTGTTGACAATATAGGTTTGATCTCCCATCAACAAACATTGGATGTTCTGTTGACAATATAGGTTTTCTCCCCCAACAACAAATATTGGAAGTTCTGTTGACAATATCGGTTTGCTCACCCAACAACAAATATTGGATGTTCTGTTGACAATATAGGTTTGCTCCCACAACAACAAATATTGGATGTTTGGTTGACAATATAGGTTTGCTCCCCCAACAACAAATATTGGATGTTCTTTTGACAATATAGGTTTGCTCCCCAAACGACAAATATAGTATGTTCTGTTCACAATATAGGTTTGATCACCCTACAAAAAATATTGGATGTTCTGTTGACAATATAAGTTTGCTTCCCCAACAAGAAATAATGGAATTTCTGTTGACCATATAGGTTTGATCCCCCAACAACAAATATTGGATTTTCTGTTGACAATATAGAAAAGCTCCCCCAACAACAAATATTGGATGTTCTGTTGACAATATAGGTTTTTTCCCCCATCAACAAATATTGGATTTTCCGTTGACAAAATAAGTTTGATCCCCCTACAACAAATATTGTATGTTTTGTTGACAATATAGATTTGATCTCCCAACAACAATGATTGGATTTTCAGTTGACAATATAGGTTTGCTTCCCCAACAAGAAATAATGGATTTTCTGTTGACAATATAGGTTTGATCCCCCATCAACAAAGATTGGATTTTCTTTTGACAATATAGGTTTAATCCCCTATCAACACATATTGGATGTTCTTTTGACAATATAGGTTTGATCCCCAAACAACAAATATTGGATGTTTCGTTGACAATATAGGTTCGATCCCCCAACAACAAATATTGGATGTTCTGTTGACATTATAGGTTTCATACCCCACCAACAAATATTGGATTTTCTATTCACAATATAGGTTTGATCCCTCAACAATAAACAAAAGATGCAAGTCTATATTAACATAAACAAAATTGTGCCTAGACGATCTAATGCAGCGGTTCCTAAACTGGGGGGCGCGACCCCCTTGGGGGTCGAATGACCATTGCGCGGGGGTCGCCAAAGACCTTTGGAAAACGTATGTTTTTGATGGTACTAGGAGCCGAAACACAGTTCATCTTTCCGTCTCCAAGAGATTCCACCTACATGCAGATACATCCGCATACTACGTGTAGGCTACTTGGCATAATGTCATCAATACATGTGTATGTGACAAGGTCGGCACCATAATGCACGCATGCGGACCAGTAACACGTCTGTAGAGAGTTGTGTTAAAAAGCCTCTTCTCTGTTAAAAGCAGCCATTGTGTTAAAAGCAGTAGGCCTAGTATTGGCGATAAAACGACCGACACTTCATGAATATTTTGGAATTTAGTGTAGATTCTGTTCGGTCTGGATTTCAAAATAATTAGTGACCAAAAGTAATCGGAGCTCACTTTATGATATATGGACAAACATTAGCAACAAAGACAATGTCGCGCCAGTTAAAAGAAGTAATATAAAGCGTCATAAGTTGTGCCCTTTTGTAAAAACAAGATCTTTAAACAGTCGACTGTTTTCGCAATTGTGCAACGAGTATGATGCTCCGAAAATATAATATGCCTTAATATATCTAGAAAGATTCGATCATTCCATATGAAATTTAGCTTTTGCATAAAAAATTTGATGAAAATGAAATGTATATGCTGTCTACTTCAGGCCCCACGAAGAGGGCGTGTGTTTGTGTGTGTGCGTGTGTGTGTAGTTATTGCGCTGCGCCGGGGCCCATAAGAGTTTATCTTAATAATATTATTTGTAAGATCAATGCTGAAGTTTAGGAAAAGTTACATTAATTTAAATTAAAATCTGTACCTGGTTAAAGTTTGTGAATAGGCTTGTAAGGTTGTGAATGATATGATTCCATTCTAATGGTAAATCTTATGGCAGTTTCATAAAATGGTCAATATACCTTTTAAAAGATTCCTGATTTCTATAAACGTATGTAATGCAAATAAATCATCTAGATTTGACTAGTGTTGAAAAGTGGGATTGAACCGCACTTTTTTTTCTCATGCGGTTCCTGGTCTACTTTATCTGCTTTCTTTGAAAAACATGACAAAATGATTACGATGATAAATTCTGTGAAATAACACTTTCACATGCTTGCAGCCGAAATTTCATGATACTTTCCAAATTTACCCGACACTACATATCTATGTACTTGCCAGAAGCCCATTCACATTCACACAAGTTTAAGATATTCATGCAAAGCACAAAGTTCATTGAGCGTATTAACAACGATGCTTAGAGAACTGATTTCTCTATAATGCCAGGTAAAAAATTATGAATCAAATGTTTGCAGTCATAAACTATTTTGACTGAGATTGTGTTGCGCCATTTTCTTCCATTTCCAACAAAATATCTTAGTAAACATGCTTTTCCACCTTGTTGGTTATCAAGTCTAAACACAGTAGACTTATTGTTCGAGGTAAACTGCTTAGTTGTGCTCTTGCAAAGACTGTCCCAGGAAATTCTGAACCGATGAGAAATACGCAATGTGAACCATCACAATAGCTGACGTTCCTGTTGTAATTAGAAATATAGGCCTAAGCCTAAACTTTTACCGGTATTTTGCAATATTTAATGACATTTGTTTTTATGTCTTCTTTTTTTTAAAATGATTAATCGCTATGCTTTAATTAGGTTCCATTTGTAACAATTAAAATACATCGTGCAAATTAGATATTTACATTACAATTCATAACAGTCGCAAAATGCAGTAATAAACTAGAAACGAAATTATTAAAAAAATTTTATGGGGGGGGGGGGCGTCAAAGCATGATAAACTGTAAAAAGGGGTCGCGGCCTAAAAAAGTTTGCGAACCACTGATCTAATGGGCAGCCTAGTATTAGCTATAGCAATGATATCCCATCAGATTCAGCATGTTCTATTAGAAATGTGGGGTAGGGGAGGGGTAGCTATCAGGCCAATAAATTCAAATATTAATTTATCAAAATATATACTTTCTCAGCGTTGACCTACTTCGCTACATCTTTATCGTAATATTAGTATTTTTCAATTATATATCAGTAATGATAAAATGATCAAACAGTAACCAATATTATTTTAGTATATGACGAGGAGATAGTGCTGACAGTAAAACGCACACGTCCATGCACATTTAATCGGAGTATGCGTAATTTGGTATGTGGCAAAATTTATTCAGGACACTCTTATTTCCAGCAATGGCTAATCTATCTAGTAGATATAGTGGCTCATCTTCTACCTACAGTAGTCAACGTTGCTTTGGCACAGTATTTTTTTTAAATGTTAACAGATAGCTTTCTTCACATTTGCGTGGTAAACACATATTAAATGCTCAAGATAATAATAACTTTACTTCCAAACTCAAGAAACATTCATCAATATATGGGGTATTGTGATTGGGTTGGATGTAACAGTTTGATAGTTAGAACATAGTCACATTAATCTAAAAAAAAATTACATACATTCAGCATCTTTTTTATAGACATACATTTTGTGTAAAATCAAAAGTGATGCTGAATTGTAGTTGTCAAAAGTGTTCAAGTAGATATAATGGTAGAAGTGTCGGTAGAAGTAAAAATAAAATTCACTAACTAAAACATATATATTAGCAGCACATTGAAACACGTATACATAATGAACTGAAATATACAAGAAATGATATAACTGATTACCGTACAAAAAATAAGACTTCAGATAATGCTTCTAAGAAAAAAGAAAGTTTTTCTTGTTAAAAAAATAACTACATTGTATTTAAAATAATAGCATTATTATTTTGTGTATTAAAAACTCAAGTTAACAAGAGTATATCTTTTACTTAAAATATAATACCGATGTACTTGCAAGGCCTATTATAATTTTGATATTTATATGATGTTTTGATAGTAGCCTAAATTCGCAGGTACACGAGGCTAATGATCTATGTTTAATTCCGCAGAAGTGGAAGAGTGTAGTACACGTGCCTGCTCCATACCTAGCATACGGCGTACCACAATATCATGTTGCGTGGCACCAGGCTTAAGACAGGATCTTGGACCAACCCTTCTCTTTAATCTCTGTACTTAATAGCCAAAAGGCTATTGTTGTTTTTTTAAGTACCGGTAGGCCCCTATATATCAATTATTGACGGAGAGGATGGTGTTGCATGTTCTAATAGTCGGATTTAATAATAGAATATAACGATGAAAATTAAGTCATTAAGCGAGGCTGATATCGCAATTTGTTCTTACAAGAAAAAACAACAACATCTTAAATATTAACTGCTAGCAGGAAAACGTGATGGAGAATATTGCGGTCACACATTAGGCTTGCGCTCACAAACAATCGAAATTGGAATCCTGTTGGCAAGCGGTACAAATCACTATCATTAGTCGGCCTATAATAATGTGTTCAAGAGGTTGCAACTAACAAAAATTGCAGTTATACTATTACACTACAGAGGCGTCGTTGGTATAGAGAGATGTAATGGTCAAATTGACACAGTAGTTTCTCACATAGAACGATTACGCATTAAATGACCTCTTTTACGTTCGGTTTATTCTACCAAAATGATTTACATTTTTAATGCAATTTCTAAATCAATATATAAATTACTAAATGTAAATAAAAAGGAACGTACCTTGCATAATACAATATATCAATATTACAGTAGTTGTACTAAACACTTTTTTTTTAAATATCAAAATAACATTGAAAAAAAGCATGTGGACCTAGAAAATACAAATGTAAAATGTATAAATATTAAGAAAAAGTACATTATAATAGTGTGCTACTTAACAAACAGATAGATATATAGATATATATGTGTTTAATTTTAATTTCATTATATTACTAGCTTTAAACATATAAAAAGTTTTGTTTAATTATTATTATCATCCCATGTAATATACAACAATATGTTATTTACAGTTTATACAGTACTGCATAACTTCTACTGTCAGGGGGTAGAGCCACCTTTATATATTATAAATACGATATTTTACAGATGTGGTGGCTAATATGATGTTTAAATAAACATATGGTTTTTTCAAGCGTCACATCTCGTCCTCCACTATGTCCTCCCCTGATTGCATTGTTAATAATTATGTAGTTGCATTAGTTTATCAAAGCATCCTTTATAAGTATTCAACAAAGCTTAATGCTGTTGTGGTTAGACGGATCGGCCTACCCAATAAACTTTTTTTTTACTGCTCCAACAAAGTTAAAAGGGAAACATCCCATGCGTAAGTAAACCGATTAAAACTAAAACACTTGAAAAAGAAAATAAATAATAATATCTAGAAAAAAAAATAATATTTTCATAAATGATGACTAATGTGCTTCAATGCTATAATGAAATACGCTTGCGATCCTTAATTATTTTTAATTACAAAACAAATCATTCGGCCTCAATTAATCATTTTAAAAATAATGTTAACAAAATATGCACACAAAAAGAGAAGTCCACGATCAAAGTAATTTCATCTGACATAAAGAGCGTTTTTTTTTTCAGTACTCCTATGTAGTATATATATTCTCTTTATGGTCAAAGTATTTATCGTGATAGAGTATTATGAAGCAGTGACGTAGCAAGGTATGGAAGGGGGGGTGGGCGGGGTCGCCTAGAGCGGAACTTCTCAATAGATTGACATTTTATCAAAAGGTGTTTAAAAAAAAGAAATAACATACAGAAAAATGAAAAAGGAAAGTAAATCTAACAATAATGAATACAGATAGAGAGAAAAAAAATTAAAGTTAGCAGACTACAAACATTTAATACCGACATGAGTTGTTACTAAACAAGATTTATACTAAAAGTATATTTTTCGTTGAAGTAGCCCATTTACATTTAGAAAATATTCTATTAAACAGGCTTAGAATTTTTAAAAACATGTAAGCAATTTTATTATTTGCATTTTGTTTCTTTACGAAATAAATTGAAAAATGTACTTTTTAATTTCGGACTACTGGTCAAATAAATTTTAAAATTAAAGGACAAATTAATTTGAAATAATACGTTTCCTACTATGTAAGTTACCCAGATTAACAAATCATAACCTAATAAAAACCATTCAAGAATTTGTTGAACTAGAAACGAAATTAATACAAATACCATAATTAACATAGAAATAATTTAAACTGTTTTAACAGACCTCATACCTTTTTTACTTTTAGCTATGGCCTTACATGATGATAATTTTGATATATTTTTAGACAAAACCTAAATTTTATTTATTGTCATAATTGTACACGTTAAGATAATGATCATTGAAAGAACAAAATTTAATGATATAGAAGAACAATATGTGTAATCTAAAAGTAAGTTATAATTTTCCGCCAGATATGTTTTCGAAACAAATGTTGGTACAGTCTTGTTGTAGTAATCTATAAAAAGAATATCCAAAATGTTGGTGCTCGAATAGCAAAGTAAAAAATTATCAATACAAAAATACAAAACTTCATACGATAAGTAGTAATAATTCTTGACACGTGGAAAGGAAAATATACAGCTAACATTCTTTCTATAGAAACCAAAGCAACTAAGTGAATACTTGTCATTACTGCAACGCAATTAAATGATTCAAAATATGCAAAATATTACATAGCTATATAAGAGAACCAGTAGAAATCTAACAACTGCAAGGTTAATGAAAGAATAAACAATACTTGCGTTAAAGAGAAAATAAGATCACAAACAGAAAGAGCCAATTATACCAAATTTGTTAAGTTTTTCATACCATGTTGTGATAAAATAATTATGTTGAGAATATTATTATTTCCAACTATACCAAATAATGAAAGAACGTTGCCTACAAAAGTTAATGATATATATGTCAATATGACTATTAATTCTGAACTGAGAATGTCATCTTCAAATTTAAATATATTGTTCATTTTTGCAAATAAAGGAATTACTTCTGGTCAATTAGATGTTCATTTTGCAGTACTGGATTAATTAAGTTACAAAAAGGTTATAATAAATTAAGATAGTATAAGTTCATAAACTTTTCTAGAACGTTGCATAAATTCAAATATGTAGTTTTTGCGCATTTTCGATACATTTCAAGTGATAAACTAAGTCGATTTAAAACATATTTTTAAAATTGAACATCATTTTAAAATTGTAGGTCGTTGGCCAAGAGGTCGTCACTGTTATGTAAGATTAAACAAAGGTAAATTTTTTATATATGACTCCATTCCAAATTAACAATCGCTAAATTTGACAGACATATTCAGAAATATAGGCACTATCGAACATACGTTTATTTTATTTAGATATTAACACACATTGTGTACACAAAAGGGGAAAAATAGCAATAATAACAGGTCTGGAATCTGCTCAATTGATTTAAAGACAGTCTTTAGTTTTTCAGGTAAGTTTGACATGTTGTTCCCTATATAATACTTTCTTAGCTAAATTATGTCTGGGGTAAAAATTACAAGTAATGTAGTAAAGTCGTAACCCAGCATTAGACAACAAAAATCAAACTATTTGGCGTAAAAAAAAAGTAAAAATTAAAAATATATTTCATTTAATAGCATTTCACTAAAGGTGGATCTAAACTCATAATTTGTTATCTTGAAACAAAATTTAAAATGCTGACTAGAATAAACAGGTTACAACATTAAACTATAAAAAAAGCTAGGTATAAACCATTTAAAACCACATTTTTCATTTGCTTTTATTCTAGCAATATGTTTTTATGTATTTTATTATAATCTAAAACGCTGTCGAATTGTCTATCATTCACAAACAAATAATATGCGTCAGTCTTTGTAGGACGTCAAGTGAAGAATTATCTTAAAGACCAAGTGAACAGCTTTTTATCAAAATTGAGATAAACGTTTATTTTGATAGCAAATAGTGTATTCAGTACCCAAATGCTAATAAAATCATTTATACAAAATATTAAACCTAACTTTCAAGTAATTAGTTTAATATTAGCACTTAAATGTGCGTAGGAAAAATTAAAATCGCGTAGCCATTTGATATGGCAACAAAGGGTAGTGATGTCAGAGATGGAATTCCGACAAGGAAAAATGAATATTTTCACGTGTTTTGAATCTATTTCTACGTGTTTTGAATCTTTTCCCCGTCTTATTTTTTAACAAAATGGTTAAATATAGATTTTGTGGGTCGTGTCTTGTTTATTTATTGTCCTTCTAACACGTCACTTCCGTATGAGACTTTTACAAATCTCGTCCCTTCGAGAAAAAGCTGTTCACTTGGTCTTTAAAACAAGCCCTTCTTAAATTATGCTTTATAATGTTGACATTTTAGGATAAATAGAACGCTTGCTAAAAGCGGTCATTGAATTTCAGTACATTGTACATTGTCAGTTCTCATACACTGACATTTTCATAAGAATATAATTATAATCGTATCTTTATCTGATAAAGAAAATGAAGGGCTCCTGATGGTCTCCTGATCTATCAGCAATTCGCTATACATATTATTATGTTAACTGTGGAATAGAAACCACACATAAAATGACAAAGGAAAAACAATAAAGCCTGCTTCTTGAAAAACACAGAATTGTTATGATAATGACTCCAAAAATCAAATATTCAAGAAAATGTTTTTTTTTTTTCCAGTAATCTTGTATTTTGTTCTGCTATTAAGGGCCTAATGCATACAATTTAAATCACTTATAAACCGCAATAATTTTGTAGAAATGTTATGTTTTGCCCAATGTGCAAGAAAAAAAGTAGTGTAAATTTTCCCCGTTATCCATAGAGCCCGGTACGCAAGAAAATAACGTGCAATACTAATGTGAAGAATAAGTTAACATTGCAGCTAAGTTGTCAAGGCACAATATTGTTAATTTGCACCAGGACCAGTCTCAACATTGACTAAAACCAAAAAGAGAAACAATTTTCTGAACAGAAAATAACAAAATCGATATCGAAGAAAACCGTGGTAAATAAAATCAGAGATTGTATTGTAGATGAACAGACCAATAAGCTTAGGTCATTAATAGCTACAGTAACGTATCTTATCAGCAGTAGAATTTGCGCTAAACCACTAATATTAAGGTGTTTCATTTTCTTGTAAAAGTGATTAATGCTAATTTAACATTGAGAATTATAGTGTAGACATTATTTTTAGAATTATATGTCTCAAAAACAAACAATACATTGACATATTGACTAAATGTTCTTAAACCCACAAATTTTGACAATCAGATTTTGATAAAATATTCTCTTACTTCTTAATTATACAATTTACTGAAAGACGAGATCTTGAATAATAATCGTCATATTAATTTTAAATGTAATGACATAGACTAGGCTTGTCCGAGGCAAACACAATTTTCGCAATATATTTCTATATAGAAATATTTAGACGATCTTAGAGAAATATAAATTTTAAACAGTTTTAAATTTGCAATTCGTTGACGGCGAAAGCATTATTAAATAGTATGTACTTGTTTTATTCAAATATTCATAACCTGTTTTATTTTACCTTATGTAAAAACTATATTCCAATGTTAGGAAAATGTTCACATATTGTCAGTCTTCATGTTTTTAATTACTACTTTTTGTTTGAACGGTAGACGTGAAAGTCTTTTTAGAACGATGTGAGCTATCTATAGACGTTATATCAAACATTTATAATAGCATTGCGTTCCCAAATTACATGTCATTTTTTTATATTTACCGGTAATTATAAATAATTGTGTTTGTTACATACAAAGAAAACTTTCAACACAGAATATTTATTTTATTCCTGGTTTACTCTAATCGGAAGTATTTTGATAATAAGAATTATCAGCGTTGAACCAGTACATAGTATTTTACCGAATTCATCGACCTGATATATAATGATATCATTTATATTTCTCAGTCATTATAAATCTCCAGCTAATAGTTTCACTTATTATATACAATTGGTTCTCTATAGTTTGTATTAGAACAAGCGAGAGATCTTCTGAGCCAACTATTGATTTTGTAGAAGAATTAGCCTTTGTCTTCTACTGCATACTGTTGGCCTCAGGCAACATACCATATAAAGTAATCTGCTACTTGATTTTATGTTTGTTTCATTAATATAATAAACTCCCTTTACGCAGCAGGAGATTCCCATAAGTTTGACCTATTTAGCCATTGTTGTCATCATACATTGTAGCAGAGCACTTTTTCCTGCTTCAAAATTAGGGATGTTAAACGAATACCGGAATACCGGTGACTTGTAACATTGCGGAGGGGGGGGGGAATCGAAATCCGGTTTTAAACCGGTTTTATAGAACCGAAAACCGGTTTTGAAAACAAACCGGTTTTAACATCCCTATTCAAAATATCACCACATTTTGCAATTAAAAACAAGATTCATGAAATGTAAGTACAACATTGAAAAAGTCTATATCTCTCACAAATTGTTGTTATTATTAAATTATTGTATTAAAAAAATAATATTTATATGTATTTATGAACAGGGGCGAAGCCACAGGGGGGCTAGGGGCCTCCCCCCCCCCCAAATATTTTGGAAATTATATTTTTTTTACAGCTAATATGTTTCAATTTGTTGGAAAAACAAAAATAAACGGCGATTGAATCGATTCTTGTGTGGCTATATGGTATGTGTATTTATAAAATCCGATGCTTCAAAAAAGATTTTTTCAAAGCAATATTCTATAATTATAGCAACCTTGGTTTAACAAAATATCGTTCAGTAAATAAAACTCCTTACATCATTTTATGCGGTAAAACTCCTTGTGCAGCAAAGACATTGTGGATGCCTTTAATTAATAGATAGGTTGATGTAAATTGAAGAATTTAAGTCACAAATGCTTCTTGGACTATGATGCATGCTAAGGATACACTTCTCAAGCCTTGTAAAACACCTGTATTACACGTCATTTGAAGCACAGTTTTCATCGCACACTGGGCCCACAATTTAAGCCTTGTCGTTGTTGTAGTTTTAAAGAACAACAACCGCCGGTTCTTTCTGGATTTTCAAAACATCTACAACATTGCAATTGCATGTAACAAGAGAAGAAATATGCTTCTTGACATTGTCTAAGATGCTTGAAGCTTGTAACTTCAGATTGGTCGTGGAATGAATCAAGAACTGAATATCCATACACTGTTTGTTATCAATTGGAAAAGCCAGCTCAAATCAATTGAAAATCGAGCAATATCTGCATTGTAAATACTAAAAACAAGATTGCATACACTTAGAGGGGGTGAATCGATAGTAACTATAATATTCATTTACATTGAAAAAGGACCGGCAAAAGAATTTAGAGGTTATTAATTACTTCAATGCAAACGGAAGTCCAGTAGAGAGGGAGTTTTTTTTTATTTCTCATCCAATATGTATGATATTTGAAATATATATAGTTCTAATATATATATATTATACTAATGACAAAACTTATAAAAAGCCAAATAAATTTGGAAAAAATTCCATTTTGCAGATTTAGGTCCCCAATGTAATGAATATATGTTCGAATTTGCAGAAAAATCGGTTAGAAAAATAAAAAACTAGTTCGGAATATAAGACCTGAAAACAACTTTGAGACAAACCGGAAAAACTAACAATGCTAGGAAAAAAACAAATTTTGACTTAATTTCGAAAAAAAAATTTTTTCAGCTTATTCTTAATGGTTTGTTGTAAGATTTTTTCCTTACAAAGTCAATATATTAACCTTTAATTTGATGTATAATAATATAGAATTAGATTCTTTTTTTATATTACTGTAGAGTAAATATGTTTTCAAAAGAAAAAAAAAATTATGATGTATACACGATTCAAATGCAATTTTTACATTGAAAAAGTGTTACTAAAATTCCCGAACTGAATGTTTTAGAATGTTTTAGACCCAGGAATAGTTAAAGTATACGACTTAGGCATAAAGTAGAAATGTAAGTTATCTGACATTTAGGTCGATTTTTACTGGACTTCATCCCCTTAATAGTTTACGATGTACGTATTATGCTAAGCATGAATATATTTTCTCTTTTTTGAACTGTCATGCATTAGTAACGCCCAGATCTCTCTCAACGCAAGTTTTGTGGGAGGTACTAAAGCCTAGACTGTTCTAAGAATCGACTCTTGTGCCGACCTCAAATTCTCGGAATGGCTAGGAATAGTTTATTATTTCTCGTACAGGGGAGTTTATGTTAAAAGTATCATTTTTATTATGAGTTTTGTAATGATACCATTATTTTCACCCCTCCTAGTAATAGGTCTGTTCAACGCTTTTCTCCGCGAGTATTTAATGATTCGTGTTGTCTTCAAGGCAGTCAGGTTAGTAGATACTTTCCTTTGAGCTTGTTATGGGCGCTTGTGTTGGCACTATTTTATTATTGCTGTAAATACTAGATTTACTGTACATACTTTATCACCTGAATTAAATTATCAACAACATTGACACTGAAGCTTCCTCGTCAAGCTACTATTCTATTTTGTTTCATTGTTTACAATACGATAATATATTTATTTACAATTACAACTTCAAGGAAAGGAACTGTTAAAACGAAAAACCTGAGTTTGTGCCCAGGACAAAAAGGAGAGTTCGTGTAATACTGAAATATAAATAATAATAACCAAAGTCTACCCTAGGACTAACGAGAATTATCAACAACATTTACACGGCTCTGACCACAAGGGGATTGTGGTCGTAACAGAACCGATGATCTTTTTAGGGTTTTGTGTGGCCAGATAGCATTTTTCCCATCCCCATAGACCAAGTTAAATACTTCGAACTTAATACATATTTTAATTCATTTGGTAGATTGAACAAAACTGCGGTCTATGACATTATTATTGTCAAATATATCTAAAAAGCTACCCTAATATTAATAGTAGTGTTAATAAAAAAAAATGTCATTGTAGCGATAAAATGAATCCGCACTTCTTAAATAATAGAACCATACAAAAAAAATATTTTTTTTATAAATATGTGTTTCTTTGCAAATTGAAAAACAAAATCACTAATGATTTGTACATATTAATATTCTAATAACAGCACACAATATTGGTCTATTTATAGGCCAACGTTTACATTTTGGTTAAATATAGGGCAGTCTTTGAGGGCTGCTATGCAAAAAAAAATATTAAGATTTCATTAACAAGTATTTTTATAGAGCTATATTGTATGTATTTTACACATCTTTGAATCCGCAGTATTTATTAACTTAGTTGTAAAAAATATATTAACAGTATTATAATATATTAAATATTTTGAATTAAAAAATGTATGCGTCAATGATTGTTTAAAGGTGTGGTAAGAAAATGGTCCAATTTTGTCTTTGATGGATGAGGATAATACAAATGCAATCAGACGACGGTTTTTGCACTTCTGCAAAGATGGTAACAGGCACAAGAAGACTGAAGAAGCTAAGTTATGTACAATATTGCTTAATATTTTAAATAAATATAGTCATTTCATAGGTATATCACATTTAATTAAATATAGTCATTTTTCAAACAACGCCTAAGTATGAGCCTGTACAGAATCTTTGATCTTTATATTTTCTTACTGAGTGGGTTAAAGGCCAACGTTTTTAAACGACTGAAAAAGTAAGCTTTTTATTAAAGTTGTGTACAGAAGTTGTTTTTTTTTTTTGCATAGGTTGTTTAACTAAATTCTATTATATTACCTGCGCTTTTGTATGTATTGTGACCGTACCTTCCGATAGCTAATTTTATCTATTTCCGTTATCTTAAAATGTTGAACTAAGAACATAGACGTTAAATTCATGACAAAACATTACATAAATATATTGAACCACTAAATCAACCAAATTTATATTTTTTTTTCTCCTTATATGTAATGTGTATAGGTTATCCCAAATGCATACAAGAAATGCATAGGAAAAGTCTTGTTTTTTTTAAGGTTGTGTGATTTAATAAATCCTTTATTACTTGAATCATTTATAGATTAATTAATATTACATTATTTTAATTCACTTTTTTTCTCAAGTAACTATCATATTATTTCGAAGGTTGAAGAATAACTAAAAAGAAAATGTGCTATGTAAGATATGTAATATAGTGCCCATCCTTAAATTACAAATGAGCTAGTTCGGCAGCCCGAAGTTGGCAAGACTAAAAATAAAAAGGCGCACTGTACAGGTCAGCTCATTCGATTACACACTACAAGACCTAATGCCCTACCTTTGTTGTTTTTAAGTTTTCAACCTTATTCTGTTTGGTCATCCCTTTTTGGGTACCTGTCTTGCTTTATGAGAATAAATGCTTGTTGGGTGTTTCGCCACCAAAGCAAAGAAATCAAACTGTTTGTCGAATAACTGAGTGAAAGGCCCAATGTTAAACCCACCACAGATAATAATAGCGATTTTTGTTGTGTGTGCTCCATTCATTATATAATATAGCCAGTATCTTAGTTTATGATTATAGGCAGCAAAATATCACAATGGCTGGCATAGCCGGGGTGGATGCGGGGATAAGCTCCCTCATCTCATGAAATGCTCCAATGGCTTTCGTTTCTGATTGCCTCTGACAGCCGAATCCAGCTTCTGGCCTTCACGAGTGGCTTGCAAATAAGTCCGGCGAAGCACGTTTTTAACTTATAGGAGAAGAGGTGAAAGGCGGACAAGTAGCGCCTAAAAACCAGTTGCTTCGGGCAGATGGGGCTCGTCAGCCGTGGTTGGCTACTCATCTAGGAAAAGGAAAACTCTGACTACAAACCTCCGCTGCCTTGCGGCCAGACTCATTCCTGAGAAAGGCTAGGGAATCACAAATCAGGAGCCGGAATCCCTAAGGCAGTCTGGCGTTGCCTGCAACGTCTCACTGGCAATTCATGCAACACGGCTGATGCCAAGTTGTACTAGCTACGCCTTTCCCTTGGACTCATCAGCTGAGTTGAGAGAGGGTGTCTGCTGCATGGGCAACAGCTTATTCTCAACATCACCTTCCCAGGCCGGTGCCCTGGAGAGGACTATCCCGCTTCGCTTCACAGCGTCAACACAACACGGGAAGCAGTAGTCAACGGTTATAAGCCACCCGCTCAATAGGCGCCAGGAACTGCTTTTGACGGTAGGAAAGATGACAATGTCTCATTGGACAGCTACTGCCCGCCTCAAGCTGGGCAGCCCCAAGTCAATTAGGTGTTGTCCCGCCACAGTTTGCCTGCCTTGACGGGTGCGTAAGGCTTAGGGCACGCACATGACCGACAAGAAGACTGCAACTCATGTACCCAGCAATAAAAAAAAATATATATAAAAAGTTCACTACGACATTAAAGTTTTTGTTTGCATTACATTGTATTGGCCAAATTCAGATTCTTTATTTTTTTGTGGGTGAATATAGGCGAAATTTTTGGAAGGCTAATTATAAAAAGGCATTTAAAGGATTTTCTTATTTATATTTATGTACCCAGAAAGAAAATGTTAACATTAAAATTTCCAAAATAAATAATATTAACGACATAGGAATTCGTATTGTCTACAAGAATCATAAATTTATATTGCTTGTCATCAGTGTTATACTTAACAATAATCAAAACTGACAACAATCATTTGCTACAAAGAAAAGTATCCATCTAAATTATGTTGGTTTCCTTTTAATATTATTACCTAATAATATATAAGTTGTATCTTATTAAGAGTTTAAATTTACAAAAGAAAAAAAGCAAGTTTAATTTTTGCATAATGTTTTTTTAAGAAACAGATTAATACATGTCTTTTTAAATTTTGGACTACTAGTGACATAAATTATAAAATTAAACGAAGAATTCATTTGATAAAATACATTCACAATAATGAAAGTTGCTAAGACAAACAAGTCAGAACTAAATATCGCGGCAAATATTTGTTGAACAAAGATAGGGATTAATACAAAAACCATAATTAACATACACAAAATTAAAACAGTTTTAACAGATTTAATTTCCGCTTTTCTTTTAGCTATGGTCTCACTTGATAATAAATTGGATTTATTTTTAGTCGAAAAGGAAATTTTATTTATAGTCATAAACGTACTTGTTCCTATAACAATCATTGGAAGACCACAATTCAATGACACACCAGAAAAATACTGATAATCAAATAGTAGTCCATAATTTAATACAACATAATCTTTCGATACTACTGAAGGTATGGTCCTATTGTAATAATCTAAAAAAATAATATCTCGTGTGAAAAATATCGGCGATCGAATTAGTACATTAAAAAGTGTTATTGCAAAAATACAAAATTTCATACGATAATATGTGACAATTCTTTTTATTTGAAAAGGAAAACATACAGCTAGCATTCTTTCTAGAGAAACCAAAGCCACTAAATGTATACTTGTTGACCCTGTCACAACATTAAATGAATCAATATATGCAAAATAATAAGCCGCTATATATGAATACCAATACAAATCTATTACATAAAAGGTGAATAATAGAATAAGATATGCTTGTGTAAAAGAGTAAATCAGATCACAAACAGAAAGAGCTAATAATACCGAATTTGTTGAGTCTTTCATTTCATGATGTGATAAAATAATTATGTTGAGAATACTTCCAACAATACCAAATAGTGCAAGAATGTTGCTTACAAAAGTGAATAATACAAGTGTCAATACAGTGTATTGTTCCCAACTTATTTTGACATTGCTGTTTTCATCAAGGTGAGCTTGAAAGTCACTTGAGTTGTTCATTTTAAAATTGTATAATTTACAACAGTTCAGTAAGACTTACACTCTACAGTTCCTGGTTAATTCTTCTGTAAAAAAGAGGTTTATGAAATTATTCGATATGGTTTCAAGCATTTTTAAAATACTTTAAGCACCCCATAATTTAAACATTTTTAGTAAATAATAAATGCGTAGTTTGATGCATATTACTTTTATTTATGTCCAGGGGCGAAGCCACAGGGGGGGGGGCTGAGGGGGGCTAAGCCCCTGTTTATGTCAATCCTTTCAGGTAAAGTTGTTTATATCACATAGTTATATCCCTGCCGTCGACCTATCCCTGCCGTCCTGGAGGAGTTTTTGGACCTAGTGGACGTATTAATATTCTGTCTAGAAGGAAAGTCTATATATACATATATATATACACATATATATATAAAATATTAATCAGTGTTGGGAGAGGTGAGCAGTACATCATGATATAAGAGATGCAAATATCATTACCTTGTACAAAAGCAATAATTTCATAGGTATATCACTCCTTAGCTTTGTCGGCAAGATCTTTGCACGCATGATCCTTGCCAGGCTACAGAAGCTAGCCGACAAAATATGCCCCCGTTTTCGACCTGGTTAGTAGAGATGGACCCATCTCAATTCTGCCAAAAATTAATTGCCCACCTAAACTTTTAAACCTGATCCAGTTTCCCGCGACAATATAGAGAGCACTGTACAATGTGGTGGCGGCAATTCCAGCGCTTTTACCATCCTCCCATGAGTTAAACAAGGATGTGTTCTTGCCCCAACTTTCTTTGGGATCTTCTTCTCAACCTTGCTAAACAATGCCTTTAGAGATTTACTTGCATACCCGGTCAGATGGAGGGTTTTTAAGTTTTCCAGGCTGAGGTAAAGCGATGTATCTGTAGAAAAGCAGTCAAATACTTGCTGTTCGCGGATGACGCCGCCTATTTGTCACCCACACTGACAATTACAATAAGAAAGACTAACGTAATGTTCAAGAATCTGACCTACCCAACATCTACATCAATGGTACCAAATTAGATGTTGTTGATTAGTTCACTTACATTGGATCCACTATCAACACCAATCTATCAATGGACACATAATTCAGCAAAAGAAATGAAAGGCATCCGCAATTTTATCAAGGCTAACGCAAATAAAATGGGACAAAATGATGACCATAAATAAATAA
Source organism: Anisus vortex (assembly GCA_949126835.1). Taxonomy (NCBI): domain Eukaryota; kingdom Metazoa; phylum Mollusca; class Gastropoda; family Planorbidae; genus Anisus; species Anisus vortex. Next base: position 32,327,741 of record OX421492.1, read on the forward strand.
ATTGCCGTGTATCGTGCATGTGTGATCAGCACTCTCCTGTACGCCAGCGGAACTTGGACCCTGAACGTCTCACAAGAAAAGAGACTCTCTTCTTTCAACGCGTGCTGCCTCAGACGCATGATTGGGATCTCGTGGAAGGACTGCATAACATACAGCGTTGTCTTGCAAAGGGCTAACATGCCTATAATGGTCACTCTCCAACGCCTACGACGTCTCTTATGCAGAGCCTTTACAAGCTTATCTAGCGCCCCGGGGCAAAAGTTTCAGCGCCGTCACCGCTGTAACTGCTTGTTTAGTGCCATATTTGCTATATTTAGACTACATTTACCGCCCCCTGGAAGTGTCGCTCCCGGGCATATGTCTCCCTCTGCCCCCCCCCCCTTATGTGAGGGCACTGCTCCTAGGGCTTGGCCATTTTGTAATGATGGGGGATGGTCGAATCTTTAAGGACCTGCTATATGCTGAGGAAGTCGCTGAAGGCAAGAGAGCTATAGACCGTCCCCAACTGGGAATACTTGGCGCAGAAAAGAAGTGGTTAGAGAAGTAGGGCCTACCCTACACACTGGTACAAATGCTGAAGCGGGCAGACTTTTTTAATTGCATAAGTAAAAAAGGCAAAACAATTGGATATTACCTATTTTGTTAATAGAAATCCTTGAATGAAAAATAAAAATGAATTACATTTAGGGAAATAAAAAATATGTTTTATGTTTTGATGAAATGAAAGAAAAAGTAAAATCTAATGAGAGCACATTATCATAAAAGTATATGATTAAAATAAAATTCTAGACATCTTATCCTACTCATAATTATTTAAAAAAATATGTGTCTCTTATGTAATGCCACATCAACATTAAAAAAGTAATAATCAAAATTAATTAAGCTTATAATATTTACTACGGCTATGCATTAAACATTAAAGTACATGTTTACATAGTTAATAAACTGTTCTCATAATGCACTGAGTCATGAACTCTTTTCTGCTCTATAGGCCTATATAAAAATTATATCCACTTTTATATTTTCTCTTAGAAAATCTAACATATAATATGTGAGTGTAAAAAAAAAAAACACAAGCCTAATCATACAATTGCTAAACATGTTCATAAGGTAATAACTTATATCGGCTATATTATATTTTTTTAAAAATCTCGCCATTAATTAAATTTAAAATTATAGTATGTTGTTTTTATGACATTTTTATGCATTAACCTTCCAAAGATTTTGTCTTTTGTTACAAATCACACATAAAACAATGCGACAAAACGAGGTAAACTCACAATAACACTGTAAATCATGGACATTTGACAATAATTTACTATAGGCATCATAAAGTGTTAAATAAATAAGCTTTTAAACTGATTTGTGTGGGTTGGGAAGATATGGCTAATAATTTAATAGAATGTGTGTCCAGTGTTTAACAGCTATGTACCAAATTTCAGAAAGATTGAATGACATAAATTGATTCAATTAGTTTTTCAAAGGTCAAGTCGGTCGCCAGAAAACAGTGTTTTTCGAAGTTAATAAAAAATACTTACAAATATCAATATCAAATTTACGAATATCGGAGTTCAACTGTAACATTTAAGTAAAGTAAAAGTATCAAGTACAAGTGAAACAACGTTCAAACCTTTCAAAGGTATACTCATAACAATTTAGTTTTCATACCTTTATTTAAATGTTTTCAAATATATCTGGAAAAAGCTTTTGATAGAATACAATAGTATACAGGACAGACCGTTATTTAAAATCTTCATTAGCAACAAATCCTAGACCAGATATCTGTGTAACTTTTATTTAAACAAAAAATAACAAAAAATATGCATGTCGGGTCAGAAACGCGCTGTAATATTCGTAAATGTACAGTTTTGTTTTAACTTACAACTGCAACATTGTCATCTTTCCATAATGACTTACAGTTATACTCACATATATTTATTAAGACAGACCTACTACCTTATAAACAGCTCTATTATAATACAATGCATCATTAACCTGATAGTAAAGACATAGTAGATGGAATAATAGTAACGATGTACAATGCGTTCCTTCATCGCGTTTATTTTATTGAATAACTATTAAGTGTTAAATAATTCTTAAACTCTAAGAATTACTAATATCTTGATAAACAATTGCAGTGACCAAGTTCATTGATTTTATAAAAGACACAAGATGCCTTGAATTATGTATCTCTTATAATAAACAATGTCTTTTATTGATTACATAATTTGTAACAATCTTGAAACAATGATACCTTGTTCACATCTTTATCCATAACTAAAACAGTTCGCTTCCATTAACAATGAAATAAAATAATTTTGATCTTGAAGATTTTATTACAATTTAGTGAATACAGTGACTTTTATTTAAACATGTATCATTTATTTCAATTATTCATTTAGTGGTAATTTACAAATTATGTGCTTTTTGTTTCTTTGACTCTAATAGAAGGCTTGGTAAATATATAATTACTTGATCATTAATAAAATAGAATTACTGGGAACACGTTGTCCCCTAAAAACGTGCAACTAAAATTTTAAAATTATAATACAGACATACATACAGTATCGTGTAGTAGTAAATAAAGTATATTTCAATTCGAAATTAAATGAATCGAAATTGTTGGTTTAAAAAAAAATCATACATAGGGGCCTACTTTTAAAAAAAAAAAAATTTTGTTATTGTAGTTTACACCAAGAAAGGTAAAGAGACAAGAGTATAAATAAAAAAACTAACATAGTTTGCCGAAAATAATGTCTTCAATAAACATATATAACTCAGATATTAATATGACTAGAACGCTAATCCCTGTCAGCCCATACAGCCTTAAGTTCCCTAGGTCACCGAAAACTTAAGAAGTGATAGAGCTTGTTTATTATTTTAATACCTTTTGTGCTGGTAATAATAGTATAAACATTTGAAGTCAAACAATAAAACTATAATTTGCTTGTCTTCAATCGTCCGTTGTTTACCATACATAAGGTAGTTCTAGCTTTTACTGCAATGTGCGAATTTTCCGAAAACATATTCTGTATTTAAAAATAGAATAGTGTTCGTATTAGGGCATAGACAACCTGCAACAATTCAATTTATTTACTAGCGTGGTTGAAATAACAATGTTTTTTTTTACGACGCAGATTTAGCGCAAGACGTTTTGGCGCTTCTTATAAAAAACAAAACAAAGTGAATAACTCAGTACATAATGTAAAAAAAAAAATATAATAAAATCGTTTGTTTTGGTCTAATATAACGGATGGTATTAGTGTAGCAGTATCTAAAGGTTTATTATTTTATTTCTAGAAAGCTTGAAAAATGTTTTAAAAAAAAGATTTAACAAGGTCATAAACAGGTTGTCTATGCCCTGTTGATAGGCAGCAAATGTAAAGTAAATACCCTCCGGACCAATTTGAATATAATCGAGCGCGGAGGCCGAGCGGCAGCGCGTTCGACTGGCGATCCGAAGGTTTTGGGCTCGAATATTGGTGGAGGCTTGGCTATTGCTATGATTTTCTCGGGACTTGCGGGTGTTTTTGAGTCAACCTAGCTCTGATGGGTACCCGACATTAGTTGGGGTAAAGTGAAGGCGGCTGGGCCTTGTGCTGACCACACATCCGCAAGTGCCCACAGAAACTGGTAAACACAGCCCTATGATCAAAGCTTATATAAGGCCTTGGGGTCAATGTTGTTGTCATGTTTTTATTGTATTTATGTTATTGTTCTATTTTTTTAAATCTAGTATAGTTTTAACTATAACCGCAATGCTCGTCGCTTCATAGTATGGTGCTCAACACAGTGGTTTATTTTTTTGTTATTGCATTGACAAATTGGAATAAGACCATCACTATATGATTAAGGCCGATCGTTACGTTAATGAAGACGAGTACGTTTTTTTAAACAAATGAAATTATTTGAAATTATGAAAATCAAAATGCATTATTTTTATTTGTCTGTGTGTTGATTTAATTTTGTTACACTGACCTAATATATGTTAGAATGAATCAAATTTTAATATTGATTTTCAAATGGATGTATTATTATAAAGTATCAGAAAAAGGATCATATTACAGTGCATTCTGAGTATTGTTTTTTCTCGTATTATTATGTCGTATTTAGAATTTGATGCAACATTAGCTTTAAGTTTAATCTTCTTTCCCCAAGATTTGCTTAACTGCGTCGTTTTATTCATTGCTTTGCAGGTTGTTTTAACCCAAAGCTACTTTCTACATCTGTTAATGTTGACGAACAACATGCACATTTTTAAAGGTCTAAGTAAAATAAAAGTAAGATATTATGTTTAGGTTTTTGTTTTAATCGTTTACTCGTTTACTCTTACATTTTGTAAATGGTACTGTTTAAAAAAGCTTTCATTGCCATTGTCAAATTATTTGATTTAGCAAAGTATTTAATAAAACTACTGCTTTTACTGACAAAAATGCTAAAAGTAAATATGTAATTCTTTAAGGCGATCGAAGAGTTAAGAAGTGTCAACTAATCAGCAATATATATAATTACCGTGTGTTTATAAATTTATATATATTATATATATATACAGTATATATATGTATATGTCCATGCAACTATTGTTATTGTTGATGCGACAGGTGTGACATCGTTATATTTATCAGAGTGCCGACTGTTATATCTTTCTTTCAAACTATAATAATTATATCAAGGCGGGTTTGAAGCACACAGTTGTTCATTCATTGACAGAACAAGTAGTAAACAGATACTTGGATCTGTCTTTTTTCACATCCCAGAATTACATCATCTATCCTATTATTCTGTATATGTCTTTAGCACCGTATTTTTTCCACTCTCGAAATCACTATCTTTCTGACAGCCCGTCACACATTCATGACCCCTCGATACACATCACTGGTCACCCGTGCTGACCTCTTCCGTGTCAATGGACAATCTCCTTTTTGGTAATGTATCCTTATGCTATTTATGTTAGTGACAACATATATATATATATATATATATATATATATATTGTCATGTATTAAGGTGTTTATATAATCAAAACATAAAGCTAAATACAATGAGGTTTTCTAATTGTGTTTTTAAATGGGGAAACTTAAGTTGTTCGTAAATAAAATTATAAAATACTTACTTAAATAATGCAAATTTATATAATTTTATTTTTAATGTAACATGATTAGACATTTTTTATAAAGATTTACACGCGTTTGAAACTTTACATTCATAACCGTTATATTTATTAAATACATATTTTAATATTTTATACATTATTTCATAAAACTATTTCATTGACAATGCTTTTATTATTCAGACTAAATAAAAGAACAACATAGACTCACTTTTAGCGCTTTGTTACATGTTAGTACCAGGCTGTTGGTACTGGTAAGTACAACATCAAAATAAACATATGTGACTATATTGCGTAATTTTTCATACTTTCTCCTTAGCCACATTTTGACCAATCAAAAAAAAAATACAGTTGCATTGATGAAATAATGCAGATTCAGTTTTTAAATATGATTTAATCACTGCTTTTTCTTTCTAATTTGCTGTCAGCAATTTAGAAAATAGTGTTTATAAATAGTATTTACTCGTTGTATGAATATATATATATATGTATATACATCTGTTACGCACAGATAGTGTAATTGCCCTGTACATAAAGTTCATGGAATGGGCAAGTATATTTTTGCCGTCAATTAAATATAATTAGACCTAATAATGTGTAATTTGAAAATTTGAGCTAAATGTCAATATTTTATTATATTTATAAGTTTACAACAATCCGTAGTCAGTGACAATTTAATGTAGTGGTCTACATGGTACACAGCCGTAGCACATGGACCTGTAACTTACTATAATATACCTAAGGTCTATAAATCTATATTTGGCTATATTTTTAACAAAAAAAGTTAGTTGTTTAGAAAATGATGAAGCTGTTTTTGATGAATAAACAGCCATTATCTATATTTAAAGCTATCAGATATTGAGATATAATATTATGTAATAAATATAGTTATTTAATTTGTAATATAACAAATACACTTAAATATTCCTAATATACTTATTTTTCTTATAGACTAAAATAAATAAAAAAACACGATTTATTTTTTATAACATTTTTTTTTTAATTCAGAGGAGGATAGTCCTACAATATTAAAGATACAAGATTAACTAGAACTAATCATTTTTATTAGTTCAGGTCCTAGACTATAATTATTAAGTGAAACTGCTTACTATTTAACATGAATTGTAGGTCGATATATAATCTTAATCAAAAACACTATATTTGTTTAAACATACCCAGTCATTTATTTGTGCTCACTAATTAAAATAATAAACTATTTTACACTACCCTCCCCGCTTTATATTTGTCATTTTCATCACACAGCTTATTATTTCAACGGATGTAATATTTCTCCGAACATTATTTAACAGCAAATAATGCATCAAAATACTTATAGTAAAATGTCAAATAAGATTCATTACCACAGGATATATTTAATATGAAAAAAAAAGAATAAAATATGTGAAATATGTTAAACTAGTTTTCAAATGCATACAATTGTTTGTAGATCTCAAAATCTTAATTATATTTTAATCGTAAATGTCAGCTTTTAAAATATAGCTAGTTTATATGTGGAGGGGAGGGGATAGAAATTGTCTAAAAATTGTTCACTTTTCCAGTTCATGAAATGTGCAAAAATACACTTGCTCACTTTATGAAATGGGCAAAGACCTGCCCATTTAATGAATTGGGCCATTGCGTTGCAAACTTCATGAACTTGGATAAAAGTTGCCCAGTACATGAACTAGGCAGTTACACTATCTTTGCGTAACATATGCATATACATTTATTTATTTGTATGATTGATTTTGTTATCGACTGTAAAGATTATAACAAGTCATATCTGGTCCCAAAAAAATATGTACTTTAAATATAATCATTTCAAAGTAAAGGCCGACCGAATTTCTGCTTGGTTTTGACGCCAAAACTGATGTTGACTTTCGGTCATCACCCGAATATCTAATTTAACTTCCAAAATTCAGTCTGCAAAGCTAGTGCTGCATCTATTACTCTGCTTATTGATAATTTCATTCAGTCATAAAGTTGCGAATTTAAAAAATTGACGTTAATAATAAACGGATTATTTAATCATCAAAATAAGTCAAGCTTATACAGCTTTTTAGTATTGCATGTTCTATGGTTCACTTAAATAGAGTACCCATACACTAGTTAAAATATTACGCAAAAATGAGCACTCTTTTAAAATTTATTGTGTTTTCTACTTCAGTTTATATCTCGGTTTCGGCCGAAGTTGTATTGAAACTGTAGGTTTCGTTTTCGGTCGAAAATCAATTCGTTTAGGCCGAAACTAAATATGTCGGTCGAACTTTGTTCAAAAATAGAAATATGCTAATCTTAATTAATTTTTACTAATTAGTTGCCTTTTTTTTATCATATAACTGAAATTACATTTATTTGAATTATTCATTTTTATTTTACAGCTAGCCAACAATAAGAATAGTAACTTTAATGCTCATTGAACTGGAAAAAATCAAAATTTTACAAGATGAATAACTCAAGTGACTTTCAGAATAACTTTGATGGAAACCAGGATGACCCTGTCAGTTGGGATACAATGCGAATAATTAAATTTGTATCTTGTGCTTTTATAGGCAACGTTCTTGCATTATTAGGTATAGTTGGAAGTATCCTCAACATAATTATTTTATCACATCATAAAATGAGAGACTCTACCGATTTGATATTAATGGCACTTTCTGTTTGTGATCTTATTTACTCTATTACACAAGTTGTTTTTTTTTTAACATTTACCTTGGAGTATATTGATTTCTATTGGCTTTACTGGATAGCGTCGTATTATTATACGTATTTTGATTCATTTAATTTTGTTGCAGTATCGATCAGCATACATTTAGTGACTTTAGTTTCTATCGAAAGAATGTTAGCTGTATGTTTTCCTTTTCAAGTGTCAAGAGTTATTACACCTGATCGAATGAAAATTTGTATCTTCGCAATAACACTTTTTAATTTTGTAAATCGGGCTCCATTATTTTGGATATATGATATTCGTTTTATAGTTTATAATAATAGAACTATGCCAACATTTGTTTTCAAAGACTATTTTGCTCAAAATTTTGACATACTTATGGATTTTTCTCTGTACTTTGTTCTGTCAGTGAATTACGGCATTCCAGTAATTGTTATACTAACTTGTACATTTATGACATTGAAGACAATTTCTAATTCATCTAAAAATAAATCAAATTTATCATCAAGTGAGGCCATGTCTAAAAGAAAAAAAGAAATGAAATCTGTAAAAACAGTTTTGATTATATGTATGATAGTAATATTTTCTGTATTAATTCCATTCTTTATACAGCAGTTAGTTACCTCGATTCTAACTAATTCAAGATCATTGATAATTATATTTTATATAATCGTAAATGTATTAGTGCAAATTAATTCATCGTTTAATTTTATTGTTTATGTTACAAGTAGTCCAAAATTTAAAACGACATTCATCAATTTATTTCTAAAACATAAATAAATACGAACAATATAATACGAGTGATATTTTACAGGGAAATGAGTTGTAAGTCACATTTCGGTCATTTTGATTTAAAATAACTTCATAAAGCAAATTTAATGCCGGATGTAATGTTGAAAACCGTTTAAAAGTAGTCTTTTCGCTAATAATATTTTCTCTAGTCCCTGTCCGAATAAGTATTCTAGACAATTAAAATTTACAATGATCATTTTGGTCCGAAGGCTATTATACTATAGCATTTTTATATTTTTGGCGAATTTTAAAATTTAAAATACTGTACAAATAAAATATAACTATTATTTCATTAAATCAGTACATTAACCCCTCTCATTTCGTCCTAGCACAATTAGTATTTTTTCGTCAACTATGATTAAAATATTATACATATTCATCTTTCATATACATTTATCTAATTGTATCAATATTAATGTGTCAGGTGAAATGTTTCAGACATATAGTGAGATTAGGGCTCTGGGTGGAGATTCTAAAGCCGTAATTCATTTATTTCAACAAATCGTATACAAAGATGTATATGTGTCACAATACAGGAATAAAATACCCAGATTAAGTATCACCTTATTTGTCAGTATCCATTAATCTACAAAACATGTAGGTATGTATTTTAGATAATAATTTGTATTCCTTTTATATCAATGCAGTAGAGAAACAATTTTTTTCGTGATTATTAAAAAAAATAGTAATTGTGTAATAATTCCATAGCATATTTTCCATAAGTGTATTTTGGAAATATAGTCATTTTCTGTAGACAGACAATGCTCAATTGCTAATGTTTTGATTTTTTTAGAGCTTTTATAATTTTCATCTTTTTTTTTTATAAGTATATCTATTCAATACAAGCAATCATCATACAATGTGATTAAATTAATTTAGAACTTTTAAAGACTGATCTAAATACAAAATGACGAAACCTAGTCTACTTTTTTTCCTGTTATAAAGTGTCACATATTGGTAGCTCAAAATATTAGGACACATATTACTTATTCCCTCTCTCTCTCTCTCACTACGCAAGTTTTGTGGGCTGGGCCTACGTTTTCCTTTTCCTTGACTTTTAGTAACGAATGCTAAAGATTCTTATTAATTTTGGGATTCCACGTTTCTGCCGACCTCAAATTTTCCGAATGGCTAGGAATAGTTTATTATTTCTCATACGGGGGAGTTCCTATCATTTTTGTTATGAGTTTTGTAATGATACCATTATTTTCACCCTTCCCAGTAATAGGTCTGTTCCCCGCACTACCACAAGAGTATTTAATTATTCGCGTTGTCTTTTCAAAGCAGCCTTTTTTTCTGCAGAGTTTTTGCGGAGAGTTAGTTTTGTAGTTTCTTTTCTTTGAGCTTGTAATGGACGCACTATTCTATTATTGCTGTAAATACTACACCTTATATATATACTTTACCACCAGAATTAAATTATCAAAAACATTTACTTTGAAGCTTCCTCGTCAAGTTACTATTCTATTTTATTTTTGTTTCATTGTTTACAATACGATAATATATTCATTTACAACTACAACGTCAAGGAAAGGAACTGTTAGAACGCAAATCCTGAGTTTGTTCCCAGGACCATAAGGAGAGTTCGTGTAATACTGAAATATAAATAACAATAACCAATAAGTCTACCCTAGGATAAACGAGAATTATCAACGATATCTACACGGCTCTGACCACAAGGGGATTGTGGACGTAACAAAAGACACATACCTTTAAACTTTGCTTTAAATTAATAGTGATGCTAATATTATTTTTGATTTTTATGTATGGTTACTTCATTGCTGTGCATTCCTTTTTTTTAGGTACTTCGATAAAACCCACTTCCGCCATTTTTTTTGTTTACCAAAAATCATACAAATTTGAATCACAAATTTTTTTGACCTAATTTCACCTAGTCTGTTAGATTTTATATTTAATGGTTTTCTACAACATTTTAGCCCAGAAAAGTGCTTTATTTTTGTTAGTGACATTTTGAAAATTATTAATATTATTTTTTCTTCACTTGGAACTACTTTGAATTTATCGGAAAAAAATCGGTAAGTCGGCGAATTTGTAACTTTTTTAATTAGAATGTGTAACTTTTTTATTATTAATATTAACAAAATTTAATGAAAATATTCGTTTTTGACATGTTAAAATACATCAAAATGTGAATTTTCATAAAAATCCGTTGAAGCAGAAGTTGTTTTTTTTATTTCCAAAGTATTTATATATAACATATTAGCAAAAAAATGTTTTTGGTTAAAATTTTTATCGCCAAATTTACTCTAACAAAATTTAATTATAATTTTTCCATTTAGTATGTATAAATATATTAGCTGAAGTCAATTTGAATATTTTTTCTTGAATCAGATTTTAGATAATAATATATTAAACTTTGATGATAGAATCTTTTTTTAGAACTTGCACGTTTTTGTTTTTCTTTTTTTAAAACAATTTACAAAAAACACGTGGTATTTTTTTAAAAGTAGGATTACATTTTACAATATAAATAAACTGAAAAATACAACAAACCAGCATACTCCGTGTTATTTTTGAGTCAGTATTGTATATGTATATTAGAAAAGCCATGGCTGGGCCTAGTAATATAGGGCACAGGTTTATGGGCTATGGCAATAACTAGAGAACTATGACTAGGCCTAAACTATAGCAATACTGTAGTCTATAGCCTACTATGCCTATATATAAAAAAATAGCCAATCGCGTATTTAGGCATATTCCACATGTTCCATTGGAACAGGGGCCCCCACACATCCCAAAAAGAATTTTTTTTTAATATGTAAAATAAAATTCATTTATCCCCTAAAATTTTAAGCGCTTTAATCCAACCAAGCCAAGCGCTACATAAAATGCATTTATATATTTTACAGAATTTAACATGAGTCAATTAACGGCAATTTTCTGAGGTAGGCCCTATGGAGGGCAGGGGCGATGCCACGAGGGCACCCACATAAATTTGAGAACAGTGCTCCCACATAGATGTGTGAACATGGGCGCCTACAATCCTAATTACGGCCCTGTATATAGCCAGGAAAAAGGTCATAGTCATGACTAGGCCTAGTCATTTTATAGCATTGAATAGGCCATACATATAGCCTATAGGCATAGCCTAGGGCTATAGGCCTATAGGGAGGCGATGATAAGGCGTACTTTTGTACAATATTAGCATTATAATAGGACTGTAATAACTGTAACTATCTATAAGTAGGCTAGGTCTATAGGGTATAGTATAGTAGGCCTATACTGCTATAGTCTATACATAGAGCATATAATTAAACAATAGTGTATATGGATATGGCCATGAATAAGCCTAGCATATAATACAGTCACTAGTACTACTAGTAGGCAGATAAATAGGACATAATATGTCTAAAGGTCTATTAAAATATCTAGGCTCTAGAACTTATAGGCTAATTATTTTCGTAATAAAGTAGAGGGTCTTATACTATAGTGACAATGTAATTATATATTATTTTTATTTTTACACAGGAATGCAAAAATATTATTGCAAGGGCCATATGCCCATATCATATTATAAATTATTAAAAATTACTTACAGATATTTAAAAAAAAATATTTAAAATGCAATAAAAAAAATAATTTCTTTCCTTTTTCAGCTTTTCATATGGATCTAGCATTCAAGTTGAACATATAGAAATGAAAAGGGAATGGAAGAAACAATGTTAATATAAAAAGTTAAAAAAGACCTGTGTCACTATGTTTTTTTTTTCAAGATAGTAAAAAAAAAAAAATCACATGGTCCCTGTGACAAAAATGACTAAGAAATAAGGATTATTATAACCTATAAATATGTAATCACATATGGTGAAAATTTAATAAGACATGAATTGTTTATTGTCCATGTGGAAAAAAAATAAGATGAGCTCTGCCCATTACTTTAATAAAATAATGGACATTGTAAGAATGTTGTATTGATATTTCATAAAATACAACATTAAAAAAATTGTGGAAAAGTAATCATTTAATAGTCAAATTGCATGCTGTTTTCAGTATAGGGAACATAACATCAAAGTTTTTAATATAATAGTTTTTATTAAAAATAATAGGCCTACTCTTCCAATGAAACACATTGTTAAAAATATTTTACATTGCACAAATGTATCATTGTTCATGACACTTATGGCACACTGTTATGTGGTTCTGCTTATGGTAAAAGTATATTTTTGAACTTCATGCCAAAATAAATATTAAAAAGAGGGGGTCTGGGAGAGCTAATCTTTTAAATGCTTACGGCTTCTGGTGCACTAATTAATCCATCCATGCCTAAATAAAAGTGTATATTAATTTCAATTTTGGGAGAATTATTATGAATATAAATTAAACTGATAGATAAATAAAAATGGTTAATTTTATATTGAAATAATGATGCACGGTGGCCTAGCTGCAGCGCATTCGACTGGCGATCCGATGGTTTTGGGTACAAATCATGGTGTGGGCTAGGATTTTTCCCGGGACTTATAAGGGTGCCCCTGAGTCTACCCAGCTCTGAAGGGTACCAGACACTAGTTGACATAATTTTTACCTTTAACAAAATCAGGAAGTAATACACAAATATATTGCCATACATGGGCAAGTATAGAAATGTTGATAATTTTCAAAAAATAGGTGGGGGTTATAAAATAAACATTTAGGCCTAATTCAATTATAAAACCTTTGCAAATTTTTTTTTTTTTAACTGCTAAAAAAAATCCTTTTTTTTTTTCAAAATGAGGGCCCAACCACCTCCTCTTTCACAGTGGCTCCCCCCAAATAGTTTTTTCAAAATTGGGGCCCAACACCCCCTCCTTTTTCACAGTGGCTCCCCACCCCCTTCGCACACACAAACTCACTTTGTGCTTAGACTTGGGATGATGTTAGAATATTTGAGGAGTGGGTTTGACAAGTCATGTTACAAACATTATTTAAATACATTTTACCCAAATATAGGGAAAAAATGTAAATATTCTTTTAAAAAATATATTTTCAATACCATTACAAGTCTCTCACCCCCCCCTCTCCCCCATGTGGCTACGCCCCTTGTCTAGAAAAGTATTTGTATACAGTTGGGGATCGGGGGTGAAGAGGCTTTCTGATGGGTAAAAAACCTCAGATCTATGTTTATTTTTATATAGGTCAGTGAGGTGAACTTGTGTTTAATAGTAAAATACTAAATTCTGGAGAATACGATGATCTGGGCCCCCTCCCCAATCTACACCTATGTAAATAGCTATTTTTTAATAAAAATAATATATAGTAGAATAAGTGTTTCAAATTTCATACATTTATCTTTTACGGTTTTTAAGTTATAGCAATTTAAACAGCTCAAATCATGTTTTTTGGTCACACTATTTTTTTATATTTAGATGGGTCAAATAGGCTTAATTTTCGGACACTTAAAAAATTAATAACTTCGTTAATATTTCATGTAGAAACAAAAATGAGGTGTCATTGGAAAGCTTATACCAAACTACATTTAACTAAATAGGTTTTGTTTCAAATTTATTAATTAGAAAAATTTTGAAAATTTTATCGAAGTACCTACTGAGTTTTCTTCTTCTTAAAGTTTAAAGCTAACATTATATTTAAAGACAAAAAGCAAGTTAAAAACTGTGTATCTTCTTTTTCTCTTTCTTTTTCTTTCTCTCTAATTCTCCTTGTGTAAAACTTGAAAAATTTCTGACTAAACTACATGTCATTCTAACCTCCATTCAACGTCATGCGCAGTTGTTTGAAATAACATAAAAAAAATTGAGTTTTTATAATAAAAAACACAAGAAATCTTGTCTAACCCCTATAACAATTTATTTACCGAAAAGATTGTACTTGAACAATGACTGATAAAGCGTTAAATCTATATTAGACCACTGGTTGAAGAAGTGTTAAACCTATATGTGGACAGTGGCTAATGAAGTGTAACAAGGATTATTGCAATTATTTCCTTTCAACATTTGCTTTTCTTTTCATATATATATTTTTTTAATTACTGTAATATAGACTTGGGCCCAGCTGTGAGACATCACTACTTCGTTTAATGAATAATGTTCTTTGTAGTGCGGACCGTTGTGATCTGACACTCATAATCCTACTAGATCTTAGCGCTGCTTTTGATGTAATTGACCATGGAATACTCCTGTCAAGACTTCAGTATGAGGTTGGCATCACTGAGACTGCTTTTTGCTGGTTCAGTTCCTACTTGGCCAACAAGAATCAGCGAGTTATAGTCACAAGAAACTCCCCTTATCTGTGGGGTACCGCAGGGTTCAGTTTTAGGGTCCGTCCTATTCTCCGTGTATACAAGTCAGCTTGGCAATATTATCTAGAGCCATTGTGTATCTCGTACATTTTTTGCAGATGACACGGTGCTTTACATGAGTTTTCGCCCTGGTTCGTCTGCCTGCGCTGCCGCTGTTGGTGATGTGGAAGAGTGCTGTCAAACAGTTAAGGCATGGATGACTGCAAACCGACTTAAATTAAATGATGACAAGACTTCAAGACAGAGGCAATTATCTGTGGTTCTGATGTCAGTCTTCGGAAAATCGCTATTACTGCGATCAAGGTTGGGGCTTCCAAGATAACGTAGTCGAACACGGTTAGAGACCATGACCTTTTTTATTGATAATAAAATATTAATTGTTCCACATATTGGTGCTGCGGTGAAGGCTTGCTCGTCTCATCTACGTGCCCTGGGTTAGCTGCGACCTCAACTCAATAGAATGACGGCCATTACCGTAGCAGTCTTTCTTATCCAGTCAAGGTTTGATTACTGCAATAGTTGCCTGTGGGGTTAGCCCCAGAACCAGCTGCCCAGATTACAGAGAGTGCAGAACACCGCGGCGCGCATTGTTGCAGGGGTGAGGAGGAAATATCATATCTCCCCAACACTAAGGGAGCTCCACTGGCTCAGGGTGATAAAGCGAATAGAGCACAAAATCATGTCCATTACATACGGATGCATCAAGGGCATTGCTCCTTTCTATCTTCAAGAGCTTATATCAAGGCATGAGCCATCTAGGGAATTGTTCTCTTCAACACATTAACTCCTCAAAAATTCTAGTTTGGATGGATACAGAAAGAAGTACCTGGAAGTGCGCTCAATTAAGTCAGTGGCGCCTACTCTATGAAACAGTTTATCTCATACACTGAGATAATTTTGGACAAGAGAATATTTGTAAAAGAACTTAAATACCTTTCTCTTATGGCTAATACATCTGCCACTGCAAATCACACAAAGAGAGCACTGAGCATGCTAATTTAATAGCATGGATAGAAGCGCTGTAAGAAATGTCCATTCTTATCTTATACTGTTTTATTTTAAGTTTCTATGTAGTTTTTAACAAGTATTTAACTGTTTCATTATAAATAATGAAAATAATAATTTTATTGTTTATTACTTGTGATGCTAAATATCCAACAACTCTTTTAATTTCAATTTAAAGCATCACTCTTATTATTGTTTTTTTTGCGGCTCAGAGCATCTTTTGCTTCGATTTGTTCAGGATGGATGAATGAAGCAGTTTCTTTTTGTCTTCTTTTCGTCTTCCTCCAGGTTAGCTAAGTTGTCGGCATTGTCGTTCCCTTTATTTTGAATTGTAAGTATATTTGCAGCAAATTCTATTGCTTTTCTTTATGCTAGTCATATATTTTCCTATGTTGCTTAAGTTGTCTCTTATTTTTATAGGGTGGAAATGGTTGAGAGGTTTTGTAGCTTCCATTACAAAGTGTTCTATTTTTTTAATTATGTTTTAGATTTTTGACTTCTTGAATACAATTAAATTTATGTAGTTCTTTGGTTGAGTTTATTTTGTTTAGATTTTAGAGGGTGAAGTACTGATAAAACTAATTTGGTGAATTACTTTCAAATTTTGGTGTCGCGTCTAGCTTCCGTAGAGCTTAGGATATCTACATCTCCACTGCTATATTGGAATAGTTCTAATTGCTCCTGTTATTGAAGCACTAGGATTTGAATTTTGTATATTTTTCGGAGGTTCGATTTGGCTGCAGAGCACCAACTGTAGTTCGATATTCTAAGGTAGACCTATTATAACTGTTGTCTATTTTCCTCAAGATGGAATCATTTGCTTCACTTTCTGAGTCTGCTATTTGTTTCATCAGTGCGAGTCTTTGTATTCTCTTTTTATGTGTGGTTTCTATGTAATGTTTTAACAAGTTAGTTTGGGTCGATCGTCCCAATCGCCTCATCGCTGGAGAAGTATTGGAACCACCAGTAAGCTAGAAACAAGAGCACAGCTGTGGGCTTACGCATTGGGGACAGCCCATGCTGCACGCCCGACGGACCGGAAACAATGTTCGCAGCGTTCCCGCCTCAATACACTTCTGGTGCCTTGATGCCCATATCTATAGTATGTGACTTGCTCTGTCGGACGACATTGCAGGTATACGGGCTGGCCTCCACGATAATGATCCGAAGGGAATTAAGCAGTGGTTTGGCAGGCACCCGGACGGACCTTGGTGTGCCCCCCCCCCGCCCTGGTCAAGTCCTGAATATCTTTACACCCTGGACGGAAAAGACGGAATGCTCCCTGGTATTTTTTAGGCATTATAGTTTGAGTCGAGCGTAACATTATAGGTATCTAAGATTGCCATTTATTCAGGGATTGATTGTCTAGGGTCAGTGTGAGGCTTTACTGATTTGTAGATAATAAATAGAGATAATTATATATGTAGGATTTTTTTAGTTACTGAATTGCATGCCCTATTCCTTAGACACTAGTTTGAGTTTGAGTCTAGTGCATCTTCTAGTATAAATTAAGAGATGCCTGTATATTCTTCTGTATTTATTGGAGCGAGGCCGTCAGCCTAATTATGTTGTGTATTTTCAAGCAATATGCTGTTTTGGATAATTAATGAAAATTGGAAATAATGTAAGTGACAGTACATGAGGACTCCATTATGAATAGTTGCTGTTTTACTTTTTTTTTTCATGTTGACTAGAGCTTGACGATTTGTGAAGTACTCTATGATCTTGTTAAACATTATGTGGCTTATATTATGATTGTTTAATAACATGAGGATTAGACCTTCTTTCCATACCTCATCAACTGCTTTTCTAGGTCTACCCAAACCATGATTGTTGAGGGTTTTTTCATGGAAGCAATTCATCTACTTCTCAGACTGTGTGAGCAATTTGTTCTTCTGTTGATCTACTTTTCATAAATGCTGCCCGTTTGTCTATCAATAAATGTTTGTTTTCAATGATCCATCTGAGCCAATTGTAGACTATTCTTCATATAATATTGAAGACGCAACTGATTAAACTTTTTAAGCGGTAACTGACAACTTAGTTTCCTGGTTTTGCCGGGGTTTTGTATAGGGATCATGATAGCTTTTTTCCTTATAGTTATAATTTTCCCACTTCAAGCTAGCATTGAGTATCTGCATCATTTTTTTTTAAGCCATGGTACAAATATATATATATATAAGTATATATATATATATGGTCATGTATATTAGTTTCCAAGTAATGGAACACGCAATGTTTATTCTTCCCCCCCCCCCTCTCTTTTTCTCACTGCACACGATTTTGTAGGCGGGGCTTAGTCTTTCCGATCGCTTGACTTTTAGTAAGAAGGCAAGAGATTCTGGGTAATTTTGGTATTCAGTGTTGACCTCCGATTCTCAGATTGTCTGGGAACGGTTTAAAATTTCTGAATAGGGAAGTTCATATAATTTTTATTCTGAGTTTTGTAGTGATTCTATTTTTTTCACCTCTCCTAGTAATAGGTCAGTCTCTTGCACCACTTGAATAGTATTTAATGATCTGTTTGTCTGAAAGGCAGAGAGTTTCAATATAATTTCTTTTGAAGACGCTTATGTTTGCACTATTTTATTCTAACTGTACATAATACATATAGGCCTATTATATATATAACTGTACATATCACCTGAATTAAATTATCAACAACATTTACATTGAAGCTTTCTCGTTAAGTTACTATTGTGTTGTTTACAATACTATAATATTTATCTACTACTCTAACGTCAAGGAAAGGAACTGTTAGAACACAAATCCTGAGTTTGTGCCAGGACTATAAGAAGAGTTCGTGTAGTACTGAAACATAAATAATAATAACTAAAGTCTACCCTAGGACTAAATAGAATTATCAACAATATCTACACAGCCACAAGGGGATTGTGGACGTAACAATATATGTATATATATATATATATATATATATTAGATAATTAGATTTAACTTTGATTTCCAAAAGCGAATGTTTATTTGTTTTTATTCTGTGTGTGTAGGCCTACTTTCGGAAAAAATACTTTTCTGCAAAGCACGATATTTAATCAGTTGTATTTTTTTTAATGTAAAAGACAATTGGTTATTATTAGCACAATAAACGTCATGAAAAGAATTAGTTTTACACAAACGTTAGTGTGTAAACGAAGTCAAATTAATGTATAATAATTTGACAGTTAATAATAAAATAGTGTGTTGTCACTCTTAAGCAGCCAAGTGCATAATTTGTTATTATCTAAACGTTTATGTGCTAAGCTACAGTATGTTAGCATGTGAAAGAGAATCAAAAAACCTTTTAAAGATCAGGTCGTATACAAAAAAGAAAGCAAAGAAGAATATTTTTTGAAGTTTATAAAAAAAAGATATAAAAAGGAAGAGCATACTTTTTTCTTTTATTTCTCTTTGTGTGCATTGTAAATGTTATGTTTTACTACGATCTTTTTTACTTCATTGTGTTTATAAGAAAAGTAAACATTAAAATTGAACTTGTAAAAATGAACATGTTTGTCATTTAAAAAAAAAATGTAGATTTTTTTTCCATGAAATAATGTTACTTACTAATTGAGTCATTTTAAAACGACCATTCTTAAATTATGAATCTTATGTCCAAATAATGTATTATTTTTATATTACTCATTATCTTTCTATAACATACGGAAAATACCGGGGCGGGGGGAATAACACTGGAATAGAAACAACAGTTATGAACTTTGGCCAGACTCTATTTCACCACCTGTATCATAAAAGGTATCGGCCAACAACACACATTTTTTCTTTAATTTATTTGTAAAATTCCTTTAAAATATTAATCCATTTATTGTTTTGTAAAAACTACATTTTTTCTCTGTCAAAAAAAAATTTCTTTATTAAATAATGTTGACGGAAATATTGGATGCTGTAATTAATCTGTGGATAATAAATACTTTTCTTGTTCTGACATTATTGTCATTTTACTTTTTTTACTATGTATTTTTCTTAAAGGACTAGCATTGAATTTGATAGTGTCCAAAATACATTTTCTTAAAGTCGAAAAGTCAAAGAAAAGGTAAAAAATAACATTATATTCAGCCATGCTGACTTGTGAAACTGTTATTATTATTTATTTATAGCCCTAATAAATTCATTTGTAACATTTTTTAAACGTTTTATAATATTATGAAAACAATGACATTCATTTTAAATATAAGCTACTTTTAGTAAAATTGTAAAATGTAAAAGATATTACTGAATTAGTCGCATACATTTTTTTTCTGATATACAACAATTTTATCTACTGTACGATAATCTGTTCACATTGACATCCGTGGGGACAGAAGAAAAATCATTACGAAACGTCGCGTCTTCACAATCACTGACCGCATTAGCACCACATAGTGCTAAAAAAAATGGTTGCAAATATATAAATAACAAACGGAAGTTTATTTCACTTTGTGATTTTCTTAAAGGACTAATATCATGTACGCATATGTTGTGATTATCACCATTAACCAAGTTCTGGTCACAAAGTTGTACATCCTTTTCGATTGAAAGATATCTTATCGAAAATGGAAAAATAACATAAAATTTACTGGAATCGACCACACATAGGTATACGTACAATGTGAATATGTCCACGAAACCGAATAATTAGCTACAATAAACATTAATCAAGGACCCATGATTATAACAGACTAGTTTTTGAAATAACTTTAAAACCTTCAATATTCCAAAGCATTATGGAGATAGTTATTTTAGCCTGACTTGAAAATGTCATATTCAAACCAAAAATGACATGTAGGAAAACACATGAAGCTCACAATGGAAAAATTCAACTAATCAAAACGATTATGGGGATATTTCTGGTCTGAGACTAAATCTTAAATTAACAAAAGTAAATAATAAAAATTGATTCAATACAAGTGAAGATAAATATGAAGTAAATGCTCAGAAACGAGAAAAGCCTGAGACTTAAGATTGTTTCCATGAATCCTTAATTATTATTACACATTTTTAGACAACATAGCCGCAGTTATCCATTGTTGGTAATATTCACAGCTATAAAAGATAAGTAAATGAAAACCATGAAAAAGGTTGCATTCAAGCAAACAAAGTAATTGCGTCAGACAAAGTACTAATGCGACATTACACTACTGTGATAATTATATATGACCCTAAAAAAATAATAAAGAATAGTTTATTATTGTGAGTGTCTGTTAAAAATGTCTCTTTGCACAAATTCTCTAGACTTACTTATCACAAAAAGCAACAGTTCAATTCAATTCAGTTCAATTTCCGCCCCTACAAGATGAATTTCTGCAATGATGGCTGCAAGGATGTAAAGCTATGCAATGTTTTTATCAGGACTTGACTGCTTTATAAAATACACGTCAACTGTCAAACATGAAAATAATGATGGACTGTCTAATCTGCCTTTACTGGCAAGTCCAAAAAAAAATATTCTGTTCTTATTAGTAGACCAGTATTTTTTTTATGAAAAGTAACTCAACTCTAAAGGAACACAACTGAGTCATAATGACTAAAAGTGGCAAAATAGGAATTACGCCCCTTTGTAAATTAGCAAAATGAATTATCAATATAAAAACAATCCATTATTTCAAGTTGTATTTCAAAAGAATTAACAATCTGGATGACTAAAACTATTTCATGAAGGACACTTAGTAATTTTAAAACTAAAATAAATATCAAGGCCAAAAATTATAAAAACGCAAAAGTAATGTCAAAGATATGTGTTGAATAGACTAGAAAAAAGAATAATCCTATACAGTCTCCATTTTATCAATGATAGGGCATAGTAGCTGGGCAGCGCGTTCGAATGGCGATCCGAAGGTTCTGGGTTCGATTCAAGGCGGAGGATAGTTTTTTTTTTCCAGGAACGTGAAGGTGTCCCTGAGTCTACCCAGCTCTGATGGGTACCTGACATTAGTTGGGCATTGTGCTGGCCACACATCCTCTAGTATGCCGTGGTCGCAGAAACTGGTTAAAACTGCTTCATCAGCCCTATGATCAGTTTGGTTCGAAGGGTGCTTTACTTTACTTTACTTTTATCAATGAAGATAGTCTAAGAACAATGACTTAAACAATGCCGGGTCATTCATGAACATCATGTTCTTAATTATATTGAAGCGAATTTAAAATGGGTAGAAGTAATATCATCTATTTCGACAAAACTCAGTAACTAACACGGACGTACTAAGAACAATATAGGCACGACTCGATATTACAATATAGTTTGTAAGTGACATTGAACCTCATTTCACGCCAGCGGAATCCCAATGCATCACTATTTATTGTTTTTTTTAATCAGATTAAAAGTGCTGCATACACACATTCTACAAATGGACAGCCAGAATGATTCTTACAAACTTCACTGCATACCATTAATGTATCGAAGTATGATAAAAAAAAAATGATCCATTTGTATGTTTAATAAAATAAAATTATAAGCTTTATTAATAATTTAAAAAAGATGTTTTTATTTTCTGAATGTACGTATAATGCTATTTCGTTACCAGTTGCCCATATGGACT
The DNA here is from genome assembly GCA_949126835.1 of Anisus vortex. Classification (NCBI taxonomy): domain Eukaryota; kingdom Metazoa; phylum Mollusca; class Gastropoda; family Planorbidae; genus Anisus; species Anisus vortex. The sequence continues at coordinate 32,350,099 of OX421492.1, forward strand.
AAACTGGCAGCTTTTAATATTTAAACCGCTCAACAAAAAGAAAAAAAAGTAAAAATAAATTAAATGTTTCTAAAATAAATCTGCTTTCCACACTTCGCTAGCGATGAGCAAACAGAGGCGTACATAAGTGTTTTTGAAAATGTAGTAAAAGGCTGTCAAACAATTTGATACGAAACTCAAATTTCCAGATACTGAACTCTATACTCCTTTAATAACAATATCAGTATTTGAGAGAAAATATTTCCAAAACACACATATTTTGCCACCAAATGGTCCAGATTTTACAAAAATAATTTTGATTTATAAACTAGTACTGGTGGCTGCTGTTTGTTTCACGTCATACAAATGCTTGTCGAATCTACTTAAAATGATAAAAAGAAAACCATAAAAACGAAGTTTTTATTATACTCCCTTTATTTGCAAACTAAGTTTACCATCATGTAATTAAATAATTGATTGACTACTGCAAATGAAATGTACAGAAAAATATCTGTGTCGCAAATCTAAAAAATATCTTCTTACTCCGTATGAATTGTTCTAAAAATAATCTTAGCGCATAATTTTTTTTCTAGCTTTGCGCCGAAAAACTATAAAAAGTTGCACAGGCATTTTTAAAGTGAAACCAATTTTTTTTTTATACTTTCCTTTTAAGAAATGAATATTGTCATAAGTGTAGTATTATTTAGTTGTTTTAACTGAAAATTTGATAAAATGTATTGTTTGTCAGGGCAAGTCTGCTGTCCAAATTTCAGCTCGATTGGACCACAGGAAGTGGTCGAAAAATTGAAGCCCATTCTTGCTCACACGACGATTGCAATCAGACAGACAGAAAATGCAACTTATAATAAAGGGAGTAGAAAATGACATAAACATCTTTAGTTGTATCACAATGTTCTGACCATATAGCTACTGATAGTGTTAACAATACTAACGTGATTTCCTTTGTGGATTCCGGAAAATTTAACTATTGATATGGTAAAGCTAGAAACAATTTAAAGACCGACTGAAAATAACAGCCAAATATTTCATTGCAGTTAACAAACATCCTTAGTTAATGACATGAACAAACCTAAATACCACTGTGGGAAGCGCATGTTATCCATTTTCTTTTATTGTTAATCTTTCACAATTTCGGTTGTATACCTTTCAGGTTGCTGCATAATCCCAATATAAGTTTACCCTTTTTAAAAACTTCATACTATTTATTTTATTTTCGTTGTAAACTTCGTTTGGTTGATAAGATCTTTATAGTGAATAATATGAGTAAAAGTAGACCTACACATATAAAAGAGCTTTTGGCCTACAAAGACCTGATTACGATACCGCAAACACGATATTTCGCTGTAGTAATCTTAGACTTAATTTTATTTTGTTCTATTAGCGAGGTGCTCAGTGAACTTTTATATGTTCTTAAGAATTGACAGCTGCATTTAATCTTAGAGTGGGAAGTAAATTATTGCATTGTTATTTGAAACCTTGACATAATTTTTACATCTCACACCACTTTAAGACCTTATAAGACATTTGCAGTAGTCAATATTTCGCTAATTGCAAAAAGTGATATAAATAATTATGGATATTTTGTAGACTTTATTTAAAGCATTGTCATTTAATTTGTAAGGATGAATCATACACAACACACATTGTATTAATCTTACTTAATAAAAAAAATGGTATAGGTAATTTGTGAATCGGTACATTTTTTTTATATTTTTCTGATATGCTCTAACATGTCACATAGTTCCATACTTCTTATCTTGCATCCATAGATGAGAATTGGAAGTACTGTCTGGTCAAATAAATCAATTTGGCTATTGTCATGTATATTGTTTTTCCAATAATTGGAACACGCAATGTTTATTCCTCTCTCTCTCTCTTTTCTTACTACACACAATATTAGGACGTTTAGTAGGAAAACAAAAGGTTCTAGGTAATGTTGGGATTCTGTGTTGATCTCAAATTCTCAGAGTCTGGGAACGACTCATTATTTAATAGGGGAAGTTCCTATCGTTTTTGTTATGAGTTTTGTAATGATACCATGATTTTCACCCCTACTGGTAATGGGTCTATCCCTTGCACCACTCGGATAGTATTTAATGATTTGTTTTGTCTGAAAGACAGAGAGTTTCAAAATATGTTCCTTTGAGAACGTTTGTGTTTGCACTATTTTATTCTAACTGTACATAATAGATATATTGTATATATTGAACATACCACCTGAAATAAACTATCAACAACAGTTACACTGAAGCTTCCTTGTCAAGTTACTATTCTATTGTGTTGTATACATTACAATAAGATTTATCTACTGCTCTAATGTACAAGAAAGGAAATGTTGGAATACAAATACTGAATTTGTGCCCAGGACTATAAGAAGAGTTCGTGTAATACTGAAACATAAATACTAATAATTAAAGTCTCCCCTAGGACTAACGAGAATTATCAGCAAGATCTACACAGCTCTGGCCACAAGGGGATTGTGGACGTAACACTACATTAAACTCTAATTTTGAAATACAACCCAATAACAACCTGATGCAAAGCTCAGATAAAGATACAGATAAAAACACTTTCCTTGTCCCTTATAATAATAATAATAATACTATTGAAATTAGTATAGTGCTGCCAACAAACATAATGTAAGCTCAGTGCGCATTTAACATAACAACTAGGAACACGGATACAATCTATAGGCCAAGAGATTAAAAAAAACTAAATGATGATTCAAACCATTATGCGAGAACAAATGCATATAAATTCTCTTTCTGCCTGGGTAGCCGAGCGGAAGCGCGTTCGACTGGCGATCCAAGGGTCGTGGGTCCGAATCCTGGTGCAGGCTACGATTTTTTCACAGTATTTGAGGGTGTCCCTGAGTCTACCCAGCTCTGATGGGTACCTGACCTTAGCTGGGGCAAAGTAAAGGCAGCAGTGCATAGTGCTGGCCACACAATCACCTAGTATGCCGTGGCCACGGAAACAGGTGAACGCTGCTTCACCGGCCCTATGGATCAATTTGGTCTGACGGGATACTTTACTTTACTTACTCTTTCTTCCCGAGTGGCATTCGGGCATGGAATGGGTTGCCTGAAAAAAACAGGAAAGCAGGAAAACCAGTAACTTAGCATCATTTAAAACATTAATAACAAGAAAACCATAAAAACGAACTTTTTATTATACTCCCTTTATTTGGAAACTAAGTTTACCATCATGTAATTAAATAATTGATTGACTACTGCAAATGAAACGTACAGAAAAAATATCTGTGTCGCAAATATCAAAAATATCTCCTTACTCTGTATGAATTGTTCTAAAAGTAATCGTAGCGCATAATTTTTTTTTCTAGCTTTGCGCCGAAAAACTATAAAAAGTTGCACAGGCATTTTTAACGCGAAATTAAAATATTTCTTATACTTTCCTTTTAAGAAATTAATATTGTCTTAAGTGTAGTATTATTAAGTCGTTTTAACTGAAAATTTGATAGGATGTATTGTTAGGCGCCACAAATCTGCTGTCCAAATTTCAGCTCGATCGGACCACGGGAAGTGGTCAAAAATCGAAGCCAATTTTTGCACCCAGACAGACAGACAGAAAATGCAACTTAAAAAAAAGGAAGTAAAAATGCAAGACATCTTTTCTTTTTCCTTAAGTTATGACAATCTAATTACCCATATATTTATATCCCCATTTTATTTCTAAATTTTTCACAACAACAAATAATTAAATATATTAATTTTTGTTCATTTTGTTCTTTAGAAATAAATTAAAAAATGTCTTTTTAAATTTGGGACTACTGGTTACATAAACAATAAAGTTAAATGAAGAATTAACTTGAAATAATACATTAACAAGAATAAAAGTTAAGAATATTATCGAGAACTTTTCACTGAAAAAAGGATAAGCTATTTGCTGTACCAACATCGGAACTAATACAGAAAACATTACCAGCATACATATCATTAAAACAGTTTTTACAGAGTTCATTTCTTTTTTTCTTTTAGCTATGACATCACTTGATGATAACGTTGATTTATTTTTAGACGCAACCGAAATTGTATGTAAAGTCATAGATGTACAAATTAAAATAACACACAGTGGGATACCTGCTGACACAATATTCAACATGTAATCGAAATAATTTGTAAATATATCATAATATTGTACAAAATATTCTCTTAACACTAGTACTGGCATTGTTCTATTATTGTAATCTATATACATAACATATTTCGGAAAAAATACCGGCGCACGAATGATGAAATTGAAGATTATAATTGCAAAAATAAACACTTTAATGCGATATGGTGTAATAATTCTTGATACGTGAAAAGGAAAACATACAGCTAACATTCTTTCTATAGAAACTAAAGTCACTAAATGTATGCTGGTCGATACCGCAACAAAATTTAATGAATCGAAAAATCCCATATAATAGGTCGATATACAATAATACCAATAGATATCAATATATCGTAATGTTAATGAAAGAATAAAAAATACTTGTGTTAAACAGTATATTAGATCACAAACAGAAAGAGCCAATAATACAAAATTTGTCGAGTCTTTCATTTCATGCTGTAATAAAATGATTATGTTTAGAATACTTCCACCAATACCAAATATAGCAAGAATGTTGCCTATAAAAGTACTTGATACAAATGTCACTATTGCCAATGTTTCTAAACTGACAATTTCATTTTCGTGCTGATCAGTAATGTTCTGAAAGTTACTGGAAATATTCATTTTTAAGTGTTTGATTTACGCCAGTTAAATTCAATTTAAAGCTTGATTCTGATGACTGTAATAAAAAAGAATGAATAAATAAAAGCATTGAATAATTAGTTAAAAATGTATTATTTAAAAAAGTTTTATCATTCATAAAATGATACACACAAACCAGGGTAGCCGAGCGGCAGTGCGTTCGAATGGCGTACCAAAGGTGCCTGGTTCGAATCCTGGGGCAGGCTAGGATTTTTTCCCGGGTCTGGAGAGTGTCCCTGAGTCTACCCCATCTCTGAGGGATAACTGACCTTAATTGGGGTAAAGTAAAGGCGGCTGTGCATTGTGATAGCCACACAATGGATCAATTTGGTTTTTTATTATTAAAATATAATATTATTAAAGGGTAAGTCCTGCCTGAAAATCAAATACGTAAAGTATATATTTTCTGAAAGCTTATTTTAAAATAAGATTTATCAAATATTTTATTTATTTTTATTCTTTTGAAAAATGTGTTTAATTAATTAGTAAATCGTGTAATTATCGATTGACCTGAAAAACGACCATGCTGTGACTTCCCTTCTTTGTGACGTCACAAGTGTAAGACAGGGTGAAGTCTTATATAGCCTACTATTTGCCGTAAACATTTTGTGCGAGAGGATTTTGTAAACATTCTTGCAGTCGAGAAGGGCTTTCAAAAGAAGAAATCTTGAATGCCTAAAGCATTCCGTCAATTCACAAGGACATCTGTTCCTTAAAGAACAAAGTTAGGTGGCAAAACAATTACAATGCAGGCCTAAATCTAAGACTAAGACTGATTCGGAAGCACCCTCAAACTGAGTCAAACAAGTCAAAAAAAAAAGCATAGGCCTACTCATAAGAGATTTGAATAAAGAATTATTATCAAAGGTAAATTTTTAAAAAATTCATAAGACTCTTATTACTCTACTCTTTGGCTAAGCAACTACATTAAAAAAAAAGTTATTAGACTTTTGACTTAGGCCTATACCTGCCTATGACCTATGTAAATGTTATGGCCTAGTCTATAACTACAGACACTATATTATAGTATTATAGTGTCTATAGAGTAGGCTATAGTAGGCCTATAGTATAATTATAGGCTTATAGGTATAGACTACTATAGATCTAACTACTACTATAAGTCTAAGTACTTTAAGTGGCTTTAGGCCTAGCCTATAAATTATAGATTATAGCCTATTAACCTATTATATAGTCATGCAGTAGCCTATATAATATTAGACTACAGTCACAGACAATAAATGTAAAGGGCTTTATTATATGACCTATTAGTTTACAAAATCTATAGGGCTAAAGTTTACTTGTAATAAACTGTATCATAGCTAAAAACCCATGTTAGGGCCATGTTGTAGGCATAGTAGGCTCATATAAATAATGCAAAGGCCTATTTAATCTATAGGCTAAAAGCCTATTGCCTAATGGTAAATACTAATATTCTGAGCAGAGCCAATGCTTTCTTTAAAGGTCTACTATATATCCATTACATGCCATATATTGTTAGCTATACTTTGCTATAATTTGCTTAAGATGTTATATTATTGTAGCCTAATTGTTGTAAATAACAATATATAAAAAAATTATGTGGTTGTAAAAATGTAAAATATACTAGGTGATAGTAAAATGTGTAATCATTTTATAATCAGGAAATATAATCCACGAATAGAGAATCTCTTTCAATGGACCCAATGCCACCGCCACCACTGAGTGAAGCTTTGACTTCTGAGAACCAACAATTGCGAAGCCATAATTTATGTCTGTAGATCTTCAGATCTTATGTGGATCACAGTTCCAAAGAGGACAAGATGATACAGACAAATCTCATATTCAGAATGAATCAGAAGCAAGGGTAAGCATTCAAAAATACATTAATGATAATTTATATATATATATAATATATTTAATATTTTGACTAAACCTTATATAGCTATATAAGGACTATAATATATAAATACCTTTATTTTATTTCACTTTTACTCATGCCATTTACTTTGTAGGCCTACATATATTACAATACTACCTATCTAACAATACATTTTTAAGGGATTAAAACATGCAAGTCTGTAGAAGTTCAGACCTATGAGCCATAGCCGAGGCAAGTCTTCAGTGACTGCTAGTATGCACTAACAAGGTCAAAGGGAAATGACTCAGGAAAGTCAATTGTATAGTACAAGAGTTATGGGCACTGGGAAGATTGTGGATGTCACAATCTTACGACGTAGTTTGTTCTACTGCGTCTTAGCTTTATAAAGAATGCTTTGCACGTTTTACATGTGAGACTTGCTTGACTGGGCAAGTCTGATCACGGGGTAAAACACCGGAGGAAAGTTAGTCGACTTGAATATCTAGAAGCGTATAGACGTATACGTTAGACTCGTAATGCTACTACATTTTATCAGAATACTAATTCATTTCTTGGACTTATATTGTATTATATTATTCATTGGATATTATATGTGATTGTGATTTAATGTGATTAAATATATTTGTGCTGCAAAAGAGCGTTGTCAGATCACTTGTGATTATAGATATTATATTGAGTTCTTGCAGGAAGGTAAAAATTACTAGTTTAATAAACTGAACATTGTTGTTCAATGGGGATAACACAAACACCTCATTAACAGCTGGTGGCAGCCTGGTAAAAAGAAGAGATTATGGTGCAGCGAGTGCTGGCGATTGAAAAAATCATTATCGTGTCGTAAATTTGTCATTTTTAAGCACCATACCATATGGTCTGAGCAGCATACCAGTTTTTAACTGAAGTCTCAGTCCGAAATAAATAAATATACTAATTTTTCATCTGAGCAACATATTAGCTCTATGATTTCAAGAGAAAATTCATGGATTGAATTTTTCTTAATGTAGTACAAATGGATAAAAAATGTACTAATATATCTTAAGGAATACACCGGACATAATTTTCGGAACCGGATGTAAAGTTAATAAATATCATGTTGACAACTAATAATGTTTATTGTTGTCATCGAAATATTCAATGTGGTTTATTTTCGTCATCGAAAGAACATTTTACTTGACAATATAAACATTCTATATTATAAACCTTGTCAAGTAATGAACTGATGCAGGTTGGTGAACATTAATAACGAAACTCTTCCTGTCGTAACTAAATTCGTGATGTTGACATGTTCTCTACATGTTGAAGCCTAAGACTACCAATACTCGTTTCAATCCTGAACTATCTGATGTGCTGACCGAATCTGAGGTGTACCGAAACTATCTGATGTGCTGACCGAATCTTAAGTGTACCGAAACTATCTAATGTGCTGACCGAATCTGAAGTGTACCGAAACTATCTGATGTGCTTACCGAAACTATACCGAATCTGAATTTAAGAAGAACTATTGACTTTAAATTTAAATATTAATGTGTACCAAAAGACTTTTGACATTTATAATGGTATACATTTTTTAATTCTGGGTTTTATGTAATCTAAATCTGGATTATTCTCAAGAAACTTCAAATTATTGTGATTTCATACTGGATTATTAGTTAAGTAATTGTGTATTCCAAACAAGGATTTACAAACAGTTTAATTACTTTATATTTTCTCAAACTTAATAATCCTAATGTTTATTATTATGCATGTCTACATTTCGTATTGCTATAATATGTATTAATGGGCTTGGTGGTGGTAGTTTAGCATATATCTCTCAATTTCCAAATCTTACTCTGTCTGTACTCTACTTCTGTTTCTTACAGAGAGATAGATGTTAAATGATTCTTTGATAGGGTAATTTCTGTTAGCTGTATTGACTTGTTTGTTTATGTTCAAATATTGAAGTAAAATTATTATGTGCTTACCTTTGTCAATGTTGATAAATATTGTGATTCTAGTGTGAACATCTCCTCTATTACTGTTGTCCATGCAGCATTTGTGTCTTTAATTAAGATTGTGTTGTGTTTCATTTATTTTAATTATACATAATTGATGTTTTGTTTTGTTTTTTATATATAATTAATATTATTGGTTCAAGATAACCACTATTATTTCTGATAGATTCTTGATAGAAACAATAACTATCAATTGTTTATAAATATAATTTATGCAAAGGTCAATATTTATGTACACACTATAGAAAATAGTAAATAATGCAAAGGTCAATTTTTATGTACACACTAAAGAAAATAGTAAATAAGGCATTTTTACAAATATAGTAATTGACAATAGTCAACATTTACATACAAGTAAAGTAAATTGAAAAATAAGAAGTGAAAATAATTTATCAATCAAAATATTGTGCTTTGCATTGTTCCAATTCCAAAATGCTTTCAATTATAATAGCATAGTGAATAGAAATAATAGTATTGCAAGTGTTTAGCTTCAACTTAATAATACATGGTCTACATAATAATTATAAGAATTACATTGTGAATGTCCACTTTATAAATAATAATAAATAATAGCATTGTCCTGTACAAAATAATATTTTATTGTTAATGATCAAGAATTAAATATGGATGTAAAAGTTAAATTAATGTATGAAGAAGCTAAAGCTTTAGCTAAGGAATTTGAAATAACAGAAAAAAAAGAATTGCAAGAATTTATAGAAAAGAAAGTAAAAGAGTTAAAAAAAGGAATTATCTGATAAAGAAAGAGATGAGCGTGCAGAAAGTAGGTCACATGAACTTAAACAAAAAGAATTAGAATTAGAACTTAATAAGAAATACAATTAAAACTAGACCATGAATTAGAACTAGCTAAATTGCAACAAAATAAGGTTGAGCATTCAACTAATTCATCTAATAAACATGACGTTAGATTTAAAATGCCACCATTTGATGGAAAAGAAAAAAATTTAGATTTTCTAACTCTCTTTGAAACAACATGTAAAGGGTATAACATTCCGCAATCGGAATGGTATATTCATTTAATTCCTCAATTGAAAGACAAAGGAAGGGAAGCTTTAGCTCATATTGATAAAGAGATTACTGATTACACAATAATTAGAGAACAGTTGATAAAATTTTCTATCCATTCTGAGGACTATTATAGACAAAAATTTCATTCTTTTTTATTAACTGATAAAATAGAACCAAGAGCTTTTGTCTCTGAAGTGAAATCATTCTTATTAACTTGGTTAGAACTAATCAAAATAGACACAAAAAATCCCAATGAAATTATTGAGATGGTAGTAGTAGATAAAGTTTTACAAATGGCTTCCAAACCTTTGTTTACACATATTATGGAGAGGAAAGTAAGAAATATTGAAAATTTAATAGATGCTATCTCCAATTTTAAAGATAGTAATCCCAATGTAGAACTTACTACACAGACTCAAACAGTAAATACCATGCAAAATAGAAGACATAGGAGCTATTCACCTCCTAGAACAAATAGTCAATATGGTAGAAGACAAAACTATGGTAATGAAACAAATACAAACAGACAAAATCTTAGATGTCAATTTTGTAATCGTTATGGACATAAAGACAGATTTTGTGGTTTCAGAATAAAATATTTAAGTAACAGGTATAGACAAAATGAAAATAGCCAAAATAATCAAAATTTTCAAAATAAAAACTTTACAAGACAGAATTTTCCACAAGGAAATCAAAATCAAAACTTTACAAGACGGAATTTTCCACAAGGAAATCAAAATCAAAACTTTACAAGACTGAATTTTCCACAAGGAAATTCTACAAATCAGCATTTTACCAATCCAAATTCTGAAAATCAAAATTTTCAGAATAGAAATAAAGGCAATACAAATAATCCTACTACTCACAGAAACAATGTAATATTTGAGAATAAAGATCAACTGATCTTATTCCCTGCATATGTTGAGGGAATACGTACATATTGTCTAAGGGATACTGGTTCATCTCTCACTTGTGTAGATGAGAGGATTATTCCTCCTCATAAAGCCAAAAATATCTTAAGGATAGAAACAATTAAACTAGGTAATGGATCTATGGTTAGTTGTCCAATCACTACCATACAAATTGATACTCCTTGGCTTACAGGAATTACTGAAGCAGCCATTTTTAAAAATTGTGTTGCTCCCCTGATAATAGGTAATACATATGGAGTAAAACAGGACAATAGTTTTGAAATATTTCAACAATGAATGGATCTTAAATCCACAGATTTAAACTTAAAACATGTAATTTGGTTAGAAAATAATCAACTGGGAGATTTATCACAAGATGAATTCGGCCCTGCCTTACAAACTGTCAGTTTTTTACAAACACTAGGCAAGTCAGACAGTAACATTATCAATGACACACCTAATATAGATATACCTATAAACAAAGTGAAAGAAAATCTAATGCCTAAATGGAATGGTACAGAGAAATTGAATCAATATATTAAAAGGTTTGAAGAACAATGTGAAATAAATAATATACCTAAACAATTGCATGCCATATCACTGTGCAAACATTTAGAAAATCACAAAGCAATATACAATATTGCAGAGAAAGAAATCAATGACTTTCAAAACTTGAAAACAAACATTTTAGCATACATTGATACTACTCAAAAGAAAACTGAAACACAAATGAAAAAGCGTGAACAGATTAGCTTAAATAGTATGCCTTTTGATGAACAAACTTTAAAAAATGAACAAAAACAAGATGAGTATATAAACAAAATTGTGTCACAACTTGGTAAAGAAAATTTTAAACAAGAACAACTGAAATTAATTAATGGAATTCTTTGTAGGATAGAAACAAAAACTAATATAACTCAAATAGTTGGGCCAAAATCTTTGACAGTGCAAATAATGAAAATTTCGCATGATAATGCATTAGCAGGTCACTTAAGTACAAAAAAAACTTGTAACAAAATCAAAAACAACTTCTGGTGGCCCAATTTAGAAAAGGATTTGAAAACGTTCATAAAAAGTTGTTCAACATGTCTGATACATAATCAGAAAAATTCAAAACATAAGGCACCTTTACAAAAAACAGATACTGTAGACAAACCTTTTGTAAAGATAGCCATTGATATTATTGGACCTATGAAAGAAGCTAGGAATTCAAAAGCTAAATTTGCATTAACACTCATAGATATGGGTAGTAGATGGGTGGAAGTAATCCCTCTAAGAGAAATAACCGCAGATAAAGTATGTAACTCACTATTTCCAATATTCTGCAGATTTGGATTTCCTAAAATTATATTAAGTGATAATGGTACCCAATTCAAATCCAAATTGACTCAAGCTTTTACTAAAATGCTCAACATAACACAAATTTTTAGTTCAATCTACCATCCAGAGTCAAATGGTATGATTGAAAGGGCAAATCAAACTATAAAACAAATGTTAGCTAAGGTTTGCGAAGAACACCCTTATGAATGGGATGAATTCCTACCAGCCATTCTCTTTGCTTATAGACAGGCAAAGCATGAAAGCACTGGTTACTCACCTTTTGAGTTAATCTTTGGTAAAAATGCCAATGGTCCATTAGAGAATTTTAAAGCAGAATTACTAAAAATCAAAGAAACAAAAATGTCACCTTTTGATCTTATAAATAAGACAGAAAAACATATGCAAACAGCATATCAATTTGCTGTGGAAAAAAACAAGAAATTAGAGAAAAAACTATACTTAGAGAAAACATGAATAAAAACTTAAGAAAGTTAGAAATAGGAAACAAAGTACTTGTATATTTACCCATTGGTTCTGGCAATACCATGGAATGGAAAGGTCCTTATGACATTATACATAAATTGTCAGATGTTACATATAAAATTGACATAAATGGTAGGGAAAAAATTGTTCACATCAACAATTTAAGACATTATGAAGAAAGCAAGAAAGCATCAAAAACTAATGACAAAATAGAAAACAACAATGTTATCATCGTTGAAGATGAAAATATTAAAGACATTCCAAGTAATGTTAACTACTTGTGTGGCATGACCGCAAAAACAACTAATGAATTAGAGCAAATTAACTTAGATCATATTCAAAGTGTAGAAAATAAAAATAAAATTGTAAAAATATTAAACAAATTTGAAGATCCAATCACAGAAACACCTGGTTTGACTAATGTCATTGAACATAGAATAGAATTAACTGACAAAAAAGAGTTTAGATCAAAAGCTTATAGAATTCCACAAATGCTAGTTGACAAAGTGGATAAGGAATTAGACCAATTAATTGAAAATAAGATTATAAACAAATCTATGTCTCAATACTCTTCACCAATGGTAATAGTAAGAAAAAAAAATGGTTCAATTAGACTTTGTTGTGACTATCGCAAATTAAATAAAATCACAAAAATTGATCAAGAAGGGTTACCTAACATAGACAATATCATCAATACTATGGCAACTGGGAAAATATTTTCCACTATAGACTTGACCAGAGGTTTTTGGCAAGTGCCTCTAGATAAAATTTCTAAAGATTACGCAGCTTTTATTACACATAGAGGTGTGTTTAACTGGAATGTAATGCCATTTGGTCTCATAAATAGTACTGCAACTTTCACTAAATTAATGAGAAAAATTCTTCCTCAAAGAAACAACATAATTCACTATGTGGATGATGTGTGTATATATACAGAAACTTGGGATGAACACTTGACTATTTTAGAAGAAGTCTTACAAATACTAAAAGATAACAATTTAACTGTATCCCCAACAAAATTAAAGATAGGACAAACAGAAATTGAATTTCTGGGACATACATTTTCTAATGGCCAAGTCAAGCCAACAGAACAATTACACAAAAAGATCTTAGAAATAAAGACACCTAAAACTAAGAAAGAAGTTAGAGCACTCTTAGGTTTATTCAATTATTATAGCAAGTTTATTCCAAAATACAGTCAAATAGTTAGACCTATCATAGATCTTACAAAAAAATATCAACCAAATTATGTAAATTGGAATAATGAATGTGAACAATCATTCAGACAATTAGTTAATGAGTTTTCTAAAGAACCAATTCTGGAAACTATTTAGAAAAATGATGAAATTATTTTAGCCTGTGATGCTTCAAAAATAGGACTAGGTGCTTGTATTTTTAAGAAAGTAATGATAGATTCAGAAATGGTATACAAACCAGCATTCTATATAAGCCGTGCATTAACTAATAGTGAAAAAAATTTTAGTATATTGGAATTGGAAGGTTTATGCACAGCTTATGCTGTATTGAAATTTCAATACTATTTGTTAGGACGTAAGTTTACAATTCTCACAGATCACAAACCATTAGTCAATTTTAATGTGTCATATGTAAATAACAAACGCATAAACAAATATGCATTATTACTATCTGATTATCAGTTTCAGATCAAAAGCATAGTTGGAAAAGATAATCATTTGCCAGATGTGTTATCAAGATTATCCATTTATATCCCAGATATTGAATAGACAATACTGAAAGATAATTGTCTAGGACTAATGTAAAACTTGAGACTTCAGATTTTTGGTCTCATAGTTAATAAGATGGTGTATAACTTCTGTAAGACACCGATGTAAATTGTTTTTATGATGATTGTTTATGTTTTTTTTTCTTTATATATGTACTATGATTACATGAATATTACATGACTTAATTAGATACGTTAACCATTGATATGTAACTAAATATTTCATTGATTTTGTAACAATAATTTATGTTCCCTATATATGTAATTATGCAAAAATAATAATGAATTATTATTTTTTTCCGGGAGGGGTGAGTAATGCTAGTATGCACTAACAAGGTCAAAGGGAAATGACTCAGGAAAGTCAATTGTATAGTACAAGAGTTATGGGCACTGGGAAGATTGTGGATGTCACAATCTTACGACGTAGTTTGTTCTACTGCGTCTTAGCTTTATAAAGAATGCTTTGCACGTTTTACATGTGAGACTTGCTTGACTGGGCAAGTCTGATCACGGGGTAAAACACTGGAGGAAAGTTAGTCGACTCGAATATCTAGAAGCGTATAGACGTATACTTTAGACTCGTAATGCTACTACATTTTATCAGAATACTAATTCATTTCTTGGACTTATATTGTATTATATTATTCATTGGATATTATATGTGATTGTGATTTAATGTGATTAAATATATTTGTGCTGCAGAAGAGCGTTGTCAGATCACTTGTGATTATAGATATTATATTGAGTTCTTGCAGGAAGGTAAAAATTACTAGTTTAATAAACTGAACATTTATGTTCAATGGGGATAACACAAACACCTCATTAACAGTGACCTACACCAATAACTAAGTTCCAGATAAAGGTGAATATGAAGACGATGAATCTGATATTAGCGAAAGGTATCTTATAAGATAGACTAATTAGTAAACTAATTAAAAATGTCTAATTAAATATCTGCAATATTTGTCATATTTAATTAATATTGCTAAACTTTGCTTTAATTTTCATCATTTTTAAGAACAAATATTTCATACACTGGTATTAGAAGTCTTGAAACATTTTGTTCAACATTGATATAATAATTCCTTTAAATAACTTTTTTTTTATCAGTGAAAACTAGGGCTGTGGAGTCGAAGAGTCGGAGGAAATTTAAAGTACCTAGAGTCGGAGTTGGAAGTACAAAAAGTTGAAATTTTTCTTGGGGGGAGCTACCATCTCCTACCAAGGGCGTCCCCAGGTGGCGAATAAGGAAATGGTCTTTATATATAGAGGTCAGTTGTGAATACTGAATAAGCTGCCGTGGACCAACTGGTTTGCTGCCATGGAGGGTAGGTGGGGTATCCTGTGTTAAGAATACTCTTTTAAAAGTGCCTAATGCTCATAAATCCACGGAAATGACTGCAAAAAAGTGAACAGAGGATGATCGACTGTTTTCCAAATGCACTACCTATTAATTATCAATCATGTAATTTTGTTTATACTGTGTTCAAAAATGTATATAATACTGGGCATATTTGTTTAAATTAGCAACTATATTGAAAGCAATAAAGACATTTCATTCAAATTTAATCCTTTTATTTTATAACTGTTCAAAGAAATATACTAATACTTTAGAACTAAGCCTGTACAGCTTATTCTTTATCAATATCGGCCCATTTGAAACCAGTTAGTCTGCCTTCTGGATAGGCCAACATTATTTTGTTTAAAGCACAAGCAGGCAGCGGTGTTTGATTTTCATGACCAAGTATGCCAAAACACCAATAAACTGAGTTCCTGTAACTGTAAGCTGTGTATCACATTGTCATGAAAAAAAAAGAATAATTACTGTTTAGGTTTTAGTCAATACTTTTCATAATTCAGCTGTTTTTTTAACATATCACTATTTGATGTATTTTTATATAAATCACATATAGGCCTACAACTATATTTTTTTAAACCCTTCTTCGGTATATGAAATATCTTTATAGTATAGAGCAATTGATTCAATTAAAGGTTGAAATGCAAAAAGTGTTTTTTTTGCTTTGTTTCAAGCTTGAGCTTATATAGCCTAACTATAAATTGGGCTAATTTTCATTATTTTATCTAAAAACTGTTGCCAATATAATCTTTTAATAATCAAGATCAAATAAAATTAATCCTAAGTAGCTTTAAACATTGAACAGATAGGTAATAATCACTGGTGGTAAAGATAAGAGGATTGATCACACCCTAAGAAGAGGACCAGGAAACAGCTAGCCCCTATTATGCCTGTTAATGTCAATAGTCAATAGTCTATCTTTACCGATATGTAGCTTTTTTTACAAGTATAATTATTAGTCCGTCATAATTCATAATAACTACTTAGTAGCGTATTCATTCTAAACTAAATCGCACAAGTAAGCCTCCTATAGTCTATAGCCTTTAGTATACCGGGTAGTCATACAGTCAAAGTAATTAATATAGTAGGCAATAGCTAGCATTACTAAGCATATACTATTCATATAGCTTAAGTCCCGGTAGTAAAAGTTACTTTAAAAGTCGTTTTATGTAGACTAGTGTGAAGATTACCTACATAGGCCTATCGTTAGTCAGAAACTAAAAAATTGATAAAGTCAAACCCTAAGGCTATGATGCTAAGGCTAAGCCTACTAAAGAAAGTGTCGAGAACATGCATAGCCATAGTCTATAGTCTATGGCATAGATAGACCTGTAGGAGGCTAATCAAGTAGACCAACTTACCATTTGATATTTCCGATGCGTGATCCATTTTTCTCGATTGATTGATATATGCTGAATTCAGCGTTAAAATTCCTTTCGTCCTCGTTGTCTGATAGATTTTTTTTAATTGTTCAAACATGTAATACATGTATGGTTCTACGTCGCGTGAAGCCATGTCGATTATAGCATAGTCAATTGATTGTAAACAAAAATCTTGGAAACTTGTGACGTCACTACCTGTTCGTGAGTTTCCGGCCCGTGGTCGACAGTTTCCGTAATTGGCAATGTAATGTAATTAAATTAACACATTTATCGTCCACTCTCAAAAGAAAGACTTGTATATTTGAAAATGATATTTCAAAGGCTTTAATATGGAATTAAGTTACTATTTAGGCAGGACTTACCCTTTAAAAACAAATTATCAGCTTCTTATACGGTCCTTTTTTTTCACCCGGACAAGGCCGGGCTATGTAGCTTGTTGTTTATATAATAAACAAATATTTTGCAGGACGTTTTCAATTTATACATTTAACTTTTGGCCCGATTAGTCAAACGGCTTATTAGCCTATAGAGAACAAACAATATATATATATATATATATATATATATATATATATATATATATATATAACACGTATAAACAATCTCACGGTAATTATAAATTGATTAAACCGTACTTTATCGAAACGCATATTATTATTAAGGCTCCATTATTATGCAAAAGATAATGAGTTTTGTTTCTAATATTTCTTAAACAAATTAAATATAATTTACATATAATTTATTAAAATATTATTTTTCTACATCTCCTATTTAACATTGATTCATTTTTTTCATCAATGACCTGAAATTTATATATATATAATTATTACAAGTAATAGGCTAGCGCTTAAATATTACAAAAGGAGATCATAGAATAACCAACAATACTAATTAACATGTAGATTGTAGACTTTTAGAATTTTAGAAATGCTAGTAGTGCAGAAAAAAAAAGGAAACTCTGAGAGCTTTTCACACCCACATAATCTGTAACAGGGATAAAACGGTTTAATTGACCAGTTTAATATGTGAACATTTTATATTTATAAATTTGCCAGATCCAGAGATCATTTTATTTTACAGAAGTTATTTAAATGTTTAGATCTGTAGGGCTACTTCCAAATCTTCATTTTGGAGGACAAACTAGGTAAACCTGCAATAATAGATATCACACTTATTTCCTGTAGCTGTCAACATTTATTCAAATACAATCAAATACCACAGAAAGTACATTAATCATTAAAATATATATTGTAAATTATTTCTACACAGGTCAACTATGCACAATACAATTATGACTTTATAATTTGCAAGTAAAAAATACATTAAACTAATATAAGTAGGTAAAAAAATAACTTACGTAATGAAATATACTTTATACCTACCATTATATTATAAAAAACATTGAATTATACCTACCTTTCTATTATACCTACCATTCTATTATGTATAAACTACCATTATATTATGTATAACTAATATTTAGGATGCCTACCACCAAACATTGTTTATGCCTACCATTGTAGTATGCTTCCTATTGTAGTATGCCTACCATTGTGTTATGCCTACTTTCGTGTTATGCCTACCATTTAAGTATTCATACCACAGAATTATGCCTACCATTGTATTATGCCTACTATTGTATTATGCCTATCAATGTAGTATGCTCACCAGTGAATAATACCTATCATTGTAGTACAATGATGTAAAGAGAATAAACACATTGACATCAATGTTGATCTGAAAATATTCATTAACAAAATATAGTATAAGGATACAACCACACACGATTTTGTAAGCAATAACTTTTGTTCGTAGATTCGTTCATTTAATTTAGAAGTGAAATATATTTTATTTACAAGGTACTGTATGCATGTCTATTTTTATACTTTTAGCTACACGTATTTAGGGTATAATAATAAGAACTTGCTATATCTGTTTTCTATATTATATATTGATCTACTAAATACATGTATATCAAGCCTGCCAACAGAGTCAGAAAATGCATAAAAAAACGATGTAATTTGTAAAATTCCCGTAAATGAATAATAACGGAAAGAAAAAAAAATGTGCATGTTCAATTAAAGTAAAGTTATTAACTTAATTTTGCAAAAATCTTCAAGATAGAAAAAAATCGCCTAATTCATTGTTAATGACAAAAAAATGTTTTGGTTATGGATACCAAATGTGAACAATGTATAATTGTTTCTAGTTTATTACAAAATATGTAATCAATAAAAGACATTGTTCATTGTAAGAGATAAAGAAGACAAGACATCTTCTGTCTTTTATAAAATCGATAAACGCTGTCACTACATTGGTTTATCAAGATATTAGCAACACTTAGTGTTTAAGAAATTTCTAACAATGGACATGATAAAGGAACATACTGTTTATCGCTAATATTTTTTGTTTTTCTTTTTTAGTCTTTACTGAAGCATTGTATTATTATAATAGATTCATTTATAAGGTAGTAGATCTGTCTTCATAACTAAACTTTAGTCAAGTATATATGTAGGTTTTTATTAAAGTAATCAATAGACTAGTGCTTATGCCCGTCGAAATGACGGAGAAAATAATGATTACAATATATTTTGTCAGAAGATAAAGAAAAAGATAACTAAACTTTATTACTATAGTGAAGTATTCATTTAATGAGAAATATCGAGTAAAAATGTTTGGTGTAAAAAGATGCGAATGTGGTGTAAAACGGATGTGACGTGAGTTAGAGACAAATTGGGAGAGATTGAAGAAATAATCAAGAAATATGTCTATGCTATTAAAATAATAAATTGAGGTGTTATAAAAAATAAATAAATATTGAAGCTACAAGTTTGTGGATATATTACTATAATTAAAGATGTGTTTACATGTGTGAAGTATTTTGTAAGTCAATAATTTGAAGTATACACGTTACCATATGATCAACATAAAAAACGGCAATAATTACTTAATAAATAACAATAAAATATCGGGTTGACCGATCTGAGTGAGATCGGTCTTTATAGGGTGAAATTAATAATAGTGTTAGAATATTAGATACATATCTTTAACATCAAAGATATTTAAAACAATAGAGAAATTGCAAACAATAAGATACATGCATATAATTTAGGCTACTATTTACAGGGAGTATATTTAATCAGGTATGGGCCTACAAATGTATTTTGTATTCATCTCTTTTCTTTTTCATTACAATATCTATTGTAATCTGCTTTAAGGGCTTTCATAAGAACAATTACTTGGTGATATAATTTAATTAATGCCCATTGATAAGCTGTTATTAGTAGAACAACTCCATCTTCAATGAGATTCTTTATGATTAATCAAAATTGCAGAGCATAACAGCGAACAATAGCCACAACATCTTCAAAGTGTTCACCGTAGTCTCTTTTCAAGCCTAGAAACGAAGAGGGTAGAATAATACTTTCACCAATATCAGCATTATTCTTTTCTTCCAGATCTTGAAGAAAACGGGTGACTCCTATGTATTTGTCAGAATATATCTTCTTTTGATTGTTTTTGATCTACTGAATACGATCGCGTTCCAATCGAACGTACGTATCCACGAGATACTGCTGAAAAAGCCGGCCTCCAAAATGCAGGGCATTGAATTTAATTTCTCGCATATCAGGAACCACACACAGTCAGCTTGAGAATGTAGGTTTTTGGTAAGATGGGGTGGAAAAGCAATACTAAGCCATTTTAAAGCATGTACGGTGCTGTCGGCTCGCATAAGGCGTTTTTATAGGCATATCAACAGAGAAGCCTAATCTCCCTTTAGAAAAAAACAGCGGGTAAGTAAAAGGCTCTACGCGGATGTCTAAATTCTTCAAAGTAAATTTTTTTTGGACACGCTTATGAACCACCATTTCGTTATCTGGATTGATTTGATCTGAATTTAATGTAAGGACAGTACATACTTCGCCGATAAAGGTGCATTATATTTTTTTTTATACGGATCCTTCTGGCGATGTGAAAATAAGCCGCACATACGGTGGTGCATGTCCTTCTTCAGTAGCATGACGGTTGACCTTTTCTTCCACTTCTCTCATCATAATAAAAGTTTGTGCAAGAGAGTTGCTTGATCTAATGATTTATTCCAATGAATTAATTAGAGATTGACTGATTTCATGATTGAGTGGATGTTTCAGTTGCTCGGTGACGGCGTCATCTGAATCTAAGAAGTACGCCTGTACGTATTATGGACTTTTAAATTCACCCTTAACATTTTGTGTTGGATTTACTGCCATAATATTCATCTTCTGGTAGACTTGTCCTGCTGCTAGGAAGCTGTAGATTCCGTGACTATTGATTGTCAGATCGTCATCTACGTTAAACGAAGCCAATGCGAAACATGACTTTAAGTTCCTTATCTAGTGTTTTTTATTCCTCCGCTTTCTTTTTTCTTCCAACTGTCGTTCTCGTTCTTTTGCAGTTTCTTCCTCTAATTATTTTGTCCTACGCTTTCTTTGATAATCCAATCTCGTTTCTGTCTCATCTATAGTTTCATTTTCTAGTTGCTGCAATCTACACATTTGTTTATTCTTTAATTGTTGTTAATGCACCTTAGCTAGGCTGCTCTGTTTCGTTTTATATTTGTATCCACTGAATCATTTATATCCGAAGTCATGCAAGAAATAATCTTTGAAATAATGTTTGCTTCTGCACTATCATCAGCAGTGGCCTCACATAGGGGGGGGGGGGGTGAAGCAGAGGGGGCATATGCTCGGGGCTACACTTCTAGGAGGGGGGGGGTGGCGGCAGATATTACCTAAATATAGTATTACATGAAGCAGTTACAGTATGCAAGTGTGCGTAGCTTAAACTTTTGCCCTGGGGCGCTACATAGGCTTATGTCCATGCCTTTCTCTTTTTCAAGTTTAAAATATAATTATTCTTTTTTCGTCTGCCAAGCATTTTCCTGAAGTTGTAAATGTTATAACTTTAAAGACTGTATAAATTACTTACCATCATAACTATGGAATAAACGATATAAGTTTTAATTGATTCCACAACTTTAATAGTTCCCTAATTGTTTGATATATCGGTAAGGGTTAGGCCTAAATCAATTTGGACTCTTTCAATCATAATATAAACTATCAAACTAATCTTACCCCATCTTATCTTATTTTTAAAAATATTAGACGCTCCTTCTATAAAGAAGATTATTGCGTCCTAGGCTCATCCGTGGTCCGAGTCTAGTCTGGCATTTTTTTTATCTATTTATAACACTACAATCAACCAGTGCAAAAATAAATTAGTTTTAAACATAAATTAAATACACATTTAAACGATAGAAAAAAAGATATTGATAATAGCTTTAAATCTTACCCATCTCAGAAACATAAACTATCTAGTGTATCCGTGAATACAAATAATAATAAATGTGTAGAAGAATGCATCGCCACAAATCGTAAACACGTGGTGTATAGAGCATGTAGTTAAAAGATGTTTACGAAAGCTCACTTTCAGTTTAAAAGAAGCATATTAAAAACTAATTGGAGGGCAAAATACAAAGTTAAAACATATCTTACATTTTTTTTTTATTGATGATACAATGTCATGCTGATTTTATTTCATTGCGCGGCGAAAATGGTAACGATTTAAATGCTTTTAAAACGGGAATTACCGAAGCGCTGAGAATAAATTAAAGTAGTCTCGACTGTGACGTCATAAGAGTTGTATTGAACGCGATCGCGCTATATGGGGAATCCAATGACATGCTTTTTTTTTCTTTTAGCCCAATTTAAAAGCTTTTTTTAGAAATAGCCAGTGTTTTTTCAAAAAATTGAGGGTCAAGCAGAGGTTCAAATCAAATGAGATTGATCTAAAACGCATTTTCTCACCAGAATACATCAATTGGACAGTTTTCGCGAAAATCGTAGGGCCCGTTTTCGAGAACGGTGACACAACCACACAAACAAACAAACAAACCCACAAACAAATATACCCCCAATTTTTTTTCGTTTAATATTATTAGATAACTCCTCAAAACAAATGTATCAACAATAAGAAAAGGATCCTTATAAACTATACAATAAAAACTGTAGTGATAAATTTTCTTTCGGTATTTGTTATTTCTTATTGAAATCATTGTAAAGGGAGGTTACTCTCAATTGGCATCCAGATTAGAACTTTTGCATACTGTGATTATCAATAGGTCTATGTGTGGGCAGCTTGGGTTTAATTCGATTTTTATGTAATGACTTAAATCTAGTCTTTTTTTTTACATGGGCCTAATTTAAAGATTTCCCTTAGTCTGTATTCCTACGCAGGAGGTAGTCCCTTCTATTTTATGTATTTTAAAAATATTACAATGCATATTTTGATTTATATTTTTACTTAGTTTACGCTGCCTAGTTAGGGTTTACAATTTTATCTTTTTTCATTGATACTAGTTGGTTAGGGTAGACTTTGGTTATTATTATTTAAATTTTAGTATTACACGAACTCTCCTTATTGTCCTGGGCACAAACTCAGGATTTGCGTTTTAACAGTTCCTTTCCTTGACGGTATAGTTGTAAACAAATATATATATTATAATATG
This sequence comes from Anisus vortex, assembly GCA_949126835.1. Lineage (NCBI taxonomy): Eukaryota > Metazoa > Mollusca > Gastropoda > Planorbidae > Anisus > Anisus vortex. The sequence goes on from OX421492.1 coordinate 32,373,476, forward strand.
GTAAACAATGAAACAAAAATAGTAACTTGACGATAAACCTTCAGTGTAAATGTTGTTGATAATTTAATTCAGGTGATAATAAAAATGATAGTTTTAACATAAACATAAACTTCCCTGTACGATAAATAATAGACTATTCCTAGCCATTCCGAGAATTTGAGGTCTGCACATGACAATATCATCGTCAGAGAGACATGAGATCCCGCTGGGCTTAATAAGAATCGTACCTAGAACAAACACAGCCAACTCGTTGATACAACGTTACACCGATAATTGATAATAAAGTAAAAATTGGCTAGCAGGATTAAAAACATGTGAACGTGAAAAAATACATTATCTATATAAGAATATAATCATTTTAACGTTTACCTTGGTTCTGAAAGAAATCGTATAATTTTCGATAATAGTCAAGATAATGATATTGTTTTACCTTTAGCTTATATCACTTGAAAAAACGTCTTGAATAAAACGAATGATGTGTTGTAGAAGTCTCTAAGTGTGTTTAAATCAGTATTTCTCCATTATAAGTACGGGTCTGGTCAATCAGTGTAAGACTGTCAATCAGGTATTATCGTCCAAAAAACGTAAAACAGTGTTCACCTTACCAAAGTTTATTCTTCCAAGTTTTCCACTTTAAATACAAAAAAAAAGAGTCACCATCTTAAGAAAGGGATACGTACAATGTATGTAACTCCAGGTCGGCTTTTTACCTTAGATACACAGAGTGCTTCATCTGAAAAGTGATCGTCTTACATAAAAAGGGATCGTCACAATATAATTCGCTAAGCAGGACGTTCAGGCTCCTTCATTTAGGCGCAACCTTTTTGGCGCCACAGTTTTGGCACAGGACGTTTTGGAATAAAACATATCATATCATTTAATAAAAAGTAAGTTTTCTTGTCATTAATAGTTTTTCTTTTGTTTGCTTTATTACGTATGAACTCCACAATAATTATAATAGTAAAAGTCATCATCATAAACACGTTTCTATTATTACATTGTTTAATAAATTCATTATATAGTACTCGGCAATGATAAGATATTACAGAATATATAGACATTTTTGACAAAATAAATGCATAAATATTTACATTATCAAATGTTATTCAAAAGAACTTTTCCTATTGCAATTTTAGACATTCCATCTTCTGTTAGCAATCTAAACATTTCCTCTCTTATTCAGTTATCACAATACGATACCGTTGATTAACGTGAACAATAAATCCAGTTCCCTATTGTTACACTTTTATTTTGTGGCATTCATAAGTTTAAAGGCAAACTGAAGAGGTTTTCCTCAAACTTGAGTTTATCGTTGACTTCTGTAGTATATAATATATTATCGTTGACTTCTGCAGTATATAATATAGCAATCAATTTTTTTTTTACAATGTTGAGATTAAAATATGATTTGTAGGCCTCTATTTAAAAGCATATATGTGATAAGATTTGGAATACCTAAGGAGAGCAGTATTAATGATTTTATTTGAATGTTCAAATGCATTTTATAGTTGTATTTTTCAACATCTCCTAAATATGAAGCTAATTGTCTTTAGAGAAAAACTTTTAATTCTGAACATCGTTCGAAAATTAACAGTGATTATTCTTGGTTGCCTGCGACAAATCCTAATTATAAGATGGGATGACTTTATCCCAAATGAAGAAGTCGAAAAAAGAACTAGCCAGTGAGACTATTCAAGGAACTGACAAAAACCTAGGTGGTTTCGGGGCGTTTGCAAAATGCAATGAAGTGCAGAGTGCAAAATATTTTCACTGGTCATTATGGTTTTGTAAATGACACTGTTTAATACAGCTATGATTGTCGTTGTCATTATATTGGATTTAGCAAAGTACAAGATAAAGCTACTGATTGTTTTGACATAAATATCACAATTAAAAATGTATTTCTTTAAATTAATGACAGAGTTAAAAAAGTGTAAGCGTCGAAGCAACCAATATATATTATATTATATTATATCAATTATATTATAATTGAGAACCATACTTTAAAAACAATTTATACAATTCATCAAAGACACTTGTCGTAACGACATATATCGACTTGTTCAACCTTATTCCTGCTGACTCCAACGATAGCAATTTAGTTCGATCAGGAAATTTCAATATTGTTTCTTTTATTTTATTACGTTATAAAAAGTTAAAATAAACGTGTTAACCTTTGTCTTTATGTCTTGATACTTTTTAATATATAGACATACAAATTAACAATGAAGTCGCGTAGAAAAAACTCATTTAGCTGAATGTTTATAATCAATAACTAAGGACAGAATATAAACAGTAATAATGCTGGCCCACAAAATTGTATACTGTATACTACATATTGTCCTTATAAAGATTTACATTAGGAAACATTTTTTTAAGGAATGTTAGCTTAAAATGTATCTACTCAGTTTTAAAAACTTATGTTACAGGAAACTAAGTCTTGTTCTAGAATTCAAAGAAATGAACGACACAAGTGACTTTCAAGATAGCTTTGATCAGCAATGAAATTATTAGTTGGGAACAAATTTCGATTTTAACACACGTGTTATTCACTTTTGTAAGCAACCTTCTTTCATTATTTGGTATAGTTGGAAGTATTATTGACATAATTATTTTATCAAATCATGAAATGCAAGACTCAACCAATTTGATATTTTTATCTCTTTCTGTGTGTGATCTTATTTACTCTATTACACAAGTATTGTTTATTCTAACATTTACCTTGGAAATGTTCGATTATTATTGGTTTTTATTTATATATGCTTATTATATGGTGTATTTCGATTCATTTAATTTTATTGCCGCTATGACAAGTATTCATTTAGTGGCTTTAGTTTCTATAGAAAGAATGTTAGCTGTATGTTTTCCTTTTCATGTGTCAAGAATTATCACATATTATCGTATGAAATTTTTTATTTTTGCAATAACACTTTTTAATATTGTTATTCGAGCGCCGATATTTTGGCCGTTTGATATTATTGTTACTGATTATTACAACAAGACTATGCCAACACTAGTTTTGAAAGATTATGTAGCTCAAAATAATATCTTACTTATAGATTATCAGAGTTTCGCTGGTGTGTTATTGAATTTCGGTCTTCCAATGCTTGTTATCGTCACGTGTACTACTATGACAATAAATACACTTTCAGTTTCATCTCTAAAAAAAGCAAACGTATCATCAAATGAGGCCTTAGCTAAAAGAAAAAAAAAAGAAATGAGGTCTGTGAAAACAGCTTTAATTATTTGTTTGTTAATAATGATTTTCGTACTACTCCCTTTCTTTATTCAACAAATACTATCTAGGCTTTCAAATAAAAGTATGGTAATCACCGCAACGTACATTATTGTGAATGTATTATTTCAAATAAATGCTTCGTTTAATTTTATTGTTTATGTCACAAGTAGTTCAAAATTTAAAAAGACATTTGTCAATTTATTTCTTAAGCGTACAATATGCATAAAATAAAATGTTACTTTATTGTAATTTGTGTTTGGTTTTAATCCATTTACACATATTTGGCTAACCTTTGATTTAAACAAATTTTACGAATACAGTAACGGTGATATAATATAAATTTACCACTTTGGACATTACCAATAATTATTTAGATTTTGTTCGTACCGGACAAGAAGCTTAAACATATATATATATATATATATGTGTGTGTGTGTGTGTGAGTGACATCATGATGTCGTTTATTAAAAGAAATAAAAAGCACATTTAAAATTGATTCAGATTTTTTTGACGAAATAACTTCAGTGAGGTTAAGATAATAATTTAAATTACAAAATCAACTTATTGACATTTGTTTATTGTAGATATTATTTTGAGAGTCACATCACATTAATCATGTTTAAAAAGCCATATAGCAGAGAGTATATGTTTAAATGTTTACATTTCCTCCATGTGTACATACATTTTTCGTTAAGTTCAAGTAAGCTTATGTTAACATTTGGCGCTAGAAAACATCAGACTATCTATATAGTGTTGACATATTGAATTGTTCTTAGATTAATATGATAATTTAAAGCTATATATTTCAATTACGTTTTAAGTCGGTTTTAAAATATCTTAAGCTTATAGTTTATAAGTTGATTTTCCCTACCTGAAATGTTGCTAATATAAATTGTTGCTGGAATTAAGTTTTTTATATTAATCAGTGTGTTAAATATTATATTGTTTTTGATATGGGTAAACAAGTTATATGCTAAAGCTATTCATATATGATACATATATTGAAATAAATGATCGGGTATTATTAATCATTTTATTATTATTTAAAAAAAAAAAAACATTTTAAAACATTGGTTAAAATAATAGTAGATCAAAACAAAATAACACAGTTTTTGTATATCAATACTTAATTTGAACTTTAATTTTGCCTTGCAAGGATGTTGTTTTTCGTTGCCCACATACTAATTGAAAATACAAATACGAAGGCACACAATTACGTATTTAGAAAAAAAAAATCTAACAAATAAGAGAACCATAATATTGATATCATTTTATAAAAAGAGAAATGCACGATTAAATAGAAGTTAACACAATTATGGTGTTTATATTCATTTCTTTATTCATTGACCATAATGGTTTAGTATTTAGCAGCCCACATTGTAAAAAAAAAAGTGGTTACGTCTCAATGTCTGGGAGGTTGTATATCTTAAAAGACTTCGTTGATCCTTTGAATAATTATTCCTGTCACACAGTTTCAATGCCCAACTTCCATTTAAACACTAACAAACGACGGCAGCAGGAACATTTAAAAAACACACTATCTAATTCGATACGACAACATATTTATTATACATCAACAATATAAAAGACAAGTACAATAATAAATTTCAATACTCTAGTGGTCGCCACAACAGTCTCTCAACGCTTGACTTCCTAATACACCTTACGGAGAGAGCACATGTTGTCTCAACCCAAGACCGCTCTGGACAATCGGACAATGGTCGCATTTAAAACAAAAGCAATCTGACCAGAAGTCCACAGGGGAGGTAAACAATAAGGAAGAGGGTATAAGAGTAAACTCCTACTGACTTTCTATTTCACACCTTACCGCCTTATGATAACAAATTTATTTTAATTTTTTTTTTCGTGATAAAATAACGGGGATTATGGGGGATTGATGGAAATTAATATCAAGAAGAATAACCCGTGAATACTTAGTACCGTTTAATTATAACATTATAAAATGACCTTAAAAGGGGTAGACCTACAATAAAAGGTTACTTACTTTTACACATCAAATACAACATCATAACTGAAAAATAGGATTTAAACTATAAGTGCGCACTTAGCCTATAATTAATTCAAAGAATACAATTGAATACAATGGTACTCCAGGTTATGAACGAAGAGAGACAGAGAGGAAGGTTTAACGTTGCAGACAAACGATCACTAACAGCAGAGGTCTCCGAACTACGGCCCGTAGAGACCTTTTTGTTTACTAGAAACGTCTGCTTTTTTTGGCATCCAGGAAACAATTTCACGATTCCCACTATTACAGGTGTACATGTGTAGTGTATCAATGTGTTATTAAATAAAAACTGAATAAAATGATATTAAATAAATAATTAAAAACCTCATCGATGTTTTCATTGTTTTTTTTTTTTTGTGGTCGGCCCCCGAACTGATGTTTGTTAGTTATTGCGGCCCTCAGGCTGAAAAGTTTGGAGACCCCGTCTTACAGTACAAACGGAGACCTCGCAGTACTTAGCGCTAGCCTAGTAGGCCTATTCTTGTTTTGCATGCGTGCGCAACATTCGATTTCAACGGCTTTCATACACAATAAAAACATATTTTTTAGCAGTGGCAGTTTTTCTCTTTCATTATTGTCCTCGTTGACCCCATCATTTATGAGTTAAAAGAACTGTAGCTGTGCTTCTAAGAATCAAAAATTTATAGAATGGAGGTGAAGAAATAAATAAATTATGTAATAACAAAATGGCGTTCGTGTGTGTTAACATCGCTAAACAGTACAGAATGGGTAAGTAAGTAAAGTACCCGTCGGACCGAATTGATCCATAGGTCCGATGAAGCAGCGTTCACTGTTTCTGTGGCCTTCACCCAAATTAATGTCAGGTAACCATCAGTGCTGGGTAGATTCAAGCCCTTCAGACCCGGGAAAAATCCTGGACTGCACCAGGATTCGAACCCGGGACCTTCGGCTCGCCAGTCGAACGCGCTGCCGCTCGGCTACCATATTCTGCAGGGATCAATGAAACCAAAGGGAGAGATCAAATGAGGGGTTACCATTGGCGTGGGGTGGTGCCTGGGAGGAGACATAAAAGAGGGTTAAATGAAAAGCGTCCTAACTTATACAGGGACAGACATAATAAGTCTTGATAACTATGTTTGTCTATTAATAATATATATAAATGTATTTAAATACGTATATATATATATATATATATATATATATATATATATATATATATATATATTTATATATATATATATACATATACATATATATGTCAATACATATACAAGTAAAAAAAGAGAAAGCTAATATTTTTGTTACGGCCAAAGCCATAAGTACGCCAGTTCGCAAACTGGCTGGCTACTTCGCACTTTGGCCGAGGCACGTGGAAATTGCTAGTGCATACTCTACTTTGGCCAGCCATTTCCATACATGGTCTAAGTCTAGTGTTTTAAACGATGTTAAATTGATATATTTCCTGATTTGTTCAAGAAACTTATTCCATGTCCAGATGCAACTGTTTACATTCTGACATCACGACTGTGTAGAACATTAGTTACCAGGCTGCTATTTACGTAAGTTTCGGCTCGCCCTAAGGACGAAGTATTGTATTCAACTATCAATTGATTGAGATATGTTAAAATCTAAATCGATTACCAAAATTGTAGACTTGTAAATAATGAACGCTATCTTTCATTTGAAAGGTCGATGTAGCACAAGTTAACTGCCAAACATAAATTTAATTCTGGTGGAAAGTCTCGACTACCATTAGAGGCAAGTGCAGAATAAATAATAAACATTGATGATCACTATTAAGTGGACATTTCGGACTCCTATTTGTGCAACAGTAATTTGAAGGGAATACACTCATGAATAAGTAGAAGTGTTTGAAGTTTCAAGGCGCATAAATGAGTCATACTTGCTAAAAAAATCCTAAATATGAATTACGCCCCTTTGTAAGCATTGAAGCAAGTTTTTCGTTTTTCATTGAATTTGTAGGGATAAAATATACAGCAAACATTGTAATCGTCTTACCTAATACAATGTAATTGGTAATTTGTTAATTAGTGATTATTTTTGTAACTAGAAAATTGGCTCAAAATCATATTATCTGTCTTTTTTTATTCAGTAGTGCTAAATTCTATATATTTATTCAGCATTGTATCAGGTGTAAAGTAATACGAAATTAGTTCTAGAAAATTAATCGTTGGAATTAGAAAAAAAAATGTTTTTATATTACTGAGGTAAAGAGAAGCAATTGTTTCACTAATGACTGAGATTATAAGGTTGACATCTTCAGCGAATTATAAATACTATGATCTCATTATATCAGGTCGATGAAGGCAGTAGAAAGGTTTTCATTGTGTAAGAGTCACTAATCTAAATACTAATTAATAAAGTAGATATAGAAAAGAGACGATAATGAGTCTTACACTAAGGTCATTCACAACACAAATTATCCAATTTACGTAAAGCTTTTGTTTGCTAGAATGCTCTTGGCATTATTTAAGTACGTTTGTGAAGGCCTATTTTTTTATATTGTTTTTTTCTATTGTAATACATATAATATTTAACTAATTACAAATCGTATTATAAAGCACCAACATATCATATGTTTTATTCCGGTTGTCCTAGTCATGTGGTTTGTTTGTAAGATTGCACAATCCATATATATCTAGCATTACTAAGGTTTAGTCAGTAGGCCTATATATCTACACAGCGATTTACACACTCACAGTTACACAGTCACTTATACTGTCAACATTTTTTATTTGTAGTTTACTCTACTAGTCGGTATACCTATGGGCCTCAAAGCGGCGTAGTGTGTAAACCGCCAGTACTTTTCTTTAGAAAACACCGGCGGGCTAACGCATATGGGACAGCCCCCGCAGCATGTCCGAGATTCATTGCACTGCCGAGAGGCCACGGGGTCTCGGTGGGGAGGAAGCAATGGACGCTGCAACCTGTCTCACGACCCACCCGGTGCCTGGATGCCTGTGCCTATAGTACAGGATTTGTGCTACCTGGTGACAATGCAGATATACGGCGAGCCACCACGATAATGATCCTTAGGGGAACCGCAGCGAATGGTCGCTGGCCTGCGAAAACCTTCCCTTTTACATGGCACGCCTTAGGCGTGCCGTGGGGTGGCTCGAGCCCGGACAGAGTTTTGAACTCAATTCTAATGCGTTACGCCCCGGAGTAAGAGCTTCGGCTCGTCCGGGTTTTAAGAGACTTATAGTATAGTACTAGTCGGTATAGGGATTGTTTAGATACAGTATTTGTTCACAGACTTACCTTACATTTTATTTTCATTAAATGTGAGCTCATGTTACCCATGTAGTTATTATTGTTAAATACGATAGGCTTAGTGTTTTAAATTAGTTTCCTTGTTTTTTAGTTATGGTTCTAGTTAATAAAAAGCATTTTCAAATCACGTTTCATCAACTCATTATTAGGATCACTGTTTGTTTTATATGCCGATTTTAAAACAGATTGATAAAATTGATTTGTTTCCTAGCATTGTTAGGGTTAGAAACCATATACTTACAACTCGATGAATTGCCTCCAGATAAAAAACCAGTAAAGCTAATATTATCGTCTTTCGTTTTCCAAATTTCATACATCTTGTTTTAGACTAAGCTTAATACAATTTCTTTTCACCTATCAGACGAAAGAGAAACATTAAATTGTTGTTGCAACATATTTAATCTAATGTGCATATATTTAATCAAAATGTGAAGCTAGATACAAAAATGTTTTCTAATTGCGTTTAAATAATCATAAATTAAATGTTACAATAGATACACTTAAATATCGCAGTTTGTTATGAAATTGTTTTTACTTAACATGATTAGCATTTTACACACAATACTGCAATGCTTGATATATTTTTTTCTCCTTAGTCATATTGTGAACAATTTTTAAAGTTGAATAGATAAAACAAAAATTAATAATAACATATTTAAGTAACTAAATTCAGCAAAAAAAAACTTCAAATATTTTGTACTATGATATTATTATTGCCCATTTTTCTGATATGCTGTCTGCAATAAAGAAATTAATGTTTCTAAATATTGTTGACTAGTAATTAAATGTGTAATATAACTATATTTTTATTTAAAAGTATGATTAATATGATTTATCGACTCTAATGATTATGACAGTCCATATCTGAGTCAAAAATCATGTTACGTTAAAGATGACACTATTTAAAAATATAAATATTATAATCTTAGTTAATTTTTACTAATTAGTAGTATTTTAAATTGTATAAGTGACATTATATTTACATGAATTGTTAATATTTTTTTTACAGCTGGCTAACATTAACATTAGTAACTATAATACTTAATGAACCGGTAACATTAAAAGATTTCACAAAATGAACAATTCAAGTGACTTTCAGAATAACTTTGATGGAAACCAAAATGACCCTGTAAGATGGGATACACTGCGAATAATTATATTTGTATTATATTTTTTATAGGCAATGTTTTTGTTTTACTTGGTATAGTTGGAAGCATTCTAAACATATTTATTCTATCACATCATAAAATGAGAGAATCTCCCAATTTGATATTAATGGCACTTTCTGTTTGTGATCTTATTTGCTCTATTACACAAGTATTTTTCTTGTTGTCTTTTACATTAGAATATTATGTTGATTTCATTGGATATAAATGTATAGCAGCGTATTAGTATGCGTATTTTGATTCATTTAATTGTGTTGCATTAATGACCAGCATACATTTAATGACTTTAGTTTTTATAGAAAGAATGTTAGCCTTATCGAATGAAAATTTGCATCATCGTAATAATACTTTTAAATTTTGCGATTCGGGCCCCAACATTTTGGATATATGATGTTCGTTTTACAGTTTATAATAATACATCCCAATACTTGTTTTAAAAGACTTGTTATAGTCTGATGAATGAAAGAAAGTAGTATAAGCCAGTATAAGGGAAATGACTCATGTAATGTAATTGAATATAAGCCAGTATAAGGGAAATGACTCATGTGATGTAATTGAATATTAAGATGCAAGAATTAAAAGGGCAATTTTCTATCCTGTCCTTGAATGTCAATCATAGATTTCTACGTCGCAGTTAGTTCTGGGGAAATTGCGTTGTTAGCTTTAAGTCTTGAGATTCACGAGGAAAGTGAGGCAAAATGCGCGAGTGATCATGGGACGAGAGTTGAATATATTTTAGTTAACGTCTAGATCTTGTCTGAACAAGACGTATATGAAACTGTGTGTACTTAAAATATGGACTTAGTCTTTGTGAAAATGTTTCTCGAAGATAAAATTATGTTTATATTTGGAATGTAAACGATTTATTTGTATATGTGATTAAATTAATGTGCTGCAGGTTGGGGTTACTTCATTTATTATACATAAGAAATATTGTTGAGTCTGTCTAATTAAGACAGAACAAAGTTAGTAGTTACACACAAACAAGATGAAGCAAACAAGAATAGATTATTTTAATGAATTGGTTTAATGGTTAATTAAAGAACCATTAACAAGACTACTTCGTTCAAAATTATGACATACTTATGAATTGTTCTCATTACTTAGTTCTTCTTCTTCTGTCAGTGAATGATGGCATTCCAGTAATAATTATCTTAATTTGTACATTTATGACATTGACTACAATTTTTCTTTCGTCTAAAAAATAAATCAAATTTATCATCAAATGCCATAACTAAAAGAAAAAAAAAAGAAATGAAATCTGTGCAAACTGCTTTAATTATCTGTTTGTTAGTAATGTTTTCTGTTTTAATTCAGTTCTTTGTGGAACAGCTAGTTACCTCGATTTTAACTAAATCGAGATCATTGATACTTATATTTTATATTATAGACAATGATGTTTTGGAAATTAATTCATTTTTTAATTTTATTGTTTATGTTACAAGTAGTCCGAAATTCAAAAAAAAACATTTATCAATTTATTTCAAAAACATAAATAAATACGGTAAAAAATAAATGTTACATTAAATCAGAATTAAGCTGTAAGTCACATATAGGTCATTTTAAGTTATAAATACATCTTAATGCCAATTTTCGATCGAATCCATTTGGTAAAAAAAAAAACAGTGCAAAAATTCAAATCGAACAGATAGTCTCTATTTTACTATAGCCTCTGTATAGAACCTAATTTTGAGAAATTTCAAATTAACTATTTTAATATTATAGTCTGAATTTCACAATTTAAAACATTACATTTAAACATAATTTATCATTATTATTTAATACAAGGAATGTAACTGATCTTTTAGGATATGGAAACATAGTTAGAAATAATTTAAATCTGTTGACTTGCGATTTATTTCTTAGTAGAGGAGCACATTAAGGATACTTTGTAAACTATGATCTAAAGAATATTCATATAAACTCATAGTTAGAAAATTAGAAGAAACCAAGAAACCCTGGATAACACCAGACATCCTGGAGCTGTGTGACGAGCGACGCCGATTAAAGAAAACAAAGACAAAAGACCAGGAAGAAGCCAATAAATACAGAACAATAAACCAGACAATTAGGAAAGGTATGAAAAGGGCAAATAAAAACTGGATTGAAGAACAGTGCAACGACATTGAAAACTGTTTAAGGAAGAATACTAGCAAAAAAGCATATCAAGTAGTAAAAGAACTAACCACCACTAAGCACGGGCGCACCACCAATATACAGGATAAGGATGGAAGAAACATGACTGAGGAACCAGATATCTTAAAAAGATAAATGATGATTGTCTTAAAATGATCCCCCATGTACGTTAATAATAGACTAGTCCCAAAATCAGAACACTTCCATTACAGAGAATGAGAGAGAGCTCAGAGAGAGAGAGAGAGATGTTAATTGTATATGGACATAAAAGGAAAAGATCTAGTTTTAGCCCCTCCCACAAACTTCGCGTTGAAAGAAAAAAAAAATAGGTGTATATTGGTACTATGTGACACGAGGAAAACAAATAAATTGACCCCCAAGGTGCACACAATAAAGTGGTTTATACGTAGACATAATTCAATGGGCAAAACAGTAGAGATCAGTTGGATGGGTGTATTGACATCAGAGCAAAATACGGGTGAGCGGATTCCATTGAAATGAGGATATGCAATAATAATTGATATGGGTAAGGGGGGGGGTGTACATTTGGCGAGTAAGTGGGTGTTCGAGTTAAGTCTGTAAAGCTATAGCCTAAGTCAAAAGGTATAAGTCGAGCCAACGAAGTGATAGTTAACTATAACGTGCGCAAGCGAAATATGATATTGTGGTTGGCACTGCTCTTTTCGTTTGTTTACGTGAAAATAACCCACAACAGAGGGTCCTTTTATGGCCATCGCTCCGCTTGGAGAGGAATGGTGCAACGTGTCTAATAAAGTGGTAAAATTTGTAAAGATGAGTGTGTTAAGGAACGTCTATCTGGTTCGCATTCTATATTAACATTTAAAGCGCCGGACTTTGTACAAAATCAAGCCTTTAGACTATAATGTGGACCGTCGCAAACCGCTTCCAAGGCAGCGATGGAAAAAATCATGGCCTTGTCTGTTTACGCGAAGGAAACAGGCCGTTATCACCGCTTTCGAGCGTTATTAACGGTAGGAGGAACGATCACCTCTCAGAAAAATGATGGACACCTGGGTCCCTGCAAATAAGATAACGTAACCCCTAGGAAAAACAATAGAGTGTCTGAAACCGCTCCGAATGAACCATGCTCATTGTAGAATGCTCGTAAACGAAACCTCGAGTTGGAGAATGAGTAATGATACGCGAGTTGAGACGAGTCTGACAAGTGTCGAGGTGTGTGGCAACATCTAAATCTGCCTATTCAGGACGACCTATGGTGGAGGCTCTACAGAAATGAACAAGCCACAATTGTACAATTCTTAACTCTAGGCCCCACACTAATTTTCGATGTCCAATTCGCAGTGTGGCAAAAGAGATGGTCGAGCCTGTGCAATTTGACTGGGAACTGTCAACAGTATTTATGGTGATGTATCTCTCTTGCATTATAAAGTATAGCTCGTTCTCCAAGCCCCAAGAAAGTAATAATTAGATCGTGTTTTTACTATGAGGGAAGTTAGGCTCAAGTCTGGTGTGAGAGCGTAAATCTCTTATATAGCAATTGGAATGAGAATATGGGAAGGCGACACACCGTATACATACGTTGGCGTAAAGTGGCATAAAGAAGATGTATGTGTATTTCTCTTCCTACATCAAATCAGAGCGGGTATGAAGATTGCCTACTCATAGATGTGTACTAATGCCCATTTAATTTTTGTCAGAACTGGTTCACGTTAAAAAAATAATATTCAACCTGCATTTCTTTTTTACTATATTACATTAACACCTGACCATTAATTATGTGATACGAATCCTTACATAATTGCCAGTTATATGGTATTGCATCGACGATATACTGGTGGTCATTTTCACCATTGTACATGTCGAAAATTAGTTTGATGAAGGTGTACTGGTCAATATTATAATATATTTATGACAATCATTTAATATATTAAAATAACGGACGAGACCAGCATTTATTACATTATTCAAAATCACGGGCGTGCAACTCAATTTATTACATTATTGTAATATTATAGTTCTTTCAAATAACTTGCAGGTGACTGAATTAATATAGGTATGATGTATTTTTGGCTTGAGCCCCCATTATGAAAGATTATTGATATTATTCTTCATAAGTGTTATTAAACATTTCAATTGATTATTATTCAGCACAGCAATTATATATAATTGTATGAGTTTAGTATTTACTCATTTGAATTATTTGTAAACGTGTCTAAAGGGTAGGTCCTGTTTTTTTCTCCCTGAGCGCTTTGACTATGTATAGCATTGAGTTCACCATTCATTACAGTGCCATTTGATATTTATATAGGCTGTTAGTTCGATGTAAATTGGAACAATTGATTCATTAAGTTGATGTATAAAATTGTATACTACACCACAAACAATTAAACGAGAATAAGTAAATGAATCCTTCGTCAACAGTTAAACAATGAATTTAATTGGGTATATCACAAAGGGGGGGGGGGGTCCAATTTGGATACGATGGTTGGCTGACAAGTTAATATTCCAAGTAAATAAGAAGATATAATATGCCAGCGTATCAGCTAAGCACATGAAATAAGTGTAAACACGCATGGTAGTTTAAAATATAGATTCCGTAAGAATACTATTAAGAAAATACAATAAGCCTTATCAATAAAGCATGGTAGTATTTATGTAACATTAGAATATTATAGTATAGCTTCCTGGAGTATGTACAAGCTTAAAGCTGGAAAAGAGAACGACCCTCGATTGCATAGCCTTTTTATAATGAGTCAGTTTGGGCGTTTTAATCGGATCTATGGATTCGTAATCCTCCAAGAGACAATAACTCTGCATGATGCAATTGAAGTTTGGTAGAAAATACTTTAGTAATCGATCAAATTAATATCCGAAATCGTTAATAAGATAGACGCTATAAGACGCCATCTTTAAAAGGACCTTTCAATGTTTGATTTTAAATAAGGGAGATATTCATTGATCAACCAATATCTCTCTACGGCGCATTAGTGTTAACAAAAAACATTTTAAAATATCTTCCCAGTTATTAATAAATTATTATGAAACGGCGTTTCGTACCAAATATATAACCTATTTTAATAAAAAAAACAAGGCACTAGTATCCGTAGGTTGGTGTGAAGTTATAAGAAATAGTTTGAGCAATAGGTGCGATATTAGTAGTATCCAGGAAGTGTGTGTTTGACGTCATGTTTTGTTTACTTGGTGCCTATGTTGGAATGAAATAAGGAAGTCTGAGTCTACCATCGTTAGGTTGTCCTATGTTGGACTGAGTTTGAGAGTTGAGTAAAGGTATTGGTATAGGCTCGAAGATTGATGTTGGTTGTTGACTGTTGGATGTTGGTCGTCGTTTGTATTTCTACACATCAAGTTATAATTAAAGTTATTGCCCAAGAGACACATCGTTGTTGTACTTCAAGCATTCAAGTTGTGTTTTATATAACTTATCAAACAAAGCTAAATCCAGGTCATATTAACATAGAACTATTTATTTTTAAAGAACGCCTGCTTACTTACCAATAATATTAAAAAAAAAACTACCCAACATATAGGCGAGCATAACGTTAAACACATTTACTCCCCAGGGACAAATAATAATTTTAGACAAATCTGCGTAGGTTCAATATTCAAGCATAAATTTCCAATTAATATACATAATGTTCATAATATTGTTGTCATATACCACGTACAAACCCACATAATTTACAGCGTTATTAAAGAAAACTATTTTAAAAAATAACTTTACAATTATTAAATAACTAGTGGTTATGACCGTCAAAATGACGGAGAAACAAATGATTACACTGTGTTTTGTTAAAATAAAAAGACCGAAAAAAAAACACTATTTCAATAAAAACTGTACTGAGAACGTATCTTTTCTTTTAAAGCATTTCAAAGGGAGATCAGTTTGAAAAGGCGCTCAGTTTAGACCTGTAACAAACGGTGATTATCAATAGGTCTAGCTTTGTTTTAAAGAAATACTAATTAAGCAATATTGTTTATATAATACACATTTTTTTTGGAGGACAATTCCAATTTATACATTTTACATTCGTTCCGATTAGTTAAACGGTTTAAGAGCCTATAGGGGACAAACATATATAAATATATTAACAAAGATATAAACAAACTAACGTTAATTATATATATATATATATATTGTTAGGTTACAGTGTATACATAGTTTAAAACATCCTTTTATTAATCCCTCGACAGAGTTTATCTTTTAAAATACTTTAATTGTAGGGACACGACTGTTTATTTTTCTTTGTTGACTTAAAGTTAAGTAAGCTATAAACGCCCCACTCTTGAGACCAGTGTAAACCAGTTTAGGACCAGACGCTAACGCGGAGGAATATGCAATTAGCCTCTGACGTCGCTTCGCGCTTTTTTGAGGTGCTATATAAGATAGACACGCAGAATATACTTCCTCTTCCCGCTTATGTAGCTCTGACAGTAGGACGCTACGCCTTCTACACCTGTTATCGCCATTTGTATTTTTTTCACTAATACCGTTTGATTTGCAAGTTATAATAAAGTTTCTTCATTTATTAAACAGTCAAGGAGTTGGTTTTTGAATTACTAATATTGTTGAGGACATTTGAATGATAACAGGACAGGTTAACCAAACTTGGAAAACTGCTGCAGACTATTTATCACTCTCAGAACGAAGTGAGTTCCCGCTGGCCTTTAAAAATCCAACCCTAGTCAACCGCCAAAAGAATTGGAGTGAAAGCTACAATTTAACAATATGTATATGTATATATATATATATATATATATATATATGTATATGTATATATATATATGTATATGTATATATATATATATATATATATATATATATATATATTTATATATATTTATATATATATATATATATATATATATATATATATATTGTTTTAACCGTACGTTATCAAAGTGCGTACAATTATTAAGGCTCCATTATTATGCATAAAGATAAAAAGTTTCCTTTCTAATAGTTCTTAAACAAATTAAATGAAATTTATATACAATTTAGTAAAATATTATTTTTCTCTATCTCCGATTTAACATTTATTCAATTTTTTTTTTCATCTATGGTTCTAAGACTGAAACTTATATCGATTACAAGTATTAGGCTAGCGCTAAAATAATACTAACATGAGGTCATAGCAAGACCAACAGCCTGTAGACCGTAGACGTTTAAAATTTTAGAAATGCTAAAATGCTAAAATGCTAAAATGCTTTTCACACTCACATAATCTGTAACAAAGATAAAACGGTTTAAATGACCACATTAAATATGTGAACATTTTATATTTTGTAACTTACCAGATCCAGAGCTATATGTTTTTCTAAATATCATAGAATTATATGAAAATTATAAGAAAAGCAATATCTTGTTGCTAACTACGTTTATAATAGTTACGAAAATGAGAATACATCGAAACATTTTCCCGTTCAATAATTTATTACTATATATTATTATATATAATTTATTAATTTTCTTAAGAACAAGTTTATAATTTTTAAAAACATGTATACAACGCCTTTTTATTTTTGCATTTTTTTTTTTAAGAAAAAAATAAACCAATGTATTTTTAAATTTTGAACTACTTGTCACATAAACAATACAATTAAAGGAAGAATTAATTTGAAAGAATACATTCACAATGATGTAAGTTGCCCAGACTAACATGTCTGTAGGAAAAAACATGGAAAGAATTTGTTGAGCAATGAACGAATTAGTACAAAAGTCATAATTAACATACAAATAATCAAAAACATTTTAACACACTTCAATTTTTTTTCTTTTAGCTACTGCCTCACTTGATGATAAAGTTGTTTTATTTTGAGATGAAAGTGAAATTTTGTTTATAGTCATAATTGTACACGTTAAGATTACAATCATTGGAAGAACAAAATTTAACAATATCGTCGAAAAGTATGTGTAATCTGAAAGTAACTTATAATTTTGAGACACATATTCCTTAAAAAATAACCATGGTATAGTCATGTTGTTGTATTTTATAAAAATCATATCTCGACCAAAAAAGATCGGAGCTCGAATGGAAATATTAAATAGTAATATTGCAAATAAACACACTTTCATACGATATATTGTAATAATTCTTGACACGTGAAAAGGAAAACATACAGCTAACATTCTTTCTATTGAAACTAAAGCCACTAAGTGAATGCTTGTCATTCCTGTAACGAAATTAAATGAATCAAAATATCCCATATAATACATCGTTACATAACAGTACTAATAGAAATCTATAACCTGTAACGTATACTGTAGAAGAAAAAATACTTGTGTAAAAGAGTAAAAAAGATCACTTTCAGAAAGAGCCAATAATACCAAATTGGTTGAGTCTTTCATGTCATGATGAGATAAAATAAATATGTTGAGAATACTTCCAACTATACCAAATAATACAAGAACGTTGCCAACAAACGTATATAATACATGTGTCACTAAGGTATATTGTTCCCAACTGATTATGCTATTACTGTTTTCATCAGAAGTACCTGAGTTGTTCATTGTTCTTATATTTGTTTATGTAATACTTTAGGTCAATTGGATTTACAATCTGAAGTACCGGATTAAGTTTCCTGTAACGATATTATTTGCAAATTAAAATACTTATATAGCAAATGTTAATGAAATAAATAAATTTATCAATAATAATAAATAAATTAAAGCTGTGAGATACTATTTACCAACTTTTTAAAAAAAATTACCGAACAAAACATCTTAAACTTTAACCACATACAAATGTAATATTATTTATAGCAATCCATTTTCGATAGTATTGGTTGCCATGGCGGTAGCCGTCATATTGAATTGTAAAGATTCTATACAAATTGGACTTTGTCTTGATTATCTTTCAGCATTTGAAAATAGCTAAGAATTAATGCGATCATAATTTTATTTACAATGCTTATTTATAGTAACTAGTTGACCCGTGGACACACTGGGTCCATACAAAACATAATATAGAAATTAAAAGAATAATAGCGTGATTAACTATAGGGCGTTTGCAATCACGTGACAAAAAGCACGTGATTTGCGTTTACTTTCTATAATGGTGTACAAGTAATAATTGCCTCTGTATTAATAAAGTTTCATATAGGCTCGAGCTTTTTTTAAATGATGTGTTGTGTTTTAAGTCTTATTAAGATTTAAGCTGTATTATGTATGTTAAATAAAATAGGCAATTTTATTATTATCATAGACATAGATCATAGACGATGTGAGCCTATTAGTGACTTGACTAGATAGCTTATTCACCAACACTATCACTTGACATCGTAGCCTAGCCTACGAAACATTAAAAGTGTAGGCCTATAAAGTGAAATTGAAAGTGTAAATAGGTCTAGCCGGCCCTAGCCTAATCAATTAATCTACAGTACTACTATTTACCTCCTTATTTTTTAGTAGGATAGCCAATATTCAGATGTGAATTTTGCATGATAAAGAACAACTTCATTTTCACCACGTTACATTTGTACCTCAAGTGGGTTCTTATATTTACACAAATACGTCACTAAAAACCTAAGCCACGCCCACTAAGAACGCTCTATAGAGAGAAAAAAAAGTACAGTATAAACCAACAATGCAAACAAAACAACAGAGTGGGATGCGCAGCAATAGAAAAAAAAAAGTTAACCCAAATTTGCCTGTTCAACTTTATCTATCAGTAAAAGCAGAATGAAAGGAAAGCTACTCTCTTTTACGGCTAGGAGTTATTTCTTTTTTTTTTATTTACAGTTTTCATGTGTGTATAAATAGAGATCTTTATTTATATAAAATCAACAAAGTCAGCAGCATACGTGATTATTAAAATGGTTCTATTTTGGAAAGTTATGAGTAAATGTCCATTATAGGTTGTCCCGACCGATCAAACGGCATAATAGTCTATAGCGCTTAATTATATATACGAATATTCATTTTCATGTGTAGTCAGATATCTTAGATCCCCTCCCCCCTCATCACACATAATCCCAATGCGTGACCCCCTTCTCCCCCCTTTTATCGTGTAACGTAATTTATGGACGGTCCCTTAGGCGGCTGAGCATTGTGCTGGCCGAAAATCCCCTAGTATGCCGTGGCCACATAATTTGGTGAACGCTGCTTCACCAGCCCCTATGATCAGTTTGGTCTGAAAAGTACTTTACTTATTTATTTTTAAATATGCGCAATACAATTATGACTTTATAATTTGCAAATAAAAATACAATTAAAACATTATTAGTAGGTAAAAAAAATAATAATCAACTTACGTAATGAAATATATTGTATATCTACCATTGTATTATGCCTGCCATTGTATTATACCTACCATTGTAGTATGCCTACCATTATATTATGCCTACTATTGTATTATGCATATCTTTGCATTATACTTACCATTGTATTATACCTACCATTGTAGTACAAAATGTAAAGAGAATAAACATATTCATATCAATGTTAATCTTTAAATGTTTATTAAAAACATAGAATTAGGATAAAAGCACATACAATTTTGTAAACAATTACTTAAGTTCGTAGATTTTTCATCTAATTTAGAAGTGAAATAAATTGTATTTACAAGATAATGTATGTATGTCTATCTTTTATAATTTTCGCTACACGTATTTAGGGTATACTATGTAGAACTTGCTTTCATTATTTCTATCTTACTATTGATCTACTAAATACATGTTTATCAAGCCTGCCAACAGAGTAAGAAAATGCATAAAAAGCGATTTGTAAGATTCCCGTAAATGAATAATACTGTAAAGAAAAAAATGTACATATTCAATTACAAGTAAAGTTATTAACCTAAATATGCAATAATCTTTAAGATTGAAAAAATCGCCTAATTCATTGTTAATCAAAAAGAATAGTTTTGGTTATGGATACAAAATGTAGGCTATGTATAATTGTTTCTAGTTTATTACAAATTGTGTAATCAATAAAAGACTTTGTTCATTGTAAGAGATAAAGATGACAAAACATCTTGTGCCTATTATAAAATCGATAAACTCTGTCACTTCATTGGTTTATTAAGATATTAACAACATTTAGTGTTTAAGAAGTTTCTAACACTATAAAGTCATTATATAAAATAAACATGATGAAGGAACATACTGTATATCGCTAATATTTTATTATCGTTTTTTTTTTTTTTACTGAAGCATTGTATTATTATAGATATAAGGATAAGGTAGTAGATATGTTTTCATAACTAAACGTTGGTTAAGTATATATGTAGGTTTTTATTAAGTAGTTAATAGAGTAGTGGTTATGCCCGTCGAAATGAAGGAGACACGAATGATTACAATATGTTTTGTTAAAATATAAAGAAAAGATAACTAACACTATTACTATTACAATAAAAAACTGTAGTGAGAACTTTGTTTCGGTGTTTAGTTATTGTTATTTTTTTTATTGAAAGCATTTTAAAGGGAGGTCATTTCTTGACTTTTTCTTCTTACATGTCCTAGCCATCTTAGGCGTCTTTCACTGAGGACTGCGAACATGCTTTGCGCGCTGGCGCGCGTCAGTACCTCACTATTAGGGACTTTGTCCTACCATTTAATGCCAAGGACGCGACGCAGACACCTCAGGTGAAAGCTATTTAGCTTGCACTCATTGGACGCATATGTTGTCCATGATTCACTTCCATAAAGCAGCTTGCTGATGACGCAGGCCTGGTAGACACATAGTTTGGTCCTTTCTGTCAGCTTGGAGTTTTCCCAAACCAGTTTACTAAGCTTAGCCATTGTCTATTAATAAATCAAATTTATCATCAATTGAGGCTACAATAAAAAGAAAAACAGAAATGAAGTCTGTGAAAACAGTTTTTATTATGTGTATGTTAATTATGGCTCTTGTAATAGTTCTTGTCTTTATTCAACAAATAGCTGCCAGAATATTGTTTACTAATGATTTACTTGCCTTCTTAAAGTACATTATTGTGAATGTATTATTTCAAATTAATTCTTCGTTTAATTTTATTGTTTATGTCACTAGTAGTCCGAAATTTAAAAATACATTTATCAGCCTGTTTCTTAAGTATACAATAATAATATAGCAAAAAAAAATAATATATTTTTTTTTTTTAAATTTTAAACTTATTTAATATAAAATATGTATTAATAAAAGTAAAACATCAACATGCTGCTAGATTCGCAACACGATAGGATGACGGTAAGTGGGTCAATTATTAACCACCCGAAGGTCCGGGTGCATACATGCATACAAAGCGCAGTTTATAATAATGATTTAGTAGAACAATTCCTAAAAAACAAAGTCTTTGTGTACAAAACTTAAAACAAAAATTATTTAGCAGTTCACACATTTTCGCCAATTGTTACCAACATAGTTTAACAAAAAAAGAAGGTCAACTTAAATGTTTACGTCTGGGCTTATAAAAAATATTAATATCACTAAAAATATTTTTAAAAAAACTTAGAAATATTCACTATGTGTTTTAAAGATAGAAACGTACAAATAGATGAAAGTACCAATAGATGAAAGTTAATTCAATTCTGTTTTTTTTTTCATTTTTTTCTATGTGTTTGTAATATATGAGGATTTTACCACATTGTATAAGAAAAGAGAGGAAATTAAAGACCAAGTGAAGAGCTTTTTATCAAAATTGAGTTAACATTTGATTTTGATAGTAAATAGTGTATTCAGTATCTGAATGTTAAAAAAAACATTTATACAAAATATCAAAGATACATTTTAAGTAATTAGTTCAATATTTGCACTTAAATGTGTGTGTTTTTCGGAAGATTACTCCAAATCTCGTAGCCATTTGAGATGTTTTTATTTCCGGCAATATAGGAAAGTGACGTAACATAAAGGATTCCGACTAGGAAAAATGAATATTGTCACGTGTTTTGAATCTATTGCCACATGTTTTGAATCTTTTCCCGGTTCTTATTTTTAACAAAATGGTTAAATATAGATTTATAGCGTCTATTTTTATTTATTTATTTCCCTTGTGATACGTCACTGCCGTATGAGGCTATTCCAAATCTCGTTCCTTTGAGAAAAACCTCTTCACTTGGTCTTTAATTAAAAAAGGCACCCTAATTTTGCTTATTAATAAAAATTTCAATAAAGATTAAAGCCGTAATGATCTTATAGTTAAAAAAAAAAATATTGACTATGTTAAATTAAGAAAAAGATGCACGAAGTAAATAAAAGTTAAAACATTATTATATTGTATATATGATTTTCTGGCTATAGCAATAGAAATTTGGTTATTTTTCTAGGTATCAACAAAAAAAAAAACATACAGTAAACCAAAGACTATAGTCTTGAGTAAACACACACACACACACACGCTGTACTTCGTGTACATTCAATATAACAATGCGCACCATATATTTTACAAATTAAAGACATTTACAAACTGATTTTGGGGATTTGGATGGAGATATATCACTGAAAGTTTAATAGATAAAAGAAAAGGAAATGTTACAAGCAGTTTTGTAAAAGTGGAAAGTTTAGTAGAAAGTTTTGCCAAGTAATTTAGGGTGAAGTATGTCCATAATTTGTAAATGGAATGAAAAAAAAGAAGTTAGAAACTCACTTGTGTATGTTATGTTAACGGAATATGACTGAAAATGTGACATAATCAGTGATAAGCCATAAATATTCATACATTGACTACATACAAAGGTAACGTTGAAAAAAATTCTTTAAAAAGTTTAATTATTTGTTCGTGAATGAGTTGTAAATAAATAAAATATAAACAGTGTGCTTTAATATTTAAATATATTATTTTTAAAAGTATTATTATTAATATTTTTTATTTAATCATTTTAAAAAACACTTGCCATCTAAATATAAGAAACATTTTTTTTGTATTCCTTGAATATTTAAAGTCTTAAAAAAACGCTCAGATATTTGTTTTGTGTATTTTGTTTCACAAATAAACACTTTAGTTACACAGTTACAATAGTCATTAGTCTAATAGCAATTATTTTAAAATTAATATTTATGTGATTATTTCAAACATTTTATTGTTTGTTAATGTAGTTGTTGTTTTTTTCTCTTTTTTTGCATATTCTTTGTCATTATGAAATATATTTATATTTGTGTGCAAAAAATATCTAAGCGTTTCTTCTTCTTGTTAAAAATCTTGGATGATATTATTATACGCTGTCTTAGGTAGTCACATGAGCTAATGGCTGACTTTCAGATTATGGTAGATTCCACTGAGGCATGATTACTAATTTAATTATACAATATTATTTCATTTCCTAAGTACCCAAAGATATACCAAAGACATTTATGACTTTTTTTTTTTGTAACAGTTAAAAAAAAAGTTGAACATTAAATTGATCAGTGTTAACTAACTTGGTCACCCAATTTCGTCTTTGGAAAGGGTCCCACACAATATATGATAATATGATTGAAGAGTACGGACGCCAACGGGATCATCTGATTAGACTTACCTACTTGCTTGTTGCAGGTTGGGGGTGATTAGATCACTTAAGGTCCGACACCTGTCAGAATAATTGTGTTTTATATTTCGCATACCTAAAAATTTTAAACTGCCCAATCACATTTAGCTGTGTGTTTTATGTATACTAGGAGTAAAAAAAATTGTTAATATATCTTTTTTTTGCCGTAGCAACCATAAAAATGGTCGACAAAAAGTTTTATACAATTTCTTATAACTTTTTTAACAAAGAAGATAATTCAATTATGTTTTCTGTTATTGCTTTGAATTTACATTACCTATCTTCCCATGCATGATTTTGCTGATAGCTTTATTATTTAAAAAAAAAATGAATTTTCTACAAAAAATGCATATAAAAATTGCATATTGTCACATGACAATTCAAAAATAAAAAAAAAGTTACCAACGAATCTTCAAAATTTAAACAAACATAGTGATAAAGAAAACTGCCAACTATTAACCTTATGCGATGTTTAGTTATAGAGGCGTAGCAAAATAACCGAAAAAAATTTAGAAAAAATACAAAAGTGAGAAAAACCGGAAAAAAAAGAAAACTTTTCTCTGAAATAAACTAAACATGCATGTTTGAATGTGTTATATCAGGATTTTAAAGTTCAAATCTTGTGTAACAACTGTATTTTCTTATTAAAGCAATGGTTAAACTGCCTCCATATGTAAAAAATCTCACATACGCCAAAAAATTTTTTTTTACGCATAATTAAAAAGGTGTCTATCCTTAATCACCGCGTAAACTTTATAAGTTGGGATTATATTTGCACCTGAACCTCAAGTGTGTCGTGCCTTTTGTATGATTAAGTAAGGTGACTTTATTATGTCACACAGTGTGGCAGGCTCGTTAGTGTATTATTTCTTTCTTATAAGAGTGGTCTACATCTATATATGAGAGATGAATTATTCTCTTTCTATCATTGTTGGCTGCGTTTTGTCTTAAGAGATGGTCGAGGTACTGTGCTATAGATTAACGTATTGATGATCAAATGTATATTTATGTGTATGGAATTCCATGGCTCGTCCGAAGTAATTATGTAGAGGTTTGGCTATACTTAACACTATCGATTATACAGTCCCTAGAGAACACGAGCAATGACATTATATTCTGAAGTTTATTCACATGCATACTGAGTATACCGTAGCATAGATATCATACATTATTCTAGGTGCATAGTCCAACGAAATAAACAGAAAAGATTCATAATGAACTTTGGGTATCGGAGGGGGGGGGGAGCTCTACAGGGGCCAGAGTGGCGCCTGTGTCCAAGTCACAAAGGGGACTCCGACCAGGAGAACACCTTTAGAAGTCTATATTCGTATACATGTTATATTTTCTTTTGTTGGTCGAGGAAGTGAGGAGGGACGGGAGGGAGCGAAGGTCAGAGACGGTAGGCTCAAGGATGATTGCGTCACATATGACCTTGACTTGTTTTCCGATCGTCCGTAGTATGGGGAGGGGGTGGGGGCGAAAAGCACACAAGTGATACATCATTTAGAATGGTATGCATAAAGTAGACTTATTAACAATCACATTAGACAATATGCATGAATGGAAACTAATGTCAATAACTAGTCATATAACAATAAGTAATTACTTTTGGGCATGCAGAACATATACAAATATATGTTAATAAATTTCAATGCAAAGCTAAATACTAAATACATTAAGTGTTACATGTAGGAGTGAGAAAGGAAAGACACATTCTTTCTCCATTCAGACCTTCAATAGTGGCACATAATGTCAGTGGTTTGTACGTACAGATGATACGATTATATTATCTTTTAATAGCGGATTGTATTTACAACCTTCTTAGTTGCGTGTGACGTTAATCTTGCCCAATACATCACTTAGCTGATACAGGACTTACTGAAGGCAGCAACATAGTTTCAGTATAGGCTTACAACGGCTGGCTGGGCTGCAGTTAGCACACCAGACTGTCAACAAACCGGCTTGGGATATAGCCCTGCCGCGGACCGATCCCTTACGCCTTGGAGAAGGTTTAGGTCTAGTGGATTTAATAATCTTCCATCTAGAAAGAACGTCTGTAAACGTATAAGATAACAGAAAAAAAACAAAGCATCCGATGCTAGGCTGTATATTGACTCGAAGGTGATCTCTTAAAAAACGAGCCAAGGGCCAGCTTAAGAATATTAAGAAAATAGATAAGCCGTACCAGGATTTGATTTACCGCTCTCCAGTCATTATTCTGATTACTTACAGTTACACGCGGAATCCAATAGATTATCCGTTCATCATTATGCAGATATAATTAAACTATCAAGGCTAACTTCATCAGTTAGAACAGCTCTCACGTCGATGAGATTTCCACATCTTCCTTCTTTTCTTTTACTTACTTCTCTCATGTTGGTGCACACCTTTAACAGCGCTTGGTGCGACGTCAGGAAAGGTATATTATAGTCATTGTCATGATACGGTCTGTTTCAAAAGTGGTATTGAAGGAATGTGACCTCTTTAGCGGGGACATCCCCGTGTCAACGCACCTCCATCCATCATTAGAGATATACGAGGCAGAGGTGATACAAAAGTGCAACCTAAAATGCGACCGCCCTATAGGTGCGCCTGTATAAGGTTAGCCTCGGATAGTGGTTGGAGCTAAGATGACATTCTTGCCTGCACCAGATGCATGAATTGATCAGTGTTGACTAATTCGGCACATAACACACCATTTTTAGGAGACGTTATTGCAACTCGGCTACACGAGAGTAATCTCAGTTGTGAGCGGCATTACCCTTTGACTCTCGGACTCTCGGTTTCATCGATAACATGGTGCAATTCAATTTCATCTGTAGCCTTCTCAGTCACAATAGATTCTAAGTTTTTCTGTCACCTTGGGATCAGGCTTTCATTTTCCACCTGCCAAATCATTAGTAAAAAGATCCCGTCAAGTGTTGAATTTATTCCTATTGCTTATATAATGTAATTAGTAAAGTACCCGTTGAGCTATTGATCATAGGACCGGCATACTAGGAAAGTCGAGGACAACACAACGCCTATCTCAGACAAGGACCATCCAAATGTACTTTACCCCAACTAATGTCAGGTACTCTTCAATGCTGGTTATACTCAGTGATACCCTCAAGTCCAGAGAAGAAAATTCTAGATTCGAACGCAGGACCTTCGGTACGCCACGGGCTTATAAAGTCCCAACTAATTCCTACCTAATGCCAGCAACTTATACGCTATTTAATATAGTTGTATTAGGATGTTTCCTATTTTAATACTCAGCAGCAACACATTTTCCAATTTAATTTTATTGCTAACTATGGTAAGACAATTGATCTTAATACCGACAAAAAGGCAGCTTATATATATGTATCTAGATGAGATGCTCAGCGTTGTCATCATTTTAAGGGATATCATAAAAGAGGAGCACCAAAATAAGAAATGTGAGGTTATATTTAAAAAACTAAAACATAATCACTTTATATATCAAACCAATATGACAGGTTATTAGGTTAATATAATGGATACAACTACAGAATATAAATTAAGAAGAGTGAGACGAGTAAGTGTTCATATTTCTCATCCTGGCTCAATTCTACTATATAAAACGTAGCAAAAGTTCCCTTCATAATGGTATGTTCTAAAAACATGCTCAGGATGGAATCAAGGTGCAAGCAACCCTACAGCACACTGTGGCGTGACGAGAAACTTATTGTACGGTTCCTGGACTATATTCTTCTACTGCGAATTCCCCATAATGGTAAAGGAAAGTAAAGTACCCGTCAGGGAAGTTTTTAAGGCCACAGCATACTATGTGATTGTGTGGCCAGCACTATGCACAGCCGCCTTTACTTTACTTCAACTAAGGTTAGATACCCACCAGAGTTGGAGAGACTCAGTGACACCCTCCAGACGCGGGAAAAAATCATACCCTGCACCAGGATTCGAACCCAGGACCTTCCGTACTAAAGCCGAACGCGCTGTCGCACCGCCACTTTTCCCCCTTACCTAGATATATTGGCCACATTGATGCACTTTTATAAAGTACACAATGGACCGTTTAGTTTTACTAAAGAAATACATTTTATAATACTATATTAAATTTTGTCTTGATCAGTTTTTCGCGGGCCTCGAGTAACATGAAATGCAACCTACAATAAAAATGTATTATAATATATAAGCAGCCACTATTTCTCTTAGCGAACATTTCGTTGTTTATTTATATATATATATTTTGTTATCAACTAAAAATACACGTTTAAGCTTGCCAAGGGGAAACAATAAAAATTAATACTTTTTTAAATCTTTAGATCTAACAATTATTTCTACATCTCACACATCATAAAAACCATTTAATGCTAAACATATTCTTTAAAAAGGGACATTAGTGAAGTCAATAAGTAGGTAATTGATAAAATGGGCAATGAAAATAATAACTAACTTTCTGCGACCTTTTATAAATAAAAAAAAAATATCGATTAATTTGTGCAGATGAAATATACTGTAAAATAGTATTTTTTTTTTATCAGTGTATTTCCTTCTGTGGTAGTAACTAAAAAATTGACACAAAGAGGTCAAGGCTATTTCTTTGTATATTGTTATCGTAATTGATTGTCTCAAACTATTTAGCATTTACATCAAATAACACCATTGTTTTGGTTTCAAATGTAAAAAAAAAAAATAGAGCTACATTCTTCTAGTTGTGAACAAAGAAAACTGTTATAAGGTTATGAAAGTGAAGAGAAGCGATTGTTACTATATTTAAAGAGAATAATAGTTCGAGATGACTAGCCAAGTGGAAATAAAATGATATCATTCATTATACATGGTCAATGATGTTGTTAGATTACTAATTAGTATACTAATGTATCTCTCTCTCTTCTCTCTCTCTCTCTCTCTCTCTCTCTCTCTCTCTCTCTCTCTCTCTCTCTTACACTTTGACGCTGCCAGTAAAACGACAAAGCTTCGCCATGTCTCCCTGGTCTGAACGAGCTAACTGGCTTCATGACAGGTTTTGTTAATGGTATTATTAATTCATTACGACATACAAATAAATATATTTCCTTAAAGCAGATACGAAAGATCAAACACCCATTGTTTCAATAACATGTAATACAATTGTTTTCCTGTTAATGTTTTCTCTAAAATAGCTCACATCCTTTATTGATTAAGCTCTAACTATAACAATAATTCCGAGATTTTCTTGCTATTGTACATTTTGTAGATAACAATTGAAGTAAATAATTTTAAAAGCCATTTTTATCGATTATTATGAACCAATAGTGACGACTTAAAGTATTATTACAAATAAATCTTTTTTTTTACTCTAGTTTCTTTGTTGGGTAAGGTGAAATGGCTTGGGTATTAAATATCAAATAGAACATATTATGTTCATAATGAAATTCAAGGAATAATACACCCAGTAATGTCTTTAAAGTAACATAATAAATGAACACATTTTTTTTTATTTTACATAATTTACATAATACACATCTTTTTTTTTCAAGTTTTAAATTTATATATATGGATGATTACATTTAACAGATGCTTTTGGAGTTTATTTTTACTTTTCTTTTTAATAACATTTCATTGTAAAGAGGCTATCCAGTTATAATGGCATGTCATAATATATTCATAGTTAGGCCTATCGGCTTATAAACATTTTCGAGGATATATATTTAAATATCTGTCCACGCAACCTTTATAAATAAAATATAGATCTCAAGAAGCAGGTCACCATTGTTCGGTGAGCTGTCTTACCATCACGCTGTATTAATCTCTGCGTCTCTGTTTGAATAATGGCTACTTGAGTAAAATAGTATGTGTAAAATAGACGTTATGTTCATTACCATTTATTCCACAAGTTAGGTAGAAATGGAAACATTTGGTTGGATTGTCGATAAAGGTCTTTACTTGGATTTTACAGATAATATATATGTTTTCTCGGCTATATCGGCTATTACCAGTGTGTTGTTAAGTAGGCCTAGCTATCATCGTCTTAGTTTAATTAAAACAAATACAATTTTAGATAGTGTTAAAGGTATGATTATATAAAAATAAAACATAGCAAATATGAAAACCTTTTACACAATTGTAGGCATATTGTTCGTATGTCGTATCGCATGACATGGGCATTACCTTCGCGTATGTATCCCATGCCCATATTTAGGCTATATTAAAGTATCCCGTCGGACCAAATTGATCCATAGGGCCGCTGAAGCAGCGTTCACCAGTTTCCGTGGCCAGGTGATTGTGTGGCCAGCACTATGCACAGCCGCCTATACTTTACCCAACTAAGGTCATGCACCCATCAGAGCTGGGTAGAAGCAGGTACACCCTCCAGACCCGGGAAAAAGATAAGACCAGGATTAGAACCCGGCACCAGTCGAACGCGCTGCCACTCGGCCCGCACAACAAATTGTAGTTCAATATTACAAAAAACTATAATGGAATAAAAGCTACATAATATAGTGCCATTATCAAATATATATCTATATATCGTATTATGTTACCTTCATAATAACTTAATTATTTCACGCAATCGGTTTATCGCCGCTTGTCATTAAATGATGACCACCATATAGTATATAGATAGGCTTATTCATAAGCTTACTTTCTAATATAGTTGGCCTAGTGACTAAGTATAATTATATGTTAATAATTTACGACAAAGCATAATAAACCTAATTTTACGAAGTGCCCAAATGTGGGATAACAATTTCAGAATCCGAAAGCCCAACACACATTTTGGCCTATTCATTGTAATTTGGCCTATTCATTGTAATTTTGCAAAAAGGGTAGGCTCTGCTGCCTTAAGTAATAAATTACTAATGTTTTCTAAATTATTTAAGCAGGCATATTATACTTCTATATGATAGGCTATGAGAATTATATAAAGTATAACGATTTATTACCATATTAGAGACTATATCATTATAATGACATTGTCTTTTCTTTAAATAGTTCACGTTGTCTTTGTCGTCGCTTTAATACTAGACCCTATCTAAAAAAAAATTACATAAGAAAAATATTTAGCAAAATGAAAAAAAAAGATATTCTGAAGCTAATTTTTATCTTTAAATCTTACATTAGCTCTAGGCTTACACTTTGCAGTCTAGGTTTAGAAAATGTAAAATCGCTACGAATTATATTGCAACACATAAGATAAGTGTTGAGACTTCTACACGAACGAAACTTTATAACTATCTAAAATTGTATTTTTAAGTTTTCAGCGATCCCTCGATGCATTAACTGGGTAAAAACGGTCACCATAGATGTGATAAGCTTAGAATGTCTATAAATAAATATGTTTCGTTAAAAACTAGTTGAAATCTAAAATAAAATATAACCATTCGCTCCCTGGCTGCTTGATACAAAGTTGTTATGAATATTTTTTTTTTTTTCATGAAATAAAATAATTCATAAAAACCACTACGCCCCCCCCTTACTCCATTTAAATATTAAAGGCAAGAAAGTAATATTTACATGTATGTCCCCAGATTCACTGCCAATGCGTTGAATTTAGCCCCATTGTTGGAATAATTTGAAAAAAAGAAATGTCTATAATTATTGGTAGTAGAATCTACATGCGCGGTCAGTCTTGACTTTGGAACACAAGTTCACATTTGCTAGGCGTATTTTATAAGTGAGAAAGGACTTGTCTAGCTTTTAAAGTTTAATCGGGGGGGGGGGGGATATTTATTAAAATTTAATGTATTTGGCGGATTTGTAAAGCGTTATTCAGTATCTAGATCTATCTCTATATATATCATGTATCATATTAGGTAACGTTATGTTATTGATCTAATTATATATTAGAATATAGAAATATTATACCTAATATATATTTTCGTATCTAGAAACAATGTATTTGCTATTCTATTTACCATTTAATTGCTATCAATGTTAATAGTTTCAGCAATTCTTCTATTTACAAGAAGCGCCTGAAACATATATCTAAATTGCGAAATAAAACAAACTCTGTAACTTCAAATGTCCCTGAGCTGGAAAAGTTCAAAGATTTCACAAAATGAATAACTTAAGTGACATGCAGGATAACTTTGCTGGAAATGAGGATGAACTTGTCAGTTGGGATACATTTCGAATAATTCTATTTGTATCATGTACTTTTATAGGCAATGTTCTTGCATTATTTGGTATAGTCGGAAGTATTCTCAACATAATTATTTTATCACATCATACCATGAAAGACTCTACCAATTTGATATTAATGTCACTTTCTGTTTGTGATCTTATTTACTCTGTTACACAGGGTTTTTTTTGTTATCACTTACATTAGAATATATTGATTTCTATTGGTATAATTGGATATCATCGTATTATATGGCGTATTTCGATTCATTTAATTTTGTTGCTATATCGACCAGTATACATTTAGTGACTTTAGTTTCTATAGAAAGAATGTTAGCTGTATGTTTTCCTTTTCGTGTGTCAAGAATTATTACACCTGATCGAATGAAAATGTGTCTCTTCGCAGTAACATTTTTTAATTTTGTGATTCGGGCCCCGGTATTTTTTACACGAGATGTTATTTTTATAGATTATAACAATAGAACTATCTTAGTACTTGTTTTAAAATACTATGTTGCTCAAAATTTTGACATACTCATAGATTATACAATCAATTTTCTTTTGTCAGTGAATGTTGGCCTTCCAATATTTGTTATATTAACTTGTTCATTTATGACAGTGAATACAATTTCTCTTTCGTATAAAAACAAATCTAATTTATCATCAAAAGAGGCCATAACTAAAAGAAAAAAAGAAATGAAATCGGTGAAAACTGTTTTAATGATCTGTATGATAGTAATGTTTTCTGTATTAATTCCGTTCTTTGTACAACAGGTAGTTACAATGCATATAACAGGCTCCATCTCATTAGAAATATTATTTTTTATTATTGTAAATGTTGTATTTGAAATTAATTCGTCGTTTAATTTTATTGTTTATGTTACAAGTAGTCCGAAATTTAAAAATACATTTATCAATTTATTTCTAAAAGAAGCGAAATTGCACAAACAACTTATCGAATAGGATCTTTGGGTAAAAGGATATTCAAATAAACTCATATTCAGAAAAAAGTTCTAGAAGAGACAATTTTTTTAATTTGATTAATATAAAGGTATCAGTAAGTGATATATGATATTCATTATATAATTAGATAGGGTTTTAGAATCTCCACAAAGATACCCTAACTTATTTATTTTAATATATTGCATATAAAGTTAGAGAATAGTTACATTAAGGCAAAAATAAAACTATACATATAAAGCATTTGACAATATTCGCAAATCTATCAAAATCATTTATGTATCAGTTTTTATATATTTGTATATCTTTTTATCTATGTTTTTTTTAAAGATAATGTAGATAATTTTACGTTTATTTGTAATAGATGAAGCAAATTTTTTGGTAGTTGTAAAGAAATAAATATATATTATAATATTGTAAACAATGAAACAAAAATAGTAACTTCACGAAGAAGCTTCAGTGTAAATGTTGTTGACAATTTAATTCTACATCTTTCCAGTCGTAAACGCCAAGATATTTTAACTATGTTTGAAAGTGATGCCAATATTTGTAATATACTTATATATTTTACGTTATTTCAGCCCATCTAATTTTTTTCTCAAAGTTTAAAGCGAAAATCAAATTTAAAATCGAAAGACACGATTGAAAATAATTGTCTTACTCTCTCTATTACTCCTTCCGTTAAACTGAATAAATTTCTGTCTAAAGTACACATAATTTATTTCTCCCCTCAACTTTATGTGCAGTAGTTTGAAAAGACAGTTAATAAACTTACAATAATTCAAAATAGTTTTTTTATAATGAAATACGCTTGTTTTAATTCCCTTATCCATCATTCGATGAGTTTACTTGAGTTCACCACAAACGTATACAACGAATAGAATGCATTTAGTGGGCACTGCCTGATAAAATGTAAAACTCATACCATGTAGAAAATGGCTAATAAAATGTAAAACTTATATGTGGACACTGGCTTATGAAGTTAAAACTTATATGTGAATGTGGACACTGGCTGATTAAGTATAAAACGTGTCTGTGGACATTAGATGTGAAGTGTAAAACCTATCTTCATAATGAATTGTCTTAAATAATTTCTAGCTTTAAAATGAAACTTTTTTGTAGATTGCAATAAAACATATAATTAAATACGTGACACCAACGTGTTAGCCTGTTGTGGCTATTTCTTAATTGTAATTTATATTTAAATTAATTGTAGTTATATTATTCAAGTATCATAATTGTACATGGTTTAGATCAAATATATATTATAGTAAATTAAACAATCATAAAATAGTGATTGAATAGTAGACTTTGTAATGGATTAATGTATTGTATTACGCTTACGTTGATAATAATGAGGGTTACTGAGATTATTTATAATATATAATACATATGAATAAATCTAGTTATAAGCAATCAGTTTTTAATTGTGTTAAAATTTAACAAATTACCAAAGGCACTTATAGACAAGAACAAGCCAAAGAGACAACATTTTTACACAATTCACAAATTCTTTAAAGTATCTTTTTCAAGTGGTTTTAAAATTAAAAAGTTTGCAAACACCATTGTTACGACCACAATCCCCTTGTGGTCAGAGCCGTGTAAATGTTGTTGATAATTTTTATTCGTCCTAGGGTAGACTTTGGTTATTATTTCTTATATTTCAGTATTACACGAACTCTCCTTATTATACATTTAATTTTTGGCCCTATTAGTCAAACGGCTTAGGCGCCTATAGGGGACAAACATATATCTAAATATATATATAAATAAATAAAAAAATATATAAACAAACAAACTCACCGTAATTATATATACACTAGTGGTTATGCCCGTCAAAATGACCGAGTAACGAATGACTACAATGTGTTTCGATAAGAGAGAAAGAAAAAATATACAATAAAATATACAATAATATATATATATATATATATATATATATATATATATACACAATAAAAACTGGAATGAGAACGTTTCTTTTCGGTATTTAGGTTTTGTTCTCTTTACTTGTTTCTGGTCGCCCTGACCCACTACTGTACCCAAGGGCATCAAAGACTAGCGTATTGTGTAAACCGCCGATACATTCCCATTAAGAATACACCGGCGGACGCTTGGGGGACAGCCCCCGCAGCGGGTTCAAAATCCATTGCACTGCCGAGAGGCCACGGGGTCTCTGTGGGGAGGAAGCAATGAACGTTGCATTCCCGTCTCGAGTACCACCCGGTGCCTGGCAGCCTGTACTTGTAGTATAGGATTTGCGCTACCGGGTGACAGTGCAGGTATACGGGCGAGCCACCACGATATTGATCCTTAGGGGAACCGCAGTGAACGGTCGCTGGCCTGCGGAAACCTTCCCTGTTACACGGCACGCCATGCCTTCGGCGTGTCGTGGGCTGGCTGGAGGGTGGACAGAGTTCACTCAATCCTAAAGGTTACGCCCTGGACTAAGAGACTTTTTAAATCGGTCGCCCTGACCCTGGCATGTGTGTTGCTGTCAAGCTTCTCGGACTAAAACGTAGCGAACAGTTGTGTTGAATTGTTATTAATAATATGAAATATTAAATTAAGGATAATATACTATCTAAAAGGAAAAAAAAACCACAAATACTAAACAATAAAAAGTAAATAATAAAAAACGTATAGTCTATGTAATAAATAATATTTCAATACAATAATCAATAAAAACTAAAGTGAGAACGATTATTTTTCGGTATTAAATTTTAGTTTTTGCTTATTGTATCAATAAAACAGTATTGAGAATGTTTCTTTCGGTATTTAGTTTTTGTTCTTTTATATTGTGTCCGGTTGCCCTGATCCTAGCTTCTGGTATTTAAAAGAAATCATTTAGAGTCTATAATTTGTATCATTTAATGTATAGAATGTATAAAGTCGCATATTAAAAGATGTAGTCAATAGCGACGTGAATCAATTAGCCTCAATAATGAAAACATTTGGTTACTTTTAATTAAAAGGATAATGCAAACATATATAGTAAAAAAAGAGTCACAAATGTGGAGGTGCTCATGAGTAACCATATGCTGAGTATGAACTCAATCCTGAGTGAGAGGCGCCTGCGATGGATAGACCATGTCCAGTGAATGAGCCCGGAACGTATTTCAATAGTCCTGCTGTATGGAGAGCTGCGTGCTGGAACCAGAAAAAGAGGTCGCCCTTGCCTACGTTTTAAAGACGTCTGTAAAAAAAAACTTGCTATTGGTATACATTGACCACAAAACGTGGGAGGGCCTTGCTGAGAAACGCACCTCCTAGCGTCCCAAGGTGCGGTAGTACAATCAAGTCGCAGAAGCCACCCTCACAAAATAGAGTGAAGAAAAGCGAACCAGAGGAAAGCGGGGTGAAGGGGAAAAGGAGATTGCGCCATCTTCCTTTGAAAATAGATGGTTTCCATATATGCCATTTGCATATAATAGACTGACGTTATAAAACAATGAACAAAACTTGATAACAATTAACATAAATCAGACAGAAGGGGAGAGGTGGAAAATATTATAAGTGAGGATTTTACGAGTTAAAGATATGGTAGACAGCATAAATATTTTCTCTAGTGTTTACAAAATTGCGTCCCTTTATTTGACGTACGGGAAGTTAAATAAAGTGCTGCATACGTGTTACTGCAGTAAAGAGAAACAATGTAAACATATTCATTAAGTAGTATTAAAGTGTATAAAAGAAGACATTTATTCTTTCGAATAACCTAAGTTAGAAAGGATAAAAGATAATTTGATATTTATATTAAAACATGAAGTCAGGCACGCTGTAAATCTTACAGCAATAGAATGACAAATTCAAACATATTCATTACAAGTAGTGTTAAAATATAGTGTTACGTCCACAATCACCTTGTGGCCAGAGCCATGTAGATATCGTTGATAATTCTCGTTGGTCCTAGGGTAGACTTTAGTTATTATTATTTATGTTTTAGTATTACACGAACTCTCCTTATAGTCCTGGGCAAAAACTCAGGATTTGCGTTCTAACAGTTCCTTTCCTTGACGTTAGAGTAGTAAATAAATATTATAGTATTGTAAACAACACAATAGAATAGTAACTTGACGAGGAAGCTTCAGTGTAAATGTTGTTGATAATTTAATTCAGGTGATATGTTCCAATGTATACAATATAAAGATTATGTACAGTTAGAATAAAATTGTGCAAACACAAGCGTCCTCAAAAGAAATTATCTCGAAACTCACTGCCTTTCAGACAAACAAATCATTAAATACTATTCGAGTGGGGCAGGGGACAGACCTATTACTAGGAGGGGTGAAAATAATGGTATCATTAGAAAACTCATAATAAAAATGATAGGAACTACCCTATGCAGAAATAATAAACCGTTCCTAGCCATTCCAAGAATTTGAGGTCAGCCTAACCACGGAATCCCTACATTACCTAGAATCTCTCGCCTTCGTTACTAAAAGTCGAGGAAAAGGAAAAACTAAGCCCCGTCCACAAAATCTTATGTAGGGAGAAAAAGAGGGGGGAATAAGCATTGTGTGTTCCAATACTTGGAACGACCAGTATATGACAATACTTATTTCTATTGTGTAAAGCTAAGAAATGCATTTCCCTTGAAATCGACATCTCAATGCAATAAAATAAAATTATTTGTTTGATCCTTGAAATCAGATTTTCACCTTGATACACTGGCCATATAAACGTAGTTTTAAAATGAACT
This sequence comes from Anisus vortex, assembly GCA_949126835.1. Taxonomy (NCBI): domain Eukaryota; kingdom Metazoa; phylum Mollusca; class Gastropoda; family Planorbidae; genus Anisus; species Anisus vortex. The sequence goes on from OX421492.1 coordinate 32,411,470, forward strand.
CAACGGAATGTTTAATTTGAATAAAGAAATAAACATTGTTATACTATTTTACTGTTTATCTTGATCGAATTTGCGCTAGCCTCAAGTAACATGAAATGTAATATACAACACAAATGTATTGTAATATATTAGCAGGCATTATTTGATTTAGCGGACGTTTCTTTTTTATTGTTAGCAATTAAAAATATACGTTTGCCGAGGGAAACAATACAATTACTTCATTATCTTTTAAATCATATTTTTTTTTGTATCTACATCTAACACATCGTTAAAACTATTTATATAAGCAAAACAATTTTTTTTAAAGGGATATTAGTGAAGTCAATAAGTAGGTAATTGAAAAAATGAGCAATTGATATAAAAAATACATGTCCTCGACCTTTTATTAAAAAAAAATATGTATCGATTTTTTTGGTGAAAATGAAATATACTGCAACAATTTTTTATGTGCTCAACTTATTTCCTTCTGTGATAATACCTAGAAAGTTGACACAAAGAGGCCTATGATATTTGTCGGTAAATTGTTAACGTAATTCATTGTATACCTCTATTCAGCATTTACATCAAGTAACACCAGTGTTGTGGTTTAAAATAAAAGTTGTGAACAAAGAAAACTGTTTGAAAAGTATGACAGTAAAGAGAAACGATTGTTTTAATATTGACTGTAAATATAAGGTCGAGTTCTCTAGCGAAGTAGAAATACAATGATGTTATTTATCATATCTGGTCAATGATGTCGTTAGATTGCTATTTAGTGTACTCTCTCTCTCTCTCTCTCTCTCTCTCTCTCTCTCTCTCTCTTACACTTTGACGCTACCAGTATTAAGACAAAGCTTCTCCATGTCTTCCTGGTCTGGGTGAGCCAACTAAGTACGACAAGTTTTGTTAGTGGTATTACTAATTCATTAAGACATACAAATAAATATATTTAGTTAAAGTAGATACGAAAAATCAAACGCAAATTGCGTTGTTAAGTAAACCCAGCTATTCTTGTTTTAGTTTGATAAAAAGCAAATAATACAATTTTTGATAGACTATTATGCTAGATAGATTTAAAGGCAAGACTATTCTTAACGATAATAAATAGCTATATAAAAAACTTTTAAACACATGTAGGCATAATGTTCGTATGTCGTATTGCATGACATCGATATGACCTTTGGCGTATGTGTGCCATGTCCATATGAACAATCGTTTCAATAAAAAAAAGTTTCATTGTCCAAATTATTAATTAATTATGTAAACACATTTAGACAAAAATCTGGCCTTTTGAATAGTGATTTTATAAATGTAGCATATTTCTTTCTGATTTGTTTTCACCAATCAAGAAAAGTTTATAAATATTGTTGACAAGAAATTGGTATTGTGATTATATGTAAACAGTACTATGTAGTGACTTAGGTCCACTTTAAAGCTTTTTTTCTTCTATATATCTTAAACAGATGTCACATTATAAACCCTAAAATTAGTTGTAGGCTAAATCATGAGGACTTACCAGCTAATTTTTTTTTATACATATTAACCATTACTACTTCTTACAGTGTTGATTTTGACGGGTATTATCGGTGCAAGCATTATTACATTTATGTGTCAATGCATGTATTTAGAACTTAATAATATATTGTGTCGTATAAAGCATAAAACAATAGTATATAACAGTTACTTGGCAAAATGTGTTTAATTTTCAGACAAAAAATTTGCAGGTGAAACAAATTATAAAAATATGGTAAAAAAATTAAAATAGAAAACTATTAAATAATGAAAAAATTATAAAAAGTGGACAAAAATATATTTTGTTAATGATTTACCAATGCAAATCACATTGGATTTTGAAATGTAGCACCAATTGTAAGTCCTGAGCATTGTGACTTGTTCTGTGAGTTAAAAAAATGTGTTTCATTTGGTATATTCATTTGTTCGGTATTTATAATGGTTCTGTAAAATAGTTTTAAGGTGTAAAAAAAATGCCATTGCCAATTTTTTCACCGATATTTTTTTCTAATATACAAAAAGTTAATTAGTTGTGTTAAATATTGCGCATTGTTATTTCTAAATGCAAATTTGTTTAAGTAAACACAAAAATTAATAATACAGCGAAAAAGGTTACCTGTGTGCAATACATCCAATAACAAAATAACTTCTCACCATGGCCATAGTCACCCCGTCAACGCTGCCATTATAAGGGGTGACTATGGTCACCCTTATTCTAATTAAAAGAGAGGTGATAGCTTTTATTTTTATAATAGTCCCCGTTAAGTAAGTTTTAGAAAGATAGAAAGCATAACTTAAATAAATAATAAAGATCACCTTAAAAAGTTCTGGGTAGTAAGAATTTTACCGGTTGTCTTAGCTCTGATTATAATAGCATGTCAAACGGTTATCTTGAAAAGGTGTACCTCAGAAAATAATCTGTGCATCGTAAAATAAATAAATCTTTATTATGTATTATATACAATTAAAAGACTTGAAATTATATATATAAATTCTCAAATAGCCCAATGTGACTTTCTATTGATTTCTTCGTAGAGAGTCACAATAAGAATCATCTGTCAACTTTGATTAAAAAGAAATAATTATAAACAGATACACATTCATATTTAGAATAACAAATCTTCAAGAGATATTTATATACTTTGGTGAAATATAAAGGTGTCAGGTGAAAAGTTTCAGACATATAGTGAGATTAGGTCTCTTGTTAGAGATCCTAGAAGTGTAACTTATTTATTTCAACATAATAATATTTTATCTAAAGTTGTATATGTGTTACAATTATACAGAAATACAAATACATAAATTAGCATCTTATCAATTGACATTATCCGTAAATCTACTAAACATATATATATATATATATGCATTTAATAAAATTAATTTTATTCCTTTATATAAATGCATTACAAGATGTCATTGTTATAATTCTTAAATATATTTGTAATACTGTAATAATTCAATAACAAATTTTCCTAAGCGTCTTTTGGAAATTCAATAATGAAATTTTTCTATAGACAGACGTCGCTTTTTTGTTGTATTGTTTTTTAGTTATTAATTTTATAAGTAGATCTAAGCTTATTTAGCAATCCTTAGGTACTTCGAGAAAATTTTCCAAAATTTTTAAAATTAATAACATTGACACAAAACCTATTTAGTTAAATGTAGTTTTGTACAGGCTTTCCAATGACACCTCATTTTTGTTTCTACATGAAATATTAACGAAGTTATGAATTTTTTAAGTGTACGAAAATTAAGACTATTTGACCCGTCTAAATAAAAAAAAGTGTGACCCCAAAATATGAACTGACCTGTTTAAATTGCTATAACTTCAAAACCGTAAAAGATAAATGTATGAAATTTGAAACACTTATTTTACTATATATTATTTTTATTTTAAAATAGCTATTTACATAGGTGTCGATTGGGGAGGGGGCCCAGAACCTCGTTTTTTCCAGAATTTAGTATTTTACTATTAAACACAAGTTCACCTCAATGGCCTATATATATAATAAACATAGATCTGAGGTTTTTTACTCATCAGAAAGCCTGTTCACCTCCGATCCCTCAACTGGATACAAATTAAATACTTTTTTAGACAAGGGGCGTATCCACATGGGGGGGGGGGAGAGACTTCTAATGTTTTTGAAAATCTTTTTTTTTATAGTATTTAGCCTACATTTTTTCCCTATATTTGGGCAAAATATATTTAAATAAAGTTTGTAACATGACATCAAACCCACTCCTCAAACATTCTAACTTTATCCCAAATCTAGGCACAGTCAGTGCCCTCACAAGGTGGAAGGCAAAGGGGGAGGGCTGATGCCCGGGGGCGACAAATATAGTCTAAATATACCACTAAACAAAGCAGTTACAGTATGCAAGAGGGCGACGCTAAAACTTTTGCCCTGAGGCACCACATAGACCTGTGAAGGCTCTGGGCACAGTGGGGGGGGGTCCACTGTGAACGGGGGGTGTTGGGCCCCTATTTTGAAAAATCTTTTTTTTAGCAGTTTAAACAAAAATTTTAAAATTTTCAAATGTAATACTGAAATATAAATAATAATAATCAAAGTCTACCATAGGACGAACGAGAATTATCAACAATATTTACACGGCTCTGTACGAGAAATAATAGACTATTCCTAGCCATTCGGAGAATTTTAGGTCTGCACGAGAGTGGATTCTTAGACAACACTTGCGTTGAGAGAGAGCTGTGGGTGCTATTAATATGTGACACTACTTTATTGCTGAAACCTTTATCAATACTAACGTGATATCCTTTATGGATTCTAGACAATTTCACCATTATTATGGTAAAGCTAAGACCAATTAAAGAACGACTAAACAACTGCTAAATTCTTCATTGCAGCAAAACAAACATCCATAGCCAATGCAGATGAACAAAGTTCATTATTTATGCTGTGGGCATCACATGTTATACCTTTTCTTTATTGTTAATCTCTAGAAATCATTTTGTATACCATTTATGTTGCTGCATTATCCTAGTAGAAAATTTTTTTTTTCGTTTTTATTTCAGTTTGATTGATAAGATCTTAATAATGAATAGATTGAGTGAAGATACGTCTACGAATATAAAAGTGTCTAGGACCGACAAAGACCTTAATACGATACAGCATATACAATGTTCAGTTGTAATAATCTTAGACTAAAGATAATTTCGATATATTAGCGATGTGCACAAATCTTTAAAACCTTATACAAGTAAATGTATTATTAAAAAAAAAAATTGCATGTGCGGTAGTCAATATTACGCATTTTTCATTTAATTTTTACTCCCTTTATTTTAACTTGTATTTTCTGTCTGTCTGATTGCTTGCTTGCTTTCTTGCTTGCTTGTTAGCAAAACTTTGCATCGATGTTTCGACCAATTCCCGTCGTCCAAACGAGCTGAAACTTGGGCAGCAGACTTGTCCCGACTAACAATCCTCCTACCTACATCCTATATATCCCGTAGTCTGTTAGACCGTTGGGGCGCCACAGATGACATGTAAACCAGCCTCCTCCACTCCTCCCGTCTCTCAGCCGTTCTCATTGCCTCGCACAGTTTTGTACCTTTCCATTCCTTGATATTATCTTCCCAACGTTTCTTTGGTCTTCCTTTCTTTCTGCCTCCTCTGGTGGTACCCTGCAGGATGGTCTTTGCAAGCCCGTCGGTTCTGGTGACGTGGCCATACCATTCCAGTTTTCTTTTCTTGGCTGTAGCCAGCAGGTCTTCATACTTTCCAACTAACAATACATTCTATCAAATTTTCAGCATCGTAATCTTTGGAATAGTCACGAAATCCTTTGACCAATTTACGAATCGTAGATAATATTATACGTAAAACATGGCTGCCTCTACCGGAAGAGAAGGTAGTAAATAAACTTTTCGAATATAATTATATTTTATTTGTTGTAAGTTTGTATAACGTTTTCGTGGTCTAGTGGTTATGACTGTCTGCTTTTAACCTGGGCGTCGCAGGTTCTACACCCGCCATCTCCACTTTTTTTATTATTCAATTTTAGTAAAACGAGATACGTAAATACTCTAAATACATATGTTTCATTTCCAGTCGTCAATCAATCATTTAATTACATGATGGTAAACTTAGTTTGCAAATAAAGGGAGTATGATAAAAACTGTGTTTTTATGGTACTATTGTTAAGGGTGTAATATACTGCACACACTGTATTCATCTTACTTAATCATCAAAATGAACTAGGTAAATTGTTAATTGTTGCAATTTTTTTTCTTGTTTTGATAACAACTAGAACATTGTCTGAAAATGTGTAAGTTTTTTGGCTGTTGTTTTTTACTTTTTATTTAGATTCCATACATTTATTCAGCATTTACATCAAATAAATCTCTTTGTTTGTTTAAAGAAAAAAGTACATTATTATATAAAATAAATCGTTGGCTTAGAAAATAAAATGGTTTATATTACCGAGGTAAAGAAAAGCTATTGTATTAATAATGACTGAGATTCTAAGCTTCAGATCTCTAGCAAAGTAAAAATACAATGTTCTCACTTTTTGTAACAGGTCGATGAAGTCAGTAGAAAGCATTTCATTGTGTTAACGTCACTACGTCACTACGACAGATAATGTAATTGCATTCAAGTAAATATAGTAAAGTAAAGAAAATGATTCTTAAACTAAGGTAAATTCGAAACAAAAATTATTGATATTACATAATGCTTTTGTTTATCAGCATACTTTTAGTGTTGGTTCTTTTCGTATGTTGTATTATTTTTTTTATAATTGTGTCTATTGAGGGAAGTAATGTACATTATAAACTAAATATTTAACTGTTTACAAATATACAAATAAAGCACCAAATTAGGCCTATATTATGTTTTATTTCGGACATGTTAGTCTTGTTTGTTTGTAAGATTCTACAGTCCACATGTGCAAGTTGGATCTACTCAGTATTAGATCTACTGTTTGCTTAAAATTATTATTTGAAAACGGTCACAAACGAACGCACACCTAAGCATAGAACCAGTTCTTTGTTGTTTTTTTTGTCTTGAATGGTTAGTAATCATACTTAGAACTGGATGATTGCCTCCAAAAAAGTAAAACCGTAAAGCTTAGGTTACATTATCGTCGTTTGTTTTTCAGAATTGAATGCACCTCGTTTTAGACTAAAACTAAATCTTTTCACTTTTATTTACTTAACTTGAAAGGATATACAAGTATAATCTATTTACTTATTTCTAGTTACTGCTATTCGAAAACGGTTTCCAAACAGACAGAATAGAGACACATTAAATTGTCTTAATAAACTCGACAATCTAATTTGTTTACATAATCAAAACTTTAAGGTAAATTCACAAACTTTTTTTTACTGTGTTTTTAAATGTGGAAACTTGAGCTGTTCGTAAATAATTAAATGAAAAAAAATACCTTAACTGAAATAGTGCAATTTTGAATAAAATTGTTAAATTTTAACATGATTAGCATTTTTTTAAAGGATTTACATACGTTTTAAAGTTGTCTACATAAATATTATATTCATTCTTTAATTATTCAAGACAATATTGCATTAAACTTTATCATCGACAATGATTTTTATTATTCTGAATTAGTTTAAGAACAACATAGACTCTATGTAAACCCTTTGTTACCTGATAGTTATGTTAAGTATAGCCTCCCAATATGTTACAGGAATAACATAATATATTTTTTTCTTCTTAGTCACATTTTAACAGATCTTTCAAATAAAGCTGTAGCATTGAGGAAATAATGAATTAAATAGGTAAACAAGTTCAGACCCAAAATTAAATACCTTTATTAATATGATATTATCATTGGCTTTTTTTATATGCTGTCTGCAATTTAGAAAATAGTGTTTAGAATTATTGTTGACATATATATACATTTATATATATATATTCCTATAAGTATGATTAGCATTGTTATAGACTGTAAAGATTATAGTGGTCCATATCTGGTCCTTATAATCATTTTACCTTAATGATGACACTATTTAAAAATAGATATACATATTAAGCTAATCTTACTTTCTTTTAATAAAAAGTCTAATTTATTTTATTTTATAACTGGCATTATAATTATTTTGTTTTTATTTTTTACAGCTAGCCAACATTAACACTCATAAGTTAAAAAACCTCAATCAACTGTAAAAATTAAAATGAATAACTCAAGTGAATTTCAGTATAACTTTGATGGAAATCAGGATGAACTTGTCAGTTGGGATACATTCCGAATAATTATTTTTGTATCATTTACTTGTATAGGCAATGTTTTGGCATTATTTGGAATAGTTGGAAGTATTCTAAACATTATTATTTTATCACATCATAAAATAAAAGACTCTACACATTTGATTTTAATGGCACTTTCTGTTTGTGATCTAATTTTCTCTAGTACACAAGTATTTTTCTTGTTAATATTTACCTTAAAATATATTTACTTCTATTGGCATAAATGGATATCAGCGTATTATTTTGCGTATTTTGATTCATTTAATTTTATTGCATTAATGACCAGTATACATTTAGTGACATTAGTTTCAATAGAAAGAATGTTAGCTGTACGTTTTCCTTTTCACGTGTCAAGAATTATTACACCTGAACGAATAAAAGTTTGTATTTTTGTAATAATTATTTTTAATTGTGTGATTAGGGCTCCGATATTTTGTACGTATGATATTATTTTTATACAATATAATAATGAAAATATCCCAACCCTTATTCCAAAAGACTATTTTGCTCAAAATTATGACATACTTATAAATTTTTCTACGTACATTTTTCTGTCATTGAATGTTGGCCTACCAACAATTGTTATATTCATTTGTACATTTATAACATTGAATACAATTTCGTCAAAAAATAAATCTACTTTATCATCAAATGAGGCCATAGCTAAAAGAAAAAAAGAAATGAAATCTGTGAAAACTGTTCTAATTATATGTATGATAGTAATATTTTCTGTATTAATTCCGTTCTTTGTACAACAGATAATTTCATCTCTTATGATTGGTTCCATTTCAATAATAATTGCATTTTATTATATAGTGAACGTTGTTTTGGAAATTAATTCATCTTTTAATTTTATTGTTTATGTTACAAGTAGTCCAAAATTCAAAATGACATTCATCAATTTATTTCGAAAACATAAATAAATACGCAAAACAAAACAACAGTAACAAGCCCCCAGAAAAAAACTCGCAATTCACATTTGGGTCATTTTGAGTAATAAATACATGCTATATCCATTTTAATGGCTAATTCAATGGTGAAAAACATAAAAAAAATTAGACATGTTGTAATTTTTCTAATATTGATTTCATGTAGCCTCCATTTTGAACCTGAGTTCGAGAAAATTAAAATTTATTATTGCATTTTGATATTTTAGGCCGAAGTTCAAAATAAAAATAATTTAAAAATAATTAATAATTATTATTTAATAAAATCATTACAAAAGACCTTTTAGAAAATGTCTTTATAATTAAAAAATAATAAAATCCGAAAATTGCACACATTACTTTTTTACTTTATCTCAAAATAGCTACTCATTTTGTCGTACAGGCTCACAGTTAGGGTCCTTTGTCAACTATGATAAAAATATTTTTTTTCATATAAATTCTGCTCTGCAAGGGTAATGCTATGCAATGGAAATGACTCATGTAAATCAATTGTAATGTTAAACAAGATTTGGGTATTCAATAAAACTTAGAATCTTGCTGGGTAGAACGGAAGTGGTCACATGATCACACACGCTGGTTTAGTTAGTCTCCCTCAGCATTTTGTAACGCAAGGACGTATACTTATATTTGGGATGGACTCAGGAATATTATAATATTCTTGGACTTGTAATATTTTTCATTGATGTGAAACATGAATTGTGAATTAAATGTTATATGCTGCAAAAGTTGTGTTCCTTTCATTTAATCATAAAATTGAAAGTGTTGTTTAATTCATCTGTCGATGTCAGACAGCATAATGAAAAGGTAATTACTATGTTAATAAATATAATAAATAATCCGAAGAGACTGGAATCATTGTATGATGGGAAAAACAAAATATAACCCATCAACAAATTCATTCGAGGAACAATCAATTCTTTAAAAAGTTATGTATCTAATTTTATCAATAGAAAAGTATCATGTCAAATGTTTCAGACATAATAATAAACATAGTGACATTGGGCTCACTCATTATTTTTTTCTATTACAAGGCTCAATATTACAGCTTTCTCTCTTGTTACTTTCCTAGTCCTTTCGGTAGATGTATACAGACACAAAGTTTAATGTTTTTATATTGTTCCTATTTTCTACTTCTTTTATTAAATCTTCTTCTCTCTCTATATCTAACCTATTACAGCTTAATTACATCTTAAAAATACATGGCCACAAATATGTTTTACCTCGTGCCCTTTCTTTCCCCCAACATTTTGTCGGCTAAGGCAGCTAGCAAATAATTTAAAACACGAAAGTGTCTTTATTTGTCACTGTGATTAAATGTATCTATATATAAGTGTCGTGTGATTAAGTGTCCGTGTGATTAAGGGTCGTGTGATTAAGTGTCCGTAAGTTCAAGTATCTAGTGTTTAAGTGTCCGTGTGTTCAAGTATTGTGTGATCATGTGTCCGTATGTTTGAGTATCGTGTGATTAAGTGTCGTATGTTTAAGAATTGTGTGATTTTAAGTGTCCGAATGTTTAAGTGTCTTGTGTTTATCTGTCGGTGTTTAAATGTCCTGTAACCCTCTGTATAGAGATTCTAAAGCCGTAAGTTAATTATTTCAATTATTTCGCATATAAAGTAGTAGGTGTGTCACGATTATCCTATACAAAAATTAAAATACATTATCCGTAAATCTACTTAAAACATGTTTGTATGTATGCATTTAATTTATATTATTTTATACCCATGCGTTACAAAAGCTCATTTGCATGATTCATATTTTATTTGTAATAGTCTAATAATTAAAAAACAGATTTTTCTCATTGAGTGTATAATGGAACCTTGGTCATTTTCTGCAGATAAATAAGGCTATATTGCTAATGTTTTTTTGTTTTTTGTTGTTTTTTTTGTTTATTTTAGGTGACTTTTTAATCTGTGTTAGTTTTCTTGAATACGTCACAAACGTATAGACCGACAAGTGTACTTAGTGTGGATGCATTGGATGAAGTGTAATCCATTTTTTTGTGGACAATGGTTAAGGAAGAGTAAAACCTATATGGGGCCACTAGCTAATGAAGTAATAATGTTTGATTTCAAGTTTCATTGTAATTTTCATCTTTATCGATACTGTGTATTACTTATCATGTAATCAAGCATCTATTTTAATTCCCATTTAAAGTAAGATTTACGTTGTTTCATATTGAAGGCTATCCTGAATCTGACTAACTGATGAACATACACATTAAATACATAAAATCTGATGTGGCATGGTTGTCGAGCGGCAACGCCTTCGGCTGGCATACCGAAAGTTCGAATTCTGGTGAAGTCTAGGATTTTCCACGGGACTAGAGAGTGTCCCTGAGTCTACCTAGCTCAGATGGGTACCTGACATTAGTTTGGGTAAAGTAAAGGCGGCTGAGCATTGTGCTGGCCACACATCCTTTAGTAAACCGTGGCCACAGAAATTGGTGAACGCTGCTTCACCGATCAATTTTGGTCCGAAGGGTATTTATCTTTAATTACTTACTAACAACCTGAGTATGTAATTTCTGAGATTTAATTGTAATTTTTAATTGAATAAATGTGTATATTATATTATCCAAATATCTTATGTAAACTTTTTTTTTAAATTTGAAAGTTACTGTATCAATAATACCCTCTTGTTATTATTATTTTTCTTTGTTCTCAAGTTATGCTCGAGGATATAGACTATAGACAGTTACAATACTTGTGATGAACTGCACAGTGGCTTTCAGCTGCTCCATTCAATCATATTGTTTATAATTGAAGTAAGCTTACTGTGGCAATATGGCTGACGGCTGACCAAGTAGAATGGTACAAGGGGCAGAGTTGAAGGACATGCTCCGCAATTTCAGTAGCTGTTTTGCAGGGGCGCGTTTCCTTTTTCGCACTGTGTAGTTTGCGGAACATGTGTTGCTTTAGCCTGTTATGAATTGTCCTTAGTCAGAAGATGATGTGTTGAAATTTAGCAGTCGAGTTTGAAGTAAACATTACTCTTAGGGTTGTTTTAATGCAGCTCAGACCTCTTTTGGATTCATTTGTTTTGAGTAGTGCTATGGTTTCCTCAGGGTGTTAGGATGGGGCTGTTGGTATATTTTAAGCGAAAATATAAAGAAGTTGGTGTTACCGTGTTACGGACTGTTATACATTTCTTCAATAAGAAAGGTTTTCGAGACACTTCTGCCTATAACAAAGATTCTTTTTAACTAGAAATATCTTTTCGATAAAATGATGAATAAATAATCCACTAAGAAGATCTGATTGTTTTTAAATAAAATAGCTAACTACCCTCTACTAAATATGTTTGAATAAAAAAAATAACCACAGTTACAAGGTATTTGTTTTACTTTTTATTACAAGAATTACAATATAACATTCAAATGCAATTTAACTAAAAATTTATACAAATAAAATTATATTCTAACGAGAGACGAATAGATTGTGAAAACTAATTTATAGTACAAAATAAATTAGGCATGGATAGGTTTTAAGGGGATAATTTAAATATATGTACACGTTTTTTTTTAAATTAAATATTAATTACTTTCAAAAATGTTTTTAAAAATTTCTAAATACTGTTTACATAATCTTATATAGCGATTTTGTTTTCAAAGTCAGTCTTAAATTGATCGGTTTTGTTTGTCGATGTGAACTTTAAATTTAATAAATAATCAATATGTTTAAACAAGTGCATGAGTGTTGACAATGCTCGTGTGCCATTAACTGCCTGTGAGAAAATAATTGTGTTTAATTATAATGTGTAAGATTTCAACCATATTTTTTGTCTGAACGGATTTTGTTTGTTGGGTTGTGCCGGCTAGCCAGTATGACCATCGTCCAGCTGAACTCTCTGACATTTTTACAACATTTTTTATTAACAGGGTTGAGAGATTCAGCTAAGCAACGATCACAATTTTCAAGGTTTCTCTCGCTGTGAGTTTAATTAGATGTCTGAGGCCAATGTTAAGATCCTAATACTACTCACCGATTGCCTCGACAAACATATTCCCACCGTTACAAGGATAATGAACACATCGTTGACTACCGGTGTTGTACAATATTCTTTCAATCATTCTGTTGTCAAAAATCTTATTAAAAAGGTAAAATCTGAATGCTGAGTGCCTACAAATCACTAGCCAATATCCAACGTACTGTTCCTATCAGAGGTCACGAAGCGTATTGAGTCGGCATAGTTATTGATCCACTTCGAAAGTTACAGTCAGCCTACAGAGAGTGCCATAGCACGGAGACGGCACTGGTCAAGGGAATCCATTATCTATTTTGCTCATCTGACTTTGAACAAGTGTCCATTCTAACATTGCATGATTTGTCAGCTGCCCTTTATACTGTTGACCATGAGATTAATATTTTATTTTCTACGTTTGGTTGCTCGGACTGTATTTGTAGTTTAAGTAACGCTATAGAAAAATAATTATTTATATTATTATTATATACTCTTGACCAGTGCTCGTCAACCCGTTGATAACGGTGTGCCAAAGTTAAGATTTCTATTTCATTTAGCGTTCCAACGGTCTAAAAGCCAAGCTGCTCTGGCACTAAGTTTCCTGTAAATGAGACTTGAATTCCTTTTTGAAGGTCTTCCGCGTGCCACTGCAATTCGCCCTGCGTGCCAAGTGTGTCAAGCGTGCCGTATGGTGCCGATCCCTGATCTTCTCCGTTATTCCCTAATTGTAGGGAAATGAATTGCTAGCAGTGTGTATTAAAAGAATGAACACATGGCTACTTATGGAAATTTTTTTAATGTAACCCAAAACAAAGGTGCAAGTGGCCTACAACAGGGAAATCCCAATGTAGTGGTGAGCCCTTGTGTTAAGCCCACTGATCTATAAAAAGAATGGATTGGGCCAAGAAACGATATATTCTTGAAGCCTAAATCAATACGGTTTCACATGACTTTTACTTATCTATAAAATTAGATTAACTAATCAATGGTATATAAAAACATTTCAAATGACTTATACTTCATGTTTTATCGTATAGAATTGACGTTCCTTCTAGATTCTAGATAGAATATTATTCCGTCCACTCGACCCTAAACTCCTGCAGGGCGGTAGGGGCGGCAGGGATAACTCCTGCAGGGCGGCAGGGTTTGGTCGGCGGCAGGGCTAGAACCCGGGCCATTTTGTTGACAGACCGGTGAACCTGCCACCGGATCAGCCCGCCTCCCATTATTATTATTTTTATTATTTTTGCTCTCAATATAGTTGATTTATTCCTATAAATCGCTTACAAAGATAATTAAGTAGTGTAAATATTATCATCAATTCTAGCCTTAATTTGCGCGTGCAGATTTATTATGTAGGCTCTATCCATTCATTTTATTTTATAGATTAGAGATGCTCCTTCTATAAAGAAGATTATTGCGTCCTACTCTCATCCGTGGACCGAGTTAATGTTTAATGGTATACTGATTAAATGTTTTAAATCGCTTAGTGGGTTAAACGAATAGTCACGTGACATGCGCCATGTCGAGGAAGAGGCTGAAAAAACAGGGGATGGCAATGGTAGCGTTTGTTAACAACGCAAACTTAGCATACTATGTGTTAACCTACTTTATCTTGCACAGCTGTGTGTTGTTGTTATGTTGTTATTCAATAGTTGAAGACAGTTTAAAAGAAGGTAAAACATACCGAAATCGACAAAATGGAAGACTTAATAAATTTTAAAAAGCTTTATTTATAGGCCCTACTGCGCCGCAAATTAAAAAAATAATTATCATGAAGCTAACAAATAATTTATGTGAGCAGAAATATTTGAAAAACTCCAGTTTTAAACCTTTTGTTACACATGCAAGGAAGAGCTGGTGTAGAATGTTTTTTTTCTGTGTGGCATTAGGGTATGGAGCGGGTTTCCTGAACAAACCAGGAAAACATATTTTTCGAACCCTACTCAAAATGCAGGACTAGACTCAAAGTCTACGCATAAACGCAGAAAGCAAAAATGTACTTTAGGGTTGTGCAAAATTCTTCGTCATTCTAATTGTACATGTTACGGACGCTCCTTGGATACATACGATTATTGCGTCCTACGCTTATCTGTGGAGTTAGTCTTGCGTTTTGATTAGTGGGGCACGGTAGCCGAGTGGAGGATAGTTAGACTGGCGTACCGAAGGTCCTGAGTTCGAATCCTGGTAAAGGAAAGGATTTTTTCCCGGGAGGCACCCAGCTCTAATAGGTACCTGAACATAGTTGGGGTAAAGTAACGACGGCTGTGCATATTGCTGTGCATAGTGCTGGCCACACAATCACCTAGGCTACAGAAACTGATGAACGCTGCTTCAACGGCCCTATGACCCACGTGATCTGCCTGTTACACGCCACATGATCAACTGACTGGAAGATATGTCGGCACTGCATAAGCAAGACACTTGACTATATCAAATCTATATATGTGTATTTCGGGGGAAAGAAAAACAAGGGGAAAGGATTGGACAGATATGACCATCAGAATTACATCTTCAAAGAAAACTCCGCTGTCTGCGCTTGGCTGACCTAGCGTCTGGAGAATATAAACGCATCTCGCCTGAAAAAAATGAGACAGTGAGATCTAGAGTTTTTCTTGCATTTTATTTGAAAAAAAAACAACAGCGCTACAAAAGTTACTGATTTGTTGAACGCGTGAAAGTGAAACTGCGTAATTTGTCATAAGTCATAGGCAACGCTTCACAATAACACGTGGACTTGATTTAAATGACCGTTTACGAAGACACGATCGAGCGAAATAATTCGAATGGATCGAAAGGGAGGGTAGGGGGGAGGGCATTTCCAGATGACGCGTAAAATGGAAGTGTCTTTAATTGAGAGTTATTTAAAGGACCGATCCCATCGTATAACTGGAAATTTGTGAAGCAAGTTTAATTTTTTTTAAGGACACTCCTAGACAAGCTGTTGACCAGGTGTCGGAAACCTGTTTATAATAGCGTGCCAAACTATAATTTCTAACGCATTCAGCGTGCAAAAGGCCTAAACGTTATCCTGCCCTTTTCATATGGAAGAGACGTTATTTCGCGTGCCATTGACAATAGCTCTGCGTGCTAAGTCTGGCACGCGTGTCGTAGGTTGCCGCCCCTGCTCTAGGCACTTTAATGTCATTACTAATCACAAACCCATACTATTCATCGGGAATAAAAAATATTGCAATGGTAGCTGCAAAGAATCAACGCTTTACAGTGTTTCTTTCAGGACTAGTCCATGTAGTACACTTTAAAAAAAAACCACTTCAAACTAACATGCCATTTCACATTAGTTCGACCTATACTAGAATATGCATGCTATGTATGGGACCCATCAACTAAATAAAATGAAAAAAAAAAAAATAAGGTTCAGAAATGAGCTGCAAGTTCATTACTAGCGACTACTAACAACAGACAAGAGTAGCATCAATAGTTAAACTATAAACCTAGAAAAACTAGACGGCAGAAGAGAATATAGTAAAAGTAACAACACAAAATACATTAAATTCTATTACATATATGTAATAGTATTAATAAAGAATCTTGTTTTAAAACTGAACCAACTGCAAGTATGGCTGAGGCAATCGTATGGGATAGAATCCTGTTATTTTACCATTAAATTCATATTATCCTGGATACATTTATAGATACTTTTAAGAAAATTGGAAATTGAAAGTGGTCTTTCTGCATAACAATATACAGTGGCAATAACATACTTTATTAATATTAATATATTTCTTGACTCAATCTTCTAAGTATATAATTGATTAGTTACATGTAGTAAAATTGGTATTTAAAAGTTCAACAAGTTAACTCAATAGTCTAATATGTTGTAGTTGTAGATTAAAACACATAACTTTTATTCACAAAGATGTAATCGACTTGTCAAATTAAAACTAGAGCTAAAAATATCTTTTTAAAACATCGTCTTTTCGATACTCTACAGCATCGAACCCACACTAAGACATTTTGTCAGTGAAAAAGGCAAAGAAATTGCCAGATATGTCATCCTAGAATGTCTGTAGTCGATTACAATTTAGTATGAAAAAAACACACTATCATTAAATAGTATAAAGAGGTTAAATCTTGTCCGAAATAATATTGGTACATGATTTGAGTATCGACTACCTAAACCGGATGTTCCCAAGGGGAGATAAAATTTGACAAACAGTTGCGAAATGCCGTCTAGACTTCGTCTGAAGTTTCGAGGCTATTAAATTGTTTTTTTATCTTATTATTTTATCTCACCCCCCTTTTTTCCTTTTTAGAAAACTTTAAAACTTCACATAAATTTTTAATCTTGTTAGAGACCCCAAAACGCCACAACGTTAGTTATAATCTAAATAAGCCGCGAGGGCCGCATACCCTACTATTATTTGTCAGCCCGCTTGTTACCTACTGACTGTAGTTTGCACACCCCTGCATTACCAAAATTACACTTGGTCTTGCTTTAAATTATATCTATCATCGGTGCGAAACATTAGTCTAAACAAGAAATTAACTCTTTCTGTGCCAATCCACGATATATCGTGGACTGGGTTTTCATAGCTTATTTCGTTACTATAGCTTATTAATTCGACTTTTTATTTTATCAAACGAATGACAACTGTTGCTGCGTCCTTTCTGCTTGGTTTACTTTCGGTTTTTAAATAATAATGACGATTTTTAATCGATTTCTGTTTAAACTTTTGTAAACAAAGCTTAGCCACGCCTACTCGAAATTTTTCTAGGCCTTGTAACTTGCCAAATTTGCTATCAAAAAAACTTTTATTGCTGATTATTAATTTCTATTCATCAGATAATAACTTTAAATCATTTGAATCTGGTTTTGAGGAATGTCGGTTTATTTACTAATTATAGATTCCGACATTCGTGGTTAGGCCTAGGCCTATATAAACTATATAGAAATATAAAGGATCGGCGTTTGCCGGCTGATACTAATATTACAAAAATGCGTATAACTCAGTAACTATATGGGATATTTTCCAAATTCAAAATGCATTCAATCAGGAATAGATATACTTTTGGTGGTTTCAAGCCGAATAGGATATCTGCTTTGCATACCATATAAAAATCTGTTAAGATCGATTTGTTTAGATCCTTTTTTTAAAACAAAAAATTGATCTCAAAAAGTTACTAATAAAGAGGTAACTATTATTATAATATTGTTTTAACTTCTACTTATTATTATTCTGTTTAATTTCCTTTAATTTGATATGAAATACAGGTATCTTGCTAAACAAATACCTTTAGAAATGTATGAATAAATAAGGGCGCCCAAAAAAAAAATTCTAGCGGCTTAAAAATGGCACAAACACGGTAAACCCTCCGGCACAGAATGAGTTAAACCTCTTTCTGTTGCTGTACGGGTATTTTCGAAAAGTCATATCTGCGACGCAACAAAACACCGCTCTTGAAAGGCGCGATACACGTGGGTGGAGGAATGGCATGTTTTCACGGCCAAAATCAATTATCTAAAAAAATCTAATGTGTATTTTTGTCTAACGTACATTTCCGATTTTTAATTGTGAGGCCGAAAAGCTGTAAATTTTTTTTTAGGTGAAACAAGTCGTGCATTAAAACATAAAGAAAATCGTGTGAGCGCTTTTGAAGAAAATTTCCATATATATATATTGTCATGTATATTGTTTTTCCAAGAATGGGAACACGCAATGTTTATTCCCCTCTCTCTCTCTTTTCTTACTACTCACAATATTAGGACGTTTAGTAGGAAAACAAAAGGTTCTAGGTAATGTTGGGATTCTGTGTTGATCTCAAATTCTCAGG